>CM069454.1:6964832-7238977 GCA_035610835.1 Ophiura sarsii | reverse complement strand
CCAAAGGTTTTTGTACAAATGCTAAGTATAATTTGGATACAGGGCTGTTACTAATCCTTAGTTAGGTGGCAATCTTTTTTGTCATTTTACTAGGATTATAAGATTGTCTGCATTTCAGTGTGGTCATTTTTTCTTTGAGAAAAGAGTTTGGGATTGTTAAGATGTAATGGTCAGATACCCATAGGTAGGTGAAGCAGTGACATGGTCATTGACCCAACAAAAAAATTGAGGAAAAAAGGGATTATTGTATGAATAGAATAGACCTATTTTTCTGCGGAATTTTGCGTATTTTGAAACCCTAGCCTATTTACCTTACATACATAACATTTTACCAAGATTAAACTACCCTAAGGCCTAAAAAAAGAAGAACTTTGATTGGCGTAGATTGGCGTAACATGACCAAACAAATAGGGTAGGTCAGTCGGTATTTTTTGATTTAAAAAAAAAAAAAAATTAAATCACCTACTTTTGAACACTTAAAAGACAGGCACATTGAAGACATGCAGTGGTAGGGTATACTAAAGGAACTCCCAACAGACTCTATGAGTACAAGTTTCTGAAGTTTTAAACAATAACTAACTTTTTTTAATTTTAATTTGTTAAAAAAAATTAAAAAATAATTATTATTTATTTTTTTCTTCTCAAAATAATAAAACATATTCAGGGTCGGCGATGTATTTAGGGTCGATCGGGTTACGCCAATCAATACTTTTTTTAGGCCTAATGGCAGGATTTTTTGGAAATGCATGATATTCTCATTGTTATAACCACTGACTCCCTGGGTAGTCTTTTAGAAGTGGTTACAGTACTAATAATATAATAGGGTTTCTTAAGCATGTGTGGCAAGCAAGCTTCAAGCTGTCAAATTTTGCACCATTCGTGAAAGTGAAAGTACATGTTAGTCCATTTATACTGACCTAACCAACTGACCAGCCAGTCTCAACATGTCCTTGCAGATCAATACAACCAATTTCATGAGTCCTCATCTGATCTAAATCAAACGTCACTTTGTTTAGAAACTAAACAAGTTAAGAAGTCCTTCAGAAAGCAAAGCTATTATCATACCAAACCCCACTTGTAAATAATGTTGTTTGGTGGTAATTATATCTATTCATTGATTCCCAGACAGTCTACAGATTGGGGAAGTACTTGAATTGAATATATTAGAATGACATTAATAGGCCTGTTCAGACAGTCAGTATTCTCGAGACTAGCTAGTCTTGAGCTAATAAATAGACTGCCTGTCACGACAATCTTTAGCCGCGAGTCCCGGTGTTCTCTCTTCGTATTCAGAGGGGTAACACATGATCGTTCCAGGATCTTGAAATACCCCCCTATTTGACGGCGTTTCGCGGACAATTTTGCTAATTTGACCCCCTTTCGCACAAAAACAAGGACATTTTGACTGAAAATAACCCCCTTTTTTCACCATTTCAAGGACACTTTCTATATAGTCCCCCTATTTGCGCAAAAAAGGAGGACACATCTGGTTCAAAATACCCCTTTTCCCTTCGCGGACGTAGCCTCTCCAAAAACACCCCTAATTTTTTTAAATCGCGGACAAGGACCCCTTATTTTTGGAATTCGAGGACATATCTTCAAAAAACACCCCTAATTTGGGGAAATCGCGGACATGGCACAGAAAACCCCCTTTTCCGTGATTTTGGGAACGATCATGCGTACCCAAAGTCAATGTTGACTGAAACCACCGGGCCGCGAGTCTAGCAATACACCACTGCGATAGCTTCGAGACTAACTCATTTAACATTTAACAATGAGCATTTATATAGTGATCTTACACATGCAATGGTACCACAGCGCTTAACAAACTAAAAACATAACATTTAAAACAATGATAAACATCACTTGCACTATAACGGTGGAATGAGTGAGTTTTTAACATATTAAAAAATTAATAAATAATATATAGACTCGGACAAACTGGCGAGAATTAAATTAACAAAGACCTTAAAAATACACAGCCTCGAACCCGGTCCCTCTCGCTATCGCGGCGATTGGTTACTCCACTAGGCTACAGGGACTGTGCTTACATGGATACCAGACGAACGAGCTATAATTATGTGTACAAAAAAATTAATTATGTTAAAAATTGTCAACAAAATGGACTGGAGGCATCACTCAAGGTCGCATGATTCTCCGATTGGGGGAAGTTATGCGTTGACCCTCTGCTAATCTCACTTGTGGTTAAAATGGTTAACATAGTTAAAGAATTCACATGACAGACATTATTATTATTATTTAATCTTTCTTTATTGAGGGTAAACAGCTTCAGTGTCAAGCACTGCTTTCCAAGCAGGCCCTCATTTCACAGAGAAAAATACATAATTATTTACAATATATATACATGGAATATAACAACTATTTACATAAATATATACAGAACCATCAGATAAATTCAGCAAGGAAATGCAGAATTGTAATATACTTTAGAACACAAAATTTAAATTCCATAGATCTTTGTTTTAAATTGTTGCACTGACATATTCTCAAGTTCGGTTCTGATTGTTGATGGCAAGTTGTTCCAGGCATATGCTGCCCTAACATGAAACGTTCGCATACCTGAGTTCGACTTAAATTTCGGTACAACCAAAGTATTACTTGTGTGATTTCTTGTTACATGACAATGGTTATTATGAACAAATTCAAACTGCATCGATAAGTATGATGGACTTATATTTCTTAAACATTTATACACAATTAGTAAAAGGTGATTATGCCATCTTTTATCAAGTTTAACCCATTGAAGTGCACTCTTGGCTTACTCTCAGTTAGGGCTTCAGGACTAACCGCTAGATCTTCAGTCAAAATTCCAGCTTTAGACTCTAGGTTAGTTAACCATGACATGATTCACACGCCGTTAACCAAGAGTTTAATCACGAGATTAGCAATTAGACGCTAATCTCTAGGTTAGCACCCATTGTCTGACAGCTCCTATTGTTTCCTTGTGTTGGCCATAATTGAATAAAATTATGTTTCAAGTGCAAGAAGTGAATTCTTTAGTTGTAGCCTTACACTGAAGTCAAGTTTGTAGGCCCTTTGTGAAAAGTCACTGCTGATTTTCTCCAACATTTATGGTGAGCCATTAAGTTAAAAATTTCAAATAAATCTATACTTTTGTTTATAGAATGTTGAAATTGTTGCGAACCCTATTGAAGAGTAGCGTTGCAAAATGTCATTTCAGAATGTTGGAGTTGAGATTACCAGCACACAGGGGGGGGGGGGGGGGGGGGGGGGGGGACAGGGAAAGAATTGGGGAGGATGCAAAATGTGTTAAATGTTAAGCAAAGTGAAATTCCACCGCGAAAAATCATATTTTAGCGAGCATATGATTATGAGTAAACAAAAATGCACAGATTTTGAAGTAGAAGAATAAAAAAATAAAAAACATTTTGCATTTGATTTTTCAGGCTAGCTACTGGAAACAAACTTCTCTATTTTGCCTAATAAAGAACCAATGTCCTCCTGAGGTTATATCCTGCACAAGAATGTTTCTCTACATTTTATCTTTATGACAAAAGGCTTTACATACATTTATAGGAAGTAAAGTGGGTGGTATAAAGGTCTTTTGATTGGGGTTGTGGAAATGATTATCTATTTATTTTCTTTCTATTATTTATCAGATAACAATAAGTGTTTGTTTGGTCTACCAATATAAATAATTGATGTGTTTTATAGGGTGGGAACTTAAGTGTAACAGGTTTTGTGTGTGTTCAATAGCTGCTAGATGGCGCCATTAAAGGCATATTATGTGATCTTTTCCAAGGAGCGCCCTCTATTCATGATTTCTTTTAGAAAGTAGATTTTCTTGCAGATTTACATTTCGGATCATAAATCATGAATATATTCCAAGTTACAGAGCGGTACGATTCCTAATTACCTCAAATCATGGCTTTAGATAGAGTGAATTTACAGTAAAAATAAGTTGTCGGCGCAGACTCGGACAGTTTATTTTCACTCTAAAACCATGATTTTGAAGTAATTAAGAATCGTTTCGCCCTGTAACTTGGAATGTGTGTACGATTTATCATCAGAATTGTAAATCTGCAAGAAAATCTGCTTTCAATCTTTTTTGGAGGATTGAGGGCGTTCCCTGGAAAGATGACATAATAGTGCGCCCTCCCTTTTTTTGGATATCAGGTGTTTTTTTCACATACTAACTACCTTCTAAAATCGTTTACCTTAATTCGCCGTCTATCAATCATGTATACATTTCACAATTTGGTAATTTTGATGTAGATCACATCGAAATTATCAGCATCACTCACCACATAACTTGGTTCAACCAAATTTCAATCTAGCGCCATTATTCAACCGTTTTCCCATAAATCATTACACTTCAGGGTTCGTACGTCTCAGCAATCTCTCAATGCCCCTTTAACCCATGTCTACTAATTATAAAGCTGAACTGATGGGTTTTTTCCCTTGCCGATTTTTAGCCGATGTTTTGTTTCTGTCATATGATGGCCGATACGATGTTTTAGATGAGTGGTGAACCCCCACAGTAAAAATTACAAGGAGTAAAATTAAATTAAAAAATGTAAACACTTTTTTATTTAAAAAAAAAAAATAGTTAAAGTTAAGAAATTAAAAAGAATATTTAGAAAAATTAATTCATTAATTCTGCTACAAGTAGAATGAAAAGCACTGGCCCTTACAACTTGATATTTCTGACCAGCAGAAAGTTAATCAATGTAAAAGTAAAAGTAACAAAAGGCAGCTTTTGTACATCGGAATTTTTTCCCTGCTACCCAGTGTTTCCAAAATAACTTGGGTTAAAATAGCCCAATTCAAGTCTTAACTTTTCTGGATATTAAAGTTCTTTGGGTGGGTGGTAGGGTTCTATAGCTTTCTTTTTTGCATTTAAGTGGCTCGAAGTGCCGAAAATGAGAAATGAGGGATTGGGGAAGTGACATTAAATGCTAAATTGAGTGTCGTGGAGAACTAAACATGCTGCAAATGGGGGTCTTAGGGAACTGCCAAGAGGCGTGAGAAGGGGTCTTCAGCAACGGTTGCTCATACCTATTTTATTTTTTTATTTATTTATTCAGACATACACTTTCAGAACAGTGGCATCCGCCAACTTGGTGAATGTGTCCATACAATACAATATGAAAAACAGAGGTAAAACAGAGGTAAAATTGCTAAGAGTAAAGGCAAGAGGTAAAATTATAAACAAACAATTTACAAAATTATAAATGGCAAAAAGAATCATAGAGAGCTATACGGTCTTTCTAAAGCTTACCCATTTGGGAAAATGTTTAGTAAGTTTGTTTAGGTCTAATGAATTGACTCAACTTGACTCAAGAAATATTGAGAAAGATTTCACTTTACTTGACGTGTGAGTGTTCAAATTCAATATCCATGATGGTTATGGTCAATGCTATTTTTCTGGTCAGTGGCATAGCCAACCGGTCACTTTTATACATGTATATTGATCATAATAGATGAAGCAAAACCCAATTTCAAAGAAAATTTATTTTCGCGGTCGGAAGGTTACAAGGGCTAAAATGGGCTGATTTAACAGATTGTATCCCTTTCATCCTAATACTTTCCTTTCAAATGTTTTTCAGGGAGCACTCTCCCACCCCCACCCCCTGGCTACGCCACTGACTCTGGTCATGAAGCTAGAAGACAGCTTCATGCTCTGGTTGCCCAATTGTACTACTAAATCATGAGCCAGGCAACACCAAAATACAGCCAGCCTGGTAGTTTATTTTATTGATTTCTACATAGCATTCTCATCCAATAGGATGTAATGATGGAGGCCCATCAAGCGGTATAAACCTATTTTTTATTTTTTTTATTTATTTATTCGGAAAACGCTTTCAAAACAGCGGCACCCACCAACAGATGGTGGTGCATCCAACAAATATAAAGTAAGATACATCAAAAGATAGGAAAAAACACTTATACAAACAAGAGAGATAAACCATACACTCATGAAATCATGAGAATTATATACATTGAGATGGGCTCATCGAGTCCTGACACGTGGAGCTTGAAATATTGATTAATGATCATTATTACTTAATAACACCGTCCTACATGACCATGCACGTTTTAAGTATGACTTACAAAAGACATCAAAATGTTTATCGATTAATGCATTGTATGAATAGTTATTTACCAACGGGGTGACAGACAAACAATTACTACCTAAGATTAGACATAGTTTTGTATTATCATCACTTAGATTAAAAAAATTCCATACATAAGAGAGATCTGCTTGACGAAGATTCATTTGTAAATTGTGAAGCTCATTGTCACGGATTGCACGTAATGACTTACATAAAAGCATAAAATGTTTGATATCTTCGCAATCTCTATTACAGAGTAAACATATACCATCATTATCTACATCCCAAGAGCTTAACCTACCATTAAGGGGAAGTGTGTTGGAACGAGCTTTAAACTTCAAACTAGCCCCATAAAAATCAAGCTTGTCTTTCAAATAACTTTCCAAATATGGATGTGTTTTAAACTGAACATAAAAACTTAAAGACGATTTACTACATATATTTTGATACCATCTAGAGTAATTTTGTTGAGCACTGATTCTCTTAAACACTTGGACCCATCGGGGGTTATTAGGTTGCATGCTTGAGAAGTTGAAATCCATGCCATGATCACATAAAATATGTTTAATAGAATCAAGCCATTTCCATCTTAATTGTATATCATAATCATGAATAATAAACATTGCGTTAAGTAATAATTTGGGCCATCTGTGAGGGCCCATATTGTGTAGGCGTGAGTAAAATTTAGCTTTAAGCCTATTATGGGTAGACTCAAGGGTATCCCAACCTAAATCGCCCAAGAGTGACATTGACGGTGTATTACGCGGGGCCTTTAGAATTGATCTTGCCATTTGAAATTGAAGAGATTCAAGTTTTTAGCGCTATAAGTAGTAATCCCGCATGCATAATTTATAGATGGTAGTGCCAGTGACCTCCACAACAAATCTCCATAATACACCCTGTTGAAGTCCTCATGATTATTGATAATGGATTTAATATAGCCAATCAATTTATTACCTTTACAAATGACCTCATTGACGTGAGTATGATCTGACAGATTTCTAGTGATATGAATACCCAAGTATTTATAACTAACAGCCTCTTTAATAATGTCATCCCCTAATTTCCATAATTTGTTTTTGTTGATTTGTTTACCAACAACTAGGACATTCGATTTTGTGTGATTAAATTGAAGTTTCCACCTCTTTGAAAATTCAGCGGCAATGTTAAGCATATGGTTCAAATCAGTATCATTCTCAGCAATAAGTACTACATCATCAGCCCAGAAAAGGCAACTAATATTAACATTACAAATATTTATACCAACATTTTGAGAAGTTAACATTTTTGCTAATTCGTTTATGTATATGCAGAATAAAACGGGGGACAAAACACAACCTTGCTTCAGTCCTTCATCAATTTCAAAAGAGTCAGTAACAATATCCCCAAATCTAACATTACATAAAACATTATTATATAAGCTATCAATAATATTCCAAACTTTACCGCGAATACCAATATTCCACGCAACTGATAATAGACCATCTCGCCATACTGTATCGAAAGCTTTACGGAAATCCAAGAAAGCCAGATGGGTAGACTTTTTCTCGGCAAGTCTAATGGCTGTAATGCTTTTAAGCGTGAAAACATGATCTTCGCATCTATGGTCTTTCCTGAACCCCCCTTGGATCTCAGATAATACATTATTATCCTCAATAAAAGTAGTAATGCTATTACAAATTAAGCGGTTGAATATTTTAGAGATACATGATGTTAAAGTTATACCCCTATAATTATTCAAATCATTCTTAGCGCCTTTCTTATAAATTGGGACAATAATACCCTTATTCCAATCAACAGGGGTGTTCTCGAGAACTAGTAATCTAGTAAACATTTTAGTTAAAGCATTACAAATACTATCCCCTCCATTCTTAATGAGTTCATTCGTTATTGAGTCAATGCCAGGAGACTTATTATTTTTGAGTTTAGAAACTACCTCCTTGACATCAATTGAAGTTATCTGAACATCATTTAAAATTTCAGTAGGTTCAGAACTTAACATCGATTTACCTTGTCTAATATTGGAAATACAATTTTTAACATTAACATAATTACAATCATTAAGTGACATATCCATCTTACCCAAAGTGTTCCAATATTGCTTAATGGTTTGATTCATAACACTTCTATCAGTAGTGACATGTTCTGAATGAGGTAATTTGATGGATGTGGGATTAACTTTCCTTTTATTACCTCTTAAGTTATTCCAAAAGTCCCTACTTGACGGACCCCCTGCCTTAGAAATAGATAAACTCCTATCAAATCTCATTTGCATTATTTTCTGATGAATGAGATTCTTTGCACTTGACTTCTTTGCCTTATAATCCTCCCATAAGGAGTTACCAAGTTCTTTGTCATCTCTATCACCTTTGGACCACTTACGATGTTCCTTACAAGCACGTTTCCTGCTTTGAATAGCCTCGTCAATATCTTTGCACCACCATTGTTTGCCTTTCTTAGAAATCTCTTTACACCCTATAATCTCATCAGCAATTGAGAGGAGATTATTTTTCCAGTCATCCCACAAAGAATTTACATTGTCAAATTGATTGGGATCCCAATTATCAAATTTACTAGAGATAGCATCCTGATATATCGACCAGTCTTGATCATGGGAAATATTCCAAACATTCTGATTTAGAGCATTATTATTATTATTATTATTATATACGGTGTTGTCATTAGTGACAATAAACTTAAGATACATTATTATAACATTATGATCACTACCTAAATGAAAATTTCTATCTTCATCAACTACCATTTTCTGAATGCATTCATCTGTTTTATCTGATGATAAAATATAGTCTATACAAGAGGAAAATGGATGTCTAAACCATGTTATTTTACCATAACATTTACGAGAACAATTCATAATATTTAAATGAGCATCATTGCAAAATTCAATCAAACGGTTTCCATTAGAATTTGAAATGGGATCACCACCAAAGATCTTGTCCCCAATTCTACCGTTGAAGTCACCCAAAATCAAAATATGCGGCTCATCATCTGTATCATTTTCAATTTGAATAACCTCAGAAAGAATTTGATTATAGAGTTCGTTAGTTAAGTCTGAGTTACTACCTTCAACCGGAAAATAGGCAGTGGCAATGTGCAAAATATTATTACCAATTTTAACTTTAATCCAAACTCTTTTTTGGTAATTGGTGATCAAATGGTTAGGTCTATTGTATTGAAAATCAATGATCAGGTTAAGTTTAATTCTTCAGAGTGAGATGATGTAATGATGAGTTATTTATCCAATAATTGTTAATTGGTGCGATGAAGGGACCACTTACTTAGTACTTATATTTTATATTGATCCACATTCCAATAGCATGAGAAGGGCTTACCCATCAGTTTAATCACAATTTTTGTCTTGTTAATAATCTTTCTTTATTGAGGGTAAACAGCTTCAGTGTCAAGCACTGCTTTCCAAGCAGGCCCTCATCATACAGAAAATAATACAGTATTTACAAAGACGTGTTCAACTATTTACGTATAATACATGAATCAAACAGAAATAGCAAAATAATATAATTAAGAAGTACTTTGCATACAATTAGAGTCCGTTGGTGCACGGTCATGTTCTCCAGTTAAGTTCAATTCTGACTGCTGCTGGTAGGCTATTCCAGGCATATGCTGCCCTAACATGAAATGTGCGCAAGCCTGAATTGGATTTAAATTTTGGCACAGCCAATGTATTACTGGTGTGATTTCTTGTAAGATGTGAATGGCTGTTATGAACAAATTCAAATTGGGCAGATATGTATGATGGACTTAAATTTCTCAAACATTTATACACAATAAGAGTTAGGTTATTATGCCATCTTTTATCAAGTTTTACCCATTTAAGTATAGATCCATCATCTCATTTGTTGGTGTTCTAATATCAGCTGATAGAATTATCCTAGCTAAGTTATATTATGAAGTACCTGTAATTTGTTATGAAACTCAGCAGAAAAGTTTGACCAAACAGTGCTTCCATAATCAAAGTGAGGAATAACAAGAGCATTTGATAGCTCTTTCGGAATGAAAAAAAAAAAAATTGCTGTATAATTATTTTTTGTCTGATTTATAGTGTAGGCCAAAAAAAAAGGTTTGTCTCAGAAACATTTTCCAAAAAAGCTAATGCTGCACAACTGTTTAAATAAGGTTAGGTTTTAGGATTAGTCTTGAAGCTACCACAGTGGTATCGCTAGACTCGAGGCTAAGATAAGATTGTTGTCTGGACAGTCACTCTGTCTGGATTAGCAGTTTTTTTACACTCAAGACTAACTAGTCTCGAGACTAGTGACCGTTTGAACAGGCCTTAAGAGATATAAGGTAAACTGGAGGAGGACACTTAAACTGTTGATAATTAACAACTCCTATTTAAACATTTGCGCCTGTTATTCTATTGAGACAAATTGGTCTAAAATAATATCAAATTTTCTTTAAGGAAAATTGTTCTGGGGCACGATAGCACAGGAGATTTTTATTTAGATCAACATTTT
Organism: Ophiura sarsii; assembly: GCA_035610835.1. NCBI lineage: Eukaryota > Metazoa > Echinodermata > Ophiuroidea > Amphilepidida > Ophiuridae > Ophiura > Ophiura sarsii. The sequence goes on along the minus strand of CM069454.1, from coordinate 7,228,383 downwards.
ATGACTATTCGAAAAGAAAACATGACATATTGTTTTCAAATTTTAAAATCATGCATAAATAAAAGTGTGTTGTTCCTAACTGTGAAAGGACGCAACACCTACATAACAGGCAACTTTAATTTTCGCAATTCAATGGCAAGTCAATAAATAACCATTCAAAACTAATATGTAAACGTTGTTCAACTATTGTATAAAACCACTCCATTAAGCCTCTTGGCATTCCTAAGTGTACTAAAAAGTGCTCAAACATTGGATAATACCTGACATTGTCAGAGCCATGGTCACGACCTGCATGTAATTGTGCGGATTGTTCCATTGTTCCAAGTACAAGTAAAAGTCTTTCCATTACATGGTGTAGAGGCTGATGTGGCTTAGTGTTGTGAAGTCCACAATTTCGAGCCAAATTAAGCTATTTTTAAAGATCATGTTAGTTCTTCATTTGGGCTACTTTTTGTTACATCTTGTCGCGTTGAAACCAGTCGTTAACACTTTCCATGCGGCAGGCATCTGCAGACAACATACCAAAATATCACAAAATGTTTCAAAAATGTCAAAATTCAATCACCATATTTGGAATCACCATTGGAAATGAATTAAAGTAAATAAAAACATGCCTAGTATTTGTTCAGTGATTATTGAGATAGACTTTAAAAGTTGAGAAAAGTTTCTGAAAAAACTGTTTTGGAGGTAAAACCAGCAATAGCCGCGTGGAAGTGTTCAGAAATTATATGGGATTCCTTTACCATGTACTGGGCTGCTTAGTTGATAGCTACATTGATTAAGACTTTAATGTATGGTCGACTTTTGCTTTGAATTAGTGCCCTAAATCTGGATTTTGCTGTAATATCTAAAGTTTCTTTCAAAATACTATTTTGCTAGTAGTGGAAGGGCTTGAATGTTAACTGTAAGCAGTTCATCATTTTGAATGTCAAATAAGGAGGGGAAATTGGCTCTGCCAGGGTTGTTAGGAATCGAACCCAAGTCACTGGTGTGGGAGCTTGGGTTAAAGGTCATTAAATATGCCATGTATGAATCGTGCACCCCCCCCCCCCCCCCCCCCCCATTTCTGCGGGCAATGAGATTGCTTCACTTTTACTTTTCGGAAATCTATTACTATTAGTAGAGAATCAACCAAGGACTTGTTTAACTTTGGTGTGACAGTTCGTTTAGAGGAACTTCAAAGTGCACTTAGGCCTACATGTATACCAAGCGTGTGCAACCTGCGGGCCACATGCGGCCCGCCGACCTCTAATCTGCGGCCCGCGAAGCAATCCTAAAATTCCCATTGATGCGGCCCGTTTTAACCGGAACTCTCTAGTTTTACACAAATGGCGGATTTATTTAGTGGTGTGCTCCCTTATAATTAGTAGGGTGACGCGCTGCGTTTAGTAAATATAACTCAAGGCGTGATTGCGTAATAAAATCCTGGTTAAAATGGCGCTTGCAGCAGCAACAGTGAGTATAAAGAGGAAATTACACGAAGAGAAGCGAGTATTCCATGAGCAATGGACTTCCCCTCTCCCTATTACTCCTCCTCCGGACGTGTTTTGGAATGTTTGACAATCACTGCGGCCCGTGAATAGATCTCAAAATCACAATGCGGCCCGTGTGGTAGAAAAGGTTGCACATGCTTGATGTATACCCTTAAATATGAGCATCAAAAGGGGGCTTTTGTTGGCAGTATGCATTATAACCCTAACCCCGGTTTAGGGTTTTTGACCGGAATCACAATTTCCGAGGAAAAAAACACCAACTAAATCGCCGGGAACCTGCCAGGATTCGATCCGGGGACCCTCCGTTCTCAAGCCCCACGTCCCAACCACTAAGCCACAGCCCTCAGCTGTACATATAGGCTTAGTTGACTACGTCATCGAAAACCGACAGCGCATGCGTTTGGAGAGGGACTTAGGATCGCGGCATTTTTAGCACTTAGGGGGGTTAGGGTTAACTGAAGATGTTGAAGAAGTAATGCATGAAAAAACAAAGAAATAAAACAGAATTTCCACCTAATATTTCGTTGAAAACAGACCAATTGTATCATTTGTATGACAAAAGCCCACCTTTGACCGATGTGAGTCACATTTTGATCACTCATTATATGATGATTATACTGTTTGTGTCACTTGCTTTTGTAACTGTGTGTACTGTTCAAGGCTAAACTAATTACGTTTCTACCACAAACAAGCGACAAACAAGCGTCTTTATTTTCAATTTCAATCTTTTCAGCATTTTTATTTTCATTTTCACTCTTTCAATAGTGTTCACTTCAAGTCATTATTGTCATTTTGTCATGCATATTATTTATTGATAGAGGTCATTGTGTGATTACTAGTGAGTAATGCACTTATCAATTGCGGTCCCCCGGGGCATGGCGGGGACTATGCGGGGACCGTACGCAAACGTACAAAAAACATGGCCCGGCTATGCGGGGGCGTGTACCCGGGGCGTACAAAACGTGCCCCCGCTAGCCGGGGCGTGTAGCCGGGGCATAGCGGGGACGTACATTACTGAAAAATAGGCCGGGCATTGTAGCGGGGGCGTACGCTAGGGTACACGAATGTACACCCGGGGTATAGCCGGGGCGTACACATACATAGCGGGGACGTACGCTTTAAGGTACAAAAGATGTACACCCCGGGGTGTAGCCGGGGTGTACGCACACATAGCGGGGATGTACGCTAAGGTACATATCATCCACACCGGGGAATAGAGATATAAAATACAGACATGCACTATATTAAACTTTAGTCACCGCGATTGATCAATGCCTGGATTTTCTACCATGACTACGGTAAACTTAGTACAATTTGACCATATAGTGCTTTTGCCTGGAATAATGTAGACGGTAGGGCCCGGATAGATAGACAACACCTACTTGCAGGCCCGTAAGTCAGGGAGGGGGAGCCCACCCCCCTCAATTCCCCCTCCCAAGTCCCCAAGAAGGTCCAAAATCCCCCTCCCAAGTCATTTATATCAATCATCATGTTGTGGTCCATTTCTAAAACTTTAAATACTCAACTGTACGCATGATCTATCAAAAATAAAGCTACACAATATGATGTCCATAAAGTGATTTTTTGACTCGATTCATTTCTGGTTGACAACAGACTGAGATAGATCATGCCAACATTATAGTATTTTTAGTTTTAGGCCTCTGGTAAGTTTTATTCTGGAGCACTGTATAAACTAAACTATTCACAAAACCATTAGTAGTGAACGGTAAATCATGAAAATGCTCGCAGTGAACCGTGTAACATGATAACGATTCGCTAATATTGGCCTGGCTGTCTGAGGCCGGGCGTAGCCGGGGCGTACACTATGCCCCGGCTATGGGGGCCGGGACCGTACGCCGTCGTACACTTTGTCCCGGCTATGGGGGGCCGGGACCGTACGCCGGCGTACACTTTGTCCCGGCCATGGGGGGCCGGGACTGTAGCGGGGGCGTACAAAAAGTGGTGCCCCGCCCTGCGGGGACCGTACACGACTGTAGCCGGGACGTCACATCGGCAATTTGTACGTCCCGGCCCTAATCCCGCTATCCCCGGGTGCCCCGGGGCCGGGGCTGCAATTGATAAGTGCATAATAGAAATGCGAGTTTTAACATGTCTGTTGAGAGTTATACATTTAGAAGCAAAACAATTAGCTATGTTTAAAACCAGAAACATATATCTACAATAAAATGGAATAATACATGCTTTTATTGTCTCGCCTGAACTTGTTCAGAAAGAGACTTAGTGGCCACTTTTTTGTCTGTCTGTCTGTCTGTCTGTCTGTCTGTCTGTCTGTCTGTCTGTCTGTCTGTCTGTCTGTCTGTCTGTCTGTCCGACCTAAGAGACAAGAAATCTGGAGATCCGTAAGGCCTATCTTGATGGGACTTGGTGTAGGGAAGGGGGGTGGTGCGTTCTGTTACTGATTGAATTTTCAAGGTCATTGGAGGTCATTCAAGGTCATCGGGGTCAAATATGCTTAAAACTTTTGTGACGCGTTGTAACGCGATATCTAGAGATCCGTAAGGCCTATCTTGATGGGACTGGATGTCAGGGAAGGGGGTGGTGTGTTCTTTTGCTGATTAGATTTGCAAGGTCATTCAAGGTCATCGGGGTCAAATATGGGGTCAAATAGATCCATAAGGCCTATATTGATGAGATTTGGTGGAGGGAAGGGGAGTGGTGAGTTCTTTTTGCTGAATAAATTTTCAAGGTCATCATAGGTCATTCAAGGTCACCGGGGGTCAAATAAGATCCGTAAGGCCTATCTTGATTGGCTTTGGTGGAGGGAAGGGGGGTGGTGTATTTTTGCTGATTAAATTTTCAAGGTCATCGGAGGTCATTCAAGGTCATCTGGGGTCAAATAAGATCCGTAAGGCCTATCTTGATGGGACTTGGTGGAGGGAAAGGGGGGTGTATTCTTTTTGTTGATTAAAATTTTCAAGGTCATTGGAGGTCATTCAAGATTGTCTGGGGTCCCCCTAAAATGACTTGCCTCCTTTTGCCCCCCCCCCCCACCCCCAAATTATGATGCTGGCGCCGCCACTGCATAGTCCAAAGGGGGTGGGGTACCATCTATCTCAACTTTGAAGGGCCATAAAGCGGAAACGATTCGTTTGTGTTCCGCAAAATTTTTAGTACTGGGTAACATTTGAGCATCCCATAAGGTATTACATCCCTTGCATTAACTACAATGCATACCTCTGTGACAGTGCTACATTGTATCATATGTTTCATCATCATTTCTTTCAAGTCACTTTTGATGAACAGGCGAGACACGCCGTTCGAGAACCGCCTTGTTTAATCCAGTGCCTAATCTCCATTTCATTTTCATGTTCTTAACCAAGAAGTTCAACCGTGGACCTAAAGCACTTTCTAAATTGTTATTGTATATAAATGTCAATTTAAATTATTTGATTTTTCATCCATATTATCTCTATAGTTTTCCATGTAGAAGGCATGTTTATAAAACAAGTTCATTGCAAGTTAAGATAACAACATTTGATCACCCAAATGCACATTTTAATGTTATAAAATTATGTATGAGATATTCACTTATGGTGTGTCAAAGGATAGGCCATTGATAAATGAATGACAATTTGTTTTCCAAATTTATTCGTATTCATATTATTACTGCATATAATTACCTACTGTGTATACAGAAATGTTAACATGATAGACACAAACATATAGCAAATATGAAAGCACAGGGTGTCCCAAAACGTTAACTTTGGGTATGCATGATCATCGTTCTGAAAATCATGGAAAAGGGGAAGTTTTCATATCAATAGGGGGGTATTTCAACCACCCGGAACGATCATGTTTTACACCGAGCATTAAACTGGAAGCTCTATTTTGATTGTTATTGGCTACCTAAGATGATCGTTTGCACCGGAATCAGTGACACCGTAAGAGAAGTACAAGTTCTACATAGCAGAGTGAAATTTTAAAGAAGAAAAAAAAGAAAAAGCTGGGCCCTCATGTTTCATCACGTTTTCAGCTCTTCCCCATTAAAATGGTTATTGTAGCTCTATTGTCATTGGCTACCTAAGATGATCATATCACACAGGTAACCAATCAGTGACGCTGTAAGACAAATATAAATTCTACATAGCAGAGTGAAATTTTAAAGAAGAAAAAAAGAAAAAGCTGGGCCCTCATATTTCATCACATTTTCAGCTCTTCCCCATTAAAATGGTTCCGTAGCTCCATTTTCATTGGCTACCTATATGATCATATCACACAGGTAACCAATCAGTGACACTGTAAGAAAAGTACAAGTTCCCAGGGTTAACAACCATGTGCACCACATTTCTAAGTGACATTTTAAAGAAGGAAAAAACTTTCCAGGGCCTCCGTGTTTCATCACGTTTTCAGCTCTACCCATTAAACTGTAATTAATAGATGTAATTACCTGACTACTTTTAACTCGTTAGATTCCACACTCTACCATCCTGTGTCAGTAATGACTACTGACTTATCACCATCCAATGCTTGTATGTGCTGTCTCATTTTCATGCAAATGTAGAACATCTAAGCAACTTGCCATCCTCTCTACACTTTGATGTGTTGAGCGGGAAACTATGGGCATTTTAAGATAACCCCCTAACTGGTTTTTACCCGAGAAATCAACAAATAAATCGCTGCTCCCGGTTGACTGGGAATCGAACCAGGGACCCTCTGTAAGATTTTAGAAGATGTTTTTCTATGCCATGATCAGGTTGGGGCGGGACATCCAGGCAGGCAGGCAACCTGGGTTCGAGTCCCGGTGCAGGTACAGCCAGACTTTCCCCTTAATTTGACCCATTTATCTCCCCTGGTAGTTTTTATTCCCAAAACACACCTTGGTATGGTTAGGGTTAAGTAAATACACTGCAAATCTAAGTGTATGATTTGAGTAACGGATAATTAAACGTGTTTAATTAACACTTCAACGCGTTAATGCTCTAAGATTGTACAGTCAAGGTATAGAATGTGATCACTAAGTTTCATTAACACATAAACGCCTGATGAACACCTGAAAAATACAAAGATTAACGTGTTAAAGAATCATATTTGAACACACAGATATGTTAAAGGCATCCAAAGTGTTTAAATATGAACTCTGTAACAGGTTAACCTACATATTTTTCAGGCGTTCATCAGGCGTTAATGTGTTAATAAGTGAACACTCAATGAAACTTAATGATCACATTCTATACCTTTACTGTACAATCTTAGAGCATTAACACGTTTAAGTGTTAATTATCCGTTACTCAAATCATTAACACTTAATTTTGCAGTGTAATGCACAGTGTACAGCACATGTACACAGGTTTGCTAACAGTAGTCAATCCTGAACATTGTGTGTAACAATACCTAGAGCCTGGGACCTAGAGAGTCTTTTGTAATTGATTCAACAAGTCTTATTATATACACTAAATGCGCATACTTTATGCTAAAAATCATGTTTTTCGCCACGAAAGTTGATTGAGTATGTTTATTCAATGTAAGCGGGTTCATGTAATCCAATAAGTCATAGGGCTACAGGGTGATATATGCGGGGAATTATGTGACTGGGAACATGGCCAACTGTATTGTCGGCTTGTTCATTATTTTTATCCATATTGTACTTTTGTAGGGCAGCACAAGTTAGGCAAACATTGTTGCAGGCAATTGCCACCTTTTTGAATATTTTGCTTTGGCAATACACATGATATTCCTCAGTGGCGTAGTTCAGGGGGAGGGGGCAGGGGGGAAAATGCCCCCCCCCCCCTGACGAAAAAAACCCATTTGTGCCCCCGCCCCCCACCCCTAAAAAAAAAAGGGGGTGAGAAAAAAAGGAAATAGGCAAAAATTGAGAAAAAAGACCGAGGTTATTAGCCAAATATAAGGCAAAATTTTAAATGGAGTACATTTACTGTGCAATTTTATTTGACTGTGCGATTTTTTTTTGACTGTGCGAAATTTTTCAACATTACCCCCCCCCCCCCCCCCCCCACTTACGTGAAATTCACGAGGTAATTGACTAGAATTTTTTTTGGGGCAACCTTTTACGAACATTTTAGAAATCTTGCCCCCCCCTGAAAAAAATCCTAGCTACGCCACTGATATTCCTCCCTACTTATAGTCCATTGTTTGCCCTTTTATAATTTTCCCATTGGCCTTGAAATTGTAATCAAGGTCCCTCGAAATTAAAGTTTTCCACCAAACTCTCTAGCATTTCAGATCATCAAATAATCGAAACACTTTGCAGTAAGAAATATTAATTAAAGAGCGAAAAAATATGTGCCAGATCTTGACAATTCAAAGAAAACCCACTTTCATGGTTTTGTATTCATGTAACACTACAGTTTAGGTAAACAAGTTTTACCCCATAACACCCCTTAGGAAATAGGTATACTTGCACCTGACATACCATACATTATTGCACCCTCTGCTTTCTGCCCCCAAAACATGTCTCGTTATTGTCACAAAGTTGCTGTAACACTTTCCACACGCTATTAGTTTTACCATATAGAACAGATTTTGTTTGCAAAAGGGCTTACAGACCACTCCTACATGTTACTCATTTTGCATTTTTGAATTTTCATTGACATTTCCATGGAATTAATCATATTATTGTATGGCTGTCTTCATGACTTGGATTAGTGCATCCATGCACGCCAATTGAGGCACCGACAATACAAGCCACATTCCACATAATGAATAGCCATCCATTCAATAATGCGAAATGAGTAACAGGTAGAAGTGGAAGAAGGCCCTTTTTCAACACAGCTCTTCATATACAAAACAGATTTTACAGAAACCTTTCCCGACTTCCCAAGTCTATCTCAAGAATTACTAGACCAATACTAGGTATAATGTACTAATATTGTAATGCATTTGTCATAGTGACTCCAAATAATATGGTGACGAAATTCAATAGTTCTGACATCTTTGCACATTTTGTGAAATTTTGGAACTGTCGTCTGCAGACGACTGCCCTGTGGAAAGTGTTAAACACCGATGTTGTCTTGTAGCATTATGGTGCATGATATTGTTTTAATAAGATGTCATTGCAGTTTATTTTCAGGATTGATAAATACATATCTATATACTTGACTGTGACTGTGCAACAGTTATTGTATCGCATGTGATAAAGGCCCGGTGTTCTCTCTTTGTATTCAGAGGGGTAACACATGATCGTTCCAGGATCTTGAAATACTCCCCTATTTGACGGCGTTTCCCAGGACAATTTGATATGACACAAAGCTCATTCTATTTTTTTTCTTCCTCGCAGACATAAGCCACTCCAAAAAAACACCTAATTTGTTGAAATCGCGGATATAGCTTCCAAAATGACCCCTTATTCTTAATTTTGGGAAATCGCGGACATAAATGTCTGTGGAATGTCCGCGGGTAAGGTACAGAAAACCCCCCTTTTCCGTGTCTTTTGGAATGATCTTGCGTACCCAAAGTCAATGTTGACTGAAACCACCGAGGATGAAGGGATAGTCATGAACAGAATAAATATATGTACAGTGCTGGAACTTCAGATATTTTTCAACCACCCAGTCGGGCAGGTAACTCACGAAAATACATGCCTGACGGAAATTCCACCAGCCAGTATAACTCATGTACACTGTGAGTTTGAAACATTTTGCATCTTCACCCGCTTTAGACGGGTGCTCTTTCCAGGCCTGTATATGTATTACAAAGTCTGTATTATTGATAAGTTAAAGTAATTTCATTATTTTCTTTTCATGTGAATTGCTTTACTTGAAGATTCTTTTTAATGTAAGCATCAACCAATAAGCATTAACGCTTTCCACGCAGCAGGTGTCTGCAGACGACATTCAAAAATTTCTCAAATGATTTCAAAAATGTCAAAATTATTGAATGTTATTATCATATTTGGAATCATCATCAGAAATGCATTGAAATAAGTACAAACATGCCTAGTATTGGTTCAGTAATCCTTGAGATAGACCTTAAAAAGTTGGGGAAGGTTTCTGAAAAATCTGTTTTGTATTTGGTGAAACCAATAGCTGTGTGTCGTAAGTGTTAAGCACTCCCAATTCTCTTTTGATTTAGTTTCAAATATTTTAAAGGTATATTATGTGATCTTTCCAGGGAACGCCCTCAACATCGAAAAAAAAATTGAAAGCAGATTTTCTTGCAGATTTACATTTCTGATCATAAATCATGCATACATTCCAAGTTACAGGGCGATACGATTCTTAATTACTTCAAAATCATGGTTTTAGAGTGAAAATAAACTGTCGGAATCCCGACATTTTATATTTTTCACTCTAAATTCACTCTAAAACCATGATTTTGAGGTAATTAGGAATCGTATCGCTCTGTAACTTGGAATGTATGTATGATTTATGATCGGAAATGTAAATCTGCAAGAAAATCTACTTTCTAAAAAAAAATCATGAATAGAGGGCGCTCTCTGGAAAAGATCACATAATATGCCTTTAATATTGAGTGTGTACTGAATAAGTCTCAGTCATATAATAGTGTCCCTTTAACCGTTCACTTTTTCCTGAAAATTCTCTAGGAGGTTGACATCTGACTACTACGACCTACATTTTCTCTGTGTACCCACTGTTTACTCTTGATTAACAGAGTTAATATGCATAAAAAAGTAACTCAGGATTTGTTAAATTACCATAAAATCACTTCTTGTATTTGGGAAAGGATAGCTGAGGCAAATGGCCAGGGGCTGAAGTAAGGACGTTTTGAACCAGTGTTATCCCTGTTGTACACTGTAAAAAGAAGCGTTTATATTTCTGATAACACTTGATAAACACTTCAACACGTTTATTTTTATGTTTTACGTGTAAAGGTGTAGGAGGCATTGCATACGATAAACGTTTGCATAAACACTACAACACGTTTATAGAGGTATTTGTTGTATAATTATTAACACCCCTACTGTTTCTTATTGCTGATATAAACATGTTGGTGTGTTAATAAATATTACAAAATTACCTCTATAAACGTGTTGTAGTGTTTATGCAAACGTTTATCGTATGCAATGCCTCCTATACCTTTACACGTAAAACATAAAAATAAACGTGTTGAAGTGTTTATTAAGTGTTATCAGAAATATAAACGCTTCTTTTTACAGTGTACTTGAAGGCATATTATGCATATTTTTCTGATATTTTCCTAGATTTTTTTATTTTTATCAAATTACATTTATAACCATGAAATTGAAATAATCTTATAAAGTTACAGAGCAATTCTTAAAGGTAGATGTTCCGATTTTCAACTTGAAGTTTTCTATTCTACATGAAAGGTCATCCTTAAAAAAGTTGTGTTCCAAAGTTTGAGTTGCATAGCTCTAATGGTTCTTATTTTAGACGCACAAGATGCTGTGAACTGTACCCATTGAGTAGTACACAAACTATATCGGTGGTTACCACCATTCGCGGTAATTCGACGTTATTTCATCGATTTCTCCGTAATTATACCGATTTAGGCCGTCAAATTTCAGTATGATGATGAGAAAAATACGAGCTTTCATATGATATGAAAATCTCCGTATGTTTGAAATAATTCTGTGTTACGAAAATGTGATCGGGTCATCTACCTTTAAGTAAATAGAATTCCATGGTTTGACACCATGTGAATGCCGTTTACGACCGCAACTGTGTACAAGTTAACACACCCATACGGAATGATTTATAATGAACTTAGTCCTGTACATTGTAATGAATATCTCATCAACAGTATGCAAAGTTCATTACAATATGATGTCAGTGAACCTAGTCATTAACGACAAAATTACTGCACTGAGTCCCTCAATGATACATGTAATATCCAACTGGCTATTATCTCAATAGTTCCCTGGAGATTACCCACAATGCTCATCCCATCGTTTGATACTGATACATCTTCATCTGATTAGCTGTCTTATTGGTGCGTAAAATTGGATGGTCCCATTTATTACAAATTAAATCTAATGACCTGCACCATTTTCATGTATTATATATGTTCTAATTAAAGTTCAGTGAGCCTCTGCCAGATTCGTGATTTGTTAGAGGTGGTGAAGGAGGGACAGGGCGTAAATTAACATGATATTTTGTATAAATGTAACCAATTTTGAGGCAAATAATCTCACTTTGACTATTTTGTCATGGCTTATCTGGAGCTGATTAAAAATCTAGGGTAACAATTCTTTTCTTTTTTAAATAGTAGCAAATATTTAAAGGGGCATTGAGAGATCTATCGATATACTAAATGAGCAAATAACGTAAAGATAATCATCAACATAGCCCAAAATCCAAAATGTCATACAATTCCGACATCGTCTTAGTGCAAAATAAGCAAATAACGGCACTTCCGGGTTGAGATTTGCCGTGAAAGTATGCATGTAAAACGATCGCGTATGTTCCGAATTCAGCACCTAGTTTCGATATAATCATATCGAAACTAATAAAATCATGAAATTTTATATGATAAACGGCGAATGTTGGTAAACTGTTTCAGATGGTACATCAAAGTATTATTTTGTACTTTGATGCAAAAAAACCTGATTTTCAGGATAATTGAGGGCGCTCTCCCATACGTATCTCTCAATGCCCCTTTAAGCAAATGCATTTCAAAATCTAGCACTCACCTTCCATTAATTAAACTTCCTTTTTTTGTGTGATAAATATCTTCAAGTATAACATTTAGGCCTGCCTATTCCATAACCTACATTCTAACATATTTGCCAAAAGCTAAGGTATTATTTCCTGTATCAAAATCCAAACACCATCATGTCGCAACATGTGTTGTGTTGTGGTGATGTATTTTTGTGTGAAAAACATGAGTTCCTCGGATTTGGCTGGTGATAAAGGTTAGTCTAAGGGAGCATGGAACTTTTTTCTTAACACTTTCCACGCGGCAGGCGGCTGCAGACGACATTCCAAAATTGCGCAAAATGTTTCAAAAATGTCAAAACTATTGAATTTCATCACCACATTTGGAATCACTATGAGAAATGCATTGCAATAAGTACAAACATGCCTAGTATTGGTCCAGTAATCCTTGAGATAGACCCTGAAATTTAGGAAATGTTTCTGAAAATTCTCTTTTGTAGACTGTAAAACTTATAGCCGCGTGGAAAGTGTTAACACTCGCCATGCAGCTATTAAGTTTAACCATTATAAAATAACAGATTTTTCAGAAACATTTCCAAACTTTCAAGGTCTATCTCATGGAAAACTGTACCAATACAAGGCATGTTTGTACTAATTCCAATACATTTCCCATGACGATTCCAAATATGGTAATGAAATTCAATAATTTGGACATTTTTTTAACATTTTGTGAAACTTTGGAATGTCGTCTGCAGACGCCTGCCGCGTGGAAAGTGTTAACACTCTCCATGCAGCTATTAGTTTTACCATTATAAAAAAAGATTTTTCAGAAACTATTCCCAAATTTCAAAGTCTATCTCAAGGATTACTGACTGAACCAATACTAGGTATGTTTGTACTTATTTTAATGCATTTCTCATAGTGATTCCAATATGGTGATGAAAATTAAATAATTTTGTCATTTTTGATACATTTGATGACATTTTGGAAATGTCGTCTGCAGACGACTGACACGTGGAAAGCGCTAATGCTACAGGGCTTCATGGATTTTCACAAGTTTGGGACTGCCAAATATGCTCGAGAGTTCTCGACTTATATTGAACTTTCGATATTAATCGAAATCTGCGATCCAGAACATTAATGTGGTAATAAACATAAAAGTATTTTTTATTTCAAAAAACATCCCTGATATCACATGGGTATAGCATGATATGACACAGATAGTGACCATATAAGCAGCGTTCAAACAAGGGGTGCTAAACTAGAGATTAGCGTCAAATTCGCTATTCTCAAGATTAATCTCTCGGTTAACAGCCAGCCATGTGAATTATGTCATGGTTAACTAACCTTGAGTCTACAGCTGGAATTTTAACCCTAAAAGATCTTATGGTTAACTAATCCTTAAGCCAAGGCTCAAGATAAGCGGGCGCTGGGCGATTTTTACCCCTCGGTCCTTCTGCTATAGCGCCCGGTAATGCTGAAAAATAAATAACCGAGCGCTGATATTTTGTCCAAACCAGCGCCCGTTGACTATCGGGAAGCTTGCCCATGACATCAAATTTCGAGTTTACAATGCTGCCAATTTGGATTTAATAAAAAGTTAGCTCCCGGTAGACTGAAAGTAGGTCCCGGTTCTTAAAGGTAGATGTTCCGATTTTCAACTTGAAGTTTTCTATTCTACATGAAAGGTCATCCTTAAAAACGTCGTGTCCCAAAATTTGAGATGCATAGCTATTATGGTTCTTATTTTAGACGCACAAGATGCTGTGAACTGTACCCATTGAGTAGTACACAAACTATATCGGTGGTAACCACCATTCGCGGTAATTCAACGCTATTTCGTCGATTTCTCTGTCATTATACCGAATTAGGCCGTCAAATTTCAGTATGATGATGAGAAAAATACGAGCTTTCATATGATATGAAAATCTCTGTATGTTTGAATTAATTCTGTGTTACGAAAATGTGATCAGGTCATCTACCTTTAATAAATCCCATGATCCGGGCGCTACTTTTGAAAAAAGTAGCTACTGGTAAAAAAACTGTTATCTTGAGCCTTGCCCTAAGCACTAACTGAGAGTTAGCCGGGACTCCGAGAGTGTGTCTGCCTTGTGAATACTTTAACTGTGAGATTAGCAGAGGGTCAACGCAATACTTCCAGCAATTGGAGAATCGCGTGACCTTGAGTTAGTCTCAAAACTAGCGTATTGGTATCGCTAGATATTGGATCAACAATTTATTTTAACTAATAGAATGATGCAATACATGTACATGTTTATAATAAAATACAAATAATAATATATAGACTCCGACAAACTGGCGTGAATTAAATTAACAAAGACTTTTAAAAATACACTGTCTTAATCCAGGTCCCTATCGCATTCGTGGCGAAGGATTACCCATTAGACCACATGGGACTGTGTTTACATGGTTACATTAACCCTAACACTCCCGGTGGATTTTCTGACAAAATTTTTTTCAAGCAAAAAAAACACACACAACAAGAGGTGCCACGCCCCGGGGTTTGAACCCACGACCTCTCGGTTACAAGTCGAACGCTCTACCAACTGAGCCACGGGGGGAGCTATGTAGCCCGGGGCCGTTATTTCACCAAAAAACCTCAGCGCCAGCTGGAACCGACAGGCTGGGAAATGGGATTTCATGGGGTGCGGTGCTGTAAGGGTTAAGCAAGGGAAAATTAGAGAAAAAAAGTGAAAATTAAAAAGAAGAAAAAAAAATCGTTCCTTAACCCTAACACTCCCGGTGGATTTTCCGACGAAATTTTTTTCAAGCAAAAAAAACACACACAACAAGAGGTGCCACGCCCCGGGGTTTGAACCCACGACCTCTCGGTTACAAGTCGAACGCTCTACCAACTGAGCCACGGGGGGAGCTATGCTGGGCGAGTGTATTCGCCCAGCTATGTAGCCCAGGGCCGTTATTTCACCCAAAAACCTCAGCGCCAGCTGGAACCGACAGGCTGGGAAATGGGATTTCATGGGGTGCGGGGCTGTAAGGGTTAAGAAAGAGCGTTAATGTATACAAAGTCTTTGTTGAGAGTCTCAAGCGGCCGAAATACATGTAATATTGTTGATATTTACTATATATAATAAAAAGCGATACTGCGTTGGTGCATTAAAGTTCATGAAATAATCTTTAACAATTATTTCTATTATCTTTTCTTCTTATTTTGCAGGTGAGTTCAACGAACTTCTGAGATATGGTGAAGAGAGAATAAAGCAATATTTTGGGACTATGTATCCGAACATCGCCGGATCATTAGAGGATGACATACAAGTGTTATTTGAAACTTTACGCGACCACTTACGAGGGCGCCCTACCAACGTCCCGCTTGCGGTGGAAAACTTTTTTAATGAACTATTTGCCTTACTGTACAATGATCAGATCAATGCAAGGAATAGTAGACTCGATGGTTTCAATTTGAGATGCATAGCGGGCCAACAAAGGACAATACGGCCGTTTGGCGATTTTCCGCAGGAAATAGGATCACGATTATACAAATCCATCGAGCTTGCAAGACTATTGCTCACTTCGTTGAATCTCGGAGTGGAGGTGCTGAATTCGACTCATCATATGCAGCTCGGGAAAAAATGTAGTAAAGGGCTTCTGGAGATGCAGTATTGCGCCACCTGTCAGGGATTAACGACTGTGAAACCGTGCAACAGTTATTGCATTAATGTGATGAAGGGATGTCTGGCAAATTTTGTAGATATTGATGCACATTGGAACGAGTATGTAACATCTGTCATCAATTTAGTTCGCATGAGTATGGTGGTAGATTATGATCTACAGCTCGCTGTACACTCATTGGATGCTAAAATCATAGACGCGATTGGAATAGCTAAAGATGATGCGCAGAGGATCATATCAGAGGTAAATTGATTGATTGATTGGGGATAAATTGATTACTGTAAAACACTTAGAATTTGCGGGTACTTTATTTCGCGAATTACCAGAAGCAGAGGATTTTAATTTCGCGTTCCAAAATTTGAGTCTGATTTTAAGCTTTTACCATGGTTTATTTCACGGGGATTAAATTTAGCAAATTTAAGGTCCTTACAAAATTAAATACCTTGCGAAAGTTAGTGGTTTTACAGTATAGGTGATTGGAAGGTATTGGTTGATGTGTGGGATAATTATTTCATTGATATTACCTTGATGGTTTGCACTGTAAGGTGATAAAAACGCCCTGTTCTAATTTCTTGAAAATGTTGGTGAAACAACAAAATCAACCATTTTCACAAAAATTAATACATTTTCAAAAGATTTTTAAAAATCGTTAAAAAAAATCAAACATTTTCAAAATAATATATTTCTTGTGTATCCAGGTATCCAATCTATGTAGGACGCCCTCAAGAGGTAGACCGTCCCCACAAGCCAGAGATTTCGCCGTCCAACAGCCTAGCCTTAGTATCCCCATGGCGCCAAATCCTAGCGTCCCATTGGACGAAAGGTTAGTGACCTTCGTGCAGAGTCTTGATAGCTCGCGGATGCTTTATCGCAGTCTATCAAGGGGATTGTGTACGGAGGGTATCTTGGCCGCAGCGAGGACGGACGACGCATGTTGGAATGGCCAAGATGTAGGCAGGTAAGAAAGATCATGCGAGTATTGGGATCTTCCAGTTGATATCCATACACCCCCTATGGTAGACAGGACCATAATCTTCCACACAGGGAGTGTAGATATCAAATGGAGTCATCCATTCAGGTAACCCCATTTGGAATTCACACTATACTCTCTGTCATAGATGCTTGGGTATAAATTTGCGTTATTCCACGCAAGCTTATTTTGTTGTTGTTTTCGGGACGCGGCGTCAAAATGCTTGACATGCGTGAACAACTATTCATCTCGACATGCATATTCTTGAATAGTGTGACTAAGGTCACGCGCCGTCAATCACGGCATGTGCTGATTTCACGATTGACCAATTAGGATGCGCTATTTTTATTTTAAAGGGACTGGTACGCACTTCTGGGTTTACTCAGATTCGCACTACGCATATACGTACGAAACGCGCATGTCCGCATGATTTGATGGAATTATGTCCAAGGCATTATGATAGGGAGTATACATGTGGGGTAGATTAAGATTATATCTTCCATAGGGGGTGTATGGAGGTTAACTGGAATAGCCCATTTTATTTCCACAGTGGGATTTACACCAGGCACTTATCAAACTGCTTTGTACATTTCACGGACATAAATTATGCTAATGAGCTCATTAAATGACGTCACTCACATCATCGATATTTTCGTAACGCCAAAATTGTAGGGTTGAAATTCTAGGTCGAGTAAAATGATGTGCTTATTTGTTGTCTGTGAGCTTTTGTGAATTTTTTCCCGTATTGGAGTATTTTTTTATTGAAAATAGACAGTTCAAATTAAACGTTGGTTCCAAGTTCAACTGACAGCACATGTATTTAAGTTGACAGCAACTGCAATATGCAGGCAACATTTGAGAAAAAACGATGCCCGACTTTGCAAGAAAGTGTACGGGGAAGTGTACGGGTGAACATGACAAACCAAAACAGTCTAGTAAGTAACCGCCTCCGTGGCGCAATTGGTAAGCGCGTTCGGCTGTTAACCGAAAGGTTGGTGGTTCGAGGCCAGCCGGGGGCGTTGTTTCTTTTTGCATTTAATGCAGATCGACAAATCACATCAAAGTAAAAATTTAATGTTGACAAAATCACAGACCACTTCCACAAAAATCGCATCTGCGCATCAAGCCTTTTGTTAAGTCAAGATGGACCAGGAGCCGAATATCTGGAAAAAGCGGCTCCTGGTCCTCATATTTTGGAGAGGACCAGGAGCCGCTTTTCCAAGACCAGGAGCCAAGCCTTGAAATAAGCGGAAAACGACAAGGAGCAATTTTTTTGCTGAAAATTTCCCCTGGTTCACGGGAATTTTTAAAAAGTGAACAATTACAACTAAAATGCACTTTTTACATTGTGGATAATTAATGAGTTATAGGCGTTTAAACATTTTCTTTAACATAGGCTTTCAATTGAAAAGAGAAACTTTAAATCCAAATATATACCTTACCCCAAAGTTTTGAACCACGAAATTGATACGCCCTGAAAGGATAGTTGATTAGGCATTTTTAGTGGGTTTTTTAAATCCCCCGGCGCCCGCTTAACAAAAGGCTTGCTGCGCATGCTCCTGTCGTGATCGAAATCCAACACACAAGCAATGGGCGAGTTTTATAAGTGCCAGGGATACTATTAATTTTGGGATAGGAAACTCCTAAACTGCACATATGTAAATAACCGGTCACGTTTGCCCAGAGCTCAGTATTGTCATTTGATGTCATTAATACAATAGCGCCACTTTTAAGAACAAGATTTGCGACTGATTCGTCAACACCTGACAAAAATATGCACAGAATTTATGTAGACTTGCATCGAGTCTGTAAGACACAAACAACGATGGTATAAATGAGAAGATGAATCAAAATGTATAAAACAAACAATGAAACGTGAATTATCGTATTTCAGGATTTACTTGTAAAATAGCGAAAATAGTTCTCTCTGAACATATTGTATTTGAATATACATTGAACCTATTTATGAAACTGGGTTTACAGTCGCATTAAAATGCTTCATCGATTTTAGTTTGTTTTTCCAGCATTTATTATTTATTATTTGTGACATACTTCTATATAGAGTAAATATAGGTTAGAAATACAATGCCCATATATCATAGGCAGTGTATAAGATGTGTGATTGAACCATTGACCCTGTCACATTGCATGATGGGAAAACAACCAAATCTTGTATGATTGATGATGGCAGTGGGGGAGGAGGTAGAACATTAATTTTGATTTTTGGGGGCAGACATTGCTTGAACTCTTGGCTGCTACTAAAAATGTGCTTTAAAGGAACATGTAAAGACCCTTTTCGAAGGTAAATAACCTAAGAAATGGGAATAAACAGGCAGCTGTAGAACGGAGCCCTGTTTCAATAGAGGGCGCTCTATATTGTGATGCACTGCCGTCAGTCTTTTCCACGGCGATTCATAAAGTGACGGAAGTCTGTCACCCGCCGAAATACGAACAAAAACCACTTTTCAATAGAGGGCGGGCTTGGGAACGGGACAGCGTTTCCAAGGGAACGGCCTCACGTCACAGTAATTTTCAAAATTCATAAAAAGCCGATTTTGCCGATTTTTAATAAAGAAATAACTCTCTTATCACAGAGATAACCGTTACAAAGGCATCACTTCTGAATACTATTGGGCTGATATATTTAATGTAAAAATTATCACATTTACCCTAAAAAATCTTAAAATTGGTGTAATCTCGTCTAGAAAATGGTGGTCTCATGGCAGCAAACCGGTCAAAAAAGACATAATTTTAGCTTGTGTCGTGTGATGTTGGGGTCAAAGGTTAAATTAAATCATCGAACTGGATATCGCAAGGAGTTCTGGTACCTTATGCTGCCCTCAACTCGATGGATAGTTACTTTTTATGCAGATAATTGGGGCTAAAAGGCGAAAATTGACGGGCGTGCGTTACCTTGGTTACGTATACCTGTTGTTTTAGAGCGCCCTCAATTGAAAAGGGGCCCCGTTCTACAGCTGACTGATAAAATGGTCTTAAGATCCAGAACAACATACAGGTCCTTACAGAAAGCAGGGGTGAGGGGTATTGCACCCCACCCAAAGGCAGGGGTAAGGGATATTGCATCCCACCCCCTGAAGAATATAAAATGCTTATCTCAAGCGAAGCAAGCAAAAGGTTTTATAAGTTTTTCACAAAAGGTAAATGTGCTGGTTGCCATGTTACCCCTCACCCGTGGTTAAAGGTCTGCATTTAATTTGGAAAAAGGCATGCCTTCACTTTTGAAATTACCTCAGCCCGCTTAAAATAATCCTGCTGCAGTGTCATTGAGCCTTTCTCCATTTTAAACCACATTATTTCATTAACATATCTGTTGAAAGCATGTTACTTAGCCTGATTAGAGGGGACACCTGAAAACTGAGAATGTAGCTAGAAAAAGGATTGACACATTGGAAGAGTGCCGGGTGTAGAAGATGGACATAATTATTAAACCTCTGTTGGGTGAGAATCATTGGTAATATGCTTGTGGAAGGGGGATCAGAGAAGGGGTAAGGGGATTGGAGGCAGGTCAGGAGGTGTGGGGATCAGTGGGGGCACCAGCCTCATAATTTGGAATGGGGGAAAATTGGTGGCAAGAATTTTTTTTAGGGGCCATGAAAATTAAATTATGCACATTTTTTGTGCCATTTTACGCTTAAATTGTCAAATTCGGTCATATACTAACTATATTGGTATGAAAATGCGCGTTTGTGCGCAAAATGTTGCTGTTTTATGCTAAAATTGTCAACATTTGGTCTAATTTAACCTAATGTAGTAAGAAAATGTGCGCACAGCACGGAAAACAATTTTCTAATTTTAACTAAACTGAAATATTTTTGGCGGGGAAAACAAATATTTGGGGGTGGGGGAGGGGGGGGGGGGATGCCCCATTTCCCCCAGTAGTGCCGTCACTGGTGGGGGCTAGGAGATGGGAGGGGGACTGGTTGAGTCAGAATATAGAAACCAAATTCTTTCACCTGACCTGAATCACCTACCATACAATCCAAAACTAAGAGACATCCATAAAGTGACAGAAAAACCCTGTTCTACTGGCTCGATTGACCCGTATTGTCAATAATTTTGGGAATTTTATGTGCAGAGGAATACAGCCGAAATTTCAGACATTTTGCATACAAATCTTTTTGTTTTAAATAAATAGGTATTTTGAAAAAAATAGCAACATTTGAACAGATTTTGTTTGATTTTTAATGTCATTTTGAGAAAGAAAAAAAGAAGCCTGACGGAACGACCGTACCTGAGAGATGTGTCGACTTGAAGATCAGGGTTTTATATTGTTGCGAATTGAACAGTATGGATTCATGATGAATTTTCCAGTCCTTGAAAACACTAAAGGCCTATCAGAAAGATATAAAATGCTGACCAAAATCAGTCATTTTTATCTCTATTATTTCTGGTTTGAC
Organism: Ophiura sarsii; assembly: GCA_035610835.1. NCBI lineage: Eukaryota > Metazoa > Echinodermata > Ophiuroidea > Amphilepidida > Ophiuridae > Ophiura > Ophiura sarsii. Next base: position 7,207,298 of record CM069454.1, on the reverse strand, counting down.
CATGATGTTGATACACAACAAAGTTTCTATTTCATGTTCAATGTTTCTTTTCTAAATCCCCTGGATCATAAACCTGTGATGTCCAGGGTCTATGCCTGCTGCAGTAAGTATCTTTCCCTGGTGTTTTACACGTTGAGCTAGAATTTTGATACTTGAGGATCAAGTAAGATTTGATGTTAGACTGTTCAGCTGTTGTAACATTTAAGACTTGGCCATCCAATCCATCAGCATGATCAGGGGATGACAATGTAGTATTTGCTGGGTGACTTCAATTCTTAATATTAAAGGGACATTTCATTTGTTTGTTTTTATTATTTATATATTTATATAGGCCTATTTGTTTGTTTATTTTTTAGCATTTTTATTCATTATTTATTTATTTTATTTATTTTTTATTTATTTATTTATTTATTCATTTATTTATTTATTTATATATCCTTTTTTTATTTATTTATATATTTTTATTTATAAATAATCCTTTTTTTTATTTATTTATATTTATTCATTTATTCATTTATTCTCAAGAGTCACGTCGTGGGGCGTACATGCCATATTTGGAAGGCTCTACTTTCTGATTTGAATTTCCTCCCTCAATTATGATAGACTCCATGTTTATTCTAGTGATTTATACTTGATAATTTTGCCACTCAAAACAATCATGTAAAACTTGTCCTAGGCATGTCTTAGGTCATTCACTTGTCCTTAGTTGTCCTCATAAAACAATACTACAGTGTTGCCAACTAAAATGTCTCCCAAATGTGGTGTATGTAGGCTGCTGCTCAGAACCAAAACTAAAGTAGCCCAATTTTTAAGTGAGACTATAGAACCGGGGGGGGGGGGGGGGGGGGGGGGGGGGGGGCGGGCACTGACATTGGAAAAGGGGATAGGTAAGGTATGTGCCGCGCTGAAGACCTCCTTTTTCACCCTCTGCTGCTAGCTCTTATTACCCCCCCCCCTTTGAGCCTGCATTAGTTCCTATGACCCCACTTTTATTGAAAATTCAAAAATCGTGACATTTTGCGTTCCAAAGCCCAAATTCTTCGAAATGTTGCGTTCTAAAACCAAACAAAATGGAAAATTTGCGTAAGAGCTAATCAAAATTGAACTATAGGCCAGTTCTCAAGACCTACTTTATTTGAAAAATCAGTTCCTAAGACCCTATTTTTCGTCATAAAATCCATTCAGTTTAGTACTGTAGCCCCCTTTTTGAGACCCTGGGCGGCACACCCCCAACCCCCAAAAAAGTTGAGTGCCCCCCGGGCCATAGAAAATACATTAGAACCCTATAACCCTAGAAGTTTAGCAGAAGCAGTGGGGATGTATAAGAACAGTGGGAGGGGGTTTAATGAGGGGACCAACAAATTATATCCGCCGCCCCATGGAATTAAAACCGGGTCGCCGGGGTGACAAGCAAGTCAAACAACCACCACACCAGAAGTGCTGGGCTTCGCAAGCAAAATGTTTGCAGACATAGGTGTTCAATGCATCATGGAATAGAAGTTGTGTGCGTGTGCTTAGTAGTGCTGCTGGTCGTGTGGTTTAAAGGGGGATTGAGAGATACGTATGGGAGTGGAGAATAGAAACGCTGAGTGTAAACCAACCTTCAAAGTAATGAGGCTAGAGTGATAAATTACTAAGTGCATGGATACACCATATCACACCTCTTTAGAATTGTAATATTAACTGATACTAAACTGCTCACAAAAAGTATCGAAATTATGCACTTGGTTATTTGCTTCGATTATTAAATGCATACCCTTTCGAGCCGTTATATAGTGGATCATTTCTAAGTGTTTCGATACTTTTTGTGAGCAGTTTACATGTAAGCTATGAAGAAATATGGGATGGGAGGGTATCCTGGAAATCATTTTTTTGCATCAAAGTAATACCTAGGCATACTAACTACCATCTGAAACAGTTTACCAACATTTGCCGTTAATCATATCATGTCATGATTTTCTTAGTTACTTAGGTTCTGAATTCGGAAGTTATGCTATCGTTTTACGTGCGGACTTTCGCGGCAAATCTCAACCCGGAAGTGCCGTTATTTGCTTATTTGGCATGAAGGCGATGTTGGAATTGTTTGACATTTTGGATTTGGGCTATGTTGATGATTATCTTTACGTTATTTGCTCATTAAGTATATCGATATCTCTCTCATTGCCCCTTTAATAGGGTATCCCATCAATTTTGTGCCCTGGTACAAGGGTCAAAAGTAGCCCAATTCCACAGCCTCTCCATAGACCTGGCAACACTGGATGGATTCCACATTGTATCCTATTTGAAATCAGCAGGTGTCTTTGCCTTTTGATTTATGATTGCAGGTATAGATTTTAATTGGCTAGTCTATTTATAGGAAGGCTACAGTAGGCCTTTCTGGGCTGTGGATGTCCAGTGGTCATCCATAAAACCTGCTTGACCTTACCTGAGGACAGCCAACAGCAAGACATAGGGAGGAGTTTTATACCAGTATTTATGTTTATACTGAACCATTTATGTGAATGTTATTTTTCTCAAGAAAAGTCCAAATTGATGGATAGACATGATGGATGCAGCAATAAGAACTGTGTGGTGGGCTCATTTGGGATTAGGGTAGGGGAAAAAAAAGTTGTTTGATTGTCCTCGTCCGCCCGACCCTCTTAATCATTCCGACCCAAAAACTCTTTTTTCTTTTTTTTTCTTCTTTTTTTCAATTAAAATTTTCATTTTTTTTGTTGTTGAAAATTTCATTTTTTTACAAATATTAGCCGATTTTTTTTTTTTAAGTGTTGAGAAATTAGAAATACTCATCAAAATGTTAAATATTTTGTTCCCCATTTTGGTTACCACAACAAGTACATCTCATTTTACTTTTGGTACCTGAAAAAAGGGCAAGTGAGAAAAGAAAAGAAAAAATTCCCGACTGACCTACCCAACTTTTAAAAGTGATCTATGGACAATCAAACATTTTTTTTTTGCCTAGCGGTGTAACTGGATAGGGCCCCTGAGCATGGAGCTAAAAAAGTAAAATCCCTGAGTAGACATAGCTTGAGACCTTACCCTAAAAGGGGAAAGGGCCTCTTTCTAGCTCGACACCATCACACCATTACAACATAGTTTTGACCTGATTGAATGATTCATTTTTGTAGCAATTTGCTGTGAAGTACCCTACCAATACTATAACCCCCGAAACAGCAAATAGGACACACATGTACAACCGATTGAAATTGAGATAAATTTACAGTCATTTCCATTGTAATATCATATAAATCAAACATATTTGGTAAAAACCTTTTAAAAGAGAAATAAATTATGCATAATGTTTGTAAATGTTATCTTAAAAAGCTGTATTGGTTGGGAAAGCTATGAGTGAAACGGCTCCTCCCACAGGTTCAAATGCAAGCGTACCATTATAAATCAACAATTTATAATAACAGTAACACAATTATGAACATATGTAGTTATTACTGATATTGCTGTTACATATGTTTATAAGGTAATCCAAACAATTCTATAAATAATGTCAACATTTTGATTCATAACCAAATCAGACAGTATCATGCCATCTGTAGTTTATTATACATTGTACTCAGATTATTTGACCAAATTACAACAAAAAGTGTGTGGTGTTGACAGCAACCATGTTTTAAAGAGATGTCAGCCATAGGTTTGATATACTATTAAAGCAATATTATGTGATCTTTTTCAAATTTTTGACACTATCTTTTTTCCTTCTCTTAACCCTAATCCACCTGAGTGCTAATAAATGCTAATTCTAAGTCCCTCTCCAAATGCATGCGCCGTTGGTATTCGATGACGTAATTAACCGAGCCTATATAGTGAGCGCAGTATACTGCGCGAATGTGTAGCTGAGGGCCGTGGCTTAGTGGTTGGGACGTTGGGCTTGAGAAAGGAGGGTCTCCGGATCGAATCCCGGCAGGTTCCCAGAGATTTAGTTGGCGTTTTGTCCTCGAAAAATTGTGATCCCGGTCAAAAACCCTAAACCGGGGTTAGGGTCAAATTGAAGTTTGACTTATCAGGAAAGACTTTCCTGGACTCATAAATCTCAGTTCGTAAAATCATTGCAAAAAAAATCCCAAATCATAAAGAAATCTACTCCAATTTTGGGATTTTGTCCAAGTATCCCCACTATAATGTGTTTACTTTAGGCTGAAAATGTAGTTTAGAATAAAGTTCAACGGATCAATGGGCTATTCCATTTGAAATCCATACACCCCCTATGACAGACATGACTTTGATCTTCCCCACAGGGAGTGTAGATTTCAAATGGAGCTTACCTGCATAGGCAACTCCATGCAATCTACACTCCCTGTGGGCATAGTGGGGATGATTACGGTAATGTCATCCATAGGGAGTGTATGGATTTCAAATGAAATAGCCCAAATGTCATAGCACAATGTGAGAGCACCACACCAAATCAATGCGCAATTCGTGTAATCCTATAATAGTTCCGGAAAAGCACGAAGACTAGGCTTGTAAATGTGAGGTTTTCGGGCAATTTGTTTCTCCGGGGATGCTATGTTTGTATTTAAATGAACGAGTGGGACCTATCCGTTGCACCTACAATGATAAAATACGATATTTTTAATTTATCGACCTAAATAGTGCCCAGGGCGTAAGCACCTGCCTAAATGGTGAACAGGCATGCCAGAAAACGTGAAAAAGTGAGGGCGCTGTGTGCAGGTCCATAGCGGAAAATTTAGCTTAATAACCCCTCATGAAACAAGGCTTAAATTAAAGTTGAGATGTTACTAAAAATGGTCATAGGTGACAAGTATGCAATAAATGTAACCGGAGGGTAGAAAAGGTGTCTTGAAATAGGGCACTTTTACACGTATTTCAATGAGAAAGATATTTGGTGTGGTGCGCCCATGTTTTCTAAAGTACTTTAATGCACTACATGTAGTACTGATACCCATTAGGAAATATGGGTGGCATTGAACCAATTTCACAGTAAGTTTGTATGGGGGTGAATCCTGTAAGGTTCGTAGGTGTGTTGATTGTTGAGAAATACATCTTCCAAATACTCTTGAACCAACCCTAAAAGCATCCTTTTATCTACTTGAATGCTCCTTATAGCCCAGAACCCCATGAAATCCCATTTCAAAACTAAGCTGGCAGCACATTTAGCCTCAGTCTATCTCGCCGGGTGTTCACGGCGGGTGATAAATTCGCACGGAATTGTTAATTATGGGCGTGTGACCCCCTGGCCTATGGAATAAGACACTGAATTCCCATGCTGGAGGACCCTGGGTCGAATCCCGTCACCAGCAAGTTCGGTTTTCCTCGCTAAATTTTACCCATTTCCACCCTAGGATAGTTTTTTCAACATCTCCATCCAAAAAGTATTAGGTTAATGCCTTGTACTTTTAGGTTGAAATTAGTTTACAACATTAATGTTAATAACTAGAGCAAAGTTCAAAAAAGAAAAACGATAAAAAAATGAAGTTCATGTACTTTTTCATGAGAGACAAAAAGAGTTGTACCAAAAGTATGACATCCTATGTTTAGTTTGAAATTTCCTGACTATCATATAGGCCTAGTTTCTATTAAAATAATACAGTATGTAGTGTACTTTTATGCTGGGTTCGTATATAGGGCAGTGGGTTTCTAGAGTTACTTAATTGGACTACTGAGAACAGATAATTCAATCTTCAAAATCCACACATAGTCATTTCTATGTTGATGAAGAAATATGTTTAAATACAGCATCTTCTGTTATCGGCTCTGTTCTGTCAAACCTTGTATCTTCATCCGGCCCTTCAGCATGTATAAAGTAATACTTCCTATGTGTAACCTTCGGGCAGGATGCTTTAAACATGCTCAAGGGCCAAAAATACATATGTTGAAACCTCTAAGTGCTCTTGCCCTGAACATGTCTAAAGCAACACTTCCAATGTATAACCATTGGACAGGTTTACTTCATACATGTTGAAGGGCTCGAAAAACATATGAGGTTTTGACAGACCAGCTAATTCTACATGTTCTATTGGGCTTTGCATTCTCCAGATATTTATTAATAGAGCCATTTAGAGAATTGATGTGAAAATGTATATGGACTAGCCATGCTGATTGATATGACAATATAGGATGATTGATAGGATACTCAGAATATTTAGGGGGTGTGGGTTTTGCAAAAGGTAGTTTACTAAAAACATAGGATTTCTTAGCCAAAATGGAAGCCATATCGAAGGATTTCTTAGCCAAAATCAGTGTCATATCTAAGAATTTATTAACCAAAATAGGACCAATATCTAAGGATTTTTTAGCCAAACTGGCTCCCTATCTAAGCAAAGTGATTTTAAGGCCTGTTCAGATGGCTACTAAACTCGAGAATAGTTATTCTCAAGCTTAACAAAAAATTTCTGCTAACCCAGAGTACCTGTCCAGATGACAAACTTAGCATCAAGTATAGCAATACCACTGCCGTAAGCTTCAAGTTTAACTCAAAGTAAGTAACTGCCGGAAGTATGCTATGACCTTTTGCTAAATTCATGGCGCGCTTATTTGGATGAGCTCTTGAAAAAGGTAAACAAACATGGCGAGGTTTCGATCAAGACCTGTTGGTTTCAACGGAATCCGCAATTTGATGATGCTCCTTACGGTGAAATCATGGTCGAAAGGTCCAATCATATTTTGGATCTTTCTTCAGTGCCTATATTTTCCGTCAAATGACAAACAGATTTATGGATTTTACTTGTGGCATTTTTTCCCCTCGCCTTTCCTCGTCGCCATTTTTGCTACTTCTGTTTACATTTGCATGACCGGGAAATACATCCTCATTTTGCGGAAAGACCTGGGTCACAGGTCAAAAATCTTACTCACTGTTAACATTACGGATGGATTCACACGGCGCACACACTCTCAGTAAACTCTCGGTTAGTGCTTCGGGATAAGTCAACCGTAAGATCTTTTAGGGTTAACATTCCAGCTTTATACTCAAGGTTAGTTAACCATGGCACGATTCACACGGCCGTAAACCAAGAGTTTAAGGTTGGTGAAATTGATGCTAACCTTAGGTTAGCGCCTCTAGTCTTCTGAAGGCTCCTTTAATGTTTTAATGGTCACATGACAGTAGATTTTCATATTGCAATATCTGTTCATGGTTGGCCTTTTCATGTCCTCCTAATCCTACTTTCAATCTTTGTTTACTTTTAGTATCCACACAGGTGGTTTATTGAGAAAATACTCTCAAAATCAAGTCCCAGACATAAGATATAGGTCGAACAAGCAGACCCTGATATTAGACAAACTTTTTCAAATGTTAAATACACCACAGGGAAATCTATGGTAGCATCCCTTGAGCATCCCTATAGCGATGATGATGATGATGTAAATGACAAGAATGTTCATCTATCAGTTGGCAAAATAGGGACTGTTTATTGGTGAGATAGGAATATGTGAGTTATGGTATGTTTGACATTTTGTGGGATTAATTTTAATTTCACATCACTTTATTAGCATTATAACACATACAATATCAATACACAATAAAGGAAAACATTTAAATCCCATATCAGTACTCCATTTAAGAGTAGGTGGACAAATGCAGGGATAATGGGGAAAATATACTGAACACTACAATGAAAAACATAACAGACATGTTAAAACAAAGTACATTGTAAGTACATCTTTAAGGCTGAGTTCACATAGGAGTATACTATTCGGGTATACGGTGCACGTTTTGCAGGGCACGCGTATAGCTTGAATCGAAACAATGTAATTTCATACTACCAGGTCACATAAGAGGGCACTATTCGAAAAGGCCGTATACCTGCGTATAGTGTAGTATAGTATAGTATACCGGGAATCGTGCGTGTTCGATTTTCGTGCACCGTATACCGGCCCGTTTGGAGGAAGCAGCTGCAATTCGTGTGTACAGGCGTTCGGAATTTCCCCAATCACGATTTATAAACAATGTATTGCGTAGAATAGGGTAAGTTAGAAAAATAGGACTCCTTTGTACTCATTTTATTGCAATTTAATAGACCGAGTAGGGCTCGCGTGCTATCCTATGTGACTCGCCGTGCCCGTATAGCGTATACCGAATACCGTATACCGTATACCGTATATCGTATACCGTATACTTCTATGTGAACCCAGCCTTAAGGACGATATCTCAGTTTGGAGTTTTCATAAAGACAAACTTGAAAATGATTTAACTCCGCTTAAGGAAGTCCGATTTAAAAAAAAGAAAGTACCATTGTAAAGCTGAAGATCTCTACTTTAATAATCAATTACTAACTCAATTTTGATATCTTGCCCGATTGTGTCTGGTTTCGGTAGAACACGTCACATATATTTAATTAAGTCTACCAAGATTGTGGAGGATTAGGGCGACCAACTCACACTTATAGTTGAGTAATCAATGTAAAGGTTTACCACACTTATGTACAATTTTATCATGCTTAGGTTTGTATAGTTGTCTTAAATAATACCCAGATCAGTTTCCAAATACAACGATGTGGAACTTTGGCCATATGATTGAAATTCCTTGCCTGCTTCCTTTCCTTTCTTGAACAAAACAACAATTTTGTAACTAAGGAGATGAAATGTGTTGCTAGGCTTAACAGCTGTGCATTGTGTTGTTAATTCAATGAAAATTGTTGAAGAGGAATGACTTCCTATCCAAAATCGAAAAATCTTTTGTGAAAATTGACACTTTTGATTCTGAAATCTATAATAACATAAAAGCGCTGTTGATGTATGTTGTGTTTACAAAAACCTGTGACAGTTTCACTTTTTCTAAACAAGGTTATCACCAATAGCATATTTAGCTGAGGTACTAGTACTACTTATTCACATTTGGATAGGGGTGCTCTACTATGAAAATGAAACACAACAAGATTGAAAAGTGGAAAATGCAGAGAAAAATATTGACACAAAAAAAAATCAAATTTTTGTTTAAAAAACATAAAAGTGCATAATTTTTGACAAATCTGTTGCCCGAAATTTTAAACGGAGGACATTTATAGGCATTAAGAAAAATAATTGAAGGAATTACTTTGGAATTTTTTTAATGTGACCATCCATGACACGAACCCAGTGTAAAGTTGCCAATACATATGATAATTTGGAGATATGGGCCAATAAACCAAACACAAATCAATATAAAGGATTTTTCAGTACCATATTTTGATATTTCAGTACTCAAATGAAAATTTGGTCTGTGTTTTTATTGATTTCTATCTGTTATTTGGCCCATACAGGGTGAGTCAAAAAGACTGCAATAGTGGAAAGAAGCCATTTTATTTTCAAAACAAAAATGAATTTTAAAACTTTTTAAACGTTGCAAGAATGATGTATTTAATCCTAACTTTGTGTGAAAAATGAAGTCGATTACATTTTCCGTTTGCCTTTGGTGAACCTTTTGACCAGTGCACCCATTTCACACGTTTGTCCACGAGATACCCAAAATATGCATCAAATCGCAAAATGTGTCTCTCATTCAAATTTGGAAACTTGAGTTCATTTGTGATGTTATTGGAATTTGATGCATCCTTTCTTGTTTACATATGAGTTAGCATAATCAATTATAATCATACCCATGCTATGAAAGCGTATAATGTTCTAAATTTTAATAAAAAACTGACATTTTCCATATTTTTTGTTGGCGGGATATTCAAATATGAAAATGCAATGTGTGTCATTTCAAATGAAAATCACTGTGCTCGTGGACAAACAGGTAAATTTGGTTGTGCAGCAAAGAGGGTCACCAAAGACAAACGAAAAATGCAATCGACTTCATTTGTTCACACAAAGTTAGGAGTAAATACATCATTCTTGCAAAGTTTAAAAAGTTTTAAAATTCATTTTGGTTTTGAAAACAAAATGGCTTCTTTCCACTATTGCAGTCTTTTTGACTCACCCTGTATATCCAAATACGAACTGGCAACTTTACACTGGGTTCGTCATGGATGGTCACAAATACATGTGTATAGATGGTGTGACCGGTGACGTAGTGACCGGCAGTATGCGTGCGCACCTATAGGGAATGTGCTTTAATTCACACTTGATTGATCATTACTTACAATGCTTACGGTGCAATAGTGCAGTAGTCATGGTCTGCATCCCTAAGCACAATGAGAGACCAGGTACTAAATCTGGTTGCCCTGCAGTATGCGTACGCACCATAAGGGCATGTGCTTTTAAAATTGGCGCTCAGTGATGTGTGTTTTGCTTTCGAATAGTATGTATGCAGTAGTCATGGACTAGTACCTCTACATGTCTTTAGACCAGGCGCTAATCAATTTGTAAACACTACTGATGTAAACAACGGTCACCTCATCTATATTTCACAGGCAAAGGATTGTGCGTAACTGTATCTATGTATTCAAAAAGATAGTAATATTTTTCTCAAGAACAAGTCTAGAAAATATTTGTCTTCTGTCATATTCCTATAAAACTTGAAATTACATATGCCTTTCCTGAGGCATCTGCATTAACAGTGCTTTAAAAATTCTCATGTGAACAAGCGCTTTAACACTTTCCACGCTGGTATTGGTTTGACTATACACAAAACAGATTTTTCAGAAACCTTTCATAATTTTCAAAGTCTATCTCAAGGATTACTGAACCAATACTAGGCATGTTTGTACTTATTTCAATGCATTTCTCATGGTGATTCCAAATATGGTAATGACATTAAATCATGTTGACATTTTTGAAACATTTTGTAAATAATTGGAATGTCGTCTGCAGCCGCCTGCCGCATGGAAAGCGTTAAAATTACATATGCCTTTCCCGAGGCTTCTGCATTAACAGTGCTTTAAAAATTCTCATGTGAACAAGCGCTTTAAGAATCCAGAATGCACATATTTTCAATATTCTGTCATTTTTCTTAATTATGCTTGCTCCTTGTCTGTCACATATAGCCGAAAGTTCTTTGCCCTCCGTAGTAGGTAGTGTGTTCTAATGTATCGCTAATTAGGCTCATAAGAATTGTAAATGTCAAATGAAACAGAAAGTTTAGTAGTTTTTGTCTTTTGAAAGGTTAGCTTTCTCACATGATGTCAATGTCAGCCTTTTGCATGATGTTGTTGTGAGTTGTAAGAGGGCATCTATTTACATAAATAAATGATTGCATGTGTGTGCTGCTAATGTTTTGTTTTTATTACAAAAATAGATCAATTTAAAGATGACAGATGAAGACCCTTTTCAATTAATCGACAGAACCAAATGATAAGCAGATAATGTGCTTAGAGGTGACTGAAAACATACCTGTTCTACAAGCGAACAAACCTTACAGGCTAGGTATATCAGTCGGGCCTTTTCCCTCCGTCAAAATGACACACAAAATCATAACAACCTGTAAAAAGTTTCCGATTGTTCTTACAAATTAAACAAGAAAACAAGGACAATTGGGTCAGTAGTTATTTTCATATGAACATTCCCCACCCCCCCCCCCCCCCCAATTTCGATAAAAATGGGGCAGTCAGGCAGGTAGAACAGGGTCTGTTGTTTTGTCACCTTACCCTACAAAATATCATTTTCGTGAACTAAATAATTATGATGATCTTTTAAGATCTTTTTAACAGACCCAGACAGTTGTTAAAGTGGAGAAAATCAAACAGCTCATCAAACCATCAAAAACGCCAATGGAATAATGCAGGCAAATGATAGCTAAACCAACCATAACAGTTAAATTAATTGCTATCTTCAGTAGATAGCATGCTTTATTTAAAAATCAAAATGTTTGTTAATCAAGCAAAATGTAACTTGAACTTTAAAACAATTTGTATGATATCCTCCCACACATATAAAAGTTGAATTACTTGCTATCTTCAGTAGACTGCTCTTCATTTTTCATAATAAAAGGTCACTTGACCATCCAAGCAAATTCCATGAATATGATTGATAGGAAAGGCTAAAAACCTTCAATTCTTTCAAACAATTAAAATATACTTATAAATGAATATGACATACACAGAACACTATGCAAATAATTCATCACTGTCTGATGTGTGCACAAAGTTATTGCATTTCTCTCTATGTATTTTATTTATTCCAGCAACATATAACCAACCACTGCTAAAACTGTACCAGCAAATTGAATATGATATGCTACATATTATATGTAATATCATTTCCTATACATTAACCATGTTTACCAAAGTGGACCGTGTACTATTTTTAGACTTGACTTTCTACATATCTATAGCATCCATTTCATTATTAATCATTTCCAGACAAATTGATTTGTGGCGGCACGTTATTATGGCCTGCATATGTGACGCGATCAAGAGGAATGAGTCGGATGTTGACCCTGGTCGAAAATGAGTTTTTAATAAGTTTTAAAGATGACACCTAGAGCTTTCAGAAACTGAAAACCCCATGTCGATACGACGTTTTGTTCCAAAGTTATGTCAAATTGTATACATGAATTTCCATCAAAACTTATGTAAGCCGCCATTTTGAATTGGCCATATCTCAATTTGGGATTCCCCGACATCCGACTCATTCCTCTTGATCGCGTCACATATTTCTTAAAATCAATCTATTACAGCTATGATCTAACCAAATGAATTTCATATATCAAATGAAATGCATGGACACCTGTTATAGATACCTGTCCGGGGGAGGGGGTACCCTGACATATGGTATTGGTATTTAGATATATTCATCCCTGAATATCACTCTTTTTCTTTCACCCTTTTTCAACCACCTCATCTATACTCATAAAATTGAACAAAATTATTTTCATGTAAAAAAAAGGTGGTGACACCTGTCCGCAACGGGGGGGGGGGGGGGGGGGGGGGGGGGGGGGGGGGGGGGGGGGCACTGACATTTAAGAAATGGTATTCATTCTTTTATTTATTGTCTTTAAATAGCATGTTTTGGTATTGGTATGTAGGTATGCTCCCTCCCCCCCCCCCCCAATACCACCGTTTCAAGGGGACACGCACAATTACAATTGGTATCATTATTTAGGTATGCAATTTGTCACAAAAAGTGGCCCAATTTGCCGTGATGACATTTTAGAGGTTCAAATCAAAACTTTATTTCCATGAAAAACACTACATCAAAAACAACTTTAAAACAAACAAAAGCATATGGAAGAGAAGGCTGGAAAGGCCAATAAGGCCTGTAAATAGCATACCCCCTTTAATACAATACGTTACATGATACTTAATTACTATATGACGAAAACAAAAATTGACAACGACTTAAACAAGACAAGACATACAAGGACGAGCTCAAACATTTTTCGTATTTTTGGATGGATGAGGTTTTTCTTAAGTTGGTTTAGGAAATGGTTCATGTTGACAACACTGGCTAGGAATTGATGATAATTTGAATATTTTATCATATTTTGCAAGTTTTTGTTGTATAATTTATTGTACAAAACAGTTTTTGTAGCATGTAGACAAATGTGTTTTTTTTGGTGTTTTTGTTGTTGTTGTTTGTGTGTGTGTGTTTGTTTGTATCATTAATTGTTTATTATATTAAACTTGCTTGTCAGTTGGTTTTTTGGTAGGGTTGGTTTGAGTTGGGTTGCTTGCTTGCTTGCTTGCTTGCTTGATTGGTTATTGGGTTGTCACTGGTATGTTGAATGATTGGTTATTTATATATCAACAAGTGAACATTGTCTACGCATTTTAGTATTTATATAGAAGATACAATACAAGCTTTTATGGTGATGATCATTTTCTTATTGGCTGACATCTAAAACCAAAACAAATAACAAGTTTGTCAACCTTACCACGCTGTACCTCATGACTCCATGCATCATCACAAACCCTCATCACAAACCATGTTAGTAATTGATACAGATAACCACATGCTGTCTTGATTTAGTTTCAAAACAACATCTTGCCATGCCAGGAAGAAACCACATGGTTAAACATTCATGCATGATTACCATCCACTTTAGTATGGAAATAGTGCAGAACTGGAATTGTATATTAAAGGTGTGTGACCCAATTTTGTTCACATTGGGTTTTTCTATTCTACATGAAGGTGTATCATACAATCTTATGCAGTAGCTTAACCAGGGTCACTTGTCGGGGGGGGGGCAAGGGTATTTTTCCACGGTGAAAGCCAGTTCGACCCGGTGAGGTTTTTCATGTAACCTTTTTATTTGCTGTTGAGTATGGGGGGGGGGGGGGGGTAGAGGCGTTGCGTCCCATACCAGCGTGAAAAACTGCAATTTTCCAACTAATTTGTCTGTCTTCATTTCTCCTTTCTGTCTGTTTCCTTTCCCTTTTCCCTTTCCTTCCATTTTTGTCTCCTTTCTTTCCCTTCCTTAGTCTTCCCGATTTTCCCGGTCAATTTATAGACAAATCAGGGCGCTTCTCTATACGAAATGATTGAGTTTGTCTGTAAACCAAATATACCAGGTTCCATCAGGTTTGTTCTGGAACCGATATGTTAAAACCCAAGGCCTGGAGTTACATGTAACCTATACTCAAACATCTGAAATGTCACGTCACAAGTCAAACTGCTCATTTTGTGCGATCGTTGATTAGAACTTATTAGCCACTCTGTGTAGCCACACCACGCATTGGCAAATTTATGTCTCCTTTCAACCAAGTTTGTTCTATAGTGTAGATTTATAATATGTGACCAGTTGCATCAAAAAGGACATGTTGTCGGCAAACACAGTTTTGAGCTAGAGGCCAATATATTTGGTGAAATATAGAGAAAATAATAGGAAAAAAATGCTTCTTCAAATCATATCTTGTGATTACAAAGTCTGATTACCTTCAACATGGTGTCATTTCAAAGCTTAAAAATGTGTTCTTTCAAGTCATATCAATAACTCGGATTTGACTCTGGCCTCCAACATGTCCATTTTGATGTGATGTGACGGGTCGCATGTGATCGTTTGTTACCATTAGGCCTAAAAAAAAAAAGTTTGATTGGCGTAACATGACCAAAACAAATAGGGTAGGTCGGTCGGGATTTTATTATTATTTTTTTCTTCTTCAAATCACCTACTTTTGAACACTTGAAAGACAGCAGTACACACAAATCATAGTTCTAGCGTATGTAATTGCCGGGCAAAAATGTATCGTTGTTTTCAACAATATATCATTTCGATGGGGACTTAAAATAACCGAAATTGAAAGCAAACAGTCAAAAACTTCAATTTTTATAAATATATATATATATTTTTTCCCCCTCAAAATAATAAAAAATATTCAGGGTCGGCGATGTATTTAGGGTCGGTCGGGTTACGCCAATCAAACCTTTTTTTTCTTTAGGCCTTAATAACAATTAAGTTCCAGCCCTGGTAGTGAGGAACCAAGGCAACAAAACAGGCAGGAATATGATGTTGGTATATGCATTAACCCTAACCCTAGAACGTGGCAGTGGGGATGGAACGAAGAACAGGGAGAGGGGGTTAAATAAAAAATAGGGACAGCGGTCCCAAATAGGTCGTCCGTTTATATGGGTAGATTAAAAACAAGGTGGATCTCAAACCACAGGCATCTAGAAAGAAAGAGGTTAGATCACTAGCGGATCCAGGATATAAAAAATAAAATAAACATCCTGGAGTTTGGTTGCAATTGTACTTCACCTGTTTAAATGTAATTAATTTTACATATGCAGCTAATTTTATATCTTGACCTCATATGACCTTTGACCTTGGTATGTGACCTTTGACCTAATTAACATATGAATGTTTCCATGTTGCATCCGTGACCCAAGTTTGGTTGCAATTGGTCATTGTATGGAAAAATGAACAAGAGACAAAAAAAAATGAACAAGAGACAACAAAAAAAGTGTACTAAATTTTACATCTTGACCTCAGATGACCTTTGACCTTTCTATGCGACCTTTGACCTCATTAACATATGCGGGTTTCCATGTTGTATCTATGACTGAAGTTTGGTTGCAATTGGTCATTGTATGGAAAAGAAATGGAAAAATGTAATCAATTTTACATATGCAGCCATTTCTACATTTACATCTTGACCTCAGATGACCTTTGACCTTGGTATGTGACCTTTGACCTCATTAACATATGAAGGTTTCCATGTTGTATCTATGACCAAAGTTAGGTTACAATTGGTCATTGTATGGAAAAGAAATGGACAAATGTAATCAATTTTACATATGCAGCTTGACCTCGGATGACCTTTGACCTTGGTATGTGACCTTTGACCTCATTAACATATGAAGGTTCCCATGTTGCATCTATGACCGAAGTTTGATTGCAATTGGACATTGTATGGAAAAGAAATGGAAAAATGTAATCAATTTTACATATGCAGCCATTTCTACATTTACATCTTGACCTCAGATGACCTTTGACCTTGGTATGTGACCTTTGACCTCATTAACATATGAAGGTTTCCATGTTGTATCTATGACCAAAGTTTGGTTACAATTGGTCATTGTATGGAAAAGAAATGGACAAATGTAATCAATTTTACATATGCAGCCACTTTTACATATACATCTTGACCTCGGATGACCTTTGACCTTGGTATGTGACCTTTGACCTCATTAACATATGAAGGTTCCCATGTTGCATCTATGACCGAAGTTTGATTGCAATTGGACATTGTATGGAAAAGAAATGGACAAAACAAAAAGTGTATACCAAATTGTTGAAAAAAGTGTATACCAAATTGTTGACACACACTACACACACACACAGACTCCACACACACACAGACTACACACGAAGGATGCTGCCATAAGGTCTCTTCCTACGGACGACCTAAAAATGGGGAAAATTATGTCCGCCGGCCCGGGAATTGAACCCGGGTCGGCCGCGTGACAGGTGAGATATACAACCACTCAGCCACGGGGGGAAGGCTTCACAGGCTAAAAAATCGGAGACCATATATACCCGTATTTTAGTGCTACATGAGATAGAACTTGTGCGCGCGCAAGCCAAGTGGTGCTGGCCGTGTTGTTTCTGTATGGCGTAGTAGGGTTAGGGTTATGCAATTGTTATATTAATTTCTTATGTTATGATAGCATTTTCTTCCGAACGCTTCATATTTCAAGTGTACCCAAAATTGCTATAGTGGGCAATTCTCATTGGCAAGTCATTTTTTGTTTAAGAGTAAGATGATCAAAAAGAAAACAGTATGATCTGGGAAACTTTCTAACTAATTATCTCAAAAAATGTTACCCGCTTTTTATTCAAAAACAGTTCAATTTTAAAGAGTGCTGGCAAATGGTAACAATTACATGCAAGTCTTGGCCGGTAACAATTACATGCAAGTCTTGGCCTCTAAACACGTCAATAATCTGATAATAGAGTTAATCATATGAGCTAGGCTATTGTTTTGAAATTAAAAATTACTATTTTAGACGTCACTCTGAGGAGCGTTGCACAGTCCTCTTTGTCTCAAAGCACGTAACGTATCAGACGGCTCCGGTATCTCATTCCATCGACATCGTACGATAAGACTAAACATCTTCTTAAAACCAGGATGTTTGGTGGCATATAACACAGGATTTATGCAAGAATTGAAGAATAACATCGCCGCAGCATAGGGAAGTAAAGCGACACTCGTATTCGATTCTGCAACAAGACAATACACGAACGGCGTGAGGCATATTATATAAGCAATTACAACGTAGAACATGTTCTTGGTGATAGTCAGTGTCATTTCTTCGGTTAATCGGGTCGTTACACGTTTGACATGAATAAAGATCCAAATGTAAGCAACTATGATGATTACAAGTTGTGTGGGATAGAAGGCAAAGGTGAGGATCAAATCGTATTCATCATGATGCACTGCTGCAGAAATGGAATCGCTCGTTATACCCTAGTGCCCCGAAGCCTACCAGAGGGGGGACAATATTTACAATGAACGGCCCTATCCAAAGTGCAGCGATCCAGGCACATAGGACCTTAGTAGAAAATATCTTCTGGTACACACGGACTGGTCTTGTGATTAAGACGAGTCTATTGATTGCAATAGAGGCTAGAGTTGATACACTACAGAAGGTTGCGACATAAATTGCCCCCGCGGCGGCGTTGCAGACCCAGTCAGCTAATGGCCAACCTTCAAGACTCGCAAGCGCGACAATGTGTCCAGTGGGTAGGGCGAGGCAGGTCACAAGATCCGCAATGCTGAGATTAACTACAAATACGTTGGTGGGCGATCGTAGTTTGCGAGATAGCAGCACTGATAACACAACTAATGAGTTACCAAATAGTCCCATCAAGACGACTATGATATAGAAAACTGCCACAAGAATTCTTTGCCGCTCATCGTGAAAACCATACTCACTCGTAGTACTTACATCCTCATCGGTCGCCCTATTGTTCTCGAATGTCATTAATGATTTTGATGTGGTTGTGATATCCATTTTTTTAACGTAAAGTTTGACCAAGGATACACCGCAGTTTAGTCCACTGATATGATATACTCTGATTCAGGTGGTTCTCGAAGTCGGCGCTTAACTGAACGCTATGGGGCGTTTCCTAGTAAGAAACATGCACTATGTTCATTTATAATGATTCACACATATGATAGTAGTTGCACCACAGACTATGAAAACACAATAATCAGTGTTGCACTAAGTTGGTGTTTATAAACGTGAATTAATTCTTTGTATGCAAATTAGGCCATGGTTACCTGATTCGCTAATGTAACTCAATCTAGGGTAGCACTTCGCCTGGAAGATCAACACAATCCCATTCCGTTGTTTACTTCTTCCTGTCACAGTCGTAATAACAGCATTACGAAGGTTCTTCTTTGTAATGAATATCCTTTTCATCTTTTGCAATTGAAAAAATAAAATGCTTTATCAAAATGGAGTTGGATGTTGATGTAGTTTCACTGTTAAAATGTTTTAAATATACTAAGATGTGGGTGCATAGAACCCCAGCCTCTCCAATTGCAGGGTGGAACCAAAAGTAAAACTATACATAGATTCTTGGAAGAGTGGTATATAGTATGGGATTTATAAAACCAATTTCTGACTAAAAATAGTAATAACTGTATAAGGTCACGTCAGGGGTCGTGTTAGGGTCACGTTCGATAATATTATGAAAACCTGAAGCTGTCATATGAAATCTACACTTGTTACATCAGCCCTGTCATACAGGCTGAAATAATATAGGCCTATGGATATCATCAAGAATGCGCTATTCCAATTGTGATCCCTACACCCTCTATGGAAGACATGACCTTAATCTCCCACAGAGGGAGTATGGGTTTCAAATGGAGTCACCCATGCAGGTAACCTCATTTGAAATTCACACTCCCCTGTGTGGAAGAATAAGGTAAGTCTTCCCCAGGGGGTGGATGTATTTCAAAGGGAATAGCCTGATGCCATATACAAAATATAATTTGAAACCCTAAGCTAGATCTTATGGAGAAGTATTTTTGTATACAGCTCCAGGCTTTGATAGGAAGTAAATGGTGTGAAGTTTATTTACACTCAAATTGTTTGGATACAGCATCGCGTCTTGATGGCTCAATTATATTGTCATCTTTTTCTTCAAAATTGTTTGTATTAACATATAGAATTGTGGATAAAAGAATTATTTAGAAATCGGAAAGAACCAAGTCTTACTCTTATATCTTTAGATTAACCAGTGTTAATAATCTTTGCACTCATTTGAACATAAATCCACTAGTGCTAACTCACAATAGTTGCCAGGTTATAACTTCCCCCAGCTCAATTTTTCAGTGGTGTACGGCCTGCTGCGTCCCCGTACACTCCCCGCATAGCCGGGCAACGTTTTTTGTATGTCCGCATACGGTCCCTGCATGGTCCCTGCCATGTCCCGGGTCCCCTAGAGGCCGGGGTTGCAATTGATAAGAGCGTTATTTCATCACAATAAGGTAAAAAGTTTGTGATAAAAACATGGAAAATACATTGGTTCATATGAGTGATGATATACATGTACTTTAACAATGTTAATTGCCTCATCGGAATTTCCCAGCTTACTCTATGACATGTTGAATGTTTAGTCTGTAATGTCCATTCCTATATCATCATCCTTTCCCTGAGGAGCAGTCAATATGTGGCTAATGAACAGAATGATATTAAAAGCTCATCATGTTGGTAAAACTCCTCTGTAGCATATTGAATGTTTAGTCTGTAATGTCCATTCCTTTATCATCAGGCTTTCCCTGAGGAGCAGTCAATATGTGGCTAATGAACAGAATGATATTAAAAGCTCATCATGTTGGTGGATCGAAGTAAAGTTGAATGAATTTATTATAAAGTTATTTTTATTTTCCTGAGGAAGCGATGTCAGCCTTTTAATTTCACAACTCCTCTGTAGCATATTGAATGTTTAGTCTGTAAGGCCCCCAAAAATAGTTAGATTGTCCTCGTCCGCCCGATCCTTTTAATCATTCCGACCTAAAAACTCTTTTTTCTTTTTTCCTTTTTTTAAAATTTTTAAATTTAAAAAAAAAAAAAATCATTTCTTTACAAATATTAGTCGAAAATCAAAATTTTCATTTTTTTTTTTAAGTGTTGAGAAAATAAAATACTCACCAAAATATTACAGATTTTGTTCCCCGTTTTGGTTTTCCTGACCGACCTACCGAACTTTTGATCTATGGACAATCAAACAATTTTCTTTTGCCTAATGTCCATTCCTGTATCATCAGCCTTTCCCTGAGGAGCAGTGAATAGGTATGTGGCTAATGAACAGAACGATATTAACAGCTCATCATGTTGGTTGATCAAAGTAAAGTTGAATGAATTTGAAGTTATTTTTGTTTTCTTGAGAAAGTGATGTCAGCCTTCAATTTCACAACTCCTCTATTGCTTATCAAGTTGAAAGTTAAGTCTGTAAAGTTCATTTTTGATATTATTTAACACTTGCTATGCGGCAGGAGTCTGTAGTGAAACCTTTCTACACTTTCAAAGTCTATCTAAAGAATTACTGAACCAATACTAGGCATGTTTATACTTATTTTAATTTTTAATGCATTTATCATGATGATTCCAAAAATGATGATGAAATTCAAGAATGTTGACATCTTTCAAACATTTTGTGACATTTAGGAACTGTTGTCTGCAAATGACTGCAGTGTGAAAAGTGATTAGTTTGTATGGTGCTCCAAAGTCTGTCTCTCTTGCTGTGTTGAAAATGCAACACTCAAATATTTAACAAAAAAAGTTCCAATTTGAGCAAACAATCACATTGGGTAAATTTGCTTGAAATTTTTCATCAGAAATTATTCTCTTTGCTCACTAGCTCGAGTTTGTCCAAACAAAGGAGACCTGTCAGAAAAAATGGGAGATTGGGAAAAGGTCATAGCAAATCCGATTTAAAAACTCTTTTTTTCTCGTAAGACACAATGACTCTTGATCAAATTTTCAATATCACCTTGTTAATAATTATGCCAAGCCTGTGGGCCATGCTCTTTGTAGCAATCTTGAAAACCCCTCTATATCGTAGGATTGTTAAGATTGCAGACTGCATGTATGTAGACAGTTAAATTCCAGGGGGGAAAATGCACTTCTTGTTGAAACAAAGTTGAACAAATTTCATACTATATGTACGTACTAAAAATGGGTTCAGTTGGTATTGGTGTAGTAAGGAATTTGTATTTAGGCACACACACAAAAAGTTGACTTGCCCTTTAAAGGGGCATTGAGAGATGTATCGATATACTAAATGAGCAAATAACATAAAGATAATAATCAACATAGCCCAAATCCAAAATGTCATACAATTCTGTCACATCGCCTTCATCCAAAATAAGCAAATAACGGCACTTCCGGGTTGAGATTTGCCGCGAAAGTATGCATGTAAAATGATCGCATAACTTCGGAATTCAGCACCTAGTTTCGATATGATCATATCGAAACTAAGAAAATCATGAAATTATATATGATAAATGGCGAATGTTGGTAAACTGTTTCAGATGGTAGTTAGTATATGCCTAAGTATTACTGTGATGCAAAAAACTGATTTCCAGGATAATTGAGGGCGCACTCCCATACGTATCTCTCAATGCCCCTTTAAGTGGCAACATCTGGGTTACTCATCGATTTTGTTCTTAGTGAAACAAACAGATATACGCAATAACGCAGATGTTAAAGAATGTGGAACATCCACCTTTCTTCTTTCCTAAAACTCTTAACTTTTAATATTTAACAAAGTGAGTAATTAATAGTTTTATGTGTTTAACACATTTTGCTATTAATTAACCAAAATATGATATTAAAATATTTTAAAAAGCGACCCTTGATTTTTAGATTTTTGGGTCGGTCGAAAAAAAGGCAAGTCAACCTTTTTTAGCCTAATAAGGAATATTGCATTTCCAGTAAATAACTCCCATGCAATTCATTGCATGATATAACCCAGTGTATGCATTCACGTCATGGTGATTATAACTGACTACTGGATTCCACTGAAACTAAGTCCCACCTGGTCGTGACCGACCAGTTGAGGGATTAATTCAACTTGTTTCCTTCATTCAAGCGAGACATTCATCATTATTACACCGGGATATTTTCCAGTTGCTAACCTGGCTAACCTAGATAAGTAATTCAAACTACTGTGAATGTGGACATTTTTGCGCTGATTTAATTTTAGTATTTTCACAAAGCATAACATTTTTAGGGAAGATCATTTATTATACTGTGTCTTAAGGGCATATGGGATAGCTGAACCCTAAATGTATTCAAATTCAAAATTGTATTTCTCTATCCACTGAAAGGATGGACGCAGGAGGGCAGCAACAACCACCAAAATGAGAATTTTCAACGCATATGTAAGCTCAATTTTTCTATATAATAGTGAACTATGGACAATAACAATGAAACTAGAACACAAAATTGATGTGTTCCAAAGAACTCTACTAAGACGGACTCTGAATATCACGAAACTTGACAAAGTGACAAATGTCGATCTATATACAAAAACAAATAGTGAACCATGGAGCAAAACTATCAAACGAAGACGCCTAAATTGGTTGGGACATTGATATAGATTGCCACAGGAAACTCCAGCACGCCAAGCTTTGAAAGAATACAACAGAGCAACAAAGAGACCAGTCGGACGTCCAAAGCCTACCTGGGTTGCAAATGTAAACAAAGAAATTAAACCGGAACTCTTGACACAGACCAATGATCGTATGACCTGGAGAGCTATAGTTGCGCGCGCAATGGCAACATAGCCGGAAAGCGTAGACGATGATGACGATCCACTGAAAGGTGCCTATCATATAAGGCATGTTCTAAATTTTATTTTTCTTGCCAATCTCTCAGTGCCTCTTTAAATCACTTTCATCACAGACCAAGTGGTAAAAATGGTATCAAATATGGCTAATCCAGTTTTGCACGAAAATAACCTGGATTTTCCGGTTAACTTAGCATTCGTTTACAAATTTAACCCAAATATACACGCTTTATTGCAGTCGGGTATTTATATTTTACTCTCTTTGGTAATTGATGCTAATAGTGTATGTGGATTTAGATTTCATGGTGATATCATTCATAACTTATATTAAAGTTTGGTATAATAATATCCAACCTTAATTCCACCTCGTTGGAGTAATTTCATGGTACATTAGGCTCAAAATCAGGGATGTGAGTCTCGAGATTAGGCTCTATTGGGTAATGAAAAATTGTTCTTAAAATATACCAAATTGGATGCTTTTTCTGGTAACCTGGGATTTCAGTGTGTCTTGGAAAACAAATCTTGGAAGAAGTCCTTGATATTGAATTGGCTTTTAAAACTTGAAAGTTAAGAGATATGGGGGTGTACTTGTAAAGTAAGTTACGATTCAGGTTTTCGAGTTGGGTCATCATATATTTCAGTCAGAAAATATCATGATATGGCTTTATACTACTTTTAAGTTTGTCAAAAATTGTCTTTTAGTTTCTTAGTTTCTAGCATGTTGCATTGTTACCTTTGCAATTTTGAAATTTGACACCTTAAAAATTATCAAAGATGCTGGAAACATTTCCCTTAGCTTTATTCACCACCAATATGACCAATGAATGCTTAGTTAGGTATATTATGTGATCTTTTCCAGGAGACGCCGTCAATCCTCTGTTTTTTTTGGAAGCAGATTTTCTTGCAGATTTATATTTCTGATGATAAATCATAAATATATTCCGAGTTACAGAGCGATACGATTCCTCAAAATCATGGTTTTAAAGTGAATTTAGAGTGAAAATATAAACTGTTGGTTTAACTGACGGTTTATTTTTACTCTAAAACCATGATTTTGAAGTAATTAGGAATCGTATCGCCCTGAAACTTGGAATGTATTTACGATTTATGATCAGAAATGTAAATCTGCAAGAAAATCTGCTTCAAATTTATTTTTTTGAGGATTGAGGGCGTTCCCTGTAAAAGATCGCATAATATACCTTTACTATAATGCAAAAAGATTAAGCATAGGTAAAAATAGCTGTTAAAATGGATGAATTATTGTGACCACCCTGTAGTAACAAGGTCTGTACACATGTCATACACAATCTAGAGTAACATACACTAGACACGCGGTGTGATACTCGTGCCCTTTTGCCTACGGAGTCTGCTCACTCCAGGAGGAGGGAGGTACGAATCGGGTAAACTTGAATCAGGAAAACACTCGGATGCATCAAGTAGTGTATGCAGGAAAACACAAGGTAAACCGGGAAAGGTGTTATGGATAAGATTACGGTGAAACGTTACTGGTATTATTATGGGTAGGATAGGGTTATTGAGGATAAATTAGGGTCATCTCTATCTGATTGCTTTTAAAGTTTAAGCAGTTCCAAATTGGTGAGAAATATGTGGTTTTTATCACTCTGTGCGCAGAAAGTCATCCAAGCATAGGTGTGCGATTATAGGCATCGCATCTGATGCACACTGTGTTTATGTGCTCCCGGTCTCATACTTCCTTCTGTATCAATACACTGCTGTAAGGAGGCTTGCCAATTATGAGCGGATCAAACTATAGTAGGTCTTTACTCTCCAAGACCAGGGTTGATTACGAGACATATTGCTGATGTTGAGCCATCTTAGACATGTTTGACATGGCATGGGCTGTCATGTATGACAATCTTAGCACTTTCCATGCGCGCGCGGCTATTGACTTTACCATATATAAAACAGATTTGTCAGAAATCTTTCCCAACTTTCAACATGTTCAAGGTCTATTTTAAGGATTACTGAACCAATACTAGGCATATTTGTACTTATTTTGATTCATTTCTCATGGTGATACCAAATATGGTAATGAAGTCAATAATTTTGACATTTTTTGAAACTTTGTGAAATCTTGGAATGTCGTCTGCAGACGCCTTCGGTGTTGATTCTGAAAGGGGATAGTTGACAAAGACAGCCATCAGGAGATTGATCACAAACCTTCCCCTTCTGGTTGTTTAACTTTGCCTTAAAATCAAGAGAGGTGGCATTTGATTTGGTAAAGAATTGAAAACAAAAACTATTTTAAGGATCCTGGTTTGAGAGATCCTAATTTGTCCAAAAAAAGCTTTTTCACAAGATTGGTATAGGAGGATTTTTGTGTGAATATATAGACACATTAACAAATTCAATCAAAAATGACGGTACAATATATATATGTCTATTGCACTTGCAAATTGTCTTCCCATAGTCAGATAGATAGTAAAAAGGCAGTCGATCCTGTAATACCAGGAGCAGAGTGCCCATCTCCCTTTCAAAGCGATAGGGCCAGACTCACTCCTTTTTATAATGATGCTGTGTGGGGCTCGCTACACCTCCTCCACAATGAGTCTGTTACCTTCCCAACACCTGAAGAATGCCGGTACCCATTTAAACACACCTGGGGAGTAATTGCAGTAAAGTGCCTTACTCAAGAGCACAACATGTTGACCACAGCGGGACTCGAACTCACAACCTTTAGATCATGAGTCCAGTGCTCTACCCACTGCGCCACACATGCCCACATAGATAGTCATACAATTATTTCACAAGTTTTGTATTTTAAAAACCTTGTGAAAATTACCACTTATGGTATAAAAGCATGCACGATCATCCCTTAAAATTTTGCAATATGTAATGTACACTTGAATTTATTTTAAAATTACCCTGTAAGACGTTCTGTTGGAAAAAATTGTAAATTGACCATCCCCTAAATGTTTGTAATACATATCACTCTTGAAAATCATATTAAAAATGCCCCTGCAAAGACATCCTGCAAAATGTTGTATTACACTTGAAAATCACATCTCAAGATTCCTCTGTCATGACGTCCGACACCCCCGGTAAGCAGCCAGTCTACAGCAGACAGCAATCGTGACAGAGATCAACCTAGGCATGCTAGGAAGATCGTGATCTCTCAGTATGTCGAGGATCATGGTAATTAGAACTGAAGAGGGTAAAATAACTTTAGGCAGATTAAATGGTGTGTGGTGTGATCAGTGAGTTAAAGGCTTATTATGTGATGTTTTCCAGGGGGTGCCCTCTATTCATAATTATTTTTTAGAAAGTAGATTTTCTTGCAGATTTACATTTCTGATCATAAATCATAAATATATTCTGAGTTACAGAGCGATACGATTCCTAATTACTTCAAAATCATGGTTTAAAGATTGAATAACTGCCAGGTCTACGCAACAAGTTATTTTTCACTCTTAACTCTGGAAAATATCACATAATATGCATTTAAGTTCCATGGTTACATCTAATTCAACAAATACCTGTGCACCAATTCATGGAGGTTTAACCCAAGGGTTTTAAGCTTTTAAAAAGGCTCTACATCTATCTTTTTTTTGGGGGGGGGGGGGGGGGGGGACAAATAGAGAGCAGGGGGGGTCAACCTCCTGGAACGATTGTGCGATACCCCTCTGAATAAGAAGAGAAAACACCGGGATTCAAAGGCTGATCAGAGAGTTCATTTTTGTTGGTTTGTGTAGGCATGATAATATGAATCACATCCTTCATCAACTGAAACAAGAGGAAATGGTGTCACACTTCCTTTCATAAGGCAAAAAAAAAGTTGTTTGATTGTCCTCGTCCGCCCGACCCTCTTAATCATTCCGACCCAAAAACTTGTTTTTTTGATTGATTTCTTTTTGTTGTTGAAATTTTTGTTGAAATTTTTGTTTATTTTTGTTTATTTTTTAAATTTCATTTTTTTACAAATATTAGCTGAAAATATTTTTTTTCCATTTTTTTCATTTTTTTTTAAGTGTTGAGAAAATAGAAATACTCATCAAAATGTTAAAGATTTTGTTCCCCATTTTGGTTACCACAACAAGTACATCTCATTTTACTTTTGGTACCTGAAAAAAGGGCAAGTGAGAAAAAAAAGGAAAAAAATTCCCGACCGACCTACCCAACTTTTAAAAGTGATCTATGGACAATCAAACAATTTATTTATTTTGGCCTAAGGCTAGCCCTACATACAGTGTGGGATGTAGAGAGGATGTATCTACACTCCCACATGGATACCACAAGTTTTGATAATAATAACCTCAATCTTCAGATTTGATATCATGGTAGTGATAACAGATCTGATTACGACCAGTTATTATTTGTGAACGGCGTGAAACATCCTGCGATTGTTACATCGTCATAAATGTTTACTAGGCGATCAAGCCTGAATCAAGCTCTAGGCCCATATCGTTTAACAAAATTGTTGGTATAGAAGGCATGGCTGGGTATTGCTGAACTGCAGGAAACATCCTGCAATTGTTAACCAGCTGCTGTACTTGCACTCTATACAGCTGTTTGGATCCAGTACCATAGTCTCAATCCTAAGTAAAAAGTTCAATAACCTAGTATTCAGTCATGAGAACAATTGACTGCTGGTGATTTGCACCTTAACATTTAAGGCAAGATAGGTTAGTGTGAAACATCTAAATCTGCAATGGGTTTGATTGCCAAGTATTAAGTTTACTACGAAATTAAATAAATGGTGTTTCTTTGACTGTTTTTGAAAATATTCCCCCTCACAATTAAGGAATTTTACAAAAATATATTTGTTGTAGGTGAATTCATCTGGAGCAAGTTGTGTGCTGGTGACTTTAGGAAAGGTGACTTGAAAATGAGTGGCATATGTGACGCGATCAAGAGGAATGAGTCAGATGTCGAGGAATCCCAAATTGAGATATGGCCTATTCAAAATGGTGGCTTACATAAGTTTTGATGGAAATTCATGTATACAATTTGACATAACTTTGGAACAAAACGTCGTATTGACATGGGGTTTTCAGTTTCTGAAAGCTCTAGGTGTCTTCTTCAAAACTGTATTAAAAACTCATCTTCGACCAGGGTCGACATCCTACTCATTCCTCTTGATCGCGTCACATATGTCCAGAGGGTCTAACTGAGAGGTGGTGGGAGGGGGGGGGGGGGGGGGGGGCACAGGTCCCTCACCTCAACGATCATTTGGTTGAAAAAATCATTCAGTTGAAAAGACTCATTAGGTGCAATGTTAACACTTTCCACGCGGCTATTAGTTTTACCATACAAAACAAGATTGTTCAGAAACCTTTCCCAACTTTCAAGGTCTATCTCAAAAATTACTGAACCAATAGTAGGCATGTTTGTACTTATGTCAATGCATTTCTCATGGTGACTCCAAATATGGCAATACATTTTGATAATGTTGACATTTTTTAAACATTTTGTGAAATTTTGGAATGTCGTCTGCAGCTGCCTGCTGCGTTGAAAGTGTTAAAATTGATCAATTAGAGTCCTTTTGACTTAGGGTAGGAAAATGATGGGGAAGTATTGTAACAAAGGTATGTATGTAAATATAGCAAAGGGATCTTTTTCTAGGTCATTCAACAGGGATAGCATTGGATCAAAAATGTGAGAGGTCCCATGAAATTTTCAGGACCCCGTAGGACTTCAATAAACAAATTTAAGGGGTCCCCCAAGAAATTGGGTATTTGAAAATTTTACTTAATAACGGACAGTTTTAATGAGTTTATATTGTGAGCAAAGGATGGATATGTAATTTACAGAATTTCTTAAGGTTTCAATTTACATACATAGTCAAATTTAAGGGGTCCCTTCAATTTTGATCGGGACCCGCAAGTCTTACCAATTTGAAACCTGACGCAAATTTTAACTTTCAATTTCCATACACAGTCAAATTTAAGGGGTCCCTTCAATTTTGATTGGGACCCGCAAGTCTTACCAATTTGAAACCTGACGCATCACTACAAGAAAGTGAGAAGTGTAGGACGCGCAGACGCGTCAGAATGCGACCCTGCCATTCAAACCTATAACACGACAGCCAAACCCACCAGGGCTCTTGAGCAACAGAGGGGATAACAATCTGCACTCCCCCTCCCACTACCCCCCTCCACCTTACATGCTCTTGCTAATGCCACTGAAAGAGACTAAACTTGCCTTCAACAATTTTTTAGTAACTAACCCTTTCTTGGCACAGGCCTGAAATGTTACTCGCAACATCTAATTTCTATACATGTCCGTTTTCTCCAAGTCACATCTCCAGGCACGTGCAGCCCCGGCAATTAAGTCATACTAAATAGTATTAGTAGTTCCCCTCTAGGCAAGACCTCCTCCTACAAGCGTGCTAAGTCTATTGTTTCCGCTAATTCTTAGAAGCTTTCAAATTTTGACTCGCCTTTACCACACGCCTCACTTAAAATTTGCCTTAAATTAGAGTCAAGGTGTTAAGACAATAGATGCCTTAAGCGATGAAAAAACCCAGCCTGTTCTCCGGGCGGTCCGACCCATTTTTTTTGATTTTTGTTGTTGTGTAAATTTATTTTTGCAAAATTGTTGGAAAATTGGGAATTGTTTTTGAAATTGTTGAACATTTAAAAAAAGAAGATTTTGATATTTCAAAAGTTGTTGAAATTCATCAAACATTTTCACACAAACAAACAAAAACCAACCAACCGACCCTACCTGAGAGGTCTGTCATGTTTTTGTGGTTTTTTTCATAGCCTTAAGGTTCTTTTTGTTTTACATTGAAATGATACTTAAACATAGGGGTTTTCCTTTTCATTGTGTAGGATTAGATAGTTTTGTGTTGAGGTAATCTGCCTATGATGATATCTAAATAGCTGTGGGTCATAGTCTCAACCCCTGTGGGCATGGTTCATCGACCTCTATACCATGGTGTATTATGAACATGACCCGCTTGTGTTTGGGTACTGATGGGTGATGAAAGTGGTTGATCCCATGATAAGCCCTCTTAACCATGAGAACCACTCAAGGGAATGAAGAAATGTCACGCTTTGTTTTTTGCTTCAGTATTTTGGAATTGTGTATTTGAAAAAGGTAATTGTTAACTTACCTCAAACTGACATAATATTGAGGATTGTGTTCTTACAGTCGGATTTGGTTTGGTCGGGGTGTGCCGCTGGAGATTCAAAACCCCTACCCATGGGGAAAACAGTAGGGGTTTTGCTTCATTTTAGACCCAATTTTCACAAATTATTGGGAAAATAGACCTAATTTTTGCAATTTTTTGCGAAAAGAGACCCATTTGTAAAAAGTGACCCCATTATTAGGGATTTTTTGCCCAAAAAGCTACCCATTAGAGCGGCACACCCCTGTATACCATCTTAGGCGAGTATCCCCCCCCCCCGAGGGCTAGTGGGCTACATGTAGCAAAGAGATCATTTGAACCATGGAATTAGTAAATCCATGTTTGAACATAGCTCTCAATTTGTAGCAGTATGGGGGGGGGGGGGGGGGGGGGGGGGAACATTTTGGGAGGACATGTCTGATTTTTGTCTAAAATGAGTCCAAACCTTGGCTCTCAGATACTAGGGTTTAAATAGAGAAATCATTAACAAGTGTAAATTAAGTACTCCCATACTTGTGAAACAGCACATCAAAAGGGGGGGGGGGGGGGTGGACTTTGCAGGTGAAGTCAATTTTGAGGTATTATGTGTGCTCTCATTTTCTAAGCTTTAAAATGACACCAAATTTATCAACATTGACCAAGGCATTGAGATTTTACGCGTAGTGAAAATGACTCCTAAATTCTTGTTTTTATCTGTCCATTTTCACCTATATCTTGACAAACAAACAGCCGCAAAGTCCACCCTTTTGATGTACTGCATCAGATTTGCGCTCAAATCTGTTCGAGCCAATGACCCGATCAGCCCTGCCATCTGACCATCAGGTCCCATGTTGCATAGCATCGACAACCAATTAAATTTCAAATTAAATCGACTGGCTATAAAATAATAGTGCTGGTCAATTAGTGTCTTATAATTATAACTCTGTCAATATTAGCAATCTTATTAGGGCATGGCACTAGCTGTGGATCGGTGTTGACATTATGTCAATAACGTGACAAGTGAACCCATGCAAATTACAAAAATATTGAACCAAGACAATTGAAATCTGGTCGCCTCTATGATATGATATAATAAAATGTCACATTTTAGTGAACCAATTTGCCGAGCATCAAAATCTGCAAATTCTTAGATCTAAAATTTGGTGAATTAAATTGCACTATTAAATCCTAAAAAGGACTTAATGGATCCATTAAGTGAATTGTTTCATGATATTTCTGAAAATAATTAATTGGTAGATTACCACCAGTGTAGTCATCTTCGGAGACTTAATTTCACCCTTATTAAGACAAGCACTCCAGATGTAATTCTCTTAGAAGATGACTATTGGGGGAAATCACTGTCTTGTAGAGTATAGCTTTTTCTTCATTATCTTCATCTGTGTATATATAGTCTATGCTCTGAGGTCTGCTGGGCTTCGGACCAGACATTGACGGGTAAAACCGGTTTTGTGAGCGCTCAACCATCTCATTTCCCTCATGACATTGTTGGAGGTGGTATCTTGGTTCTTCTGCAAAGCCAGATGATGTAGCTTGCTCGCAGGGCTGTTTTGGATGCTGTGTCTATGTGTTGTCTTTTCCTGTTAGGGATTCCTAGGGAGGCCAGACATTTGCTAAACGTGGTAATTGTAAATTTGACTATTATCAATTTATGGACGCACCATTATTTTCTGGGGGGTGGGTAGGAAGTTTTTGAAGAAGAAAAAAGTTCCCCCTCTATGCAGGCAAAAAATAAAAAATGCCCCCCCTGATGAGTAAAAAACAAACAAAAAACCTCTACCCCACTCAACTCAACTATGAAGGAATATATATATTTTTAAATCTCCCTTAACAGCTGCCAAAAAAACCAATCCCCCCAAACTCGACTTCCTACCCCCTGAAAATCTAATGGTGCGTCCCTTATGCATTTTCAACATGCTTCTCCTTGTAGATGGTGTTACTCTTATTTTACTCTTTCTAACACTTTTGAGCAAAATTTGGTTTGGAAAAAAGGCCCCTACTTTAATCATAATAATATGTCGAAGAGGGAAATGCAAATTATGCCTCCAAAACAAATGTTTCACTGTTATAACCTAATTTGTGTGTCTTTAGTGAATTAATGGTTTTAAAATCTGATTATAATCTTCAGATATTTTTGTACCATGGAATATTTTGTGAACTGACAAGAAATTGGTCCTGATTTCCAGATTAAAATACCAATTGTTGTGCCTGCTGTTTAAATGAATACACAGGAAATCGCAGTTTTTGAATCTTAGAGAAATCACTATTTATAGGCCTACTGATGAACAGCACGATCTTTTCTTGTGCGTAAAATTTACACACAATGTGTGTATATATTGCTCTACATACTACTTTTAACCAGGGAATCGACTTAAGATTGTTATTTTCAAGTCTGATAAAACGTGTAGACAGGGAGCATTTGCAAGATATGTGTACCACTGGGAAAATGTGTACCACTGGGAAAATGCCATATGTCTATGTCTTATGTAAAACGGTGGTCCTCCCTTCATCAAAGTTGAATTTTCCCCCCAAATAAAGCCTTTGACAGCATTTGGGTGCACAATTTTTACATAATTATCACATATATTTATAGCAAATAGGCAAATTCATGCGGTTGCAACAAGAAAAAAGCTTTGATATCAATAATTTTACAATATCCTCTTTCTCTCTCCTTTTTCTGAAATTTAGGGTTAGATTGAACACTTGGAACCCCTTGGCTATGTACCAATTTTGGGTCGGCAAACAACCCCAATAATTGCATATCAATAACTGACTCTTCTGAATATATAGATCCAATGCATGGAGATGCCTTGCTAACAAACTGACAGACACTGTCAATCACACACAATTTAATATTGCATCCAGGGAATATTGAAATAGATGTACAGTGCTCAAAAAAGTAACGTACTTAGATAAATACACTCGTAACTCGTAATGTATAGTTCTATCATAAAATATCAATTTACAAAATTATAGATTAGTTTCTCCGATAACCCTAACTCTAGTACACCACACAGCAACAGATTTGTTTTCCGACCCCCAAAATTCACCAGAAAGGTCACCCCCCCCCCCCCCCCCCCCCCCCCCCCCGGATTTGAACCACGGACCTCCAGCACCAGGGCCCAGATCCTAGCCACTACACCACGGCTGTCAGTCACACTCGGCGAAGTATATTCGCGTCGTTATATAGCCTGGGTCCGTTTGGTAGCCAAAAAACCTGCATGCCAGGTAATATCAAAACATTTTTTCCGCCCAGTTGCCGTGTGGTGTAGTAGAGTTAGGGTTAAAATTTGAGATATTGTTCACAAAGATCGGTTCAAAATTAAGAAGTGCAATTGTCAATTTTGCATGTACACTACACACAGGATAGTGTGACAGTTATGTGTATGGCCTGCATTGATCAATTGAAGCATCCCCATCCTATCTTATACTAGTATTACCGGTGAGTTGTCTCTATATACCAGTTAGTCAATAATCTGCATATGCTACGCCGAGGCTGTGTGTAGAGGAACCAAATGCTAAAATGAAAAACAGACTTTGTTTTGGTTTGGACACATTCATTCAAACTTCACCTGTAATATCTCTCAATTTCTGTACAATTTTATAATATAATATTTAACGCAGAAGCTATAGATGAGGTGACCGTTGTTTACATTTAGGACGCCCTCTGTTGATTTGAGACAAAACACACCGGGCAAGAGTTCCTATAGTTTACATAGGCCAGATCAGGTTTTCTAACTAGATTGTGGTGTCACAGCAAATTGTTATCAAAACTGTCTTTAAACTTGCTTAGGAATGCTATAAGCTATCGCATTTCACACAAAAAAAATAAAAATAAATGAGTTTTACAATTCATTAGAAAGGAATTTCATGTTGTCTTCATTAACTTTACTGTATATTCTGCCTGGAGGGAATCAACAGAGGGTGTCCCATTTGTAAATACATGACGTCACCGGTCACACCATCTATAGTTTTGGAGCTATGAGCATTTTTTTTACCTGGTAAGTTACTTTGTATGAGGACTGTATGTAAATTCATATTGGCCATACGAATCGTTATATCCATTCCTGATTGCATCTGACATCAGCAGCATGTGCTATGTTTCGTTTTAAAGGTGCACAAATCTACTTGTCATTACATGTAGGCCAAATAATAACAATTACATTTGTCCCAGAAGACTGCGCCCGTAGCCTTTAAAGGCATATCCTATGTGATCTTTTCCAAGTAGCGCCCCCTCTATCATGGATTTTTACTATAAAAGCAGATTTTCTTGCAGATGCATTTTTGATCATAAATCATAAAGATCTTCCAAGTTACAGATTTATACGATTCCTAATTACTTCAAAATCATGGTTTGAAAATAGATTGTACCACTCCGGTACAATCTATTTTTCAACTTTTACTTACTCTAAATTCACTCTAAAACCACGGATTTTGAGGTAATTAGGAATCGTATTGCTCTGTAACTTCGAATATATTTATGATTTATGATCAGAAAAGTAAATCTGTAATAAAATATGCTTCCAATTTTTTTTTGAGGATTGAGGGTGTCCCCTGGAAAAGATCACATAATATACCTTTAAAATTTACATTTTAGTGCCTAACTTTCCCCACTTTTTTCTGGAACTCTTGAAAATGATGCTGCTTCAAATTTTAGTAAGTACAATGTCAGCTTCATTTTCTTGCTTACAAGAGTAAAATTGCCACCATACAAATAGAAGTTAATTACAGTTTAACAAAAATGTGATTTGTCTCTACTATATACGTATAGTGTAATGTTAAAATGCACATTTTACAGAGCCTGTCTAAAAAATGAAAAAATACAGCATTTTTTACTATTTCTGCTATTTAATGTACATATTGCTAGCTACAATCGCCAGATTTGGTCTCGTAACTTGGTTAATTTTCCTGTAATCAACTGCAAATCTGTATTCGCCTGAGCGCTTTTTGATAAGCACCACAGGGCTAGCCCAACTTGAATTTGAATTTTCAATGATACTAAAAAAGAATCTGGGATCATTTGTTTAAACAAAACATTTCATTTTAGAAATGGTACTTCTTATTAACCTATACAAAAAGTTGTCAAAATCATGAGTGACATTCATTCCCTTTAAATGAAATTAACACTGTGAAAAGTAGAGCATGTTTTAATCAAGTGAATTAAATCAAGCATACATTAATTGGATTAAGACTAATGTTGTTTGCTCTGTAATGCGGTACCAAACATGTTTGTTACCATAGATACCATGGAACATGTGATGGTGGGATGGTATGTTGTTTCAAATATCGGGCTGTTCTGTCAAAACCTTTTATCGCCATCAGCCCTTCAGCATGCATAAAGTCATACTTGCTATTATAATCTTTGGGCACTATCTGCTTTATACATGTTCAAGGGCTAAAAACGCATTCTGTAAGTGTTCTTTCCCCCTGAACATGTATAAACCAACACTTTGTATAATCATTGGGCAGTTTAACATTCTGAAGGGAAACATGTACAAGGTTTTGGTAGAACGGCAACGATATGCTTGGAGAAATTGAGTCGCCCTACTTTTTTTGTTGAAAAATAAGCCACACGAAGTATAGCTAAGCACGATATAAAGAAAATGATAGAATAGTACATTGAAGCGATATTTTATTTGTCTTAAATAATATTTGTTAATGCAAAGCTTGTTTATGTATTCTGCATAATTCAGGAATACTCTCCACACTCTATATTATAATACAATGTATTCCATAAACGTAGAGTGTGAAGGTTCATTCAATGTAAAGGGTATTACATCACTATTCCATGTATTCTGCTAGATAAAGTTATAGTTTGGCAACAGTTGTGGTTTAACCATAACTCTAGTACACCACACGGCAACATATTTCTTTTCCGACCCCCAAAATTTACCAAAAAGGTCACCCCAACCCCTAGGATTTGAACCACGGACCTCCAGCACCAGGGCCCAGATCCTAGCCACTACACCACGGCTCTCAGTCGACACTCGGCGAGTATATTCGCCTCGTTATATAGCCTGGGTCCGTTTTGTAGCCAAAAAACCTGCACGCCAGGTAGAGTTAGGGTTAATCTATTGATTTATCCCATTTGAATGCATTTTTATACTCTTATTCTAAATGTTACGTAGAAATTCCAATTTATTTGGACACATTTTGACAAATTTGGGTAACAAATTGGACTCAAGTTCAACCCTAACTTCTAACTATTATTACAAACGTATCCTGCCTATTGGCCTACATTTCAAGCATAAAGCCGCCTCTATAGAAGAGCCAATGGCAACAACACAATGTTTTGCTCAAGTAAAAGACAATAATCGGTTGTTAACCTTGGATGAACTTACTGGCTTAACATCCTTAGCGACCCCAAACATAAGTGACCAACCCTCAGCATTAAGTCACCATGCTCAATTAACCGATTGCTCTTCTTGGTTTAATATAGGGGTTTTGCTAGTTGTAAGTGGAATGGAATTGCCTAGAGGAGGGATAAGTTTCCCAGATTATACGCGAAAAAGCTTCAGCACTTTTGATGATTGTGCCGCTTGTATAAACTGTGACTGTATAAAGGTACTGTGGACATTGTGGCATTGTCACTATAACTAGCCAATTTCCAGAAACGGTGATGCACACAGAAAGTTGTAGTCAATATTTAACAAAAATATATAAAATATATAAGTCTTGGCTTGATGTGAGTCTTCATATTAGCCTATCAATAAGCCTTATGATATCGCCAATCGGGAAAAAATCCTGATTATCCTTTTCTGATGCATTGTGGGATATAAAAAGGGACATAGTTTGCCCCTATTCAATCCCATAATGCAACAGAATAGGATAATCAATGGCTTTTTACCGATTCACAATAAATCTTATTCACTGAACATTTTCAAACTTTGGCTTGAAGTATTAATTATCTATCATTGAAGTAGCTCTTACATAGACTTGAACAATTTCTGGGCTTGATTCAGTAGATTTAGCTTGTGCCTTAAGCAAGCCCTTGACCCAATTCCACTGATTTGTCTTCATGATATATCTACATAGTTCTTCTTGATTAGAAACCATTTCACTCTCTAATGGATAAATGGATTTCTAAAAGTCCTCATTCATTGCTGTATCTCTAATGCCCCTAGACAGTAGCTAATGCCCCTAGACAGTAGCTATCTAAAAGTCCGCATTCATTGCTCTCTCTAATGCCCCTAGACAATTATAGCTATCATCACTGTTTCTCTACCAGACAACCTGATGTAAGATTGATACACTGTACCTGTGTGTAAAGGATAAACCCACGGGTTTGCACTTTTAACTGGGGGAAAATTGCTGTTCTCTTATGGGGGGTAACAGTTGTTTTTGTTGGAGATAGTTGCTATGTTTGGCTAGGTAGATACAATTGAACGTGAATGACTAGAGGGCTTGTGGTTTTAAGGTATGCTGGTATGGTAGTTGGTTGTGAATGTGTTCTATTGCAAACTGTGTTTCTTGCACAGATCGTCAGTGGCACAGTGGCGTCATAGGGTCTTCATCTTGGGGTGGGGTTGGGGAACAGGCCTGGTATCAGGGGGGGGGGGGGGGCATAACCAACTATTGTTTGTTAGTATGTAGACTTTGCCATTTCATTTGGGGGCATCAGGGGGGCAAGCCTTCTTGCAGGAGGGAAAATTCCCCCTTTTAGTTACGCCACTGCGGGTGGCATTACATAATGACGTATATGGTCGATGGTATGACACAGTGATGTATGGTCGGTGGTTTTTGATAAATGTGACCAGTCACATCAAAAAGGCCATGTTGTCAGCAAACACATCCAGTTTTGAGATAGAGTCCATGCACCAATATATTTGTTGAAAATATAAAGAAAATAATCTTAAAAAATATGCCTCTTCAAATCATATCTTGTGATTACAAAGTCTGATAACCTTCTGCATGGTATCATTTTAAAGCTGAAAATGAGCTCTTTCAAGTCATACTAATAACACAAATTTGACTCGGGCCTCCAGCATGTCCATTTTGATGTGAAGGGTCACAAATGTTAGAAGGGTGTAAATTGCCTGAAGGGTTGAATCACACGGTCAGGGACATCATGGACATTTATACGTACCAACATTATAGACTTCTTAAATTACCCTTAATCCGTGGTATTTGTAAAAAACTGAAATTATACCGAAAAATCCTTAAACATTTTTAAGGAATACATTTCGAAATGTTTGAACACATCTTTAAAATGGCATACCAACATGCTCGACATGTATTGAACCTTTTCAAGACTAATAATTCAACACAGAACATGTAAATGTTGAAATGTGAATAAACAGAACAAACAGAAATGGTGCAGACAGTGTTTTGTAAATGGCCCCAATATGCAGGCTATTGAAATTTTTTAGAGCGTAAACTATCGTCTGTTTTGACTTTTATTGGCGCTGTGGCGGGGGAACATGAATGATTGCTACCCCAGGGGTATACAGACTTGATGTAGCCGATTGTTCGCGCGGTGTCGATGGCTATCATATCTATTTAGTCTGAAATGTCCTTATTTGGCAAAAGAAGACGTATTGAATGGTGTGCTGTGAGGGTATTGTCCGACAAATTGCCGGCATCTTAATGCTAATTTGATTGGTTGAAAAGAGTTGGATATGATTTTTGGAGCGAATCAGAAGTGAGGTAAGAATTAGCGGTGGGACTGAGAGATATTTGGAAGCTCCATTGATTGGTTTACCATAGGTTTTATATCAACCGAACAGAGTCATTCAAAAGGTTTGTTGCTAACGCAACGAAAAACAAACATGTTTTACGGGGCGACCGACTTATTTTTTCAATTTTTTTTTTGAATCGCCCGACTCTACCTGAGAGGTCTGTTTGCCTGTAGAACAGGTTGATTTGTTTTTTCGCCTAAGGGCTATCTTACAGCAATTCTGTTAATAGTAGGCCTATAAAAATCATTATTTTGAGAGAAAGTCTTTCTGTACTGTTCCATTCTGTGGTTCAATTGACACTATAATCTTACAGCAATTCTGTTAATAGTAGACCTATAAAAATCAATATTTTGAGAGAAAGTCTTTCTGTACTGTTCCATTCTGTGATTCAATTGACACTATAATGTGTGTACAGATTTATTTGGTGTCAGCAGGCAAAAAGCAGGGATATGGAAGGCTAGAAACGTTGAGCACAAACCACATATTTGGCCGTGTTTTAGATTTCATTCAAATTAATGGAGCTCTTTTTGTATATACATGCCCTATCTAATTTATTCCTTTGAGACAATACATAACATAGTCTCACATATCAATGTGTAGCGTCTCACATATCAATGTGTAGGCCCACGTCTCCTCACATCTATTCAGCCTATACATTTGGTTAAAAGTAATGATTAACAGGCAACAACCAAATCAAGTCTCATTTTACCAAAACAAAGCTGAGGTTTACCCTCTTCCTGGCCTGTTAAAGGGTGAAGACGGATTATTTATGGCTCATCTTTTGGTGTAAAGATCATAGGTACATAACCCCTGATCAGCCTTTGTTCCCTAGTGGTACCAGGTAACACATGCAGGAATGCTGGTATAGGGGATGGCCAGCATTAAAGGGGTACTCGGCCTTTGTTCCCTAGTGGTACCAGGTAACACATGCAGGAATGCTGGTATAGGAGATGATGGCCAGCATTAAAGGGGTCTCTTTGCCCTGAAATTAAGTTCAATTGAAATAACCCTAACTCTACTACACTACACGGCAACTGTGCGGAAAAAATGTTTTTATAACCCGGCGTGCAGGTTTTTGGGCTACAAAACGGACCCAGGCTATATAACGAGGCGAGTGTCGACTGACAGCCGTGGTGTAGTGGCTAGGATCTGGGCCCTTGTGCTGGAGGTCCGTGGTTCAAATCCGGTGGGGGGGGGGGGGGGGGGGGGGGAGGGGGGTGACCTTTCTGGTGAATTTTGGGAGTTGGAAAAGAAATCTGTTGTCTTGTGGTGATCTAGAGTTAAGGATTTATACAGCAATTTTCTTCTTCTTTTTCATTCCAAAATTTTGTAATTTTCATCATAGTTAAAAACCCTTCAGGAACATATCTCTCTGTCGATTCTTTGTAAATATTTGTGATTTGTGATTGTTGGTGTCCCTGTATGTTGTCAAAAGCCCATGAATCCATGTTCAGGTGTTGCACTTTTTGGACATTAGGTGATTAGGCCAACCAATTTTTTTTTGTTATGTTATGTTCGTTCGACCGCCCGCTCGTCAGATTTTATTTTTATTTTTTTTTCAGATTTTTTTTCAGATTTTTTTTTAAACAGTTTAAATGGCATTGAATATTGATTAAAGTGTTTATAACATATATGTGCGACTCTTAGAGTGATTTCAATTTCTTGTTGGCTGAACTATGAGCTTCCGCTGGTAAAAGATAATTAAAATTATAAAAAATTAAAAAAATCCGCCCGCCCGCCCCTCCTCTCTGAAAGCTGTGGAGGACAACGTAACAAGGGTGTGTTTTTTGCCTCATCAATGATTAGACTCCTCATATATTTTCTTAAACTTTCATCAGACCAATTTCTTAAATGTCACAATAAACTAAATCGGACTGTGCCCTCTTTAAGCTTGTTAAACTCTCTCATAACTCCTAGTTTAAGTATTTATGACTTACCTATGATATCTGTAGGTTTGTATTTTCATCGTTTGGCTATCGTCGACTCCTCAAATAATCTGTTTCTTGGTAAGATGGATACTTTCATCAGACCAATTTCTTAAAACATCAGACCAATTACTTACATGTCACAATAATACCTTAATCTGAGACAGTGCCCCTTTAAGCTTGGAAACCTCTCAAAAATTCAAGTTCAAGTGTTGCATTCAGGCCATAGAGGTATATATCACCGACTCTTCACATGTGTCTGTTTTCTTGTTGAGATAGATACTTTTATCAGACCAATTTCTTAAATGTCACAATAAGCACTTAATGGAGGACGTGCCTCTTTAAGCTTGTTAAACTCTCATAAATCCAGGTTCGAGTGTTTTATGGCATAAATTCAGGTTCAAGTGTTTCATGGCATACCCCTGATACATATAGGTTTGCATTTTAATCGTTTCGGTGTATCATCAACTCCTCACATAATCTGATTTCTTGGCAAGATGGATACTTTCATCAGACCAATTTCTTAAATGTCATAATAAAACTGAATGTCATTATAAAAACGAAATCCGGACAGCTTGTTAAACTCTCAGGCCATATTAGACATATCAATGACTCCTCACATGTTTTTGTTTTCTTGGTAGAATGTTCCCATTGGTCCAATTGCTAAAATTTGGTAAAACTAAATCAGAC
Organism: Ophiura sarsii; assembly: GCA_035610835.1. NCBI lineage: Eukaryota > Metazoa > Echinodermata > Ophiuroidea > Amphilepidida > Ophiuridae > Ophiura > Ophiura sarsii. The sequence goes on along the minus strand of CM069454.1, from coordinate 7,165,844 downwards.
CATGCCCCTTTAAGCTTGTTAAACCCTCATAAATCCAAGTTCAAGTGTTTCATTGCATTCCATATACCTATAGGCTGTATACAACTCAGGTGATGAATAGTATATAGCAGTATAGTTCATGAACTTGTCTTTTAATACCGGCCTCCTACGTGGTGTATCCAGACCTGTCTCAATTGATAATAATGATGCGCTAGAAATGTAGCGTGTTGATATAGCGGTGAACAACTCTGGTTTATACGTAGTAGTTAGTTTTGAGGAGTATTATTTTGGGGTTGGGGGGTGGGGGGGATGAGGGGCAAGAGAAAAAATATGAAATTTAAAGTTAAAAATGCCTGAAATTAGCTTAAATTGGTTTGATGTCTAATTTTTGGAGCAAATTTTAGATAATTTTGACATTAATAAGTCAACATTTTGATTGTATGAGGAACAAAATAGGTTGGGGCTTGAATTAACTGGGGGACATGGATCATGACATGGATCGATTACGTCACCTACCGCAGGCATATGTGGGCAGGAAGTTGCTGCCCCATGTGTCGGGAGCTTAGCTCAGTCGGTAGGGGGACCAGACTTTGGTGCGAATGGTCCCGCGATCGAATACGGGGATGCTGGATGATTTTTCGGGTCAAAAAATGGTACTTTTCCCCCCTCCCCTGATACGCACAAAAACATAGCTGCGGGAGTTAGGGTTATTAAAGGGAGAAGATATTTTTAAATATCATTCTGAAATATTCAATTTTGAATCTTTCAAACATATCAGCATAATTTTATCAAAAAGGTTTTTTTCTTCTTTTCGATTCAAAATGTATCAATATACTTTTCTCCTCCATGAAACTGTACCCTGGTCAAGCTGTGTGACACCTGTTTAAAGGATAATGGATAATTCTATAATATAGATCAATTGAATTATCCCCTTTGACAACTTGGTGGTCTTGAACGTGACCCTATAATGTCTTTGAAATTGTCCCTCAATCCAGTCAAGTCAAAGGGCACACTTTGGATATCAATAACATGGTTTGCGCTCACTAAAGTTAAGGAAAACATAATACTGTTTGCATTTTTATCTATATGCAAAGTATAACCACGCAGCAGGCGTCTGCTGACGACACTCCAAAATATCACAAAATGTGTTAAAAATTTCAACATTATTGAAATTCATCACTTTATTTGGAATCACCATGAGAAATGCATTCAAATATGTACAAACATGCCTAATATATTGGTTCAGTAATTCTTGAGTTAGCCTTTGAAAGTTGGGAAAGGTTTCTGACAAATATGTTTTTGTATAATATGGTAAAACTAATAGACGCATTGGCATTTTGTGCATTCTGAAGAGCTCAACACCTGGTATTGGTGGCTGAGTTTTATAATGATGAGGGATTCTATCAACTCATTTGCTTGCCAAATAAGGCCAAAACAAATAAATTGTAATGTTGTCCTCAACCGCCCGCTCGTCCGATTTAGGGCCGCTCCAATTTTTTCTTTTTTTCCCAGATTTTTTCAGATTTTTTTTTCTTCTTCTTCAGATTTAAAAAAAAAAAATTACAGTTTAAATGGCTGGCATTGAATATTAAATTAAGTGTTTATAACATATATGTGCGACTCTTAGAGTGATTACAACTTCTTGTTGGCTGAACTTTGAGCTTCCGCTGGTAAGAATTTTTTTTTTTTTTTTTTTTTAAATCCGCCCCTCCTCTCTGAAAGCTGTGGAGGACAACATTACTTCTTCTTTTTTTTGGCCTAAGAGTTGAATAATGGAAGACTGGGAGTGTTTACCCCATTTTCCACGATGAGCCTAGTGATGTCAATTTGACAGTTTAGAAGGACCTGAAAGTTACACACGAAAGCTTCATGTCTTGGCCACATTATATAATAATGAACATTTATAAAGCGCACAAATCCGTAAGAACGCTCATGGCGCATACAGAGCAACAAAAACCAGCAGAATACAAGAAAAATGAACAAGAAAAGTAACAATATAAATACTTTCAAACAAATATCATCAAACATGTGAATAATACACAAAATGTGGCAGAGTAGCAATAAACCAGAAAGCATATCAAATTCAAAATGGCGAATTAGCTCCATACTGGGGCGAAATTGGAAACAAGCAAAATGGTTCCAAATTGGCTAAGTGCAACAAAAAAAGAGGGACAAAATTGAAAATTACCACCATTGAATAAAAGAATATAAATATTAAAAAACGATACGTAATAAAACAAAACAAACAATATTTAAATATAAAACTCCGCGATATAGAGAGTTGGCTACCGCTACAGTAATAATAAGGTAAGCCTAAAAATCTAAAATGATGTGTTTTTCTGTTAAGTGTGTTTATTTTGGTTTTATAGATTGTAAATTTTAAGCTTTCTTGGGGAAAATTACATCACAGAAAAATGCAAAATTTACAAAGCGGAAAATGCGGAATTCGACAGTTACAAAGCAGACAATTTGTGACTTTAGTTTACATATATCACTATCCCATACCTAATGAGCCGTTATCATTATATTGTAAGGAATTTGTCGCCTACACAATGTTTTGTTAACGCTATGCCTATTCTCTTTGTACTTGGCAATGCTATCGTCACACAATATACTCCTATACACTGCTACAAATCGTTGCCGCATGTCATCAATAAAAATGCTTTAATAACATAAACGATAATGAATATTATGACTGTTGACATTTTCAATCAATGCGATGAATACACAATGTAACAGATCAAATAATTCAGTCCATACAGGGTGAGTCAGAAAGAACAGGCACTTTTTGATTTTGTGCTGGAAATCCCTATTAATGGGGTCACTTTTTACAAAGGGGTCTATTTTCGTGAAAATTTGCACAAATTAGGTCTATTTTCCCGATAATTTGCGAAAATTTGGTCTAAAATGAAGCAAAACCCCTAAAAATGGGTACCGATTTTTTTCCAAAATCACACCTAAAAATGGGTATGGGTTTTGAATCTCCAGCGGAACACCCCCCGACCAAACCCAAATCCGAGCTTGTGCATACTCATCCTGGTTTAATATTTCAAGCCATTTGTTTAACTAAATTCAGCCATTAAAAATTGATTGGAATTGATTAATTTAATAATCAAGAACCATTTAAAGGTACTTTCATATAAGAAATGTATGGAAATTAGAAAATAACAAAAAGCTGATTTGATTTTAATGAATTCTACTCAATACAAATGAACCATACTTACATGTACTCGATACAAATGAACCGTGTCCAATAAATTGTATTGCTTGCAACAAAATAATCACGCTCTATAGACATGGGCAGATGGAATATTCTATCAAGTACATGTAGGAATTGTCAGTTTTAATTGACAAAATGCCTTAGAATAGAGAGAATAGGAATCCAAGGAAACATCATAAGAAAATGTCATAGAAATAATTCCTAAATTGAACTTACTGTTCCAAACAGTTTTGTCATCCGATTGGATGTCTTTATCAATGGCAGTGGATGGAGGGGTGATATTCAATATTCAAGTTGTGTTGGTTGAGCCACATGCACCACAACCCCCCATTCCCATTTCAAGTTTCTGATTCGATGGCCCTCGCTCTTTCTGACAGTCCTAGTCGGTTAACTTTTATTTTTTTCCCCCCTCCCAATAGTGTATGATTGCTGAGAGTTGCCAGGAAGTGTTGACTTTCTGTTGACATCACATGCTGTATTTCATAACGTATTCTGGATCAAACCTGGGATCAATTGATCGAAAATCCATCACTAACCTATTAATGACATAAAACAGCACCATATGAATTACGACGAGGGAGCCTATCAACCTAGCCACTTGCTGATTAATTGATCCAGAATACGTTACTAACCAGCCACCAAATAAAATGAGGGCGCTATTTAGTTTTTTAAAAGGAGGAGTAAATTTGGGAGATTGTATGATCTTTTGCAACGTAGAAAAATATTTACATGGGATGGAAATATTGAAAAAAAACTATTCAGGGGTTACATCAGAAATGGGCAAAATTTAGCATGCAAAACCGGAACCGCTAGCGGTGGGATTCGAACCCAGGTCAACCAGCATGCCAGCCAGTGTCTTAGTCAACGCGGGTACACCTATATTCAACAATTCTGTTTGCATATCACCCACTGTGCTCCCGGGAAGATAGACTGAGGGAACATGTGTTGCCAGTGTAGTTTTCAAAGAGGATTTTATGGGGTTCAGGCCTGTAAGGGTTAACAGATGAAGGAACTCAGAAGGCAACCAGCTTTGGGGCAACTGCCAAATCCAATGCACAAACTAGTGCAAATTCGATCCTGCTTTTATAAGGTGCTTATGCACTCTATTCCGTCTTGTAATGTTTAACCCCCTGGGCACTACACTGGCTTATCTTACAGTGGTTCTGATTGGTTTATTGCAAGATATACTCATTTGAATAGCCAATTAAAATGCAGTTTGTAAAATATTTCACTCCAATCTTTATCAGGGATACAATTATTGTAAAAATGTCTCAGATTGGTGCAATAAATCATGTATATATCTTTCTGACCAATTGGCCAGTAGTTCTCAGGGCACAACCAAAACCCTATTGTATATTTCACGGACATAAATTATGCTAATGAGCTCATTAAATGACGTCACTCACATCATCGGGTTTTGCCGATGATTGAAATCCGTTGATTGAAATTCTAGGTCGAGTAAAATGATGTTCTTATTTGTTGTCTGTGAGCTTTTCTGATTTTTTTCCCGTATTGGAGTATTTTTTTATTGAAAATAGACAGTTCAAATTAAACGTTGGTTCCAAGTTCAAGTAACAGCACATGTATTAAAGGCGACAGCAAAGGCAATATGCAAGCAACATTTGAGAAAAAACGATGCCCGACTTTGCAAGAAAGTGTACGGGGAAGTGTACGGGTGAACATGACAAACCAAAACAGCCTAGTAATAATCACCTCCGTGGCGCAATTGGTTAGCGCGTTCGGCTGTTAACCGAAAGGTTGGTGGTTCGAGTCCAGCCGGGGGCGTTGTTACTTTTTGCATTTAATGCAGATCGACAAATCACAGTAAAAATATAATATTGACAAAATCACAGACCACTTACACAAAAATCGCATCTGCGCATGCTCCTGTCGCGATCGAAATCTACCACGCAAGCAATGAGAGAGTTTTCATAGTGCAGGGGGTTAAAGCCTGGTATCATTCCCATGGATGTGGATTGTATTCAGCAGGCATTCCCAGATTTCTAGACACTGACACCTAGGCATATGAAATGTTAATATCCTCCATTGCCTTCATTCTGTATGATCCGATTTATAGCTTCGCATCTAGAATAAATGTTCATTATGGTTATTGATTCTGTGTGATGGGTTGAGGGTATGAATTATTGATGTTTTAAGACAAATAACACATAAATAATGCGTTTTATGTTGCATTTGCACGCGATAAGGAATAATTCATGTGACAGTTTGACCTAGAATTTCTCAAGATTGACTGTGTACACATTTAAAGATCTAAAAGAAAATTGGGTAAAAAATAAAGATTTTTTCCCCATATTGTCACATTTTAAATTAAGAGATTGATCCTAAATCTGCTACCAATTATTCTTCTCAAATGAGGTCCATAGGTAATCAGTTCAAAATAGGCAAAACAAATGTGGCTTATGTCTCTCTGTGCCCAAAGTAATCCAAGCATAACCCATATGGATACGCACGAGATTTTGCCAGCTTGTTGCCTTTCAGTATGCCCACACCTTTCTGTATGCAACTGCTTCTGTAAGCATGTAAGGAGGCTGGCTAATTAAGAACTGACTAATCTATAGAGAGGATATAGTTTGATCAGTTCCAAATTGGCGAAACCTCCTTACAGCAGGGAATGAATACAGAAGGATGCGGGCATGCATGAAGGCAACAAGTGCACTATAATGCACCATGCGTGACACATGTGTGCAACCCAAACTGTGTGCATATTGCCATACTCGCGCATGTACGCTTGGGTTACTTTTGCGCGCGGAAAATAAAAACCTAATATTTCTCGCCAATTTGGAACTGATTAAACTATAGAAGGAGAGAGGACAAGGTGTTCAATGGAGAAGAGGTTACCTACTTACTGAGCCATACAATCTACCATCACACACTTCCCTTAATATATTGGTGTTCCCAACGTTACATTTTCCTAATTGAGGGGTGTATGAAGATTCCACTTATATGATCCCACTCAAATCAATACTTCTTTCTTGTTGGATTTTTGAGAAGTGGACACTAGACTCTATCCTTGGCCCCTGGCCCTTCACTACGATTTAGTTATTTATATATGCTTTCTTTATTGAGGGTAATATGCTTCTGTGACTTGCACTGCTTTCCAAGCAGGCCCTCATTTCGATATACAATATACATACAAATAACAAATGTTACAGTGTTTAAATATGATACAAATTATAATACAAATTATTAGTCAATTATGATACATTGGAAATATAGGATTTAAATTGACCGAGTGACACATTTTCTAAATCAATACGAATAGATGGTGATAAATTGTTCTACAGATGGCCAGATCTGAAAAGAAACGTGCGCATACCAGAATTTGAGTTGATTTTAGGAATAATTAAAGTATTACTTGAATGATTCCTGGTAGTATGCTATAGTCTTCTATTCTCTGTTAGGCCAAGTAAAACAAAACGACAGTTGATCGTCCAGACTTTTCAAAAAATGGATGAGGGAGGGCTTTTTTTCTTCTTTTCCAAGATGGCCGCTGGATTTTTGAGGTAAAGATTTAACAGTCTGAATCTCTTTACATTGTATATGCATTATTTAATGTACAGATACAGTTTAAATAAAGTTTTACTGGAACAACTTAAACATTTAATAGTTGTACATGCAATTTTTCGAAAAGTTTACTATAAAAATTTAAAATAATAAAAAAATCAAAAAATCAATGCGGCACGAAAAAAGGAAGCGGGCGGGGAAGATCAACTGTTGTTTTGTTTTACTTGGCCTTATGTAAGATGAAAATAAACATTTTCTGGTCATGTGCTAAACGTTATTTGAATACCATAATAAAATCCACATTTTGTCTTATCTGTTTCCAGTTACAATGAGCCAATCGTAGAGGATGGACTAGCAGCACAAAATAACAACCCTGAGGTGAATTGGAGCGGTAGAGAGCTGGAACTCCTACAAGCAATGTCCCTCATGGATAAACTAGAACATGTTGTGACTGCACAGGTAGGCAATAGCTTCAATAAATGCCAATGGCATGAACATCTTCCCCATCCCACTCCTCCCTTTCCCCCACGGCTGTTTGACTGTCCGATTTATAATTAAAATTACGGATAAAAAAAGATTATATAGTGGCCCTCTTATGGTTTGACATGATTTAGGTAGTGCTAATGAATAAGAGTATACGGTGAAAATTTCAAGAAAATTGTACGAGCCTTTTTTAAATAATCGGAATTTTCTACTTGATACATATTTTACATGTGACTCTATGGGAAATGTGGCCGATGAGGGCACTATTATAGTAAATAATAATATTCAAAGCTCTATTTCTCAGAACTGGCACCAACAAATGTTCTGAAATTTCTACAAAAGATGGCCAGTATATTCAGGTATTTGAATCAGTTAAAAACTGGGCCAGCAAGTTACGGTGTTCTCAGAATAAAACGGACACATTATGTGGGATCAAACAGCCGTTCCCCTCCCTCCTCCGCTTCTCCCTTTCCCCCTTGTATCCCTCTACCCCTGCTATCCTCTCCTCCCTGTCCCTTCCTTCTTCTCCCTATCCATCCCCACCCTCGACACATTTGCCTTCTTCCCCCTTGTTATATCATATTTAAACATTGTTTTTTATTTCTGCAACTTGAAGGAGGTAAAATGCATAATCAACTCTCCCCCATTTTTACTCTTGTAGTCATTATGAGCAATGGTGCAAATTCCTTTTTTTATGCACATCTATTGTAAAGCAATACATCTATTTTTTAAAGAATTTCTTCTTTTTTATTTTATTTTTTTTATTATTTTTTATTTCAAGATTTTTTTTCAAGATTTTTTTCTCTCAAGATCTTCCAATCTGTGAAAATTGCACAGAGATGCAAGAAACCAAAATATTCACCATTAGGTCAAAAATACATCCAGTAAGTGTTTTCCTTATAGTATCTTCACACATGTTGACTGAAATAGAGTTCCTTTAGTATACCCTACCACTGCATGTCTTGAATGGGGACTTTTAAAGAACAACCCATACACTTACACAGTAAGGAATCAAAATGGTAGGGTATTCTAAAGCTTACCCACTGAAATAATAGGTATAAAATCGTTGATTTGGTAAATTTAAAAATGAAAATAAATAAAAAAATCCGGCCAGCCGGCCGACCCGATTTAAGGCTTGTGAGGGCAACACAACTTCTTTTTTTTGGGCCTTAGCATGATTATTGAAACAATATTGTATCCATCTTCCTGACCTATCGACAGGGGTTAACTTATCTCTTCTGATTCCTTTCCATTTCAGAGATCTTGGTCAGAGAAAAATGGGGCCAACGATATTGTCTCAGATGATTTCAGCGGCAGTGGTAGCGGCGAAGGCTGCAGCGGAGATGACAGCGACGAATGTGAAGGCAGCGGAGAGCCGATCTTGACCATGACAACGATCGAGCCGGATAGCGGTGAGGATTCCGGAGAAGCTAGTAAGTGTTAGTTACATGACAACAGGATCAGGATTTTGACAAAGACACACTGATGATTGTTGTTTGCTTACAAAACCTGTCTGAATTTAGAAATAGGCATAATACCCCCCCCCCCCCCCCCCCCCCCCCCCCCACCCCTTAGGTGTACTCATTTGTAAATGCACCCTTATCATGCAAGAATGCTTGAACAATATACTGCGCCTACTTCTTTATCAAATCTATAGTCGCCATATGTCCCTCAAAGAACTCTTCGCTCTGCTCAGGACATAGCCAGCCTGAATAGTCCTAGAACAAACAAAGTCTTGGGTCAGAAATCATTTAGTACAGTGTAAGCTGGTCTGCAGTCTTGTAACAATCTGCCTCGTACTATATTGAGAGAAACTGAAAACATCTCTCAGTTCTGTTGTAAGGCTCACCTTTTTCCAGGCTAATTTGCGTTCTGCGTCACATGCGCTATGATCTAGATGGAATAGCACCTTCTAAATACTAATTATTATGTTATGCTATGTTAAGAAAAAAGAGACCCCAACTCTCTTAAATTAAAAATCAAAAATCAATAAAAAATATATGTGAAAGACTGCTGCCATATTTGGACAAATTTAATTTTAAAAAATACCAAAATTCCATATTTGGGTTGGTGGTTTGAAGTTCATTTGCAGGCAAAAATGTTTAAATCTAGCTAATCTTTCAATTTTTTTGGGGGATGAATAATTTCGGGAATCCCGGCACCTGCCGAAAAACAGTGTTTCTGTCACTTTGTCCTTTCTTTCAATGAGTGCCTTTTCAAATTTAAATGATCAAAATGTCCCCTTTTCGGTATAAAGGGGGGGGGGGGTTGAACATTCCCAAATAAAAAGGGTGGCTTTGTAAAAAGCGTGGGGCAAAAATAAAAAGGGTTGGGGTCTGACCCCTGTCCTGACAGTGTGCTGTGGGTTGATTTGTTTGTTTGTTTGGGGGGGTGCCTTATAACAATTTTGCTTGTGGGTAAGTTGAAAATAGATCATTATATTCTAGGCCTATATTATAAACTGCTCACAAAAAGTATCGTAACACTTAGAAATGATCCAATATATAACGGCTCGAAAAGGTATGCATTAATCGAAGCAAATAACCAAGTGCATAATTTTGTTCTGCGTATTTTGACACCTCAATCGTTGAGATACGATGTTGCGGAGCGGAGTTATTGTCATTTCAATGATCGTGGGTCCAGTTTCCAAGGTGACACTCATCCCTATTGAAAATCACGAATCTGATCATTCTAAACAGTAATGCAAACCTCTTTCTATAGGGCGATTGCCACTTTTGAAACTGGACCCACGACCATTGAAATGACAATAACTCCGCTCTGCAACATCGTATCTCATCGATCGAGGTGTCAAAATACGCAGAACAAAATTATGCACTTGGTTATTTGTTTCGATTAATGCATACCCTTTCGAGCCGTTATATATTGGATCATTTCTAAGTGTTACGATACTTTTTGTGAGCAGTTTAGATTCCTGCCTCCTTTTGATACACATAATACTTCATATGTATAAAAAGGTCAACAATGTTATGGCTGGTTTCCTGACAAAAAAGCAATAGAGTCATTGCAAATAAAACAGTACGTTCCAATCATAGCACACCCAATCAACAAATGACATGGTCTGTGCGTGTCTGTGACAACATGTTTTCAGTACGTATGGAAAGGAATGTTAATTTTACCTAAAAAATCACCCTAGATGTCCTGCTTATTCTACAATAAAAATATTTTGATTGAATGAATTCAAATTGCTGGTTTGGTTGGAAATTCAATCAGATTTAATCTCATTTTAACCATAACTGTGCACAATAGATTTGCACCATTCAGTTTTTTGCTCTGGTAATTTTTATTACACAAATTTGAGGCTTAGGCCTAAAAAAAAAAAGGTTTGATTGGCGTAACATGACCAAAACAAATAGGGTAGGTCGGTCGGGATTTTTTTTTTTAATTTTTTTTAAATTTTTTAAATCACCTACTGTGCAAGTTCTACACATAGCTCTAGCATATTTTAATTGCGGGCAAAAGTGTATCGTTGTGTTCAACAATATATAATTTCGATGGGGACTTAAAATAGCCGATAATGAAAGCAAACAGTCAAAAACTTTAATACTTTGTTCAATTTTTATAAATATATATATATTTTTTCCCCTCAAAATAATAAAAAATATTCAGGGTCGGCGATGTATTTAGGGTCGGTCGGGTTACGCCAATCAAACTTCTTCTTTTTTTTAGGCCTTATCATAGCTATAGTGAACACAATCCCTTTTCAAATTCGCCCATCCATTTAATGGAGATTTATAGGGAGCTTTGGACATTTATGAAATGAATTGTGTCATAAACTAGGATAAACTAAATGGTTTTTGTTACAAAAAATGCCATAAAATATTTGTTTGGGTTTCAATTTCAAAAGATGTTGGTTTTGTATAATCATACATCTTGTTATCAATTTCCTTTGTTTACAGTGATACATATGACTTTTTTCTGTGATATCATACAAAACACTGACTACCTACAGCTAGGTAGTTGTCATTGATGAAAAAGGTGGCTCAATAACCCTTACCCATTCGGGAGGAGGTATACGTATATGTGCCTGCCTTTTGGGGTGCTTTTTTGCAAAAATGGTATAGCGGTGGGGTGTTTTAACACAGACCAAAGCGCCCAATGGCATTAAATTGGGTGTATTTTGAGGCATTATTTTGTAAAAAGCACCCAATTTGTGCAAAATTGGGTGATTTTCTAACAAAATTGGTATATTGATGGGTGGGAAATTGGCCCGAAAATAGGTATAGAGAAAGTCCGGCAGGCACATCCATGTACGATTTTGGCGAAAGTAACCCCCCCCCCCCCCCCCCCGGAGGTTGTAGTAATAGAGCTAACAGGGGAAAACATGGAATAAATAAGGACACACACAATTGGGTGTGCCGCCCGAGGATCGAACCCGGGCCGCTGCAGCCGCAGAAGTCTAGGTGATTGAGCAGTATGCAACAAGTAGTTCACCCTACTCCCCCAGACCTAAGTTCAACAGGTCAAGATTACATGTAGAATTGAGCAGTTGAGCTAATTGTTTGTGGCGTTAACTTTATGTTTTGGAATCATGATAATAGTTTTGGCTCCCTGCTCCAGAATTTCAGAAACATAACACATTTATTTAGTGTTATTTGTCTTTGTTGCAACATTCCTACTGTTGCATTTGTCTAGGCTTTTATCCAATTTTGAGCACAATAATTGCTATTATGGCTATATGAGTCACATTGAAGGTTTCGAGTTGAAAAGGATTGCAAATTGAATTGTTACACTTGATGTCTTCGACCTTAGCCAGCTCAAAGCATGATTGCTGTAATACAGACATGTGAACCAGTTGTAGCCCTCCTTGTAGGGCCACTAGTTCAAACCCAGCCTGTCAAGGGCAATATTAAAATTGAATATAGAAACACCGAGTCCTGTCATCCTAGCTGTGAAACCCCACAGGCGGTTCTCAGGTTAATAGCGGTTCTCGGATTGGGAGCAGTTCTAGGCACAGATAGGTAGTCCTATGGTAGGACTACACCATTTGTACAAAAAGGGCTAGCCACATTGTCTGTTTGGTGTGTCCACTAAATTTATGAACTGACAAGGAACTCTACATGGAATATTTGCCGATTAATATAACTATACACTCCAACATGATATCGAGGGTTTGAGCGCCAGAAGGCTGTAACTCAAAATGCTATTCTGAGATAATCAACTTTCAAATATTCGGGACTCATTACAATACACTGTAGCACCCAACTTATAACTATATAGTTTTAGTCAAATTAAGAGTGTTTATGGTTCTGAAAATCTAGGTTATATGGATTATTTGGTAATAAAATCTCATTTTGCCCAAAAGTTGAGTTACGGTCTTCTGGCGCTCAACCCTCTATTGCTTTATTTGATCTGCACTCCACAATTTTCCACAGTACATCAGGATATTGGTCATCCATAGGTCTTTACTATGATTCCATACCCAACCTCCTCCTGTTGCCTTAACACTTTCCATGCGGCAGACGACAGTCCAAAATTGCACAAAATGTTTAAAAAATGTCAAAATAATTGTATTTCATTAACATATTTTGAATCACCATGAGAAATGCATTCAAATGAATACAAACACACCTAGTATTGATTCAGTAATCCTTGAGATAGACCATGAAAGTTGGGAAAGATTTCTGAAAAAGGTGTTGTACATGGTAATACCAAAACCTGTGCGGAAAGTGTTAAGATATTAGTATTTGATATTGGGGAATGGGGGGGGGGGGGGGGGGGGGGGGGGGGGGGGGGGGGGGGGGGCACTGAATTATGAAAATGGATATGGGTGTGAGGCTGACTCCTGTGAACCCTGGTGCATCAGGTGAGAGATATAATAGCCACAAATAGCAGTCACTCATAGGTTGCCAAAAATGCTCCAAGAAAGGGATGTTTTGAGTAACAAATTTGCCAAATGTTATAAGGAAGTGAATCCTTGTGCATATTGGGTGAGCAATTTGCATAATTTTTCAGAAGATAGGGGTCTTTTTAGGTGAGAGAGTGTATATACCACAGGCAGAGCACTAACGGACTTTGACCGTCACCGGTTGATTTGGGTTTTTTTGTTTTGTTTTTTTGTTCGATTTTGATATGTCAAGCGTGCGGCGCACAGCGTCTAATTTAAACATTTTCACACAACACTTTACATTTAACGTACATAGGGGCGCCCAATGCGTCTCTTTGTGATGGGGCGCATCTGTTGCGTTGCTGAATATTTGAAATTCAGCTTAACGCCCACAACGCAAAACGAATGGTACAATACAACGCAGCACAGTTTCATGCGCAAGGGCTTGCATTCTTAATTAGTGTGGAATGTCACAATAACAATTCTCGTCGGATTTTGGATTTGATGGCCAGTGCAACTTCTCAAGATTAGTATTCTTTGGTGATTACATTTTCAAAAACTGTGTCATTGGGTGAGAGTAGTTAAATTTGCAAAACCTATGGGGTAATTGGTGACTGACCGAGACTGAAAAGAGGGATCTTAACACTTTCCACGCGGATATTATTATTAGTTTTACCATATACCAAACAGATTTCAGACACCTTTCCCCAACTTTCAAAGTCTATCTCAAGGATTACTGAACCAATACTAGGCATGTGTGTATTTAATGCAATGCTTTTTAATGGTGATTCCAAATATGGTAATGAAATTTAATAATTTCGACATTTTGAAACATTTTGTGAAATTTTGGAATGTCGTCTGCAGACGCCTGCCGTGTGGAAAGTGTTAACAGCCTATACATACATCAACATATGGGACTGCACCCCCTGTATTTGATAACTATACATGGCCATGAAGATGGTTAGTTTGCAGTTACTGTGTGTGCTCACTGAAATCATGAATTATGCGCAATCACGCACAAGGCCTGAAATTTGGTACTTAGATCTCGTTTGACCACCAATTAAGATTTGATACTGTGCACTGCACGGATATTAACACGTAATAATTGCGATTCCATGTTGACCAAATAATGGTTTGGCCTGTGGCATATACAAGGTGGTTGTAATCTTATGCAATTATTATACACCGTTTTGTCAATTTCTTGGTTGGTGTCAATTTCTTGGTCGGTAAGGCCAAAAAAAAAAAATTGTTATGTTGTCCTAGACCGCCCGCTCGTCATTTTAGGGCCGCTCCAATTTATTTTTTTTTCTTCAGATTTTTAAAAAAAAAAAATCGTAGTGTTGTTTTTTTAAAAATCGTATTTTTGTAAAAAAAAAAAATCAGATTTTCTTTCTTTTTTTCTTCAGATTTTTTCTTCTTTTTTTCAGATTTTTTTTCCGGATTTTTTTCAGATTTTTTTTTAAACAGTTTAAATGGCATTAATATTAAATTAAGTGTTTATAATATATATGTGCGGCTCTTAGAGTGATTTTAACTTCTTGTTGACTGAACTTTGAGCTTCTGCTGGTAAAAGAAATAAAAAAATTAAAAAATCCGCCTGCCCGCCCCTCCTCTCTGAAAGCTGTCGAGGACAACATAACAATTTTTTTTGGGGGGGGGGCCTAAGGATAACATTTCTCATGATCCTCTGGGCATTTCTCCATATTGGTCTTTTCTTCATGGTTAACACTTTCCGCATGGCTTATCAGTTTTACCGTATACAAAACTAGATTTTTTAGAAACATTTCCCAACTTTCAAATCATATTTTCTTATCTCAATAATTACGGAACCAATACTAGGCATATTTGTACTTATTGTATATACTTCTCATGATGATTCCAAATAGGGTGATGAAATTCAATAATTTGACTTCTTTGAAATGAAACATTTTGACATAATTGTAACTGTCGTTTGAGACAACTGCCGTGTGGAAAGGGTTAATGGTACATTTTTGATGAAATACCATAATATAATATACTCTGATTGGTGTTTTATATTACACAGAATTATTGAGCTTTGAAACCTTTTTGATTGGTTCCAGAGACGGCTTAATCATTTGAGTTAGCCAATCAGGGAACAACAGGAATATAAGATATAAGAATTCATGGTCCGGGGTCTGGGGGTTAAAGAGACCTAAAAGCTCTTTTGTAATTGAATGTGAACTCGAACGATGAGCATGATAATAGACTGCTTAAAAAGTTATCATTTTGGGTCCAGAAAGATTGATCCCAAATTCTTATATTCTTGCCACCATATCCCTCTTATTTGTTAATTTAAAAATAAGAAATTAACCTTAAGGGGGGGGGGCCTCAAGGAAGTCACTTTTTGAATTTTGTGAGTGCTATCATTATTGAAATATGACTCAAATGTATATAAAAGTATACATTTTTGGAAAGGAAATAGGTGAGAGAATCTAAATTTTGCATCAAATTTGAACTCTGAAAATTATTTTTGTTAGCCTTATTGAACTTTTTGGGGTCAAAAAAGTGATTTTTTGTGACTTTTCAAAAAATCAACATTTTGGTCAAAATTGACGCAAAATTGACGCAAAATTTGGATACTCTGATCCATTTTCTTTACAAAAATGTATACTTACATATGCATTTGATTAATAGTTCAATAATTACAGCACTCACAAAATTCAAAAATTCAAGTCCCCCTTAAATTGACATTCGAAGGAGGGATGGGGAGAAGATGTTGCACTAAATTAACTTCTTTTTTATTCAGAAGTTTTCCAGATTTTTTAAACTTTTGTCACCTTCATAGCCTAGTCTATATTAAAACCAATGGCTGGTCGTGGAGAGCTTCAGATGAAAATAACAAATTATTTAACTATAATCGCTACCAGGCCAAGTCTTTACCAAAGAGATACTGAACAAATAAATAGTGTGAGTTCACTGCAACGATATTAGTATAACAACCTACACACTTCCTTTCACTTGGCAGACTCTAAAGAACGCTATTTAACGGTTCAAAACCGTTGAATCAAGGAACAAATCATTGTCCCGTCATATTTTGTCCGGTTGAGTGATTCTTGTGTCACATACATTCTCTTAACACTTTTCACACGGCAGCAGGCAACATTTCAAAATTTCACAAAATGCTTCAAAAATATCACAATTATTGAATTTCATTATCATATTTGGAAACACCATGAGAAATGCATTACAATAAGTATAAACATGCCTAGTATTGGTTCAGTATATATTCCTTGAGATAGACCTTGAAAGTTGGGAATGGTTTGTGAAAAATCTGTTTTGTATAAAACCGTGTGGAAAGGGTTATCTCCCCTTACACCATGTATACCTGAGGGGTTTACTGTTCAATGTAGACAGACAATTCACTTGTTTTTGAATGATAGAGGGCGCTATAGTACATGGATACCATAGATAAGCGGAGCGTAGATGGGAAACTCGGCGAAATTGTTGTTTCCGACGCGCTCCAGTACGCGCCCTATCTCACTGTACTGACTGGAGGACAATCGTCCTCCACTTAATTTTCATGAGTTTAGCGCGCCGGTTCTAACTGCATCATTTGCGTTTGAACTGCGTGCGCTATGCCGCGTAATCCGAAATGCGCTGAACTTATTTTTGACAGGCGCGGCTTGTGTATGCTTACAGTTTGCCATTCCCACCTTTTATCTAAACCCAGTGAACGTTATTATTTTGTTGATGTTTGGGGCAACGGTTTATATTCGGAGTTCGTGAAAGGACAGTGTAGGCCTTTCACAACGTTTATGGTTAATTAAACCTAACAAAATATCTTGTTTCTTCACCCAATTAAATTTTCAAAGTAATATTCAAAGTTGATTGAGGATGACTTAAAAAGCTGAATAGGCTAATAGGCCTACACATATTAGACCGCGATGTGAACGTCCATGTCTTGATGGGCTTTAAATCATTAAATTTTGCGCAACGAAATGAAACGAACTTATAGCGACTTAGGTAGAATCAAGACAATGACAAGAAATGCTTATAATTTATATAGTTAGGAACAACAGTGAGTCCTTTCTCCTTTTATAACTTTTTCATAGGTATGTATAGGACAAATCTTTTAACCATGTCACTTTCACTAACTTTTCATAGGTATGTATAGGACAAATCTTTTAACCATGTCACTTTCACTAACTCGCGAGTGGCCCTCACATCATGCTCATGATGCTATAGGCTTACGCGTATGGTGAATTAAACATGTAAAATGCATGTCAACCATTTTTAAATCAAGGTGGTCTATTCCTCTCTTCTTAGAAAGTGAATTTGATATTGCACTTTGACTTTGAGAAGTTATAAGCATGATAAGAAAACAAGTTTTATCTAGACCTACAATTGTTCTCTATTCTCATAGTCGGAATGCGTTAAGCCCCCTTCCCACGCCACCGCTCTTGACACCCCCCCCCCCCATTTCAGATAATAGTTCATATTTTGTTAATAACAATATGGTACTCTATCTATCTAACTCTTTTTTAATCATCTGCGCACTCCGACTTAGGCCTAAGAAATGTGATGAGCAGTTGTTTGAAAAAACAAACCCGGGGGCTGTGGGTATATATAGGCTTCAAAGTTTTCCTTCCGACTAGGAGAACGAGTTATAGCTTAGGTCTAAGATTAAAAGTTACCTACTTACTTTCAATCAAACAGTGTCTTATCATCATGAAATTCTAGAAAATGCGACATGGCCGCCACCCGTTTGAAGTTCAATACGGGCGGAGGACGTGTGGACATGACGGACATTTTCTAGATTTTAAGAATTTTATGACAGTCCACAGAATGTCATTGTCGCTTTAAATGATTATCCTTTGAGCAACAACATGAGCTTATATATTATTATATTGTTCAATTTTTGAAAAGGTTCAATGACATCCAAATGGACCGGCATACTATCTACTGAAGATAGCACCCATTCAAGCTATACTGAAGATAGCATGAATGTGCATGTTATCACGCGTGCCAGAGTTTAAAGATTTACGTGCATGCCAGACGATACGCTTCTTAAAATGATCATATCTACAAAAAGATTTTGCATTTATAAAATTTAACACTGACAAAAATGCCTATAAAAGATTTATACGATTTTGAACAAACATGTGTTCTTAAAGCTAGTTCCCGGAAGCTCCGAGTATGTTAAATGCGTTGAAAATTAACGAATGCCAGAAAAATCCACTCAGTCTTGGGCGGTTTATTTAATCACAAACTCGTAAATAATGCGACATTTGAAAAACAGTCGGGGGGGGGGGGGGGGGTTGGGTTGAAATGATATTGACGCTCGTTTTGGATTACGGGTGTGATAGTAGAGGTATTTTAACTTTATCAAAAGTGCTTTATCTTCATGAAATTCATCCTAGGAATTTATGCTTCGATTTTGTACATGGATTGTTTCAAATATCTTACACAACTTTGATTCAGTTTGTCCATCTCTAGATCAACAAAACAAACTGTGTATGATCGAAAGGTGATTTTATTAATTTATATTCTTTGCGGTTTTTATTTGTGGGTTTTAGCGGGCACACGTCAACTTTTTCAACTGTTGAATACAAAATAATACATAGGGGCCTAACGAATGGCATACTTGATGGAAATATAAAAAGAAAACGGAATGGCACTGCGATTTTAAAGTTAGTCCTGGAAAGTGAGTTAAAAGTTACTAACCGTTTGATCTAAAAAAATGAGCAAAACCATAATCATGATGGAATTAAAACAGTGATCAACATAGCTGATGCACCCCATCGCCCGTTATATTATTATGCCTTGTTTTATTGCATTTGTTAGCCATCATCATGGGCCTGCAACCATCAAATAGCGAACGCGTTTCTGCACAGCGCGGCAACAAATTATTAGTGCGCTTAAATGTGTGTACAGCATTACGCTCCGTAGCTGCGTGACGAAAATTCCACAATAACAAAAAAACAAAAAAGTACGCGGTGGATCACTGCGTACTTGGGTTTTACACGCGAGTTTCCCTTCTAGCCCCGTAGGGGCTAACCCGTAAGCTGTAGGATTTCTATGATGGATACACCAGCTATCATGATTAGCATGACATTTTACATTTTCACTAGCATGACATTTTAAGGCAAAATACCTCAAACATTTCAGTTACATTTGATTAGATCTGATTATTCAACTTAATATTGATCACATAGCCCCTTTGGGCAAGAATGTGTCCCTTTCAGGCTTTATGCAATTGAACATGAACCACACATTGGAATTTCATACAGGGATGATCAGAACTATTATAAATACCAAGACCAAATTATAATCTTGTATGTACAATTTTATGACTTGACTTTTTGTGCAAGACTCAATTTGTTTTAAATTGGTCCAATTCCCATTTATCATATTTGTTGTTGTTATTTGCCCTACTGGCCGATTCTTGCTTAGTTTTCAGTGGTGAAATAAAATAAGCCACTTTTGAAGCTTTGTTTATAAATACCACACAACTCTTTCTTGGTTTTTTCCCTATTTCTTTTCTTTACTGCGTGTGGCATGTGTGTTCTTTTTTGTTATCTTAGTTTTTCCCCCATTTATTTTCTTTGCTGTATGTGAGGTGTGTGTGCGGGGTGTTCTTTTTGGAGGGGGTAAACTGCAAAATGTCACACTGTATTCAAGTACATCCAAGCATAAACATGTTCTGGTTTTTTTAACATACACCTGTAAACACAAGGATGATTTGTTTAAACCAACCGGAAACTAAGAGAATAGGGGGAGGGCCTTACTTAATATCAATATGTCTAATACAGGGCAGATTTCTCAACTGGTGGCGCGCCCGCATCGGCACATCTCAAGTGGCTCATGAATGAAAATGAGCACAAAAAAACCCCAATAACTAAATTAAAAAACAACAACCCAAAAACCATGTCTACAGAACTTAATTACAAAACCAAATTACAGAAAACAACTAACGGAAACCTGCTAAAAATAACAATTTATGTCATGATTAACAGCGATTTTCACTTTATTGCAATATAATCGTAACATTGTTCAAAAATTATGCCAATTGTTTGAAAATTTCATATAAAACACCACATTTCATGTTAAAAGTTTTACATTTTTTACACATTATTAACACAGAATTATTCCCAAGGAGAGCCGTCCTAAGCCATTTCATATACCTAAAACCAAAGAGCTTCGGCCCCCGACCCCACCAGGGGCCCTAAGGCGTCCCCTGGACCCCACCGTTTTCTCACTATGCTCACTAACCTCGCTTCGCTCACGTGGATAGTGGCACATCATGGTTCTTGATTTAGGAATATGGCACTTTAAAGAAATTACTTGAGAAAACCTGGTCTAATACATGCCATAAAAGCAACGATTCCTATCCCAAGAATTGCATCTTTTATTGATCCAAGGCAGCTTAAGGGCAACATTTCACTGAATATATACATGGTAAATGAGCCTTAAAATAGCCACTTTGAATAATTAGATCATGTCGTCATGGTAGCCTGAGGTTGATAGAATACAACGTTTGTTTTAATGATCACGATCTGAGTGATCTCATGCCCAGAAGGCAATGCCTATGGTGATATTGCGGATGCATGGTGACTGTTGAACTTTGTGAAACAGTATGAGATCATTGGCCTACTGGCAGAATATAACACACACATCTTATTATTGTATACACCACTCAAATTAAAATAAGCCCTAAAATTATTTCATTTAGTCTATTTTGTCCGTTTTTGACACTGTGTTAACGCTGTTTTCCAGCTAAGATTGCAACTGTACACAAGTGAACACATAGTACGAAATGCTTTATAAAGAAAATGTAACAACATTTTGACAAATTCTCTAGATTTGAAGTAGATTTCCATCTTGATTTAGTAAAGTTCTGTGATGGTTTTTTTACGGAAAATACAGTTAAGATCAATTTATGTCTAGTCCAGTCATGTCTTTCCTGATAGTCAAAAATTTTGAAAAAGATGACGTAAGGGGACGGGAAAATCACACCCTGTTTTACGGTGGACAGACCTGTCAGCTAGGGTCGGTCAGTCGGTTTAAAAATAAAAAAGTAACCTAAAATGTCACCAAAATCTGCAAAACCAGGAATTTGTTCAAAAATTTGTGAAATTCTTTTTCGTCAGATTTTCGGCCAAAAAACGGATGATTTTACATGATTTGAGAAAAATGTATCTCATTTTTTTATTATCTGCATTAGCTGCTAAATCACATGATGTGCTAGTCCATATAACACCTGGAATATGAACATTACCTCAGTGTGCATTCCTGTGATAGAGGGCATCAGTTGGGTCCAGGTCAGGGATAGCACTGGATCCAAAATGTGAGAGGTCCCATGACATTTTTCAGGACCCCGTAGAACAAATTCAAGGGGTCCCCCAAGAAATTGAGGGGTCCTGAAGTTTGGGTATTTAAAAATTTTACTTTTTAACTGGCAGTTTTAATGAATTTATATTGTGAGCAAAGGATGGATATGTAATTTACAGAATTTCTTAAGGTTTCCATTTCCACACATCGTCAAATTTAAGGGGTCCCCTCAATTTTGATCGGGACCCGCAAGTCTTTCCAATTTGAAACCTGATGCGTCACTATTAGAAAGTGAGAGGTCTAGGACGCGCAGACGCGTCAGAATGCGACCCCTGGTCCAGGTGCATAACTAGAGGGGTTATTTGCCCCCCCCCCCTCGATGCCCCAAATGAAATGACAAACTCTATGTATATATACAAAAAAAATACTAGTAGTCCGTTATTCCCACCTGATCGCAGGCCTGTCCCTTCTCACCACCCACCCCACCCCCAAATTGAAGACCCTATTAGTTACGCTACTGCAAGGCATGTGGAATGCCTTGACTACTGGTTGCACCAGAATTGTTTGTTCTTTGATCGTTACACACATCCAGTGCCATTTTAGGCCTGATAATAATCTGCCTTTACCATGTTTACTACATGTAGGCTATTCTAAACTGCTCACAAAAAGTATCGGAACACTTAGAAATGATCCAATATATAACGGCTCGAAAGGGTATGCATTAATCGAAGCAAATAACCAAGTGCATAATTTTGTTCTGCGTATTTTAACACCTCGATCGATGAGATACGATGTTGCGGAATTATTGTCTTTTTAATGGTCGTGGGTCCAGTTTCAAAAGTGACAATCATCCTATAGAAAGAGGTTTGCATTACTGTTTATAATGATCAGATTCATGCTTTTCAATAGGGATGAGTGTCTCTTTTGAAACTGGACCCACGATCATTGAAATGACAATAACTCCGCTCTGCAACATCGTATCTCAACGATCGAGGTGTCAAAATACGCAGAACAAAATTATGCACTTGATTATTTGCTTCGATTAATGCATACCCTTTCGAGCCGTTATGTATTGGATCATTTCGAAGTGTTTCAATACTTTTTGTGAGCAGTTTATGTTCCAATGTCAATTAGTACTTTGTACTTGGCATGCTTGGTGAGACAAAGAATAGACTTGTACAACAAATGAAAAGTGCATCTCATTCAAGTGGACAAAAATGACACACAACAATTTTTTAAAGCAAGATCTTATTTTGCTCGGTGTATCATTTCTGCGATGAATAAGATGGTGCAATGGTCATAATTAGTGAGATAACCGGATCAATATCAGTCAGATATGATTCATTGGTATATGGGTAATCTCCCGGGTGGGGGGGGGGGGGGGAGGGGAGCTAGCGAAATATGGTGAAAAGGGGGTCTTCAGGGCGGCACATACCTATACCCCTTTCCAATGTCAGTCAGAATATCAATCAAGCTTTTAATTAACCCTTTCAAAATGAAGTTACACTTTAAAGGGGCTGTGAGAGATACGTATGGGAGTGCTCCCTCAATTTTCCTGGAAATTGTTGTTTTTTGCAACAAAGCAATACTTAGGCATACTAACTACCATCTGAAAGTGTTTACCTTAATTCGTAGTATATCATGTATAATATTTCACAATTTTGTAATTTCGATGTAGATGACATCGCCATTATCAGCAGAATTTGGCACACATGGCTTCACCAGAATGTCCATCTAGCACCACTTCAACCCTTTTCCCATGAAATATTACGTTTCAGGATTCTATTATACCCTATCTATTGAAACTATATTTTTTCTTTCAAATTTTATTTTTATCACCAATCTCTCCATCCCCTTTATGATGTAAGGATAAGATGTAACTGAATATCAAACGTCTGAGTTGCTATAGTATGTTGGGCCAACAAGTACCTTGAGATGTGATTAGATTACATTTTGTAGCAAGAACCAAAACATCTTGTTCATGATTTCCTGAACTCGGTTTAAAGGTAGATGTTCCGATTTTCAACTTGAAGTTTTCTATTCTACGTGAAAGGTCATCCTTAAAAACGTTGTGTCCCAAAATTTGAGATGCATAGCTATCATGGTTCTTATTTTAGACGCACAAGATGCTGTGAACTGTACCCATTGAGTAGTACACAAACTATATCGGTGGTAACCACCATTCGCGGTAATTCAACGCTATTTCATCGATTTATCTGTAATTGTACCGAATTAGGCCGTCAAATTTCAGTATGATGATGAGAAAAATACGAGCTTTCATATGATATGAAAATCTCCGTATGTTTGAAATAATTCTGTGTTACGAAAATGTGATCGGGTCATCTACCTTTAATGTGTTATTGTTGTAAAACAATAGGAGTGGCTGGTAGTATTAATACTACGCATGATAATATGCATCGCGATGGGTATAAGGTCTTATTACAGGATGTATGTGTAAACAAACAAAGCACTCCGGCTTCCTGTGATATATTAGGTGCGTTCAGACAGCCACTAAAGCTCGAGAATAGTTATTCTCGAGCTTAATCTTTTTTACTGCTAACCCAGAGTGTCTGTCCACACAACAAACTTAACCTCGAGAATAGCGACGCTATTGCGGTAGCTTCTAGGTTAACTCAAGGTCATGCAACTCTTCATTTTGCGGTTAGACCTGGGTCACAGGTCATAAATCTCACTCCCGGTTAGCAGTACGATGGATTCACATGGCGCACACACTCTCGGTTAGCTCTCGGTTAGTGCTTCAGGGTTAGTTAACAGTAAGATCTTTTAGGGTTAACATTCCAGCTTTATACTCGGGGTTAAGTTAACCATGATCGATTCACACGGCCGTTAACCAAGAGTTTAACCTCTAGATTAGTGAATTTGATGCTAACCAAGAGGTTAGCGTCCCTCGTCGGAACGCACCTATAGGGACAATGACATGGGTGCATTTCCTTTCAGTATATTCCGGTTTATCATTTAACACTTTCCACGCGGCTATGCCATATACATAACAGATTTTTCAGAAACCTTTCCCAACTTTCAAAGCCTATCTTAAGAATTACTGAACCAATACTAGACATGTTTGTACTTATTTCAATGCATTTCTCATGGTGATTCTAAATATGGGAAGGAGATATAATAATGTTGACATTTTTGAAACATTTTGTGCAATTTTGGAATGTCGTCTGCAGACGCCTGCCGCATGGAAAGTGTTAACAAACAGGGTCTATAGGTATTATTTTTGGCTCTTGTTATGTTTTGATTCAACTTGGGATTTCATTATTGGATATCAGATTGGTGTGATTGAGGGGAGATAGGTTATTTAATTGCAAAGGGGCTGTCATTTTCTTTGGTACGGGGTTCCAAATATCCTGGGGTCATAGCTTTTTATACAGAAAATAAGGGGGTCATGAAATTAATAATACCATTGTAATAGAGGGGTGGGTCAAGGTTTAAGTTAAAAAATGAAAAATGTGTGCATATTTCGCGCAGAAAAATGACATATTTTGGCCTATTTGCGACCCCCCTACCAAAGAGAATAACCGCCCCCATAAGACCTGTGTCCAGCTCTGGCTGAAACACCTGAGTGATTGTTCACTAATTTAGTCGATCTTGCTCCTCCCCATCACATTTTCCTTCTTACTGATTATTTTTGGAACATTATTATTATTATCATTAATGCCTGGATGACTTACTCAAATTATTTTTGACGGGGGTGTGTCGCTGAAGTTTTGCTATCCTGACCCACTTTTAGTGATTAAAGGTATATTATGTGATCTTTTCCAGAGAACGCCCTCAATCCTCAAAAAATTGAAAGCAGATTTTCTTGCAGATTTACATTTCTTATCATAAATCGTACATACATTCCAAGTTACAGGGCGATACGATTCCAAATTACTTCAAAATCATGGTTTAAATGTAAATCTGCAAGAAAATCTGCTTTAAAACACAATCAAGGATAGATTGTTTTATGTGACAACATAAACTAATGTTACTTTCTATTCCTTATATTTTCTCTAGAAACCACACCCGATGCAGATTTTACATTTGAGCCTTCGCGACAATCAGGGTTAGACAACAAAGGCATACCAACCAAAGCAACAAGGGGTAAAGGTAGTAGCAATGTCGGTGAAGAACAAGAAGGGGGCGCTTCATCCACGATATCAAATATCTTCCTGACTGTATGCATGCTGTTGTCATGGAGACTTGTTTTGTAAAAGTTGATGTAATTATAGGTTATTGTTTATTCTGTTATAAGCTATTATGTTTTTTGCAATTTTCTTCTTTCTTTGTGATATTTGTTTTCAAAATCTCATTCAGTATTTGAGATGGGAAATAGAGATCATGTGACATCTGGAGTTAGGTAAATGGGGTGCATGAAGGGATTCAGGAATCATTGAATAGACACCAAACCATCCTTGGCAGTCAAAAGCAATATTAAAGGTATATTATGTGATCTTTCCAGAGGACGCCCTCAATCCTTGAAGAAGAAAAAAATTCTTGCAGATTTACTTTTCTGATCATAAATCATAAATATATATTTCCAAGTTGCAGAGCGATACAATTCCTAATAACCTCAAAATCATGGTTTTAGAGTGAATTTAGAGTAAAATTTGAAAAAATAGATTGTACCGCTCTGTATAATCTATTTTCAAACCATGATTTTGAAGTAATTAGGAATCGTATCAATCTGTAACTTAGAAGATCTTCATGATTTATGATCACAAATGCAAATCTGCAAAAAAATCTTCTTTCATAGTAAAAATCAATGATAGAGGGCACTACTTGGAAAAGATCACATAAAATGCCTTTAAAGTGCTTTAGCCATGCCAATCCCTTGCCAAGCCAAGTATAACACTTTCCCATTCCCTATGATATAATCGGAATATGTAGCTGTTTGACAATTCTATATAAAATCCCTTTGGCTGGGCAGATGGTGTTGGAAAGGAACTAGCCTAGCGCTATTTCCTTCCAACATACACACAGTATGCCAGGTTGTATGATGTTGGTTTGGCTGCAAGTCAAAGGCTGGGAATCTGTACATACTATTTAGGCCAAACAAAAAAATAGGTTTGTCTCAAAGCTTACGCGCGCATTGGTTTTGAAATGTCAAAATACCGCGTCTGAAATGCAGGAAATTGTAAAACCATTTTTTTTTCCATACAAATTTTTATTTCTAGTTTTTATTAAAAATATCGGCAGTTTTCCTTTTCTCAAACTTTTACATGACTCAGTTGTTCATAAAACGCTGCACAATTGTGCTTTACACAACTACATCACAATATTCATTTCAAATAGAAAAAAACAATATCAGAAAGTGTCAACGGTTGCAAATAGTAAGAGTAAAAATTGACACACAGATAAAAAGAAAAGAAAATGGAAGACAAAAAAACGCGCGCGTCGCCCGATTATGAAGCCTTCGCAAGCTTTGAAACAAACTTTTTTTTTTTTTGGCCTTAGGGAATGGTACAATACTTTGACATTGTTATGACTTCAGATGTCAAGTGCATTATATTTGTTATAACTTTCTGCAAGTGAATAACCAACAAGAACAATTTGTGACAATATTTTTTTTATTGAAATGGATAAATAAATAAAGTACTACAGAGAATCTGTGTAAATAACATGATGGCTTATAACAGTGCTTATTTTTGTTGTAAATTATGCATAAAATAGATATAAATATGTACAAATTGGGAAGTTTATGGGTCTGAAAAGTTATATTATTAGACCTTTATTTTTGTGTGTTGTTTTTATATTATTGTTATTATTATTACGATATACAGTTTGCTTGTATAACTTGCCAAAAATTAGCAATGTTACGACTCCACTCCTACATTTTCATGAAGAAATGTTAGCCTAATTGTTTCCCTACTTTAACACTTTTCACAAGACAGGCGTCTGCAGACGACATTCTAAAATTTCACAAAATGATTCAAAAATGTCAAAATTGTTTAAACTTCATGAACATATTTGTAATCACCCTGTGAAATGCAATGAAATAAGTACAAAAATGCCAAGTATTGATTCAGTAATCCTTTGGATAGACCTATCAAGTAGAAAATGCCGAAAATTTAAATAGGGCTCAAACAATTTTCTTGAAATTTTCACCGTATACTCTCATTCATTAGCACTACCTAAATCAGGTCAAACCATAAAAGGGTCACTATATCATCTTTTTTTATCCTATAATTTTAATTATAGAGCGGACAGTCAAACAGCCATGTATAGGAAGAGGTTTTGAAACAGCCTTTTTTGTCAGAGCCAGGGTTAAATGCGGGTGGTGCTAAGAGGTTGAGAAATCTACCAGGATTGGTTAAGTAAAGTAATCAATCACCTTGTAATATACCACCATGCCTATAAAGAGGCAGATATGTGCCATATATGATTCAGTACGATATTGAGTGATGAAAAGAACATTTTAAATATTGATAGACATGTTTCTTCTTTTTATTTAATCTTTAGTTGTGATTTTATATTTCCATGTGTTTAAATTAATTCCAATGTTTGATGAAATGAATTTTCCCAATTTGGGGCAATTTGTAATATTCCTATGGAGAACAGTTAGTGACTCCTCAAGACTTGAGTTTTAACTTAATTTTGATGAGCTTGTTGAAAATACATCTTAGTTTTTGCAGGTTTTTCTTTACCAGATTGGCATATATTTCATTTTATTTGCATCATTTTATTTGCATAATTTAATGGTGTGACTAAATTAAGTAAAGCTGTTAGCGATATGATGCAGCAGGAGCTAAAGGTGTATAGGCCTATCAGCATTATGTCCTGTAGGTCACATCCTGAATTTGTGATGATTACAAATTTGAATTAAGATTACAGCCTCCCCCACCTCACTCAGAAGATAAAACACCAAAGATAATGCAGTGGAAGTGACACAATTGCATATGTGTGGGCCATTTCACTTCCGCCAGACAGTGATATCAGTGTGTCATTGACTGGTCTCAGTGCTAAACCATGTATGCTACTCATAGTGCTAGCAAATACATGTTATCCCTAACCTTCCTTAGCGCTACAAAATACACTATACAGTAGAACCTCGTTTACACAAAGTTGCCTCAGCCTTGCATTTTAGTTTGTGTTAACAGGAATTTGTGTTATCCAGTCATTTTATAATGGTAAAATGTAAGCTTGGGACTTGAATAACACTTTGTGTTAACAATAATTTTTTTGTTAACAGAGTTTGTTTTAACGAGGTTCAACTATACTAGCTACTAAGTGCTGGTCACACGATTCCCCTTTCAATGCTGCGGACAGCTCTTTGAATTGTGACACAATCAATTAGGAATGGGACTTCCACATAGGTGACCGGAACCAGGTTCGATTCCCATCGCCAGCACAGCCAGACATTACGTTTGATCCGTTATTCTCCCCTGAGTTTTATTCCCAGAAACACGCCTTGAGGGTCTGTGTACAAAGACAGCCAGTTTAAATAAATGTCTGTACCTTCATAAAAGACCCTTTAGCCGAGCAGAGATGACAGTTTATGGAATATCCTGATTTCAGGGGACTTTTGTTCCATTATAAATTGTATAGGAAAAGATCTTTTTATTACTAATTTTTTTAGACATTTTGATTTTCAGACTGGCATCTCTGCTTTACAACATATGAGGCTATATTAAAAAAAATCTTTTGTCTCAAGAAAAATCTCTTCTTTTTTTTCTTCTTCTTTTTTTTCAAAAAAAAAAAATCCCAAAGTTTCACTGATTTTTTTCAGATTTTCATTGATCACATCATTTTAAATACAAAAAGGCACTTTTACAAGGATTTCAATATTTTGTATATATATATATATTAAAAACCCGCATTCCGCATTAGGTTTTGAAAAACTGAAGAGCTTTGAGACAAAAGATTGTTTTAATATAGCCTGATCACATTGTCAGTTTTGCATTTTTTGTGATACAAATCGAGGGCTCAGAAACAAAAGGCCTTATCTCCATTTTGACCATTTTGAGAAAAAGCATATTGAAGATTTGTAAACACATTAGGGAGATGGAGATGAGGCCTGTGATACTGGCTATAACTATAAAAGGGGTTGTGTTATGGAGATAAGGCTGTGTTACTGGAAAGAGAATTTCTTTCTAACCATTTTGATACCATAATCTCATTTTTGAACAAATGGAGATGAGGCCTTTTGATTCTGAGCCCTCGAAATGTCCACATTTTTAGTTATACCAAAGTTTGTTTGGGGTAAGAACATATTAAGTTAAGTTGTAGAAACATTGTGTAGTGTGTTTGTTAATATAAAATATGATGTAAATAATTTTCTTTTGAACTATGAACATACTTATTATTGTATAATGCAGCAGCTCAATACCGATTATTGTTTTATGAAACATTTATTCTAAAAAGATTGATTGACTATGTAAAAAATTAAATGTACATATTAGCCGGACAAAAATGTTGTTATGATTATAAAAAATATAAATATATATCTATAATATTGTGTATTATTGTATCACTATGCTTGCGAACAAAATGTGTCAAGTTGTGCAAGAATTTCTTGGGTTATTGCTTTAAAAAGTACTCTTTGTTGAATATTAGTAATTATGCATGTTTGCCAGTGGCTTATAATAATAGACTATTTGAAATAGAGTTAGGAAGTTAAGAAACAGGATCATCAAGATGATGCTTACCGTGGATGCTTGAATTTTCAATTTTTGAACATCTTATTTTCTTGCTTCCATTTTCTCCTCTTCAATTTGAAAAGGCCTATGGGATTGTGATAGATATATGTGACCCGTCACGTCAAAATGGATTATTGGTATAACATGAAAGAGCACATTTTAAGCTTTGAAATGATACCATGTTGATGGTATTCGGACTTTGTAATCACAAGATATGATTTGAAGAACCATATTTGTTTCTATATATTTTCTTTATATTTCAAAACATAAATTGGTCTCTATCTCAAAAATGGATTTGCCGACAATGTCCTTTTTGGCGTGATTGGTCACAAATATGAGATTGTGTGGGATTGTGTTTGTGACATAAGTATGATGTTTGTAACGTAGTGTTAGAAATTACCCTCTATGAAAGTTGCCTTGTGTTCTATGTGGTAGTTTCTATTAGACTGGGTCCTCGCATCCCTCTATATCCAGCCTTAACATTTGAGCACCCTTGCAGGGGCCGTGTGTAAAATAGGGAAGACATGAGGATCCAGTCTATAGTTTCTATGCTAGTTTCTGTAAGACTGGATCCCCGCGTTCCTCTATATGGCAGACATCTTTAAAAATGGTGGACCAAAAAGAGTGACTGGGAATATTGTACGTCCAAAAAGTGTGCGGTTTTCTCGTGGAATTTCATGGGTTTTTTAGGATTATATGAATATGCATACCAATACCGAGCATGTGCGTTTGTACCCAACTACAACAGAAATTGGTCCAATTCAAAGGCAGTGCACCGAACGTTTGTCACGCCACGCCACTGGAGACAAATCATGCGCCCTATCGCGTCCGTCACGCGGTGTGCCGGTGTACAATGCTGCATGAAACTACCGGCGCACTGTGGCATGACAGGTGCATGAAAAAGCTAATGTATATTCAGCAGTTTATCAGCGCACACTTTTGGAACTGTATTTTTTCCAGTCTTCACATTTGAGCACCCTCGCAGGGGCCATGTGTAAAATAGGGAAGACAGGAGGATCGAGTCTATAGTTTCTATGCTAAATGGTAAACTTTTAAACTGAAAGTCACTCATAGCAGCTATTGCAGATTTTTGCACATGTATTTGATTGTAATTAAAGTTGTGTTTATCTACAATAGCTGCCAGGACATAATTCTGTTATACCCTGCACACCAACATCGGTAGTATGCGTCGTTCTTAAAAAATCATGCACTATGAATAATGAATACCTCTGTGAAGGGTATAACAGAATTACTCCGATGCCAGTGTATAATATTGCTATGGTAAACTCCATCATAATGTGTAAATTATGTGTATTTTGCATGGTTTCAAATGAGTACATCATATGTGTACTATCACGGCAAAAGGGTGCAGTTGTCTCTCAAAGAAAAAAGTCGAGATCTTATTAGGGAGCAAATCAAAAATCGACCGCGTGGCAAACCGCTGGTTCCGCCCGGTTGGACCGCATATCATTGTTTAGAACAATAGAAACCGGCTGCAACAGACCGGAACCGCACGGAACCAGCGGTTGCCGGGCGGTCGAGTTTTGATGTGCTCCCTTACCAACAAAAGGAGCTTTTTAATGCTTCAAAATGACACCTTTGCAGTTAATTCATTAATGTTTAGTGATTTTATGAAGAAAAATTACTTGTAAAATTGTCTTTGTATTTCCATACGTAATTCCATCAATATTTCAAAAAGCATTTTGGTGACAACTGAACCCTTTTGCCGCGTCAGTACACATATACTTTCAACCACAGCAACATGGCAACCATTGTAGATTCAGCATTTTTTCACTGAAAATGTGATGTGCATGAAGCTGTATGTTAACGCTTTCCACGCGGCTATTATTTTTACCATACACAAAACAGTTATTTCAGAAACCTTTTATAATTTTCAAAGTCTATCTCAAAGATTACTGACCAAACACTAGGCATGTTTGTACTTATTTCAATGCATTTCTCATGGTGATTCCAAATATGGTAATGAAATACAGTAATTTTGACATTTTTGAAACATTTTTGTGACATTTTGGAATGTCGTCTGCAGCTGCCTGCCGCGTGGAGAGTGTTAAAGCTGCAGCCCTGCCTCTAGTGTTATACAAGGAATCAGCAATAGAATACATAAAGTACTACAGCGGAATATTTTGGAGGCACTAATTTTTCTAGATTTTACATTTTGAACAATATGTTGCTGTTTGTTTTATGCCTGATTTTGAACACCTTTACATTAATATACCCTATGGATAAAAAATATTTTTGCAGGCTGTTTGTTATATTTGCGGTTTTCAGCACAAAGATATAAAGTCAAAGAAAAAATGTTTTGCTATACAATATATAACAGATAATACCGTCTTGCTCTCAACCCTACCCTTGGATTTGTTTAACCCCTGAGATCTACCTGCTGATTGGTCAGAAAGATGGATACATCATTTATTGCACCAATCAGAGACAATGTTAAAATAATTGTATTCCTGATAAACATTGGAGTAAAATATTTTAGAAGCAGTCTTTTAATTGGTGATTGAAATGAATATATAGTGTTATTAACCAATCGTAAATGCTGTGAGATAGGCAGGTAGTGCTCATCAGGGGTTACATTGCAGTAGCATATAGGCCTAGATAGTTATTGTATATGTGCGTAATTGATCTACAGTTTGCCACTGCCGTTTTATGGTGTAGCCTTATTTGTATGTTAAGGGTATTAGATATTAATATTACTAACAGTAAAACGTGCCTTATCAAAAAAATACATGTAACTAAGATAAGTAGGTGTTAATTTGAATTGCATGTGTACACTACTGTCACATTAGAGTGGTTCCCCTACCCCCGGGACATCACCATGATACCCGCGCTAACTCTCTTTACCAACAAGTGTTAAGAATTGCTCCTGATCCCTAGCAACAAGTTACCTAGCAACAGGCATCAACAAAGCCAACCTCCCACCTTTCTATCTAGGGTTCATAATTTGTAGCTGTTGAGGTTTATGAATTATAGTGGTAGAGGAAAACCAAAGATTTATTTGCACTGACAATTCAGTTCCAAATTGGTGAAGCCTCCTTACAGCAGCGAATGAATACAGAAGGAGGCGGGCGCGTATGTTAAAGGTATATTATGTGATCTTTCCAGAGAACACCCTCAACATCAAAAAAAAATTGAAAGCAGATTTTCTTGCAGATTTACATTTCTGATCATAAATCGTACATACATTCTAAGTTACAGGGTGATACGATTCTTAATTACTTCAAAATCAGGGTTTTAGAGTGAAAATAAACCGTCCGGATAAAACGACAGTTTATATTTTCACTCTAAATCCATGATTTTGAGGTAATTAGGAATCGTACTGCTCTGTAACTTGGAATATATGAACGATTTATAATCAGAAATGTAAATCTGCAAAAAAATCTACTTTCTAAAAGAAAATCATGAATAGAGGGCATTCTCTTGAAAAGATCACATAATATGCCTTTAAGGCAACTAGCGCACTGTGCATCATATGCGGTGACCAATAACGCATGTATACAGTGTATGTGAGGTGACACCAGGATACAAATTATATTTTTCCGGCCCTTCAGCATGCGTACAGTAAAACTGCCCAATGTATGCATAGGAAGTGTTGCTTTATACATGTTCAGGGGCAAGAGCACTAACATGGTTATTGGTCCTTGGATATGTTTAGAGCAGATTGCTCAAAGGTTTATATAGGAAGTATTAATTTATACATGCTGAAGGGCCGGATGGAGATACAAGATTTTGAGAGAACAACACAAATAGTCACTGTTTTTAGCTAACATTAAAGCGGAGTGGTGTGTAACCTTGTAGTTTTGTTGTTCCATTGTATTATTCAAAAAATCTACACTTTTTGCCTTACTTTTTTCATTTAATGTTTATAGTTATTGGGAAATTTGAATCCAACAATCATCTGAACCCTGTTCTCTTATTTTGATCGTTTGTTCATATTATTTTTTTTCAAAAGACAAAACCTGCATTTTTCATTATTACTCATTGATATCTTTTTTAGATAAATTTTCAAAATTAACATGAAATAATATTGTTGTTATAGATAAGGAGTTCCGACTTTACAGCTTCTTTGGGTGGCGTCAATTTTTGTTTTAAAATTAGCACGAAATCCTTCATTTTTATACAAAGCTGATTACTCAAAATGAGAGATATGTACAATATTTAAATTATTTTCTCCAGAAAAATAAGAATTTACTCATAAGATGGATTAAGTACTGATCACAGATGTTTTAAAATTTAAAAAAGATGTAAAAATCACAATTTAAGGGTTGTTTTTATCAATAAATTTTAAATGCCCTCAAGATAATTATTACTGTATAAATTGTCCATAATATTATGAAAATGTATGTATAACTATATATAAATTACAAGAAAGTATGTACTATCAATGGTAGAATTGAAGCCGATTACGCCAAAACTTGTATATATATAATTTGTTAATATTGAAAAGAACTTTGGTGATCTTTTGTGCTCTGTTTTGTTGCCAACTAGATTATGTGATGTGATTAAGCAAAATGAGTCGAAAGTTAGGAATACTGATTTTGAGATTTAACCAAACAGGGCTGGAACTTTAGATACGTTTAAACCATCCAGTCGGACAGGTAACTCACAAAAGTTCCTGCCTGAGAGTAATTCCACCAGCCAGTGTAACTCTCTTACGCTGTGAGTTTGAAATTGGGCAGGTACTTTTGAATCTTCACCCGCCCAATGCAACAGTGGGTGCTAGCTAAAGGATAGAGTTTCCTTTTGTTTTCTATTGTTTTGAAAACACATCAATTGCTCATATCTTAGGCTATATTAAAAAAATCTTTTGTCTCAAAGCTCTTCAGGGTTTTTTTTGTATTTGGACAATGAAAATCTGAAAAATCTGTGATTTTTTTTTATTTTTTACATTTTTTAATTTTTTAATTTTTTAATTATATTTTTTTTTTTCATAATTTTTTTTCTTCTAACGC
Source organism: Ophiura sarsii (assembly GCA_035610835.1). NCBI lineage: Eukaryota > Metazoa > Echinodermata > Ophiuroidea > Amphilepidida > Ophiuridae > Ophiura > Ophiura sarsii. Next base: position 7,130,885 of record CM069454.1, on the reverse strand, counting down.
GCACCAATTAACTAACGCGCGCGGGAGCTTTGAGACAAATGATTTTTTTAATATAGCCTTAAGAATTAAGTGTTCATTTATAATGGGTTTTCTACAAAATGTAGTATTGCACACAACAAATGCAATCAAGTAGAGAACTTAAAATGTGATATTTTTGACCTCAGACTCATTTTGCTTGATCGCATCATATATGTTTGTGCTTTGTAGATTTGAGCTGAATCTATCTCATTAGCAGTAAGTAGTCCCACCTCCCTCCTCCAAAGAAAAGTGTGGAATAATGGGGGAACTTGGAAAGCGCTGCAGAGAATTTACATTTGGGTCAGAAAAAACATAAATGAAAAAAAAGGGGTTTCCAAACAGAGGATCAGAATCTCCCCCCTCCTACCCCCTTCTCATTCTGGGTAGAAGGACTAATAACAAGAAATCTGCAACTTATTCTGATATTAGGCTATATTAAAAAAAAAATTGTCTCAAAGCTCCCGCGTGCGTTAGTTAATTGATGCCAGTTAGAAGAAGAAAAAATTATGAAAAAAAAAAAAAAAAAAAATTGAATTTATTTTTCAAAAAAAAAAAATCCAAAAGTGTCACTGATTTTTTTAGATTTTCATTGATCACATCATTTCAAATACAAAAGTTCACTTTTACAAGGATTTCAATATTTTATATTTATAAAATAAAAAAATAAAAAAACTTAAACAAAATCGCATTCGGCATTAGGTTTTGAAAAACTGAAGAGCTTTGAGACAAAAGATTTTTTTAATATAGCCTAAGGCGACAAAAAAAACCCAACTAACCGACCTTTGTTTAGAAATTGGTGAAAACATGTCCCATGCAATTGAATACAGACTCAACAATTGTTGGTGGCCTTTTGAAAGGTGGAAAAAAGCTATTCCACCTACCCAACCTGAGAGGTCCGTTTTCCCTTTAGAACAGGTTCTGTTTTTGGTTTTCTCGTCGTCCAAATGACAATAACATAAAAAGTAAATAGATCACCAAAGGTCCCACGTTTCTTTTATATGTTTTAGTTTTAACCATATACCAAGAAGGGTTTTGTATTGTGTCTATAGGGTTTGTATATTTTTCTATATAAAAATGATAACAACATGAAATTCTTGACTTTTTATATTTGGGACGTACTATAGAGTAAATGTTCTTCCTGGCATTTTTTATGATAATTAAAATTGTATTAAACATGTTATTTCTATAAACTATGATCATGGAATTGTGGAATATACAGTAAATATTGACATTTTGCTGCAAAATCTAAAAAAATAACTTAATATATTTAGGACATTCATCCAGTATCATGTGTTGTGACTAGACCAAATATAAAATGTTCTGTTTCTTGTTGCAAGTCTTACAACCAAAATGTGGTTTTAATTTCATTCTTAATTCTGGAATCACTGAGAAATGAACAAATAATCACAGTAAGATAGATGGATGTTAAATGATCACTAGTTGCAAAATCATTTATAGAATTTTTGTATATGTTAAATTCATTTAATAATTAACCTTCATATGTCCAATGACGATGATTTGGAAATAAAAAAATGACAAGATTTGTTTGGCTCAAAAATGTTTCCACATTTTGTAAAAAAAAGGGGGGGGGGTGGTGGGTAATTGTAAAAGTCCTCAAAAAAAGTTTGGGAAGTTTTTTCAATCACCGATTCTCTGGATATTTTGGAATGTATTCATTATTTTGTTTACCTCTATCCAACGATATCCCATTTGTAGCAATCCCATTTTTCAGTGCTCAGCAACTTGCTTGAAAACGTGGGGAGGTCACAATCTGAATGTGCCCAAAATTGCCACTATTTCATGCTCAAAAGAACTAACTGTGTCGTCTGATCACTGAAGTGTTACATTGACAACTACAGTGTAGAGTTAAATATCCGGGAAAATTGCTGATTGAAAAAACTATCCAAACTTTTTTGCGGAGTTTAGTGGGAAAACTTATAAGCACACGTCCCAGGCACATGCTCCAAGAAACACCATTCTTTTAGCCCATGGGAGCATTTGTATACTAAGGAAGAAATCATACTTGGTATGAACTAAGGTGACAAACCAGTTAGATCAGTCGGGCAATAAAATGAATTGATTCAAAATGTTCAACAATTTTTTGAAATTATTCAATTTTCTTTAATTTCAATTTCTTTTTAATTCACAATTTTTCCACAACAACAAAATATCTGAAATTCAAAATGAGTTTAAAGAAATATTGGTCGGACCGGGGGTAGGACAGGCCTGCCTGGTTTTTCCCCCTGTCGCCTTATGGTAAAAAAAGCCACCCTTTTCCTGGTTTTTGCTGTTTTTACACCCTAAAGCAATATACATGTGTACACAATACACTGTCCTTGTGTGAAAAAACTTATTTTTTTGACTTGGACATGATATCCCACTTACAAATGCCACTTCAGTTGTTTGGTCTTTCACAAGCTCAGGCTTGAAAGAAGCTCAACCCAAATTTGAGTTGTACAAAAAGCGAGTGTATCCTCAAAAATCTGTTGAGCACCCAACACATTGTAAACTTGATATTTACGACTGGTTTCTGCCACTCATTTTGTATTATCATTACAGGATTTTATCATTGCATTAAAATATTATATGCCATACATCATTGTACAAGTATTGTCATGTGTGGGTTATTATTGCTGTTGATAGTGCATTGCTTTAATCCTAAACCTAACCTAGGCCTAAAAAAGTTTGATTGGCCGACCGACCCTAAATACATCACCGGCCCTGAATATCTTTTATTATTTTAAGGGAGGAAATAAAAAAAAATATATATATATATATGAAGAGGTATTTTGCAAAAGGGCCTACATCCACTTTGGCTCTTATTGAGAAAAAGTCAAAAAACTGTTTCTAAATATTCAAGTTGAGCAATTGAAAAACTGAATGGATTATGAAAGACGTACACTACATACTAATTGAAATTGAAATAAATTTTAAATGTGCTAGTTTTAATTTTTTTTAAAATCATGTTTACATTTTTTGAAAATTTGGATGTAGGCCCTTTTGCAACAAAACTCCATCTGTTTGTACATAAAGAAAAAATACCACACACAAAAAAATCATTTATTTTAATCATTTCAAATAAATAAGTTTGATATTGAAATGTATAGGTCACAATCATATGTTTCAAGGAAATAAAGTCATTTTTTTCAAAAATACCTACATCTCATTGTAAACAGCCATTGAAGTTGTTGTTTTGTTGCAAAAGGGCCTGTATCCCGATTTAATTCTGGATACAGGCCCTTTTGCAACAAAACATTAAATTAAATTGTATTTTCAAATAAATGTTTATATTTTTTAACTTTGTATATGTATTGAAGTTCACCACAGTTCTTGTTTTCTTAAATTCAATTCCTTATCTGTAACTTTTACGTTGGTTGCAGTGATTGTTTAACATTTCTGCTCATTATGAGCGCTTTCAGACCACCATGCGTTCTACGCATGCGCAGATTTTTATTCAAAGTTCAACAATGCTCGATGTATTTATTGATACCCTGTCATCTATACAATAACGAATCCTGCATTTGCTGTGGTATTTCAGGAAATCCCAATTGTTTGCTATAACTATCATTTTCAATTCTTTGGATTTACGGCATTTTGGGGCTCACTGTAAATGCCTAATGTTGACCAAGATAAGATGCAGTGTATTTCCAAAAATTGTCTTTGACAGAACCTCTCCATTTAGGACCTCGTTGAATATGGTCTCTGGTTTCCCGATGCAAAATGTTAGACTTGCACACTTATCCGGAACAAAGTTCTGCTCATTTCAATACACGTGCTATCAAGTCAATTCAAAATTCCTGCCAAAGTGGCATGTTTTTCACTGTCCAAATATTTATGCTAATGCTATTACGTAATTATGAATATTCAGTAAATCCAGACTGTGTTAAATGATAGATTAAGGTTCATACTTTATAGGTACCCACTAAGATTTCACTGAATCACTCACGTGTGGAGAACAACAATGGTTGCAGGTATTTATTGAATGCACCTCGTACATGATAATACTATGTATTCAGATATCATTCAATGTTTTCCATTTTCAGTATTTAAATCGTGTTCATATATAAATGTAACCATACAATACGGAACCACCCCCGAAAAACATGTATTTATTTTTAAGGTAATTTTCCTTTTCCGCTGTCCAAAATCTCTCTCTGGCTTTGACTGCATCATAACAAAAGTGAAACGGATATCATTTATGACTTACTATGAATTTGTAGCCGAGTTTCAAAGCTAACATTGGGGAATATTTCATAAGGCTGGCTTGTATAATAGCAAAGTTATGAGGTAGGAGGTAGAACTTATTGAATGACCCTTATAGATTCATAAATATTGGCCAATCGGTTATTGACTCGGACCTATTCCATTTACCATTAGAGGAACCACAATTGACCAATCATGACGATATTGGCATCGTTTAGATGTTAATGGTCTCCTGCGATATAATAGACGTTTCAAAGCATTGAAGCAACACATCCTTAAACAAATGTGTCCATGCATGAATTCACACTACCCAAGCAAATAGCGCGCTATTCAAACGTGCCATCTTAACAAGAGACACATATTTATCATCATTTCTATTCCTTCTTGTATAGATGATGATTAAATTAGAAATAAATTAATTTGGACAACGGCACCAGAAAACTTTGTCGCTATTCTGGATATGAACTACCTAGGACGATGTGATTCAAGACACAGGGAAGCATAGAACCATAATGTGCCAATGATCAGATTGAGATTTCAAATCACTGCCTCCCCCTCAACATTGGAAGATATTACCTATACTGAAATGGTAGACCAGCCAAAGTCTGTGAATCTACTAAACCCTACCTGGCAGGGAGTCAACTTTCAGTGACAATCAGTAAAGAGAGCAAAATGAAAATCGGACCCAAACATTTACCAATTTTTTTTGGGAAAGATTTTGCTAACATTTTGGTGAAAAACAGCAAAATTGAGGATTTTAGACCCACAAATTTACCAAAAATGGCTTTAAAAAGGGGCCATCCATTTCTCAGAGGGTGAAAAATGGGACCCTATTTGGCAGCACATCCCCGTAACGTCATATCCACTTGGGGTTTCTGGTGACATACTCAAAATGGTGGCTCTTTTCATTGCAGGGTTGTAACATTGACTTGACAATGATCTGTCTCAAATTGAGTAAAAAGAACTTCATTGTATTAAAATTTTCTCTGCAGAAAACGGTTTCAGATATTGTCTTTATAATCTCCCGTTTAAATCTATAACATGTAACAATGAGGAACAAGAGGTTTAAGCCAAATCTTGCAGTTGGATACCTTGACCTTGACTGTTTATTCATTTAAGAATTTCTTTTAAGCTATGACAAGAAGATGACGTTTTAATGTTACATAATAAGTGTTTTTTTCTCCATAATTTGCATCTGAAAATAAGTAATATTGAGCACATAGTACTGGTCTATCACTGTTTCAAACGGCAACTTATTCCATGCATCGGTTCTTGAGATATCTTGAAAAAAAGTAACTGTGCATCAAATTGCTTGCAAATATTCTCCGCCCTGATCAGCTATTTTTCATGCAGTGTCCAGAGAGTATTGATTTTACGCATGTGCCATTACGTAATCCCACAAACGATATTGTTCATTCATGCATAGCGAGGAAAGATAAAGACCCATATTTCAAATTACGCTAATTCTAGTTGGCATACGTCACGCATGAGTGGAGAAAAACAATGGTTGCAGGTATTTATTGAACGCCCCTCGTATAAATAAGATTGTAAGCAATATTAACTCTTGTAGGCTTGCAAACGGTGTAATATCATCTCGAATGTATTGCTATGCCTTTGGTATTACTCGAATACTGCATATCAGTCAAATTTTTGTTGTTACAAGTCAAGCCACTGTGATGCCTCGTTTGTAGCTTTAACATGATAGTCACTTTATGAGTTTTCCTTATGTGCAACCTTCAGAATAGTCAATCAGGTAGTCAAAGGTAACCGATTATCTCTTCGAGAGACTTGTAATCCATCCATTTAATCTTGTATATTGAAGATCTCTATGAAAATCTAATATGACTTTTGTAGGGTTCTCTAGGTAAGGGGTATATATAATGGGTGTCCTGATCTGGTTCTGGCTAATCAGAGGGCATATTTGTTCCTAAGAAATCAGTCACCTTTATTGTTTGTAGTCTATAAAAGAGATATCTGACATTTAAAACGGTTTTAATTGACCGATAGGTACGTTTGGTCTCTTGAGATATTTCGCTGTTTTTCATCCGTTTCCGTCACACTAAATGGACATTTGGTTTTCACTGCATCTCCAGCAAAGTACAGCCTTAAGGGACCGTTCATTATTTATGGTGGAGGGGGGGTTGGGACAAATTCGAGACTCGTATGTTAAACTTACCTAACCCCCCCTACAGCTGAAACTGAAAATTACATGACCCCCCTGCAAACCAGTAGCTTTTTACACAACCCCCCCCCCCCCCCCCCCCCCCCCTCCCCGAAAAAAACCCAACTTGTCACAAACTTAAGGGGCTGTCTTTACCTTTGAATTTTGTTCATGGATACGTTGGCAAATTTTGTTTGTGCCCTATCTGAACGGCCAATAATTTTATGATGCCCCTTCTTTTTATTGTGTGAAATTAGTAATGGCGAGCGTAGCGAGTTGGATTTTTTCCTTCATATTTATACATTTTGGGTGGTTTTGTGAGTCTTTATAACCCGAACAAGTTAGAACATTCTGAGCAGAAACGTATAATCCAGTGAAACGTTCTACTTTTGTGAGCATTGGTGCAAAGCAGAGATGAGGTGAAAAGCATACAATAAATCACATTTTTAAATCATGAAATTGGATTTTGTAACATTATACACCCTGTGGCTCTAATGTCTCGACCGTTGATGATTTTAAAGATGTTTTTCCACCATATCGTCGATTTGCTGTCCAGAAGTCGTCTCATAGTAAAAGTTTTTGAAGTCGATAGGTTTTAAGAAAATATGCGCGAAGCGCAGAAAAAAAATGGCATTTACACTCCAAAATAGCCTCTAAAATCACCACCATCTTTATAGTTTAAACAAATTTACACAACCCCCCCTGTTCAAGAATAAAAAGTTACATAACCCCCCCTATTTCAACATATGAAAGTTACATGACCCCCCCTATAGTTTACCCAACCCCCCCTCCACCATAAATAATGAACGGTCCCTAAAGACTCATTTGTTCACGATGGCTTTTTCTAATATTTGGTCTTGATTGTATTTATCTATATTTGTTTTTGTATTGCTGTTTTTATGTTTATGCGCTTTGGAAACTAGATGTTAGGTGCTATATAATGTTAGTTTTATTCCCGGTTTTATTATTATTATTATTATTATTATTATTCCTATCAGCAAGCAGAGTTTTGGGCCCCTGACTGTACCCTGTTGCATAATGTGAGCCTCATGTTCGCCCACGCTCTTGTGTATAAATCACTGCTGTAAGAATGCTTGCCGATTTGAAATGACTAGACTAGAAGACATTGACCTCTGCAGCTGATGAACAAGATTGCTGCCTGATCACTTTCCCTTGCAAGCGCAAGTTTAACCCCATGAGAACTACCTGCCGATTGGTTGGAATGTAGCATATGTGTCAAATATTGTGCCAATCAGAGACATTGTTAGAAAAATTATAATTTTCAAAAAGATTAGCAAACAAATATTTATGAGCAAAACTGTAATTGGTCATCAAGATGATTATATCATGTAATTGACCAATGGGAATTCTCGTACAAAAGACATGTAGTGCCAAGGAGGTTAATTTTAGCAAAGACGCCTTGTTCACACTTTTACTATTATTATTTGTAAGCCATAACACATGGCTAAAAATGTGTTGCCCTGCCTCTTATTTTCATAATTGGAAAAGAAAGCTGGTACTGCAAAAAAGAAAACCTAACAAAATTTTCAAAATTCCAGAATAAAAAGGGGTTTGGTTTTTTGTGAAAAAGTAGTACAATATATATTGCTTGATACCTAGGTCTCTTTGGATAGTTATTGAAAATCCATAATAAAATACATATGTGAAGTGATCAAGCTAAATGAGTCGCATGTCGGCAGTTTTCAATTTTGAAATTTGTCCATCATTTGAAAGCAGGTGGAAAATGCTACAGTATGGTCAAAATGGTCCAAACCCCACTCAAATCTAACTTCCAGTTTTTAAATTACAAACAATTTACCAACTGAAAAAACAGAGCAAAACATAAGAATTTGTCACCATATTTTACCTATAACTCAAAATCCATATTCCCGACATCTGACTCATTCTGCTTGATTGTCACGTCTCATATATAGTATATCGAGGGCTCAGAAACACAAGGCCGTATCTCCTTTTTGACCATTTGGAGAAAAATACTTTTGAAGATTTTTAAACACATTGGGGAGATGGAGATGAGGCCTTGTGATACTGGTTATAACTTTGAAAGGGGTTGTGTTGTGGCGATAGGCTGTGTGTCACTGGAAAGAGAATTTCTTTCTGAAAATGTTGATACCAAAACCTCATTTTTGAAAAAATGGAGATAAGGCCTTGTGTTTCGGAGCCCTCGATATATAGTAAATAATAATGCAATGATGCACTGCCTGTATCAAAAGTGCTCAATTCCTAAGAAGAGCGTAATATGTTGAAAAACAAGCAGTTAAAAATGAATAATTATTTATACATAGTAACTGACAGTTTCATGCCCACCAGCAATCATATAATATACGATATAAACACTTCAAAAGAAGTAAGTTCCCCTTTAGGGTTTCCCTTATATTTTCAAAAATATACATTGGGTTGAAATGGGTTTTCTGTCAAATTGTTATGAGGTTCATACCAATACTTGACCAAAATTTCAAATCAACAGGTTCTGTCATGCTTGAGTGAGCTTGTATTGAATGACAGAATGTCCCATTTCAAAAGTTGTTAAAATAATGTTTAGTAATGTGTGTATCCACCACGTTGGTGTATCAATTGACGACATCAATTTCTCATAGTGTTGATGGATTTGTCTTGATGGACGACAATGAGCCCATAGGGGAAGAGTTGCTAATCAGTTCTTGGAAGATGAAGGTATAGAGCGTTTGGTTTGGCCCGCGAACTCCCCAGATCTCAACCCAATCGAGCATCTGTGGGATCAGTTAAAGCGGGCCGTGGATCGTAGAGTGGATGATCACACTAATCTTGCTAACTTACGTCTTGTACAACAAGAGTGGGATGCCATCCCACAGCATCGAGTGGCGCGCCTCATCAACACTATGAGACGTCGATGTCGGCAAGTCATACAACAACGCGGTGGATACACCCACTACTAAACATTATTTTAGCAACTTTTGATATTAAACGTTATTTTAGCAACTTTTGAAATGGGACATTCCGTCATTCAATATGTGCTCACTCGAGCATGACAGAACCTGTTGATTTGAAATTTTGGTCAAGTATTGGTATGAAGCCCATTATCCTTTGACTGAAAACCCCCATTTCATTCCAACGTATTGTTTTGGAAATATAAGGGAACCCCTAAAGGGGAACCTACTTCTTTTGAAGTGTTTATATCAGCTCTCTCCTCAAAAGAGAGGTGTAGAGGACATCCAATCAATTTATTTTTAAGACCTAATGTAAAATAATTGTATCCACCGTTTATTTCTATTAGGTCTTGCTTTCTATTTTATTTGTATTATAAAGAGCAAATGTGAACAATAGCCCAACAGATATTAACAAAGTTAATGACTGCATGATTACAAATCAAATTGGTAACTCTCTACAGAGAGCTCTGATGGGCCAATCAATTGGTTCACTGCAACACAGAAAATATTCATGATTTTCGTTAAAACAGCAAATGAAAATGATGTGGCACAGGAATAAGATAAAATCCCAAATGCATAGAGAACATCAAACATAAATAAGAGAAAAAACAAATATCTGGAGGTCATTGACATCGAGATAGCCTACACAAACTCTGAAGAGTCGGAGAGAAGGTGTCTGTTCACACTACACTTAACAGATTGGAGTCCTTCCTCTTGGATGTTGCCAACAATATTGTCTAGAACACTGTTCCACAGTGGAACACAGGGCTGTCAACTTTTGGGATTTGCTGGGAGGGAGAGATACAGACTCACGAAATCTTTGTAACACATGCACAACTTTTTTTTTCCGCCAGCAGCTGAAATCTTGATACTTGATAAGTGGGGGGGGGGGGGGGGGGGGGGGGGTAGCTATGATGTTTTCCTCAAATCCGACCGAAAAATTGCATGGTCAAAATCGTGCGGGAGAAAGAGTGTCTAGGCGGGAGAGGCAGGAGACTCATGCGGGAGAGTTGACAGCCCTGGTGGAACAGCTGTATGGATGAAGCTTCTGTCTAAGCAGCAAGTTTTGGCAGTCGGCAATAAAAGCGCATGAGCTGGCATTGCAACAATTTGAAACAGAAATCTAAAGATTGTTACTTTAATAGGAGACACTCACCAGACACTAGTAGATTGCACAGTGACAAGACGGAAGAGGGGTACTCTAATTATTTTTGACAGCGGTGTTCCGCTGGTCGTTTGAAATTGTATTGTAACTGTGACCCAGATTTAGGGGTTGGGGGGTTTCTACCTCAAATATGAAATGGCTTATTTGATCAGAGTTTTATCATTTCGATTTGGGACCCATATTAAGGGGATTTTCTACCTCAAAAGTCGCCGATATTTTGACAATTTCTTTCCATAATATTTAACCCATGTTTAGGGATTTTCAAGCTCAAATTATACCCAATGTTTATGGATTTCTTTGCCAAAAAAGCAATCCATTACAGCAGCACATCCTCGTATACCTTAGGCAAACATTTTGTTATTGTATTGGCGTAACCCGCCCGACCCTAATTTACCCCCTGACCCTGAATTTTTTTTTTGCAGAAGTATTTATTTTCTAAATAAATTAAAAAATAGTTAAAATAAAAAGGCCCTTGAAACAAATTTGGTCGCCAGCCAATGTTTACACATAAAACACCTGGGAACAATTTCTTCCATTATTATGCAGTTCGAATCTTCCGTCCTATACTTGCAATGCATTAGGAAAGACCTATTATTCTGCACATTGTGTCACTGGAGTGATATCAGTAGCGTGCAGAAAATGTAGTCGTGTCTAATTTATGAACTATTTTGCAACAATTTTTGGTTTTGGGGTTTTTTTTTATTTTAATTTTTTTTTTTAAATGCAATTTTGTTGAGATTTTTTTTTTTTTTGATTTTTTTTTTAAAAATTGAGAATTTTAAGAAGAAAAAAAATAGTTTTGTATTTTTAAAAAAAAATGTTAATTGATACTTTTACAATATATTGGTGATTTTATTTTTGGATTTGTTTTTGGATTTTGTTTTGTCAAGTCAGATTCTCATTGCATAATAATGATAAAATTGGATGGATTCAGTCAATAGTTAGGTCACCCAAGCCCTATATGAAAGCTATGAAGATTGTTAAACGGGGTCAGTCGTCACAAACATGCACAAACACAATAGTCAAACGACCTTGCTATTGTCATGCTATTGTCAACAGTCCCTACACAGAGGTCTGCAGTGCAAATCTGTACGATTTTCGCCATGTAATCTCTATGGCGGATTTCATTCCGTTGTATGAAGCTATGATGTTTGCGTGGTCTTCGCTATCTCCAAGCAGATAGAGCAATACGTACATGGACTTTTTTGTAGACGAGGGTTCATTTCATGATTTGGTGAGGTTTAGAATGAGTTAGGATTCCTGTAATTTTGAAGACCACGGATTGTCAAAACGTGAATTTCCCGACATTGTACGACATAAATTTGGTCACTAAACGTGTTTAAAACTATTCATTTTATCGTTCTGCAGATGTTATTGACCCTCCTCTAAAATTCTACATGATTTTTAACACGTTTCTTAGTATTTGAGATGCCCAAATAGACCATTTTCCGAAGCTATTTCTAGCAAATATTGCAGTCACTAAGATTCCATTGTTTTCTTGCGTATAACAAAATATGACATGCAGCGTGACCTCCCTACTGGCTGGATTTTTTCGCATCATACACAAATATATTGGTCGAGCTATGAGTTTTAAAAATATTGTGCGAGACGCAATCCATCCAATTTGATATCAAACAACTACATCTTTATGCAGGTAATTTTTGCGAATGATGTGTTAGAGATAGAGCGGTCATTAACCTCATGTGTCTAGTTCCAATTACATCCGTCTTGTCAATAAGCCACATCAAAAAGATCTATCAGATTTTTATTTCAACTTTTGTTAAACATTTTTGAGAATGACTACGAGATGAACTATTTAAGTTAATAAATATATTATTTAGGGTAAATTTTTTTCAATTCAAGGTTTAATAAACATATCATTATCGCAGCAAAATGCTGAATTACAACAATATTTACAATATGTAATATATAGAACAATAGAAACAATATATTCATAGAAATAACTAAGCATGCATAACACAACAACCCACCCCCGATTGGAAACAGAACTATAATGTATGATTTAAGAGTTTGACCATGTATGGAATTGAGCTACGAGCGTAACGCAGGGTACGTGTTTTAAAGTCGCCAGTTTTCGGTCAGCGTCCACGCCCTCCCCCTTTTTTGACAGGGCGAAAACGTTAAAAAGCATGTAAAAACATGTAAAAACGTGCGAAAACGTGTAAAATAATTGTGACCCCCGCTTTGGCGTCCCCTCTTTCCAGAAATCCTTGATCCGCCCTTGGCATTTGTTATAATAAATAGTCCGATGGCCAATCGATACTCACCAATCAGTTTAATTTGTAGCACGACCTCATTATTTGAGTTAGCACGCTATTTTGAATCCAGTGTTATTCACACACGTATTACGATTTTTTAAATAACATGAACACACTTTAGCATGGGATGCTTCTGACATACAGAGTGTGATATGATTCCGAAAATGATTTATACATTTAAATTGCCAACATTATGGCTTTTCAGAAGAGGTATGCCAATTAAAACCTACTGGTGACCTGTTTGAACATACAAATAATGTATTATGATATTCATGGTTCATGGTTTGTGTTTAGATTTAATGTGAATTGAAACACAAATTTGATATTTTTATTCTTATAAAGATAAGTCCATCAGCTCAACCACATCTAAACTTCCGTGTTTCAATTCATATTAAATCTAAACACAAACCATGAATTTTGAATATCATATTAAATACATTGTTTATGTGTTGAAGCAGATCACTAGTAGGTTTTAATTGGCATACTTCTTCTGAATTGCCATAATTCTAGCAATATAAATATGTAATCATTTTAGAAATCTATCACAGTCTGTATGTCGGTAACAATCCCATACTACAGTGTGTTCAGGTTATTAGAAAATTGTAATACACATGTGGATAACACTACATTTGGAATTGCGCGGTAACTGACATAATGAGGTTGTACTACAAATTAAACTGAATGATGATAATCGATTGGCCATCAACTACACAGTTCAACAAATGAAGAGCTTTGTTGCAAAAGGGCTATGGTGCATTTTTTTCAAAAATGAGTTTGATGTAGAAATGTATATGGAAAAATCATATGTGTCAAGGAAACAAAGTCATTTTTTTCAAAAATACCTACATCTCATGGTAAACAGCCATTGAAATTGTTGTTATGTTGCAAAAGGGCCTGTATCCAGAATTAAATCGGGATACAGGCCCTTTTGCAACAAAACAACAATTTCAATGGCTGTTTACAATGAGATGTAGGTCTTTTGGAAAAAAATGACGTTCTTTCCTAGAAACATATGATTGTGACCTATACATTTCTATATCAAACTTATTTTGTCTAAATGATTAAAATAAATGATTTTTTTTGTGTTTTACTTTTTCTGTATGTACAAACGGATGGAGTTTTGTTGCAAAAGGGCCTACATCCAAATTTTCTAAAAATGTAAACATGATTTTAAATTTTTTGAAAACTAGCACATTTGAAATTTATGTCAATTTAAATTAGTATGTAGTGTACCTCTTTCATAATTCATTCAGTTTTTCAATTGCTCAACTTGAATATTTAGAAACAGTTTTTTGACTTTTTCTCAATAAGAGCCAAAGTGGATGAAGGCCCTTTTGCAAAAAACCTCTTCAAATATACACTCGTCAAAAGAAGTTCCGGGACACTCATTGAAGTTCAAATATTTCACATAAATATTTAATATAAATTAAACAATTGCATGTCAAAATAAACAGACAATAATTCTCTATCATGTCTGTATGAAATTAAGATGTACTCATTCATGCATGGCTGAGCACATTCATTAAGCAATGGTAAGGTGCGTAAAAGGAAATTGCAAGAAATGAGCATTTACAGTCATTTGAATGGAGGGATTATCCAATTTTGTGCAATCTTCTTGCCATTGTCAAGTGAATGGGATCTGCCCTGCATGAGTGATCATGTCTAAATTCCATGTTAAGCTGTTAGAGGATTACTTTCTGCTTATTTTGATATACAATTATATATATTCTATTAAATATTAATTTAATTTAAGTGTCCAGGAACTTCTTTTGACGAGTGTAAGTTCCCCTTTAGATTATGCCTGATATTTTAAAAATGAGTTACACTCACGGGGCTATAACTACACGGGTGTAGTAATGCTTGAATGAGCACACATTGAATGGAGGAAAATCTCAATTCAAAAGTTGCTAAATGATGTATTGAAGGATGGTTAAGCAGCTTGAACCAGGGTCTTTGCTACACTGCACAGGTGTTGTACTGCTTGAATGAGCACACGTTGACTGGAGGCAGTGGCGTACCCAGGGGTGGGGCCAGTGCCCCACTGAAATATCCCCCTCGGTAAACTTGAGCCTCCATCGGTAGATTTGCAATTTCTACCAGTTGTCATCGCTACCACCCCCCCCCCACCCCCCCCCCCACCACTTATCAAGATTTTAGCTGCTGATGGGGAAAAAATTGGGTCACTTTTACGATTTTGTTGTCGGTACATCATGCCTTTCGTCGGTTACAGCTATACCGTGCCCCCCCCTCCCTCCGCCCCCAGTTTCCAAAAGCTGGGTATGCCACTGACTGGAGGAATACGCGATATTGAACTTTCAGCAACTTTTGAAATGAGGTATTCCTCCATTCAATGTGTGCTCATTCAAGCATTACAACTGCAAATAAAAGTCTGCTGGCAAATCAGTGGTGACAACAAACAAAAAAGGCATTAAATTATATGTAAAATCAAACCACTTTGGTGTTAAAAATGTACATTTGCTTGCGAACAGAGGCACAGCGAGGTTATCTATCTACCGGGTGGTTCAAAAAAAAGTTGACCCAAGTTCAAAAGGACGCTCCCGTGGACAAGGCAGTTTTGTGCATGCTTTCTGAAATGAACCATATCTGAAGAACCAACCAAAATAAATGTACCATTTTTCAGGATAATTTCAAAACTTACTGCTGTTCAAAACTAAGTAAACACAAATTCTCTGAAACTTTAAATGTGGTTGAAAAATGACCTTGAACTTGGTCAACTTTTTTTTGAACCACCCGGTATATGGTGTAGTACAAGAGGAGACATCTTAGTTGGCAAACAATGCACTATGTCAAACTGTCACAAACTTATACTGTAAAACCAGAAATGTTCACATGCATTTACATTTTGCGAGGAGCGCTTGCTCGCGAAAATGTCATGCTGCGATTATAACCTTGTAGCAGCACAATGCAACTCCAAAATTATTACATTCACAAAATGTTCATGCCGCAAATTACTGTATTGCTGATTCGTGAAATCTTAAACACACGAACATTTCTGGTTTTACAGTATTATATATCCTATAATGCATAATTAACCAACTGTGTTCTTGAAATGTATCAGTTCATCATGAGTACAACAAAATATTATCTCATACACCCTTTATCTCTACCATAGACCGTAGGGTCTATGTCTCTGCACTTGCACCCTTTACAATAATTAATAGCCCTCCCATCGTCATGCCTTGCTGAACAATTGAATGATCGTGTGAACTTTAAACATCAGGTTTATCTATGGCGGGTGCATTCAAACCCTACATGAAGCATATAAGCCATATAACGGTATAATCACCTTCAATATACGAATAGATCGATGTCATACCAAATGATACTATTGAAAAGTTTGTAGACATACAAAATAATTTGCTGGATTAGTTATTTCATCAAATCGAAGAATAGGTTGTTTCATATTGGTTCAAGACAGTGATCATTAGTGAAAAGAAAACCAATTCTTAAGAGATGAAACACAGTCCTCCCACATGATATTGATGAATCCACTAATGATCAGCATTTAGCTTCTCAAACCCAAGGCTTAAAACTGCATGTTTATAAGGAAACCTATACAACTTGATAGACAAGTTATTTTGATTTTGTTACTTTAATTTTAAATCGTGGTGCATTGTTTGGCAATTGCGATCTCTCCTCTTGTTTAGTACAGTCCTCTCATGATGAAAGTATAGTCCTACTGTAAGGTGCAAAGGGTGCAAGTAGAAACATGTTATCGTCTATTTACAGGTGACAGGGTACTATATGTAGGAGGAAGAAGGTGCAAGTGAAAAAAGGTGCCACCCGACATCCTAACACAAGGACAGGGGGTTCAGCCTGCTCCTGAAAAAAATAAAACTATGAAATCCTGTACCCCACAATAGTTTCATTAAATATCGAACAAAACATGTGGTCCCATAGCAAAAAATGAAGTTACCTGGTAACCCTACGGTAGTTACCCGGTACCTTGTGAAGAGTATTTTTAAGTAATCCAAACATCTCCGCTAGCGGATAACATTTTGTGGAGCAGTTAACTGTTTTGCAAAGTTATCTGATGTTTCTCCAGGAACTAAGTCACTACCCAAAATGCTCTCCAAAACATACAACTCCAAAAAGCTCCCTATAAAGTTGTAGAATCTGGTTGAAATGAGATCCCAAAAACACTCTCCAAATACTTTCGCCTTCATTTAGATCTTATACATCATACAAGCTGCCTAAGAGTGACATATGTATGTGGGATACACATAGGGGTGGGTGTTTTGGGAATGAAGGAATTGGATTCTTTCCAAAGTATAGGACGTGCCAGTATTGTCACATTTTAGCTATTGAACACTTCACGCAGTGCATGTGACACAAGTACACTTTCATTTGTTTATTCAATTCTGAATTTGATTAAACAGACATGAGAATGAACATAATTGAAAAACCCTGAAAGGTGCATTAAAATTGACTAAAGCCACAAACTGGTTGAAAATAAAAGAAAGTGCAGAAATTTGGACAAAACAAACAAACCTGAATTTATTGTTTCAACTGAAAATTCTCTTGCCTGATTATAGTTACTGCCCAAATATTTGCATATCCATGGAGACATTAGTTACAATTATGCACATTTTATGCTAATTATGCTTTTGTTAAATCCGAGTGAACCACATTTCTTGGCAAAGTTCCGAGGGGGGGGGGGGGGGGGGTTCACTCAGATACTTTTTTGGTATGGATGTGCCGCCAGCAAAATGAAAATTTACCCAAACATTTACCAATTTTCGGGGGGAAATGGACCCATATATTTACCCGAGACCCATAATTTGCCTACATATTTAACAGATTTTGCTAAAATGTCTGAAAAACAGCAAATATAAGGATTTTAGACCCATAAATTTACCAAAAAATGCTATATAATATCACTTTTTACTCCTATAATTTCATTACGGTATAAAACTTTAGCTAAAAATCTCCATGATTAAAACTGTGTGTGATCTGCTACTGCCTTATTCCATTCATGTATCTTTCATCATCGCAAATCTACACATAAACTAGCCATGTTCATCAATGGGTGTAAACTGATCAATGAGATTCTTATGAACTGATCCAAATGATATACTCACTGAGTCACTGTGTACTTTACGGCAAACGCTGTTGCATTTCTCAACACATGTTTGGTTGCCGTAAGTATATTTACTATCCTCGACACTAGAAGAAGTTAGAGCCAGTTAGAGCCAGTTGGTTGACTCCACACCGTAAAAGTTTGTCAAAAACGTGTGAAAGGTATTGTGTAATTCAGTTTTGTTAGTAAATTTGTCTCATAGGCCTAAACCATTTTGGGTCATTTTTACAATTATGACACGTGACTATCAACCCACGCTACCCTAAGCGCAGATCCAGGTTGAAAAATACACCCCTATTCTCTGAAATTGGTGATTTGGATACCCTTAGCACCGGAAAACATTCAAACATTTTAAAATTATTTTAAAACAAAATGTATTGCAAATTAAAAACGATATAAAAAACACACCTCAAATTGATCCGAAGATATCTGAAATTAATTGTTTTTTCTGAGTTTTAAGCATTTTTGTTGCCAATATTTCGAATCATATAATAAATTAGATTGTGTATTTTTGTGATGCAATTCTTCAATTAATGGGTCTGTCCTATGTGCACTCTGCCTTGATGATTTCTTTCGCCATACTCATCCGGAAACCTGTTGCCTCCATGGTGGTGAACTTTACCGGTCTTCCTTGACAAAGTCTCTTGGCATACTGAAGAAAAACAAATAGAAAACATAAATCATGAATGATTGGTACTGTAGAGTGAAACCTCGTTAACACAAAGTCTGTTAACACATAATTCCTCATAACATAACACAAAGTGTTTTTAAGTCCCAAGCTTATATTTTATATACTATTTAACTTGATAACACAGATTTCTGTTCACAAATTAAAATGCGAGACCCAAGCAACGCTGTTTAACAAGGTTCCACTGTAATATGTGTTTGCTAATGGCTGTTGTTGATAACGCATTTTCATCTTTTTAATGTATTCAGTTTTCTTAATAAATAATCTATTTTCCTATTTGTGTGGTGGCATAGGAAAACCCTTCACATGGTCATTTTCTAGCAACTTGGTTTTTTTCTTTGGCAGAGAGCTTCATATTCTACTGAGTATAGGACTGTTTAAATTTTTCAGATATTCCATCTAGAACTACAGTTATAGTATTTTAAAGTCGGCAAGTGTAAACGAGACACTCAAATTTGAAACTGAAAATTCAAAGGTGTACACAAAATCTTTTAAATGCTCTAATAATAATAAAACTACATTGTTATATCACACAGAATAGCTTGTCATATGAAAAGGACTTTTGATATGAACCTAGTTTTTTGCGATATTATTAACAATTGTAATGTCTTCACTTTCAAAATCTTTACAATGCATTGTCGGAATTCACAAGTAGTTACCATGGTAACAATGTCATTTTATGTAAACATAGCATTTTACACATACAATTTGATAAACAAGGTTCAGAAAAGTACTAAAATAAACTTCACATCTGGAATTTTGCATAAAAAACTCCTGGAGACTAAAGTCCAAGGTATAATCTCTATCTTGGGACCAAAGTTGGAAAATTGACTTGGAACTCATTTGTTAGGAATATTTTGGTATGACCCTGATATCTCAATATTAACACTAGCGACTTCCGACGGGTTTTCCCATACCACCACACATTTATGTTATCCTTTTGCTGTTGTTGTTATTGCTGTTATTATTATTATTGTTGTTGTTGTCGTTGTTGTTGTTGTAATTTTACCATTATTTTAAACAAGTCTAATTACAATTTGGGTATTTTGTAGCAAAGATGGCCAAGAGAGGGATCAAAACTCCATTTATTTACTTTGCATCTCAACCCAATCACCTGGGCTCATTTGTCAAGAAATACTGGAGTCAATTTGGGGATATACGACCTTACAAGGTAAATCTACCCTATAATACTGACCTGGCATATATACACTCCGCAATCACTTCTAATGGTTTGTTGCGGCAGTCCCTTCATGAGCCCAAACCCCCAGTTAAGTGATGTAAACAAATGTCTCTTGCGAACTGCAGCTTCCTTACGTAGATACTGTACCAAAACCTGTAATAGCCGGGCAGATAAAAGTTGAAGTAACAAAATAAACATGATTAAGTAATGTATAGTCCATAGATCTGGTACGAAATGTATTGCTCTATCTCTTTACGTTCTCACCAACATGTTATACCACCACAGCATCACAGGTTACTGGACACCGTGGTGGTGGGGGTGGGGGTGCAGTCACTTTCATACTAGGGTGGTACCCATGCTCATCACAGCATCTCAGAATTGGCACGTTCTGCAGTATAAATGTCATCCGTATCAAGTAATATCGCAAGTGACTCCAGGGACTGAACATTATAGCCACATAACCTCAGACTGCCCGATGAAACATACACAATTCAAATTGAAATTACTATTGGACTAAATACTTACATGACCGTTCTCACCAACATGTTATACCACCACAGCATCACAGGTTACCGGACACCGTGGTGGTGGGGGGGGGGGGGGGGGGGCAGTCACTTGCATACAAAGATGGTACCCATGCTCATCACAGCATCTCAGAATTGGAACGTTCCCGTATCAAGAGATATCCCCATGTGACCCCCCCCCCCCCACCCCCTCCCCTCCCTGAACATTAGCCACATAACCACAGACTGCCTGATGAAATGAAACATACACGATTCAAATTGAAATTACTGTTGGACTAAATACTTACTCCAATACATTTAGAATTGTTAGACACCAGAGAGTTATATAACTCTATCCTATGTTGTTGTACTTGTACGGCGGCTAGCGTCCAATGATTCCTGTTCTGATGTACAGGAATCAGTACTAAATCTTGGGCAAAGAGGTCAACCTGAAAAAATACATTATATCACACACATGAAAAGAAGAGGATTATACAGGGTGTAAATGCAAGATGCTGGCGTATACACACACTAGAAAGACGAAAGATTCATATGTGTGCGTAAATTCTGCGCCGTTAAAGTTACGTCACTGTCCAGAGGAACAGAAATAGAGTATGATATAATTGACAAATAGTCGGTGCAATATAGCCAAGAGATATGAAAATATCAAAGCAAGGTGATGTCTCCAAATGGGGAGAGAGACATTTTAAAATCCTGGCATGGTAACTGCAGGGTGACAACCTCGACCTATACTAACTCTTTAGGCTACAAACCGTGTTCTACAATGTTAGAAAAGGTGTTCGAACACTTAGTAGGCCTAATGTAAAGTCATCCCCCTTTCCCCCCTGATCAAGGTTGAGTCGCCCAACTTGCCAAACATCAGCCCGTGGCCTAGCAACATTGATTGGTGGGGGGAGGGGAGGGGTATATTGAAGGGGAGCTTTCAGGCTAGCAGATGCAAATTGGTATTTTCACATGACTCTAAAAATGCGTACTATATGGTAATTAAACGGTGCAAACAATGGTCAGTGTTCGAACACCTTTTTTCTATGATTGTGTATAAAATCGCTTAAGGAAATCATCTAAATTTGGTTTTTGGCGTGTAACTCCAAAAGTATGTAAGCTATTCTTCTGAGATTTGGCATGATTATCAGGATGGTTTAGGCCCGTCATCGTGTGTAATATGAATGGGAACGGTGAATGTTAAGGAATTGTTCGTACGATTGAATTGTTGAATATATCTAAATGTGTGTAATTGTAAAGGTCATTATGATTATGTATCTTGTCATATACTTGAAATGTATAGCATTACCGAAACCAAATACACAGTGAATAAATTATTGTGACTGTTAAATTCTGAGGTGTTTGTATTTAATTTAATTAATGTGACGACTTAATCCAAACACATTTCAACTACTGAAGAGGGACGATTTAACGCTTTCCATGCGGTATACTTAAAGCAGATTTTTCAAAAACATTTCAACTTTCAAAGTCTATCTCAAGGATTACTGGACCAATACTAGGCACGTTTGTACTTATTTCAGTGCATTTCAGTAAAGCAGGGCATGATCTAACTAATAAAGGTCAAGAACATTGTTCATGTCAAGTGCTAACTATAACAAATTGATGGATTTCTAAACATTCAATTGATGTTTTACTATGTGTTAATTATTATATGGTTTTATCATGAGTTAGGCCTAATCGAACTTTTATTAATATGCGTAATAATTGAGCAGGTCACTACGTCTTTTCTGCAATACTATTTTTCCGATAACAAATAATGGTCAGTAATCATCTCTTACATTATTAAAATAATGTTCTCTCAGACTGATGACGCAAAACTATAGCCTACATTGATCAAACGGGTTCTATTGATGATTTTGGTAAATGGTAAACCGATAACGTTTTACCATAATCATGCTCATAGACAAACACGCACTTTGTACGATTCACCAACAAGTAAAATTATATACTATAGTTTCTTTTTTTTAAAAGACGGAGAATCGTTGCAGTGTGTGTTATGCCAATGAGAAATCGCCAACGGTATACCTTTACCATCACCTTTCAGATTCTCCATGCATTGTATTTGTAGATATGTTGTTGCTCTCACTACACTTTGTTCAGTCTTTTAAGACTCAAGATATTCCTATCGGATGTGTATCTGATAGCCTAATCCATACAAGTCATTGATGTCATGTATCAATTCAATGGAATGTAGAATAGGTGAGTGCCAATCATGTTACAAACACCTTAGTAGTCCGTTCCGCTCTGTTTTACGGATACACTTCATATATTCTCTCGAATGCAATAGTATCTTTTCTGAAAAACTTTCACTATCCACATAGGTTACGTTCTTATGTTTTTAGTATATTTATACGCACTGCCCTCAATAGTCGAGAAATGGTAATAATGTTGATGTTCATTGCCACATCCGGGTAATTTTGTGTGTAACGCTATGGGAAAACATACAATTTCTTGGTGGCTTTTTTATGCAAAAATGCCGGACATTTCGTCCATAAAATGCATAACACTTTGAAGAGTGGGACTAAGGCTACCGGCTAGCTGGCATATTTTGGGGATAGCATACCTTTTGAAAGGTCAGTAAGGTGGGGAACACCGATGTCATGCGAAATACGTGAAACTTCGTACTTGCAGATGGCATTTCTCAAAGAGAGTAGTTTTAATCACAGAATAAGTCAAGGTAGCTGATAAAATGTGTTTCAAGCTTTCCATTGATATCAAATATGTGGTATTTACCAGCCAAATAATGTGTTAAAAAAGCAAAAAAAGGTATACCTTTAGATTTGACCTTTAGTAAGGGATGTGGTCACAGGTCACTAATAGGTATATCAAATAAGGTGGGATCGTTTCAAAAAATCCTTAAAATCGTGATACGTGTCTCTATTTTAAATAGAAGTTGTCAAAAAAACATAACATTTTTGGTATCATATTAAAGACAATTTATCCGGCTACCGAATAAAAAAAGAATTAAAGCCACATGTTTAGCAACAGTAAAGTTATCAATCTAAACGTCGAGTGAGTCAAGGGTGGGAGCGGTGGACGAGGAGCCGGTGGACGAGGAGCCCATAGGTTTGTACACAAAATAGCGGAAAACTAGAACTTTTGAAATTGATGCCATTTTAAAAGTATACATAGGAAAGTTTTCAAACTTCTCATATGTGTTAATAACATGTGCCTGCTACTATGAATACTAATATTGAATTGTTATCTAGACATTCTCTACTAGAATATGATGTTCAATTCAGGGAGTGTTTTAATGTAAAAAATACACAGTTTTATTCATTTTATTGATTAAACAATGGCCAAATCGCAGTCTCTCTATTTCATTTGTGTGACTCTTCAGTCCTTTTCTACCCTGGGTAGTAAAACATTTAACTAAAAAAGCCAGAAGTGTTTCTTCACAGAATTGTTCATAGATTTATGAAAAATTTGCTATTTAGACCTATTTTGGACCACCCTGTATTCAAAATAAAAGGAACTTTAACGATATTCATGTAGTTCATTTTGATAATCATTTTCTTTTAAATTAAATGGTCCATGCTAACTAAATTTCATAGAATATTATATACAAACATTAATTTTATGCATTATTTCATCATAATTTTAGACACCCTGTACTTTTCCTGTGTACATTTTGGGCAAATGATTCTTAGCAAATTTGGTAGCACCTTCTGCGGTTGTTCTGATTTTGGTGACTATTTTCAGCTAAACCCTAATTGTACAAACTATCAAACTATTTTGTGAGGAGCAAAAACGATCAAATTTGTTATGTTCCACCCTGTAAAAATTGTACACACCCTGTATAATTTGATTCTTTTTTGCAAAAATAAAAAACCTTGAATCTTAAGCTTTCCAACAATATATAGTTTGTGGGTCATTAAGTATGTAAAACTTAAGTTTTGTCCCGTTTAATCAGAATTGGTGCATTTCTCAACATTATTAGAAGTGAAACTTTTTTTTGGACCAGTTTGTGACTTCTGACCATGTACAGCAATGTACAGTCTCATAGTAATCTTATAGGTACATGTACTTTTCCATGCATTCTTTCTTTGCTACATTAGAATATGGCATGTACCATAGGAATAGTATAGATAAGGGATGATCCATGATTAAAGCACTAATCACATTGCCGATCTTTAACATGATTGTTATTTAAATTCTAGTATAGAGACCAGTCGCCTATTGCTTTACACGTTATGCATAAGTCTGTTGAATTTCGCGGGTTCGTTTTATTTGTCCTCCACAAACTTTGTTCACTCTGTGTATGAACATTGGTACGTGACGTGACCTTACTAAAGTAACATAGGGCACAATGACATAATTGTATATGGTCAATGCCCTGATTGTGCTAAACAAATGTTGTGGATGAATAAATTCAACTAACTATGTCCTTGGTGAGTTACGGATCGAATAGCGCGTGCAAGGGTCCCATTGTCATATCGATTGGCTGATATTTACAATAGCATCTGAGACACCTAAAGAGATAAGAAGCACGGTACAGCTATTCATCGCTGTGCACATGATCCGATGCGGATATTGTTTAGTCAATCGCCAATCGATTATTATCATTCAGTTTCATTTGTAGCACGGCCTCAAGTAAGCGCGCTATTTGAATCCAGTATTATCCATACGTTCATTACATTTTTGAAATAACCTAAACGCACTTTAGCATGGGATGGCTACCGACATACAGAACGTGATAAAATGAATATACATTTATATCGCTATATTTTTGGCATTTCAGAAGAGATATGACAATTAAAACCTATTGGGTACATTCATGGGCATATACACATGGTAAAGGGTTCAACAAAAGAAAGTATACCACTTTGTTTATGTCATTTTGAGTAATTTTTAATTTGTTGTTGACCAAGAATCTTTTAGGCATAATTTGATACCAAATTTCCCCCCTAACAACAAAGATAAACCATGATTAGCACCATTTAAAGGAAAATATCCCATTTTCAAAAGTCGCATTTCCAATACACAAGCACGAGAAGATTTGGTTAATCTGTCCATGTTCTACCCATACATAACATTCCTTTACATTCAAATCCTTCACCCATGCATCAGTTTACATTTGAATTAGCCCGCGCATTGAGGGATATGCGCGGTGATCAGTACGGGATAAATACGGCATATGTGTGTGTTCACAATTGGCCCTTTCTTCTCGTGCTGTGTATTGGAAATGCGACTTTTGAAAATGGGATATTTTCCTTTAAATGGTGCTAATCATGGTTTATCTTTGTTGTTAGGGAGCAAATTTGGTATCAAATTATGCCTAAAAGATTCATCTAAATGCCTATCTAGCCTATTTGGACAAAAACAAATTGAAAGTTACTCAAAATGACATAAACGAAGTGGTATACTTTCTTTTGTTGAACCCTTTATTATGATAACAAAGTTCATGGTAATGTGTTTATATTTAACATGAATTGAGAAACAAATGTTATACTTTAATTCATAAACAAGTTCCCCAGGCCCGTAACCAGGTGGGGCGGGGCTGGAGGGGGGGGCGGCATGTACCTTTTTTGTACCAGTGTACTTTTTGTTGTACTAATGTTCCTTTTTTTGTGAAAACGCCCCACCTCCACCCCCCCCTATTTTTCAAAAATCCCCCTTTCAAAGCATTTTTTCAGACCGTTTTGGACTAAAATATGTTCTTACCCCCCACCTTTTACGAGTTTTGTGTACCAATGTACCTTTTCCAAAAATAGCCCCCCCCCAAAAAAACAAAACAAAACAACAACAACAACAACAACAACAAACAAACATTTTTTTAAAAAATCCTGAGTTCTTCAAAACATCACTTTTTTTAGTTAGATGACAGTCAGTCGTTAGCGCGATCACTAATGAGAAAGATGAGCTCTTTCTGTTATGGTTACATTAGATGCTCAATCATTATTGTTATTTTTATTTCAAATAACATGAGTCCCCAAAATTCCCCCAAATAACACATTTTTGGTCGATTAAATCGATAGTTCACCACTGGCTTATTATCTATTGAACACGACGGTCATTTCAATGAGTAGTCATGGCCGAGCGGTTAAGGCTATAGACTATAAATCTATTGGATTCTCCCCGCGCCGGTTCGAATCCTGTCTGACGAATCCTGTCTGACGAAATTTTGTTACAATAAGCGATTTGGTCTGCGTATATTTTTACTCCGCAAATGTTCATTCATGGATGTAATCGTTTACCTCCAGAGTATAATACTGCATTATTTCCAAGATGTTTCACATGTTAATGTCGGGAACTTTATAACCTTTTTCAAATGTGTTATTTTTTCTTTGGGACAAATTTGCTATCAAACACGATGATAATATGTGGTAATTGTGCCGGTTTATCGAAAGGTAGGAAATACTGTTATTATATGAGAAATATATTGTTATATCCATTATCCCTTTTATTACCTGGAGTTCATGGGTTTTCTAAACCACAGTTCAAATTTTAGCCTATTAGACAATACCATGACGAAATGAGAAGGATTTGAAATAAGCCGCTCCTAAACTAATTAGTATGCACATCCAATCGGAGTGCGTGTCTTCCGCAAGAAATCGTGCATATTTCATTTCACAGGGAACGCTTTTTGTGTGTGCTAACGACTGACTGTTTAGCATGTACATAATCTATCAAAATCAATACCTCCGTCAGCAACTCATTAACATACGGTTGCTAGCAGTGTTGGCAAGTGGTTATCACTGGTTATATAACATTGGGGTCAATACAATATGTTGGAAACTCCCATTCACTTTTTAAGGGCGATAGAGGGCAGGGGGCACAATTTATACTTCTAATCTATGTGTATCAACACCTCGTTTAGCTCAGTCGATAGATAGCTCGCTTGTTACCAAACCTATATTTAATGGTAGTGGGTTCGAATCTGTCATTGGCCTATCTTACTTTTATTACTTATTCTTTTTCTTTTTTTTAATTCTCTTCTAGATCTTATTTTTATTTATGTATTTATATTTATTCTTTACATTCATTTCTTTTTCTTTTTATGCTATGACGTGATGCTAATTAATGTTCATAACAATATATTCTATCATTGTGGCGTGGGCATTTGGTGCTATAGTGGTTATTGCTATCTACCGTAGATAGCAGTTAGGGCCTATATGCTATACAGTATGTACATGACTTAAATATTACCCATGAGCTCGCATTCGAGTTTGTATCAACGTTTAGATGAAATTGTTTGTCATTAATGCCAAAATATTACATGTGTGTTCCATTTATATAACCGTTATCTGTACATATACGAATTGCGCCATTCTAAATATGTTGACATTTGAAGGAAATATTGGTTAAAAATCATCATTCCGTAAAAAGTAATTAATATTTATTAATAATATTAAGGGTTCGTATTGCGCATTGTATACGCTACAATGTGTGAAAATCACATTGAAATCGATTGAGTGGTTCTCATGTTATGATGTAAAACGTGAGGCATGACAGCGCGTGTTTTCAATAGCTCAGACAATGTTAGAAAAAAGTGTTCGAACACTTAGTAGGCCTAATGTAAAGTCATCCCCCTTTCCCCCCTGATCAAGGTTGAGTCGCCCAACTTGCCAAACATCAGCCCTTGGCCTAGCAACATTGATTGGTGGGGGAGGGGAGGGGTATATTGAAGGGGAGCTTTCAGGCTAGCAGATGCAAATTGGTATTTTCACATGACTCTAAAAATGCGTACTATATGGTAATTAAACGGTGCAAACAATGGTCAGTGTTCGAACACCTTTTTTCTATGATTGTAGGTAGGGTCGGGCGGTCGGGCGGTTTTTGTTATTTCATGAAACTAAGCATTGTATGGTAGGAGAATAATTATTTGATGTATATTGACTATATTGAACACAGAACTATAATATGCAATAAAACCTGTGATTATTTGAAATTTGCGCTCAGTGGTTTATGTGGAAAGTACTGATGGGATAGCTATACTGGACACTGTGACGTCATCATTACTAAATCCGCCTCATGAGCAGCAGAGAAATTCAATGCATAAATCGAAAATATCAGTACATTGAAACAGATTTATTGGAATATCGTAACTGTTTCGTCATCAATATGGCTATGTCCATACAGGTGATTTTTTTCTCATTCAAAAGCTGATTTTGTCTTAAGGGGGGTGTGGACCCTCAGGTACAGCCTCCGTAAAACTGCTGTTACTCCTTTATTATTCATTTACTCTATATAAATTAACATTGTTTTGTAGAAAAGGTTCAATGAATCCAGCCATGATCATGAAATTGACCATTTTGGAGAAAATTATAAAAATACGTTTTTTGACCCATTTTAGGTTTTGCAAAGATAACTCAAAATATATTATGTCAAATGTTGTCATACTAGTTTTATTATAATCCTCATGCAATTCCCTAGGAAGCATTTTTTTCTTTTTCTGAAAATCTTTATTATTTTTTGAATTATCGACCAAAAAGTGACAAAAAGGTGATTTTTTACCTCCAAAATCATTAAAATCACATTTTTGACACCTTTTGGTCATTAATTTGGTCAAATATAATTAAGATTTCCAAAAAAGAAAAGAAGCTTCCTAGGGAATTGTATGAGGATTATAATAACTAGTATACAATTTTACAAAATATATTTTGAGTTATCTTTGCCAAACCTAAAATGGGTCAAAAACATGTTTTTTTATCATTTTTCAAAATGGTCAATTTCATGTTCATGGTTGGATTCATTGAACCCTTTTCTTTAAGAAAATGTATACTTTTATATAGATTAAATGAATAATGAAGTTACAGCAGTTTTACGGAGGCTATGCTGAGGGTCCACACCCCCTTAATGAGAAAAAAAATCACCTGTATGGACATAGCCATATTGATGACGAAACATTTACGATATTCCAATATCTCTGCTTCAATTTTGATAAATTTGCAACCTTTTTGTTGTTATAGAGATTTTTAAAAATTAAAAATTCGCTAAAAAAATTGGTCGGTCGGGCCTGTCGAACAGGTGTCAACTTATTATGGTCCTTGACTTTGCATCAAGAAAAGCCATACATGGACAAAGGAAGTAAACTTTTTAGAGGCGGGCAACTGGGCCCGCCTCTCTATAGGTAGATATTGACCTTTTGGAAAACCACATCTTACGTACGGTTTACATGCGACAATAAATCCCTTACGTCTCATGTATGTCACAATACATAAAACAGATCCTTTCTTTAGCGCATACATATCACCATTGAGTGTTTCCTGACCGTTTTTCAATTAAAGCCTGTTTAACTGGTGTTTAAACAGGTTTTAGTATCAAAGGTACAGATATTCGTGGAATTGGGCTACTTTTTGTCTTTAGGTGACATTTGGAATGCGGTTTGGCAACACTGCATATCTGATCAAATAAAAGTTGTTTACACAGCTGCGGTCATTTCATGGACTGTAGCAACAATCAATAATCACATCTTGATTGACTGTGTCTAAGACAAAATGCTTTATAAAATGAATCGCTTGTTATTGTTTTAGGAAAGTTTAAAGGCAAAATATTGATAATAATTACCCTTTTGAACGGTGGAAATCGGTTGGGTATTAATAAAGTTACCGAATACCGATTTAAAAAGATATTTAATTGGAATTACGTTCAAAGGGAATATTTTGCGACGTTATTTGTTAACGATTTTGTCCCAAGGAAACATTGTTGTACGCATTACTTCACTGTGTATCAAATATTCATTTGACTGTATTCAAATATTCATAAATATTGTTGAGGTTAAATTGCCATAGTGTCTATATAGTCAACAGAGCGTAAACCTTCACATATATATCCTAGGCCCAGCAGCTAATTTTACTTGTTCAAAATAATAGCTTGTAGTTTTATACTCGTACTGTGCAAGATATAACAATCTTTAGAATATGGCCATGCGTTTTGAACTGGGCCTGCAAAAAGGTGGAGTTGTGACATCGGCACATCAAAAATGACATTGTCTATTCAATTTTTTGTATAAAGATACCACCTACATAGCTAAATTTGGTATCAAAATAAAGCTCTTATGCAGGGCAAGAAGATAAAAGTATTAGCATGTGTTAAAATTTTGTCAGTTTTTGTTAATTAATGGCTAATTAACCAACATCAGGGGTGGAGGAGAGTCCGGCGCAGGAGAGTCCGGCGCAGCAAATTTGGCATCTACAGTACAGTTCAGTGCAATTGAGTTAAATCATGTTTATGGAATGAAATTGTTGCATCTAAGTACATAAACTCTGGTAAATAAACTGATTTGAATAATTTAGATGTTTAATAATGGGTAATCACCTTAATTAATAAAGAATTAATCAATAATTACAGACCCGCAATGCATTGAAGAACTACATGTGTATGACTGGATGGATATGTACCGACGCAGCGTCTTTTACCAGCACATACGGTTAGGCAAAGTGATCATGGTATGGGATGCATGAGTGATTCTATTGAGGGGATAATGTGATCAATACAAAGTATGAACCTTTGTCTTTCAAACAATACACTTTTGGATTGTTAGATACCTTTGGTTATGTAACGTCATTAACATAAACACAATAGGTTTCAGACACTGACTGAAATCTGCCAATTATTTGGCTGGATATGTAATATGTTGAATATGGGTTGATTGATACATTTGCGTATATCTCGGCTGTGCAAGCATAAAAACAGATAACACTTGGCACATAGTTAAAATACACACTCATCTCTGTTTGACACTCTTTTTTAGATCTGAATGCCTTAATACGAACAAGAAGGGACCATCTCAAATACGCTTTTATTTAGCAAAATCCACAATAATATACCTTAGAAAACAACAAAGGATAAAGAACAATAGAGGGATTATAATTTAATAAATTGTTGTGGGATGTAAAGCAATAATAGTGGGGATTTCAAAAGGAGCTGTTCATAAAATTTCCTCAAACCATTGAAATTATATGACGATTACTTACACAATACATATCTAGTAGCTCTAAAGATAACAGTAATAAGAGAGGTTGTGGCAGCCATCTTTGATTGATACATTCCTGTATATCTTCATTTTGACTATCACAATATGTTTACACATTGATTTAAACATTTTTCATTATTTCTGATTAGAATTTGAAGGCACAGTAAGCTTTTATCTGGTAAATTTCATGATTTTAGCCATTTTGGGCCCGTTTCAAAATTATCTGCCGTCTGCGCATGCGCATTTTTTCTGCAGGTTTCATGCGAATAAGTTCAGATAATTAGTTAACTATCATATGGAATCTTCCAAACTGGTTAATTGCTTGAATTTTTCCTAAATTGTTTGATTTTCCGCCATATTAGTGATTCACTGACTGGGCATTTTTAAATAAAAATTAGCTATTTGAAATACTGATATTTGTATACCTTTTATTCAATTGCTTCTCCTTACTTTTTCCTCTTATACTACACATTCCAAATTACACAGGGATTAAGGTTATTGTCTTTAGTATCATATTTATGCGGAAAAAAATCGGGATTTACCTGCTTCTGATGTCATGTTATGCAATCTTCTTACCACGTGTTTCATAAAAACAATTCAAATTTCCCGCCAAATAACTGATTTAGCAGTGTCCCAAGTGTACTTACTTTGAGACAGTGCTATGACGTCATAGTTCACATTTAAAAATCCAAAAGTGTATTGTTTGAAAGACAAAGGTTCATACTTTGTATTGATCACATTATCCCCTCAATAGAATCACTCATGCATCCCATACCATGATCACTTTCATTATTTATTGACTGCCCCTCGCAAAATGACATTTTTTCCAGCCCGGTGCAAAATACTGTAAACATTACCTAGATATAGAAAATTATATATGCTTGGAAAGCTTTAACTGTCAGGAATTCAAATCTGCAATAATTAACCTTGTAGGGTATGCAGAATTTTTTTCATATTTTTTTTTTCTCAGCAGATTTTTTTCATAAATTGTTGACCTTTTCAAATTCATAACCTTCTAGGGGTTCATCCTATGTTAATTTTAAGTGCATTTTTGAACTCCTAAGACAATTTTAATCAAGAAAATGTATACTTTTGTGGGGGTATTGCCTAGTATAGAAAAGTTATCGCCATTCAAATGAAAATACACGCGATATTCACCAATTTTAAGTTCGTCACACGAGACCGGCCCAACTTAAAACGCATGGCCATATGACAACAAAGGGTAACCAACTCCTGGGATCCCACTGATTTGGGGGCTTGGACTTTTCTGATATAATACAGTATATGTCATAATAATATTACAGAATCTTTTCCAGGGGATTCATTCTATTTTTGAATTTTTTTAACTAGACTTTCTTGCAGATTTGCATTTTATTCATATCATTAATATGTTCCAAGTTACAGAGCAAAACAATCATAATCAAAATCATATTTTTAGACAACATTTAAACTGTTCGCACAACCAATCTGTTTTTAACCCTTAAAAAACATAAAAAACATATTTTCTAGTATAAAGAATCGTATAGTTTTATAAACTTGTCTAGAATATATTCACGATTTATGATCAGAAATGTAAATCTGCAAGAAAATCTACTTTCTTTAAAAACAAAATATGCATATAAGATCACATATGCATATCAAAAACAAAGTAACGTTTTAAAGGCAAGCTACCCCTTTGGGTTTCTAGCCATACCCAGTCCTCTTGGGGATTTGAAAAAGTTACAATTTCTCCATGTTAACTCCGTACTATCAGTCACCAAGTGACAGGTGTGTGACCAGTTCGTCTGTGGTAAACTGCCAACGTGGTAGGCCAGCTTTAAAATGTAACATACTTGAATTCTAAAACCCTTATGTTCTTACTCGTTAACATCGTCCTGACATTTTATAGTATTATTAACAGAAATTAGTGATTTCCGTTCATGTTATATTGATAAATAAAACTTATGACATAACCACTCTTTGTGTTACCTATATCACACTCTGCTATCTGTTTCTATATTTATATGACCGCCTCTTTTCCTTTTTAAAGGAATCTTTATTTTCTGCATATTAACCCATGGAAGGAATGAATAAGCTATAAAACAAAAATGGGAACCAAGCACCTGGGCCAGTGATCCAACCTAAGTTGCTAGGGCAAAAACAACAATCTGCAGAAATACAACAGTTGCCACATTTTAGTCATCACATTTAATTATTCACCGTGTCAAAGTATGCGTATAAAGATTACAAGTCTACATTCAAAAAATAGCAAATATAGACTTCCCCACTTCCCCCAATCAATGTTGATCAAAATTGCTTTTTTGGCAGCGAGTTATTCAAGTTTTTCAAAATAATATACATGAGATTTTCTATCCTTTGTTTGGTTATATCTCAAAATCAATATTCCTGACTCATTTTGCTTGATCACAAAATCACATGATTGCACAATAAGATTGAAAAACTGTAGTATTTCGTAGTACTTAGGCGACGAAAAAAAGAGAGAAACCCTGTTGTACGGGCCTGACCGACCTATTGTTTTAGAAATTGGTGAACAAAAATGTCCTGTGCAAATGAATACAGGCTTCTTCTTTTTTAGCTTATCAAAATATGGCAAGATTGTTACAGATTTTCTTTTATATGTTACGGTCATTTTCAAGGCAAAATAAGTTACAAAAAAGGACTGACCGACCGACACAACAGGGGTTGTTTTGTGTCGCCCTAGAAACGTTAAGGCTGTGTCACACTGTTGCAAATAGAGCTAACGTGTGCCCCAACACACGAAACATTCACGCAGCAAATGCTCAACGTATACATAGCTTGTATTGAACACTACGTTGTCACCCGCTCAAAATGTCCTAAACCCCAGCGTACCGCTAATGAATACAACGTATGCCGAATATGTCACAAACGAATGACAACTTACACGAACGTACACCCAAATTTCCAAAACGTCAGGAACATGTTGGCTCTATTCGCAGCAATGTGACAGGGCCTTTAGGTTTGATGTTGTCACTTACATGATCTGTCCAGCGTTTAACACTGTCATAACCTCCTATTGTTTTATGAGTCAGAGCGGTGTAGAAAAACGTAGTGAATGCAAACACTTTCTTTTTGCATGTCTTCATTTCAGGCAGTAAATGGAAATAGGAATCAATGACCTGTATAAAGTATATGAAGATAAATATGTAGGTGTTATAAAGAAATCTGCTCTGCAATCTGTACGTATGGACCCACGGCACATATTATTCTCCTGGCCAGTCCAATATACACAGGTGCACTTATATCAGCTTACTGCGCAAGCTTGAAAAACTCAAAAAATGTCGCTAACCAATCAGAGCCGTGAAGTCCAGCTTACGTATTGCACAACATGGATGTCTGTTGCACCGTTTTTGGGGTGAAGCTGACCTCACGTACTTTTACGAGAAGTCAACTTCATGGGTTGTGAGTCCATGAACCATGATTTAATTGTGGGATGTACGCTTACGTTCTTTTTGTACCACATATTGTGTGCAACATCATAAATATGTAACCATTCACCATCAAATGGTCTATCATCACCAGAGCACGTGCATACGTCAACGGATCCAAGCGGTGCGATCTTTGCCTCACGAAGAAGCTGATGCACATCATCAACGGCAACAAAAGTAGACTCCTCAACAATTAAAAGATCTGAGCTTGTTTCCAAGTGCCGCCATGAAAACAAGTTCTACCTTACGAATTGTTCCAGAGGCATAACCTAAAATTTACAATCATGTTCGCAATAACAGGCATCTACAACCACGTCTGCAATAACCAACGACTTCCCCGGTATACAGAGAATAGCAACCAGTTGTCTGATGATCGCATAAGCGTGAAACTCGGAGCAGGCTAAAAGTGAGCTACAATCTTGGAAAAAAGTCCTTGGAACGCGAACGCTGAGCACACGTGTTGGGTATTGTGTGCATTTATCGATACGTGGGGTCTTCTGTTATAAACGGAAATTGTTCAAATAAGATTTTTCCTTCCCCACCCCCCATCGATCAATGTTGGGACACTCTGGCAAGCTGCAGGAGCCACTGGCCTTGGTCAACATTGTACGGGGGAGTGGGGGTGACACTTTTCCCGTTAATCACACGCAAGTGTTCCAAGACTTTTTTCCAGGATTGTAGGTATCACTTGGAGGCGTTCTTTATCTCATGTGGTTTTTCTAGACCAGAATTTCATGAGGAATACAAATATCTTTGATAAACAGCCCAAATCCTGAACGGCGGTTCTTTCAGGGATCCCCAAAAAATCAAAAAAATACCGTATGTTATACTTAAACTCAAATAATGTATGATCA
The DNA here is from genome assembly GCA_035610835.1 of Ophiura sarsii. Taxonomy (NCBI): domain Eukaryota; kingdom Metazoa; phylum Echinodermata; class Ophiuroidea; order Amphilepidida; family Ophiuridae; genus Ophiura; species Ophiura sarsii. Next base: position 7,095,421 of record CM069454.1, on the reverse strand, counting down.
GAGTATAGTTTTAACAATGGGATGTATGTGTTAGACCACTAGAAACTCATATCTAGTATTTTTGCTTTGTTAACATATTTAAAAACAAAATGGCTGCCAAAATAATTGCCCAAAATGGTCAAATATGGTCACAATTCCATAAAATAACATAATATCAACCAAAATGTATGATGAAAATATACTTTTAACGATGGGATGTATGTGTGAGACCACTAATAACTCATATCCAGTACTTTTGCTTTGTTAACCTAGATAAAAATCCAAAATGGCCCCCAAAATGGCTGCAAAAATTGTCAAATTCCATAAAATAGCATAATATCAACCGAAATGTATGATGAAAATATACTTTCAACGATGGGATGTATATGTTAGACCCCTAGTAGCTCATATACAGTATTTTTGCTTTATTAACATAGTTAAAAATCCAAAATGGCTGCCAAAATGGATCCCAAAGTGGCTGCAAAAATTGTCAAATTCCATAAAGTCGGATAATATCGACCAAATTGTATGATGAAAATATAGTTTTAATGATGGAATGTATGTATTAGACCACTATTAACTCATATCTAGTATTTTTGCTTTGTTAACATACTTAAAAATCCAAAATGGCCCCCTAAATGACTGAACAAATTGTCGAAATTCTATACAATGGGATGATATCAACCAAAATATATGATGAAAGTATAGTTTTAACATTAGGTTGTATGTATTAGACCACTAGTAACTCATATTCAGTATATTTGCATTGTAATAACATACTTTAAATCCAAGATGGCCACCAAAATGGCCGCTGTAAATGTAAAAAATAGTCTATACTGCCACATCGTGCCTCGTTTACTCATTTAACAGGCGTCCATCACTCAGATTAAGTATGATTACTTCAGAAATTGAACACACACTCAAGAACTTGTGAGCTTTAACCCTTAATTTCACATGAGGCACACCATTCTTGTGGGAATCCTGGAAATAAGCTTCTCATCCACATATAAATCCCAGACTTTATTCCCAACCAATCTTATTGTCTGCTCCTTCTTCCCCCAATATCACAGGAAGTATAGGAACCAAGAATCTACAATTCTACATTACACATTTCTTGATCTTGAAACGCTACATTTACGGAGAAATTGACGCAATAGAATTTAGAATAAGTATCCACATTTGTTAACTGTAACATCACACAAACCCTGGTAAGGGAATACGCTTTTCTGAATTTCACTAGAGAACTATATATGAAGCTCACTCCCGTGAAAGTCACAATTTACAGCTGTATTTATAAATGTGTGGTGGTATGGGAAAACCCGTCGGAAGTCGCTAGTGTTAATATTGAGATATCTGAGTCATACCAAAATATTCCTAACAAATGAGTTCCAAGTCAATTTTCCAACTTTGGTCCCAAGATAGAGATTATACCTTGAACTTTAGTCTCCAGGAGTTTTTTATGCAAAATTCCAGATGTGAAGTTTATTTTAGTACTTTTCTGAACCTTGTTTATCAAATTTTATGTGTAAAATGCTATGTTTACGTAAAATGACATTGTTACCATGGTAACCACTTGTGAATTCCGACAATGCATTGTAAAGATTTTGAAAGTGAAGAACTTACAATTGTTAATAATATCGCAAAAAAATAGGTCCATATCAAAAGTCCTTTTCATATGACAAGCAATTCTGTGTGATATAACAGTGTAGTTTTATTATTATTAGAGCATTTAAAAGATTTTGTGTACACCTTTGAATTTTCAGTTTCAAATTTGAGTGTTGCGTTTAAACTTGCCTACTTAAAAATACTATAACTGTAGTTCTAGATGGAATTTCTGAAAAATTTAAACAGTCCTTTACTCAGTAGAGTATGAAGCTCTCTGCCAAAGAAAAAAACCAAGTTGCTAGAAAATGACCATGTGAAGGGTTTTCCCATGCCACCACACAAATGCAAAGACTTTCATAGGAACAATAACAACTGCAATTACATAACAATAGAGGGCAATATTTCAGTTGCAGTCAAGTATGCAGAATTTGTCATACTTACGGTTAATAGGGCATTTGTCTAATAGTGTATACTCACATTATCATTTAGCCAAGCGCTATCTCCTAGCGTATACAGATCTATCCGAGTCAATCCAATCTATACCAACAGTCACCACCACAGGAGTGGAATTTTTTTGGTGCTTTTTGGGACCTTCCCGCTTTAACTTCTGGAACACATAGTCTATCACGGTTTTCCTGTATTTGATGAAATACCACACATCAAATGAATACTACGAGGGTTATTCAATAAGTTCTACCTCCTCTCTCATAACATCGCAAATATTAATGTCAACCTCATGACGACATTTGTCATGATTATAGCTCCGAATCATAGCTACAAATGTGTATTAAAGGATAATTGATATCTGTTTTACTTTTGTTATGACGCGGTCAAAGCCAGAGAGAGATTTTGGACAACGGACACAGAAAATCACCTTAAAAATATACACATGTTTTCGGGTATTTTTTCGTATTGTATGGTTAGATATAAGAGCATGATTTAAATACTGAAAATGGAAATTAATGAATGATATCTGAATATATTACAGTATTATCATGTATAGATAAAATTGTGAACAATATTAAAGGTAGATGACCCGATCACATTTTCGTAACACAGAATTATTTCAAACATACGGAGATTTTCATATCATATGAAAGCTCGTATTTTTCTCATCATCATACTGAAATTTGACGGCCTAAATCGGTATAATTACGGAGAAATCGATGAAATAACGCCGAATTACCGCGAAAGGTGGTATACCACCAATATCGTTTGTGTACAACTCAATGGGTACATTTCACGGCAACTTTTGCGTCTAAAATAAGAACCATTAGAGTTATGCAACTCAAACTTTGGAATACGACTTTTTTAAGGATGACCTTTCATGTAGAATAGTAAACTTCAAGTTTAAAATCGGAATGTGATCGGGTCATCTACCTTTAACTCTTGTAGGCTTGCAAATAGTGTACTATCAACTCAAATGTATTGCTATGCCTTTGGCATACCAGAATACTGCCATCAGTCAAATTTTCGTTGTTACAACTTAAGCCACAATAATGCCTCGAATGTTAAATCTTTACCATAATAGTCACTTTATGAGTTTTACTTATGTGCAACCTTCAGAATAGTCAATCAGGTAGTCAATGATAGAAAATTATCGCTTTGACAGACTTTAAATCCCTCCATTTAGTTCGATATATTTAATATCGCTTAGTTATCATGAAAGTCAAATATGACTTTTACAGGGTTCTCTAGGAGAGGGGTAAGCTGAATGGTTGTCCTGACCTGGATCAGAGGGCATATTTTTTCCAAACCAATCTGTCAACTTTATTGTTTACAGTCTGTTAAATAGATATCTGACATTTAGAACGGTTATAATTGACCGATAGGTTTGTTTTGCCTCTTACAATAGGCCAATTGAAAAGCACGATATTCATAAATCGCATTCATTAAAAGGTTGAATGCGGTCTTGCGATGCACTGGATTCCAAAACAACAGGCACATCAGCCGTCGCGATACGCACCAGGTGCACCAGGTGGATTCAAAAAACAGGGCCAGACAACTTAGACTCAACCACATGTTCAATATTTTTCATTTCCTTGGCCCATCATATTTTAACCAATTCTTTACCAAAGTGTCTGATACACACTTCTATACCACCAGGTCTAGTTCATTCAATTTTCACATTCCAAGGATTGATTCATACACCAAACACTCTTTTTATTACCAAGCCACCCTGGATAGGAATAATTTACCATCTCATATTAAATCTGGGATAAACAAATGTACTTTTAAGAATTCAATGAAAAAACACCTAGCAAGAAGTGCCAGGATGGCCGAAGAGTCTGCTGATACTGTTTAACTTTATTTTATTTTTGTCCCTTGTCTCATGCCAATCGTTCCAGGCACCTTTTTGTGGGACCCCATTGAAAATAAGTTTGCATTTTTAGCAGACTTTATGAGTTATCCTGGCATCTCGGCATTTTGGTGTCTGTGTTCATGATAATATGTATATCTTTTGTGTCATGCATTTTTTGTATGTTGTATTTTGTATATTGTCGTTTTGCCTAAAAAATAACAAACAAACAAGGAAATATTTTCAATAAAGTGTTGTCCGGTAACACGTGTTACCATTTTGGGAGTAAGAAAAGTAGATTTTTTTCATAGTAAACAATAGCCAAATGTTGTAACAATTTTTTCCTGAACCTTTGCATGAGCTTTGAACAACATCAAGGTACAAATAAATCTTTTGGGGCAATTTTCAGTTTTTTTGCTCCGTCACATTTTCATGGAATCGCCCATATATACATCATTCCCTCATGAAGACCTCCTCTTTCTTCAACAGCCCCACACAAGGTATTTGCCATATTCTGTCTTATTGTTGGACAGACCCTGAGAGTATCTAAATACTATTTGTGGCGAGTTTGTCTGTCCAATGACTCCGAGTGTAGATTCCTGCCCAATTCCTGTGCAATCGCACTGCACAGGGATCTTCGCCCCACGTAGCAACAATTGCCACGCAACAGTCACGAAAGTGTCACGCACGGCCCACTACCGACATTTTTAATTTTCTTTAACCCCGGTAGCTACTATTTGGACTCAAATTGTGGCTAACGGAGTGAGTGATGACATATGGTCTTCATCCAAAATATTTTTATTATGGTCATAGCTACATGCCTGTATATGTGGCTGTTTGTTATCCTTAAAGATCGCGTCGCAATAATCATTTATACAGGATAATACATGACTGGAATCAGCTTCAACCAGACACTGACCCAATCCAAAACTGCCCTGACAACCCACCCCCCCCCCCCCCCATCTACAATTTAGTCCACCCTATCCGCACCTCCAGTTAATACTCAGACGAGTATTTTGGAGGACAAACCTACCAAGTACCAAGTACCGACAAATACTAAATATTTTACGAACTTTTCTACGGTAAACAAACTCTTACACTGTTGCTGCGCCCTCGCATATAAACAAAACATGGTGCACCGTGTGACTGCCGGTGCAAACCGTACAGTAGGCCTACAAAAGCACGGGGCACAAGGAGACTTGACTAAAGTCAATCATATATACAGCCAGGATATAGAAAGAGGACTCCCGGGCGTGTTTTTGTATGCGTGCAAGTTTGTAGTGTTTCGGCGGGTTAGGGCTAATAACAGAACTGGGAGCGTAAACCGTGTTATGTTAAAGTGATTGCGGGTAGTATGATGTCAGTGCCTCAACATACTCGCGGACCCAACGCGCACGGGCCAAAAACGGGCACAAGTTACTATATAACAATTTGGATAGGCCCTACGCCAATCATGGGATGTCTTTTACATTAATGTTACATGGACATGTTAAAAGGGAAGGTGTGAGCAAAGCAAACATGCGTGATTGAAATACACTTTCGTTTAGGCCTATATGCCTATTGGAGGAATAATTAATGTCAATAGACTGAAAAAATAAATCGATATTGCACTTGAGTTCTCAAGACTGGGTACAGATGATCATGACGATAGAACCCTCCTTCCACCAACTATCAAACTAAAAGACCAACTCTGAACTAAGACCCCACTATAAAAACTCGACCCTATAATGCCTATGTGCTGAATTACATGGATATGTCCATGGATGGGGTATCCTATATCTGAATTTAAGGGCACCTGGGGTGCCTGTATTATGGGTTATCTTGAATATTAAGGGCACCTGTGATAACTGAATTTTAAGAGTACACATCCTGTGAACCCCAAACCCAAGAATCAACCAACCCACGAACCGCAAATTCTAGTCTATACTAAGACCCCACTATAAAACCCTGACCGTAGAGGCCTATAATACATGTACTGAATTACATGGATTAGTATGTACATAGCCTACCTGAATTTAAGGGCACATGGGGTTCCTGTATTATGGGGTATCAGGAATATTAAGGACACCTGTGGTTACTGGATTTTAAGAGTACTGATCCCATGAACCCCAACCCGGGAACCGCTCAACCCATGGACCGCGACTTCTAGTATACGATTAACCCTAACCTAGAGGCCACAGCAAATAGATGCTGCAGCGCATACTCCACGGTTTTATCTCGTGGCATGATCTAACGGGCTGTCAAATGGTCTCAAAAAAATTACCCCTAGTTAGGGGTCTGCCGGCAGCCCTGGTTCAATCCCGCCGCGGGCGAACAGTGATCTTTCCACAACAATTTGACCCGTTTTCTACCCTGATAGTTTATTGGTCAAAAACATGCTTAGTGAGTTAACAAGTAGGTCCAGTAAAAGTTGCTTTCTATAACTACCCTCATACATGTTCATCATTTCCTCATGTCAGTCGTTAGCGTGATCGTTAATGAGGTCTACACACTCTGTGTGTTATGAGAATCGCGTGAAATCTTGAAGTCGAGCATCATTTGGAAGATGATTGAAATGTGTTAGATCGAATGGCCCCTGCCGTCTGGAAAGTCGCTGGGAACAAAATACTGCCCTCTGCAGTCTGAAACTGCACTCAGTGTTTACTTCATGACGCAGTAAGTAGAAAACCTTTTTTCCCCAATCAAAATAAGACCAAATTTGCCAGTTTTTCGTGCTTTTTGTCTCGCCCTGATGTAATCAGAAAGAGACTATGTTATCACTATTTCTGTCCGGCGTCTGGCGTATGCCGTCCGCCGTCCGCCGTCCGCCGTCCGCCGTCAGCCGTGTGCTAAGAAATACCTTTGTGACGCGATATCTGGAGATCCGTAAGGCCTATCGTGATGGGACTTGGTGGAGGGAAGGGGGGTGGTGCGTTCTGTTGCTGATTGATTTTTCAAGGTCATCGGGGGTCATACAAGGTCATCGGGGTCAAATATGCTTAAAACTTTTGAGACGCGTTGTGACGCGATATCTAGAGATCCGTAAGGCCTATCTTGATGGGACTTGATGTCAGGGAAGGGGGTGGGGTGTTCTTTTGCTGATTAGATTTTCAAGGTCATTGGAGGTCATTGGAGGTCATCGGGGTCAAATATGCGGTCAAATAAGATCCGTAAGGCCGATCTTGATGGGATTTGGTGGAGAGAAGGGGGTGGTGTGTTCTTTTTGCTGATTAAATTTTCAAGGTCATCGGAGGTCATTCAAGGTCATCGGGGGTCAAATATGGGGTCAAATAGATCAGTAAGGCCTATCTTGATGGGATTTGGTGGAGGGAAGAGGGATGGTGTGTTCTTTTTGTTGATTAAATTTTCAAGGTCACCAGAGGTCATCGGGGTCAAATATGGGGTCAAATAGATCAGTAAGGCCTATATTGATGAGATTTGGTGGAGGGAAGGGGAGTGGTGTGTTCTTTTTGCTGAATAAATTTTCAAGGTCATCAGAGGTCATTCAAGGTCATCGGGGGTCAAATAAGATCCATAAGGCCTATCTTGATTGGATTTGGTGGAGGGAAGGGGGATGGTGTGTTCTTTTTGTTCTTAATTTTTCGGGGTCATCGGGGGTCAAATATGGGGTCAAATAGATCAGTAAGGCCTATCTTGATGGGATTTGGTGGACGGAAGAGGGATGGTGTGTTCTTTTTGTTGATTAATTTTTCGGGGTCATTGGGGGTCAAATAGATCAGTAAGGCCTATCTTGATGGGATTTGGTGGAGGAAAGGGGGGTGGTGTGTTCTTTTTGTTGATTAATTTTTCGGGGTCATTGGGGGTCAAATATGGGGTCAAATAGATCAGTAAGGCCTATCTTGATGGGATTTGGTGGAGGGAAGGGGGGTGGTGTGTTCTTTTTGTTGATTAATTTTTTGGGGTCATCGGGGGTCAAATATGGGGTCAAATAGATCAGTAAGGCCTATCTTGATGGGATTTGGTGGACGGAAGAGGGATGGTGTGTTCTTTTTGTTGATTAATTTTTCGGGGTCATCGGGGTCAAATATGGGGTCAAATAGATCAGTAAGGCCTATCTTGATGGGATTTGGTGGACGGAAGAGGGATGGGGTGTTCTTTTTGTTGATTATTTTTTCGGGGTCATCGGGGGTCAAATATGGGGTCAAATAGATCAGTAAGGCCTATCTTGATGGGATTTGGTGGAGGGAAGAGGGATGGTGTGTTCTTTTTGTTGATTAATTTTTCGGGGTCATCGGGGGTCAAATATGGGGTCAAATAGATCAGTAAGGCCTATCTTGATGGGATTTGGTGGACGGAAGAGGGATGGTGTGTTCTTTTTGTTGATTAATTTTTCGGGGTCAAATATGGGGTCAAATAGATCAGTAAGGCCTATCTTGATGGGATTTGGTGGACGGAAGAGGGATGGGGTGTTCTTTTTGTTGATTATTTTTTCGGGGTCATCGGGGGTCAAATATGGGGTCAAATAGATCAGTAAGGCCTATCTTGATGGGATTTGGTGGACGGAAGAGGGGTGGTGTGTTCTTTTTGTTGATTAATTTTTCGGGGTCATCGGGGGTCAAATATGGGGTCAAATAGATCAGTAAGGCCTATCTTGATGGGATTTGGTGGAGGGAAGGGGGTGGTGTGTTCTTTTTGTTGATTAATTTTTCGGGGTCATCGGGGGTCAAATATGGGGTCAAATAAATCAGTAAGGCCTATCTTGATGGGATTTGGTGGACGGAAGAGGGATGGTGTGTTCTTTTTGTTGATTAATTTTTCGGGGTCATTGGGGTCAAATATGGGGTCAAATAGATCAGTAAGGCCTATCTTGATGGGATTTGGTGGACGGAAGAGGGATGGTGTGTTCTTTTTGTTGATTAATTTTTCGGGGTCATCGGGGGTCAAATATGGGGTCAAATAGATCAGTAAGGCCTATCTTGATGGGATTTGGTGGACGGAAGAGGGATGGTGTGTTCTTTTTGTTGATTAATTTTTCGGGGTCATCGGGGGTCAAATATGGGGTCAAATAGATCAGTAAGGCCTATCTTGATGGGATTTGGTGGAGGGAAGGGGGGTGGTGTGTTCTTTTTGTTTATTAATTTTTCGGGGTCATCGGGGGTCAAATAGATCAGTAAGGCCTATCTTGATGGGATTTGGTGGACGGAAGAGGGATGGTGTGTTCTTTTTGTTGATTAATTTTTCGGGGTCATCGGGGGTCAAATATGGGGTCAAATAGATCAGTAAGGCCTATCTTGATTGGATTTGGTGGAGGGAAGGGGGGTGGTGTATTCTTTTTGCTGATTAAATTTTCAAGGTCATCGGAGGTCATTCAAGGTCATCTGGGGTCAAATAAGATCCGTAAGGCCTATCTTGATGGGATTTGGTGGACGGAAGAGGGATGGTGTGTTCTTTTTGTGGATTAATTTGTCGAGGTCATCAGAGGTCATCTGGGGTCAAATAAGATCCGTAAGGCCTATCTTGATGTGATTTGGTGGAGGGAAAGGGGTTGGTGTGTTCTTTTTGCTGATTAAATTTTCAAGGTCATCAGAGGTCATCTGGGGTCAAATAAGATCTGTAAGGCCTATCTTGATGTGATTTGGTGTAGGGAAGGGGGTTGGTGTGTTCTTTTTGTTGATTAAATTTGTCAAGGCATTACATCCCTTGCATTAACTACAATGCATACCTCTGTGACAGTGCTACATTGTATCATATGTTTCATCATCATTTCTTTCAAGTCACTTTTGATGAACAGGCGAGACGCGCCGTTCGAGAACCGCCTTGTTTGTTATTTTACCGTTCCCAGAAATTGATCGAAAATCTACAGATCGCAAAATGTGAACGTTGGATTCGTCTACCTCTAGCCTATCTTACCAAATAGTTCGCAAATGTTTTGTGTTTTTCTACAAGCTTAGACTATAAGCTTTCGAATGTTACCATACTGGAAATGTGTTACGCCGTTTTCGCATTGAAAAATCATTTCTAAAAAGTCATGAAAAATGGTGAATTACGCACTATTTCGGTGGTACACGCTCAGGTTCTAAACTCTTAAAGCATTGCTATACATTGTGTACTACATACGATACATAGTACATAGGCCATTTAAGTGTTTGATTTGTTTTAATGCAGCCTGTAAAGTAAGCCTATAATTTGTATTTTTATTAATATTAGAAGCCTAAAAAGAAAATTATGAAACTTGAAAAATCGTCGAAGAGGATAACACAGAAATATGATGTTGTCTAAAGTCACCAACAAATAGGTTTCAAAATGTGTAAATTTAATAGGGCCTATTTATTTATTTATTTATCTCAAAGCAAAGGATTTCAAAATATTGTTTACAAAGTCAAAGTATTACAAAATTAATGAGACGGTTGGGGCTGATTAGAACATGATATTTTTAAATTAATTTTTTGTATTATTAATTTTTGTCAATCCTCTTTTTTTAAATTTCAGGTCATCGCCCGGCCCGGCCTACCAGGATGTTGTGTGCGGATTTACGGTGATTTCCATTACCAGGAATTTCTGGGACGATGTCATCGCCATCAGTCGCCATTGATGTATAAAGAATACTTCCTGGTGCCACTCTTCGGAAGCTACAAAAGTTCCTTCAGGAAGATGATACATGTCATAAGATCACCATTATTATATATTATACCAGGGCCAAGAAATAATAATACTTTTGTGTCCAGTTTAATATGACAAAGGCTTTGTTTTGAATAAATTATAGCTGAAGTGAAAACCATTAATCTTTTGTGTACGTTCCATTGATGTGGATGGGGAGTGTATCAATCATATTGGAATCATTCATAGGCATCAGCATTATCATTACAAAATTGTTATTTTACTCAAAAAGTAGAGGAAACACCATGTCACCACCTTCAGTATTATGATGCCCATGATTGGAATAGAAATGTCAAAAAAACATTGAACATATAATTGTTTTGTCATAATTTATGGACACTGAACCTATTTCTGGGCAAAATAATAAGTTGTGAACCAATTCAAGTGCATGTAGAATAAATAGGCCTGTGTTGCGATTTTCTTTGTAGTTTGCTGTGCATGTCTATGATGGACGACCTCTATTTCTCTAAATACTTCCACGTTGCCCCTGATTTCCCCTCGCCACTTTCACCATGGACTTGAAATCACCAACCAAGGCCTGCTATGGGCATCCAACCATAATATAATTAATAGAACCACATTGCTTTCTTCAAAATTACAATTGTATTTTGCAATAAAATTCAACATGTTCAGAAATATCATTTTTATGTCGATATCACCTGTAAGACCAAGTAAAAAATAAAGTAGTTTCTCGTCCCCTTGCACATCCTTTTTTTTGGGTTACATTATTTAAGAAGCTGACATTTTTGTACAATAATCGACCCCCAAGAACCATTAAACAAACAGATTTCATAAAGGCCTTGCAGTCTTCAGGTTGCACAAGCAATCAAGCAATACCACGCTGGTAATGCCTATTTTGCAGTGTTTACTAAAATAAAAAGGAAAAAAGTGCCCTCATCCTCCAAAAGATAGCATGAGAAACTAGTTATAATTTTTATTTGGCCATATGAGATAGACCCTATGGGGGAGGGGAGGCAGGGCACCCTCCACCCCCACCCCCAATCCAAAATAAAGTTCCCCCAATTTTTTTTATTTGGTTAAAAGGTCTACATTTTGGAAACGAGGTCTACTTCTGCCCCCACCCACCCCCGAAAAAAATCAAAAAAAAATCCGGTTGTGAGTCCGTGTTTTAAATGATAGAACTTATCATGTTAAACTCATTTTTCAAGACCAACACCATATTTAGAGTCCATCTCCATATTTGGCTATCAATGTCCATATAAAGGCGTACCACATGATCAGAATCGGCGAATCGCGCAGTACAATAACATAGCCAGGGCATAGCTGTAGGTTTGGAAAATTGTGTACTTTTTTTTTTCGGACAATTTTGACCCATGGACATATTCGTCTTACCACTTTTTTGACAGAATAGTTCACATTTTCGTGCAGAGAACTAAATAACCTTTATAATGTTGCGTTTACATAAATGTGTTATTTGTTTCGAGTGAAAAATTTGGCATCAAACACGATGAAAATATCCGGTAAAGGTACCGGTTTTTGTTCGCACGGAAGTACAGTAAATTTACTAAAAATATCATCGTTTTAAATCATTGTTATGATATTATCAAAATTCATGTGTTTATCCATCTATGTGATATTCAGTCCGATAAATTACAAAATAACAAGATTAGAATGAATTAAAAATGGGTAGCATTCAGCTAATTAATATGCACGACCGGCCGAATTGTGTGACCTTCACGAAAATCCATGCATATTTACTTTCACAGCGGATGGGTTTTGTGTGTGCTAACAACTTATGTATACCTCCTCTTTCCCCCAACAGCCCCAAGGGTATTTGTCATATTCTTACTTGTCTGACAGATCTCGCTGGTATATGCATTCTAGTTTACTTTGTACTTCATCTGCCGTCAAAGCTTCAAGCACCGATGCATCTTGTTCTTGCAAATCCAAGAAAATACCTGCAGAGAAAAAAATTAATGATTATTAATCTGATGTTAGTATCGTCCCCTTTAAAGCCCGTGATGTTACACTATGTCACTGAGTGTGTCACATCAAGTTGAGAGGTGACATCAGGCCATAATCTAATCATAATATGTACAGCACTCCCATACTACCAGGGCAGATCAAAAAGTTCTGTCACTTGCCCCCTGTTTCTGAAGATGGCCAAACAATTAAAAAAACTACTGTTTCATTCCCTCGAAGTAGCTTCCCTCGACGTCTAAACACCGTTGCATCTGCATACTCCAAAATGGGGATTGTCCTCATCTCTGAATGTACGGCTTTGGCTAAGATCTTGGATCCTTGATTAAGACCTTCCAGCAGTCCATATTTAAAACTTTGAGGGTCTTTTATGCAGAAAGTCCCACAGTAAAAGCAACCCACGCTTCAGTGAGCCTAATTGGTCTGCTTGTGAGTACCATGTTGGACTGTGCACACACAGATCAGGTGGTGAACTATACAATCTACACTTTAAATGAACACTTGACAGATTGATTACTTTTCACACACAAAATGTTTTATTTTCCAATTCAAATGAAAAACATGTAATCAATATAATATTTACAACTGGGCGGAATTAACTAAATAATGCTGCAAAGATGGAATTGAAGTCTAAACCCCTGTAGGGGTAATCCCAGTTAGAGAGTACCGAAGCAGTCTTCGTGCAAAAAGTTCCACAAGTTAGTGTAGGAAATTACGGATTTTAGCAATACATATTGTTCAAACTCCATTTAAAATATGTTAGAAATCGTCCTGAACAACATATATAATAAATATAACTTGAATTGTGTGAAATACAGGGCGAGTCAAAAAAACCTGCATAGTGGAACGAATCCATCTTTTTTTCAAAACCAAGTTGAAGTTCGAAATCTCTTAAATGTTGCAAGAATGATATATTTGTTCTTGACTCTATGTGAAAAAATGAAGTCAATCGCATTTTTTGTTTGTCTTTGGTGAACCTCTTTGCTGCACAACCCAATTTACTTGTTTGTCCATGAACATAGTGATTTTCAGTTGAAATTGCACACATTTCATGTTCACATTTGAATATCCCGCCAACTAAAAATTTGGAATAATTTCATTTTTATTCAAATTTAGAACATTATAAGTAATCCATAACATGAGTTATGTAAATTTAGTATTGTATCTCCCATGTAAACAATAAATGATACATTAAATTCCAATTATATCACAAATTTACTTGAATTTTCAAATTTTAATGAGACGCATTTTGCCATTTTTTGCATGTTTTAGGTGTTTCGTGGACAAGCGTGTGAAATGGGTACATGGGTAAAAAGGTTCACTAAAGGCAAACGAAAAATGCGATTGACTTCATATTTTCACATAAAATTAGTAACAAATATGTTATTCTTATGTTTAAAAAAATTCAAACATCAACTTGGTTTTGAAAACAAGATGGCTTCTTTCCACAATTGCAGGTTTTATTTACTCACCCTGTAGATCAAATAATCACTCAAATTGGTGAGAAAGATATGCTAAGATGCAGCTTCTATCACAACGAGATGGCGGCGAAGCGATGATACGGACCCAAACCTCCGTCTAGCCAAGGTTTTGCCTAAAATAGTGCTGATTGGTGGACAAAACGTGGGTAGTTGTTATCAACCAATTATATTGTATTTTACATCAATCTCTGAGGAATTTTGTCTAGTATTCTGACTTCATCTTTATTTTCTATAAGACGCTTCCACAAATTTTGCCATTGAATTAAGTACAACGACCCACGTAAAAATGACCTAATCCAGCCTACTTTGTCAATGCGGGGCATTCTTTTCTGCTAAAAGTGTAATGTTTATGTGGGGAAACGCTGGTATCTTTAATTTTAAATTGTTAGTGTTTGGTATTACATTGAAGCCTATACTATTTACTTCAATATAACGAGCGTAAAAGTAAGGTAAGTTGTCCCACTGGCCCGTGATGATCAAAGTTATTTTCAATGTGGCAAGGGACGAGATAAAAATTACGTGCTAATGGGTTTGCGTTGAGTAGATGCACCGAAGTTTTCAATTTGTGTTTGCCAGAAAGTGGATGGGGCTAGCTTTGTGAGGACTTGCATTGTTGTGATGCATCATGATTCAATACTGTCTTTGTAGGCTCCATTTCACAGGCAGATAAGTAGCTGTAGAAATGGGCCTGGCATATTCTATATGTGTCTCAAAAAAAAATGTGCATGTGTTTACCCAACTTTTTGACCATGAACTTCTAATATTTGGTGTAACAGTTGTATACATATTGATAGACCCAACACTTAGCTTTCATATGCTGTTTATTTCATCTAATTTGGTTTTAAAAATCCTAAGATATGATCAATTAACTAAAGCTACCTAAAATCGAAGTTGTGCCACTTTTACGGAAAGAATGCTTAAGATAAGCATTAAAACCCTCGTCCTCTTAAGGGAGGGTGACCGCCGATTGCGCTAGAAAGCAAAAAACAGTGACCTAGGGCGTCTTGGTGATTGCTTTTACATTCCCTGCGCTCACTTTGACGAAAACAAATTGAGGCTGCCACCTTACCCGGGGGTAGGGTAAGCCGTCAAAGTCCGATAGTAGGGGGGTGGTTGCCACCTTACAAAAAAAATTAAATCGCCATTTTGAAAAATATTTTTATTGAATGTTCCTGAAATATTTTAGCATGGGTCTATGTTAGAAACACCATTTCCATCACTTATAAGCAAAAAACCGGGTGAAATTCCGATATTTAGAACTTTTTTGGCGAAGATTTCTATGATATTTCACTGTCCATCGAATACGGCGGGATTTTGAGGTCGGCCATGTTTGGTGACGTCATGCGTGGGATATTTGTACTTGTTTTAGTATGTATGGATAGAGGGAACCTCTAGCTATAACATGGTACCCAAATAAGCATACACTGCATTTCGGATTGGATTTTGTTAGAGGGTGGTAACCCCGGTGGTAACAACCCCCATCTCCGGAGTAACCCTTTCTATTCATTGCAAACTGTAAAGTGGCACAACGTTGACTTTAGGTAGCTTTAGTTAATTGGTCATATCTCAAGATTGACAAAACCAAATCAGATGAAATAAACGGAATATGAAAGCTAACCGTTATGGCTTTCAATATGTATACAATTGTTACACCAAATTCTATAAGTTCACGGTCAATAAGCTGGGTAAACACGTGCACGGTTTTTTTTGAGACACCCTGTAGGCTATATATCCCCAGTAAATTTACAAAATATGTCGTCCGTTTATATGGGTTGATTAAAAACAAGGTGGCTCTCAAACAAGGCTCAAGATAACAGTTTCTTTACCAGGAGCTACTTTCTTCAAAAGTAGCGCCTGGATCATGGGATTTATTGAGAACCAGGAGCTATTTCAATCTACCGGGAGCTAACTTTTTATTAAATCAAATAAGCTTGAAGGGCATATATTTGTTGTTTGGTAAAATGAGTATTTTTGTGCTAAAACCTGGCTGTTATGAGTTGTGGAGATGTCTTGGGCAAGCTTCCCGATCGTCAATGGGTGCTGGTTTGGACAAAATATCAGCGTTCTGTTGTTTACTTTTCAGCATTACCGGGCGCTATGTCAGAAGGACCGAGTGGTAAAAATCGCCCAGCGCCCACTTATCCTGAGCCTTGCTCTCAAACCACAGGCATCAGGCAACTAGAAAGAAAGAGGACATAGTATAGCCTGCTTGTAAAAGACATAAAAAATAAACATCATAATGTAAATAAATAAACATCCTGGAGTTTGGTTGCAATTGTACTTCACCTGTTTAAATGTAATCAATTTTACATGCAGCCGATTTTACATCTTGACCTCAGATGACCTTTGACCTTGGTATGTGAACTTTGACCTCATTAACATATGAAGGTTTCTATGTTGCATCTATGACCCAAGTTTGGTTGCAATTGGCGATTGTATGGAAAAGATGGAAAAATGTAATCAATTTTACATATGCAGCCAATTTTACATCTTGACCTCATATGACCTTTGACCTTGGTATGTGACCTTACCTCATTAACATATGACGGTTTCCATGTTGCATCTATGACCCAAGTTCAGGGGTAGCACTGGCTCAAAAATGTGCGGAGTCCCTCTAACTTTTTCAGGACCCTTTAAGGCTGCAATAACTAAATTTAAAGGTTCCCAAATAACTAAATTTAAAGGTTCCCAAAAAATATAAGGGGTCCTGAAATTTGAGCCTATGAAAATGGTCAAACACCTATTTAGAGAAATTAGAGGTCACAAACTAACTTAGGGTTTGGTTAGGGGTTAACTATCTCGTGAACTGCAGTGTCGCAAGAAATTGCAATTGCACTTAAGGATCAGGAGTGCACTGGCTTTTCTTTATTGGCTAGAAAGAACACCGTATGGAATGCGGTCATGACAGCGATTCTATGGTTTTGTGTATCTTTTATCCTACCGCGGGATGGGCAACTCTCTCTTATCTTCAAGATCAGATTGCACATTGTTCACGCTCGGTCTTGTAAACAGAGATCGTTAAATTTGAACTGTGACCCTCATATTTCAAACAATCGCTAGCACAGATACGCACACTACGCATAGTAGAGTTAGAACGTCTAACTTATATACCTATGTTGTGTCCATGTTAATCAGTAGAAACTAGAAGATACTTATAGTTATAGAATGTATTGGAAATCGCTTGAAACTTTTGCGAAAGCAATTCGAGAGCGATTTAATGTTTTTAAAAACTTTTAAAAACACAGGATTTTCATTGACTTTTTTGTTTACGGACATACTCAAATTACAATGTAATTGTAAGTACAGGATAAAGAGTGACAATTTTCTTAAGGTTTTCATACTTCGTCAGATGTAAGGGGTCCCTCCATTTTTGATCGGGACCCGTTAATGTATTTCAATATGTAAACTGACGCGTCAAACAAGAGAATTAGAGGTCACAGGACGTGAGGACGCGTAAGAAGGTGACCCTTACCCAAGTTTGGCTGCAATTAGTCATTGTATGGCAAAGAAATGGACAAATGTAATCCGCAATTTTACATATGCAGCCACTTTTACATCTTGACCTCAGATGACCTTTAACCTTGGTATATGGCCTTTGACCTCATTAACATATGAAGGTTTCCATGTTGCATCTATGACCGTAGTTTGGTTGCAATTGGTCATTGTATGGAAAAGAAATGGACAAAACAAAAAGTGTGTACCAAAATTGTTGACACACATATGACACAAGCATCCACCCTCGTAGGATCAACATTTTTATTTGATCACATGGGTGCAAAATGTCACCATGTTGGAGTATATTTTGTGATTGGACAACTCTGTTCATACCCCCCCCCCCCCCCCCCCCCCTCCCAAACATCCCTTATAATTATTGCAATGGCATGGAGGTCTCACTATATTCTAAATACATTACTAAGCAAAATGAGTACATAACCACTACACTATGGAGTTGAAAAAATCACAAAAAAGATAGAGTTACCCCTCTCTCTAATAAGTCATGCTATTCCAACTCCAATGGGGGGGGGGGGGGGCATATCCAACTGTTTGCGTTAATCTGTGGATTCCCCTCCATTCCACATGGTTACAGAGTTGCCAACATTGAGACATGGAAAATAGGGAGGATCATTCGAGGGAGCGCTTGCACGACCGAGCACTAGGACGGGGGTCCAGGGGCCCGCATTAGGGCCCCTGGTGGGGTCCAGGGGCAACGCCCCATGCGGGGTTCAGGGGGTTGAGGTCGGAGCCCCTAAAAGCTCTTGGGTTTTAGGTTTTTTGAAGCCGTTTTGAAGCTGTTTGAAGTGGTCTCCTTGCACAAATTGTTGTTGTCAATTATTGGTTTTACAGATTTGTCAGAAACCTTTCCAAACTTTTGAGGTCTATCCAAGGGATTACTGAATCAATACTAGGCATGTTTGTACTTAAGGCATTTCACATGGTGATTCCAAATATGATATTAATTAAAATTAACATTTTTGAAACATTTTGTAACATTTTGGAATGACGTCTGCAGATGCCTGCCACGTGGAAAGTGTTAAACATTTATCATTAGAAGATTCTTACAAATTCCAAGAATCTTTACGAGAATGGATTCTTGGATTAACATCAATTTTCTAACCTTATCCCCACAAACAACACACTTCACCTACACGCTTCGTTTTACACTTCGTTCATAATTCTGTGTAGTGACATGTACATCCGAACTTATTTCAATGATCGCACCTCATTATCAAGCATGTGATGTGATTGTTATGCGCTCGTGTAAGTACCCACGCAAACAAAGATGAACCCGATACTAATGCATTTAAGAAGCGGAAAAAAGAAACACTGTTGTACAGGCCCGACCAACACATTATTTTAGAAATCTGTGAAAAAATGTTCATGCGCAAATGAATACCGACCAAATTTTTCTTTGCTCTTCAAAAAACGGCTAAGTGTTTACAGATTTGTTAGGATTTTTATGGTCATTTTCAAGAAAAAATAAGAAGAAAAAAAGTTAGACCAACTGACCCGACCTGAGAGGTTCGTTTGCCCGTACAACAGGGTGTGGTTTTTTCATCGCCTAATCAATCACCAGAATATGCTCTTACGTCAATGCACTGAGTTCAATGACTGAAGTATAGAAATAAACTTACCATTGATAGAGGTGACTATTTGCTTGATGCTGATTGGTCCCTTACACTTGATACTTAGCAACACAATGTCCTGTTGCTCCCAGATGTTATCATCCGCCTCATCATCGGCCTCCTCATCTTCTTTTTCCTCGAAAAAAACATTGTCCTTTGTCTTGGCTCTTCTTGTCCTTGACGAGACGGAGTTGACTTGGCGACTTTGAGTTTCACCATCCAACCTTTCCAATGACTGAGATAGAGACTTCTGCACAACTTGTACCTTATTATCAGCGTCAGAGATGGATTGTCTTGGCAACTTTTGTATTTGTCTTGATGAAGTTCTTGCTGATTTCTTAGAGGTTTCTTTGGTTTGAGACTCCTCGTCCTGCTCCTTTCCTGATAATCTTGATGCATTCTTGCTCTTGTCGCCATCTACCTCATCGATCTTTAAAATAGATAATTGCATAGGGGGCGGCAACTTATGATATGTTAACTTATCAGCGTACGTTCCTATTGTTTTTGTGACAGACGACCAATCGTTAGATGGTTTTGATAACGCACCACCAGTCGTCTTTAATATACTACTAGCAGAACGCACATATGGCATCACCGTCGGATACGACGGTTTTAGTTTCTGAGACTCAGATTCTAAAGTATTCAAGAATGTCCCTATTCCGGCAGAAAAATTAACAGACAATGGTCCAAAATCTGTTTTGTCATTCGTGTTTTTAGACTTTTTGTTGACTGGTTCCATTACCTGCCATACACCGCCATAAACATAAACCTCCCCGTCCAACCTCCCAAAGAAAATGACAGCCCCCAAGGCCAGAGGGTAAAAATCCTGTTCCATGTAAGTCTTACCCATATTTTTGGAATTGAGATTGATTGATTTTTTCAAATCAACAAATATAGTGTATTGAGATTGTTTTAAAACAGATGTTGAAACTATTTTTTTAAGGTAAAAATTGATGAAATTGTTGAACAATCTGACATCTGAACATTCCTTAGTAAACTGATTGAAGATATCGAAAAACTGTGACAAATTTTCACGGAAATAAAAAATGAAAATCTGACTGACCCTTAATGAGAGGTTTGTACTCCATAGAACACTATTTTTTCCCCTGTCAAATTGATAATTATGTACCATACAAACCTTTGATTCTGATGGTTCAGCCTGCGGTATTCCCAAATCAAATCCATCAATACCAGCAAAGGCAACTGGAGCTGGTGCTGTGCCTGGTTTAGGCGTATGACAAGACAAACATGACATCTTTTTTACAGGATTGCGAGTAAAGCATGCGTCGCATTCCCATTTCCCCACAAGTTTGGCTGTCTTGGTCTTTTGATCATCAGTTAACTTGATAAAAAATGATAAATGGTAGATAAAGTTAAACAGTTATAAGTTTATTTTGACCATTTTGATACTTGTCGCAACATTAAGTTTATTTATCATAAGTTTATCTAGTTGCTGCCATTTAAATTGTCATTTCAATCGTAGAGCACGTGTGGTCCAGTGGAGTAGTTGCCGGTCTCATAATCATAAGGTCGTGAGTTCTAGCCCCGCTGGTGCCAATGTGTTTGTGTCCTTGGGCAAGGCACTTAGTCTACATTGCCTATTGGGGGTTACTATATAGGGGTTATGTATGTTTGTTCATGTTGGTTTATGTCACAACTTGGCGCTGATTTAGCTGCTGCCTGGACGTTGCATTGTTTATTAATGTATATGATTTGTAATGTTGTTACAATTCAGCCAGTTGGCTGCAATGACAATACAATTTAGACCTTTATTATTAGACCTTTATTATTACAAAAGGTACATTATGAATAACACCTGCAGGGAGGGGTGGGGGAGCTTGTATACTAAAGTGGATATCACGTTCGGATAGATATACACTTCAAAATGGACCCTGAACAAATTTCACAATACCACATACAGGCTGAGTAAAACAACTGCAATAGTGGAAAGAAGCCATCTTATTTTCAAAACCAAGTTGAAGTTTGACACTTTTAAACATTGCAAAAATGACCTATTTGTTACCAACTTTGTATGAGATTATGAAGGCAATTGCTCCATTTTGTCTTATATTTGCAAATACCCATGAACTCACAAGGGATTGGACTGAGTCCTCCAGACAGGTAAATCTTGGTTGGGTGGAAAGGTGCTATGTGACGATATGGAATGAACAGTGATGTTATAATTATTAAGCCCTAGCATACTGTATTCAAACCTTTGATTCAGCTAATCTAGTCAACGGTGTTCCAAATTTGAATCCTCCCGCTATGGATGACGCATCTGATGGTGCAGCGGCGCCTGGTTTAGGAGTCCAACAATCCATGCATGTTATAGCATCAGTAGGATTACATGTATTGCAGGCATCGCATTCCCACTCCTGTGGTCCAGACTGCTGTGGTTCAAATTTCTCAGTCCTGGCCGACGCAGCCGATAATGGTGCAGCAGCGCCTGGTTTAGGGGTCTGACATGCCAGGCATGATGTTTTGTCTGCAGGATTCCATGTATAGCAAGCGCCACATTCCCACTCTGCTGATTTGGGCGTAAATTTGGCTGCATGATTTTCAGATGACTGGAAGACAACAAAATATTAAAAAAGCTCAAACAGCATACACATAGTAATGATAGTGAAGCAAGTTTTTAAAAGACTTGACTTTTAGAACTTGATTTGACTTAAGTAATTTTCCAAAAGACTTGTCCTGACTTTAATACTTGAGTCGGGTCCGGGTGAGTGCTAAACTAACTATGTTAGAAAATATTGTTTGAACACTTTGAAGGTGTAATGTATAAAGTGTTCCCGTCTCCCCTGATTCAATGTTGAATCCCACAATTTGTCCACCATTAGCACGTGGCCTCGCAACATGATCGCTGTGGAAGGGGAAGGGGCTTCTTCAGGTTAACAAGTTTCTATTCCCATGCGACTCAAATAGTGTGCATGTTTTGGTACAAACAGCATGTCAATTATAGGGTCCCTGTTAGTTCACATTTTTTCTAAGATTTGAGGATTTAACCAAATATTGACTGTCAACACGATCAATTGTATTACCCCTATACCACTTAGAAGAAGAAATGTGAACATGCCTTGGTGGGTAATATCGACACTCCGGGGTGGGGGGGGGGGCTGTACTCAGATACTTTTTGGTAAGGATGTGCCGCCAGCAAAATGAAAATTGACCCAAACATTTACCATTTTTTTTGGTATATATATACCAGAGACCCTTAATTTTCCTACATATTTCAAAGATTTACTAACACTTTTGTGAAAAACAGCAAATTTAAGGATTTTAGAACCATAAATTTACCAAAAATTGCTAGGCAAAGGGGTCATTCATTTACAAGTTGGGTGAAAATGGCATCCTTTTTGGCGGCACATTCAATTGACCTCATATCCAACAAGTACCCCCCCCCCCCCCCCTCTTCCGATCGAAAGTGCAATTTTAGTACACGAAGCAAATACTGACATGCTCAGATATGACTTAAACAAAATATTTTTCAATCATTTAATTTTGAATAAGCTCAATTTGTCACACAACATGGCTTCAGGAATGTTTTACTGGACCATAATTTAAAAACTAACAATGTTTGCTAAGGTTAAACGATATTTGATGGTATAGGAGACTCTCTGATCGAGGCATAATTTTTGTAACTTATCAACAATAAAAAAAATGAATATCTTAATATTATGTTATAAATGTTATGATTAAGAAAATAAAAGCACGAGTGCTCCATGCACTGTGGAAACGTTAAAAAAATAAAAAATTTAAAAAAAATTTAAAAAAAATGTTTGCGACACGAGTTTCAACATGTTTCAACATTGTAAACAAAATGTCAGCTTGTCCCCCTAAATTATTTGGCTTCTGCCATCACTACTGGGGTCTTACTAACATGGTTTAGATTACCTCTTGCTGAATAACAGGTAGCTGACAAATTTCATGGTGCCATTCTGCAAACTTGACTTTAAACACATGGGCAATTTGTTGAGTCTTAAACATGACAGCTACAAGCTCTAAGCTGGTTTGACCCTCTGAGAGGTCTATGGCACTGTAGACCCAGGCGTGGTCAGACGTCTCTACATCTGCAAGATGCATCACCGTGGAGATTATCTCATTGACACAAACCTGAAAAGAAATAATGAATTGTGTAGATATTCTTTTGGAAAATAAATAACATGGAAATTAAATTTGATGTATGACCGTACAGTATACAATGTACTGTAATAGTAGAAATATCCGCATTACATTTATGTTTGCGCTTTTTACGTTCAAAGCAGCTATAACACAGGAATTTATATCTTTTGCATATAGTGTGATGTGATGAAGCTACAAATCGGGAATTTAAAAACATGCAGAAAAGTAAAATACTGGGGTGTGAGAGGTCACACACACACAAACGAGGGTGATTACTAAAACGTAGAAAAACAGCGTAAAATTGGGTAAAACACTAAATATGGGCTGAAAATAAAATAAAAGGCTCAAATGTTGGCATTTGCAAAAAATAAAAACGCTAAAGTCAGCCGAAAAGAGGAACACTCACACCCCTGTATAAATCAGCAGAACAGTTAAAAGCATGAACAATTAATAGCCCGAAAATTATCACTCAGTTTTTGAAGAAGTATGGTATTGTAGCAGGAGAAATTCAGAGACTGGTAGATAAGTCACTGACAGGCCCGTAACTAGGGGGGGCGGGTCCTTTTTTGGTACCAGTGTACCTTTTTTTGTACCAATATACCTTTTTTTGGTACCAATGTACCCTTTTTTGGTACCAATGTACCTTTTTTGGTACCAATGTACCTTTTTTGGTACCTATGTACCTTTTTTTGTTACTAATGTACATTTTTTTGTGAAAACACCCCCCACCCACCCCAATTTTCCGAAAAACGCCCCATTTCCCATTGTGTTAAGCGTTTTTTGCGGGCCGTTTTGGACTAAAACATGTCCTAACCCCATGGGATAAAGTTGTTAGAGGACCTCTGACTCCTTCTTTCCGTCTCGGGGCTCATGGACATTGTCCACCCATGCCACCTGATTGCTATGCCCCTGGTCACACGCCTTCAACTCACTTACCTTATGAACCTGCTCACGTCTCATGACAACCCGCACTCTCCCGGTACCAGAATGCTTCATCAGTTTCACATCACCAACACCACGCTCTTTCCACCGGGTCTTCTCCGCATCAAACTGGTAAAGATGGCACTTCTGCTTGTACAGGCATTTCTCTTCCTCGTGTCCCGTTTTGAGATCAACCGTGTCTGACCATGGATATCAAGAGTAAAATTAATTAAAAAAATTAATATAGCAGTGCCCTCATTTTGTTCAAAAGAAACAGGTCAGTCAGTCGATCAGAAGGCTATTCCCAAAGCAAATGGTGTCCTATCACAATCTTTCATCAACAAAATTAAAAACCATACCTTTTGCCTTTAAATGACCATTGAGATAATTTAGACCGGCATGACAAAAACTTAAACAGCGCTATAAAATCAGTGTAGTGACAACATTAAAGGCATATTATGTGATCTTTTCCAGAGAGCGCCTTCTATTCATCATTTTTTTTAGAAAGTAGATTTTCTTGCAGATTTACATTTCTGATCATAAATCATACATACATTTCAAGTTACAGAGCGATACGATTCCTAATTACCTCAAAATCATGGTTTTAGAGTGAATTTAGAGTGAAAATAATAAACTGTCGGACTCTAAAATCATGATTTTGAAGTAATTAAGAATCGTATCACCCTGTAACTTGGAATGTATGTACGATTTATGATCAGAAATGTAAATCTGCAAGAAAATCTTCTTTCATTTTTTTTTCGATGTTGAGGGCGTTCCCTGGAAAGATCACATAATATACCTTTAACCCTGGGACCAGGTCACCTAAAAATTCATACAGCCACATATTTATCTCAAAATGCTTACCTTTCTTATTGAATCCACTCCCTGCATCTGGTACTAGTGCTTCAAATGACATTCCCTTGAACCCTGATCCAAACATACCACTCGATGGAGCTTGGCTTGAGACTTCTTGGGATGCAGCAAATGATGTACCTGTTATGAGTAAGTGAAAATATGAAGAAGACAATATAGACCAAGTGACCAAAAACACCGTCCTACAGGCAGATGGACCTTCAAGGGTAGGGTCGGTCAGTCAAGCGTTCTGGGGTAATTTCCCAAGGCAATTGGTGTTCTTTCACAATGGACAAAAACCAATGCAGTGAATAGTCCTTAGGCATGAAAGTTCGTCTTTGCAGATGAACCTCTAAGGGTCAGTCAGTCGGGCATTCTGGGGTCATTTCCATAAGCAATCAGTGTTCTTTGACAATAGACAAACACAGAAATACATTGAATATTACAGTCATACTAGATAAGCATGAAAGTTCATCATTCTCTGTCAGTAAAATTTATAGATATCTCTGACTAGATTTGAGCACATAAATCTCCCAAGAATGATTTAAACACATGATAATGCAATAAAAATGAGACCAAACACATCAAAACAGACCAGTTGTTGGCAAGCCAGGGTGCAGAACGGAACAAAAGAATATGAGAAAAAATAAAGAAAAGAAAATGAATTTATCACCTCACATGCTGCATAACATCTGTGTTTTATGTTCAAATTCAATAGGTTAGGTGTCATTTTAAAGCTAAAAATTAGGTTTGTAACATGAAATTAAAATATCAATTTTTCTTTTCGTAGACAACTGGTCTAGGTCACTAATATCAAACCAAAACTGAATAATTTATGGGATTACACAAATTGACATTTGTAGCGATGTTAGTGTTTCCAGAGTGATGGCGAGAAATGGGGATTACAGAATGGTGTGGTGAGGATGAAAGACTAAACTTGGGAGAAATATCTTACCAAATTGATTGGATGCCAATTTATTGGCCGAATCTGCCTCTGCTTGATGTTGTTCCCGCATCTGTCTATTCATGTCAAGGTCGTCGGGATCGCAACCAATGCATCCCGGACATGGTGGTGCATCCTCATAGTTGTAGAAGGTCAGTGGAAGCTGAAGACTCTTGGCCTTCTCTTGAAGGGCAGCGGATGGCATCTTGACAGACATGATCATGAGGTCATCATCTGTAAAGTGTTTAATATCATTCTAGAGATGATTTCTATCAGTAAAGTTTCTATATTATATGAGTTTTAAAATATTTTTAAAAACTCATAGCTCGACCAATACATATGGACTTAATCTATCCAATTTTATATCACACTTGGACACCTCAAAACATAATAATGGTTTGTACGGTCTTTACATTTTTGGATGTTTTAAGCTTATTTTACAACTTTTCCCCAGATGACCTTTGACCTTGATATGTGACCTTTGACCTTTTTCGAAAGTGCATTGATTTTTCTGAATTTTGAAGATTTTTCTAATCTGAGTCACAAGTTTGACTGATTGCTGATAAATCATCTAGCAACACTGCAACTAAGCAATCAACATCACATGTTGTAAACAGAAGATTGTCATCACTCCACACGTGTTGATAAAGGAAACAGCTTGTTTCCAAAACATCCACAAGTAAGGGGTTTTTCTTTGGATATAAAGAATTTCATCAATCATGAATTCAAAAATGTTTAGTTTCTGGAAAAAATTGCTAATAGTCACATTTATTTTGAAGGTTTTTGGTCAAAGTGATATTGAGGATTTTTTTGGGTTAAAAGACCACATTTAAATCAAAGGCAAACCAATATCAATCATGCAAAATGCAAATCAAAGAAGAAACCTAGCAAAAGTTGTGATGTTATCTGAGCCAATGGAGCAGCCATCGATTTGAGGAAATCACAATCAAAATTCTCCTTTAGAAATAAGTCATAAGAAGCTTACTCTTAACAGATTTATCCGCCTCTTCAGGCTCCGACGAGCTGGAGGAGATCTCTGGCAAATGCACATCACCTGGTTTCGGAGTCTGACACGCCAAGCATGCTGCACAATCGGGAGGATTGCGTGTGTAGCAGGCGTCACATTCCCACTGACCTGGTTTGATGGCAAATTTGGCCATCAAATCATCGGAAGGCTTAAAACAAGACAAATATCAAGAAACGTTCAAAATTGATATAAAAAATAACAATTGTGATCCTTGTATACAAAAGATCCCATTTTGAATAGTTTTCCCCTTTAGGCTCAAAAAACCTGTTCTACGGGCAAAAGGACCTCTCAGTTTGGGTCTGTTGGTCAGGCCTTTTTTTGTTGCCCCTTACCCTTTCAAAATGACAGTAAAAATGCAAAAAATCTGTAAAATTGTTGTTGTTTATTGTTTCACAAATTTCTTTAATAACTTATTTCCACTACTTCATAAATCTTGCACATTTTCAGATTTTTTTGTTCAATTCCTGACCAGAAACTTTACTTGTGGCTTACCTCTGATGACTGAGTGTCAGACATCTCTGGCGTAGATGGGACGTTACTCTTGGAGGAGTCTGTTGCCACGGCAACGGTTGTTCCGTTTATCTTCAGATCTTCAACAGCTGCTTCAAAGATATCTGTGAAGTAAATATTGATCATTATTTCATGAACACAGAGCAAGTCATACTGGGTCCCCAGATCCCCCTAGCAGTCTTTAGCGGTCCCAATCGAGGATTTGGGAATTACAGTAACTGAGCATGTGCATTTTTGTCAAAAACAAAAACCCAAAACCACATGATTGGTCAAATTTTAATAGTCAATCGTCTCGCCATGCCGCCGGAGGTATACGCTCCATCGTACGTGTCATGTGATGTACTTATTGGTTACTTTTATGATATTAGCATACCTGTTACACATCAAAATTATGCTAAGGCGACAGGGAAATACCACCCCTGTTCTATGGGCAAACGGACCTCAAGTAGGGTTGGTCGGGTGAGTTTGTTTGTTTTGATTTGTTTTGAAAATGTGGGTGAAAATGTGGGTGAATTTTAACAATTTTTGGCATTTAAACAAAATTTGAACAGTTTCCAAAACTATTTCGGTCTGGCTCGTAGAACGGAGCTTTTTTCTGTCACCTTATTGTCCTCTTAGAAGTTCAAAGCTTTAGGTCCCACACCACCAAATCAGTTCCCTATTACTTTGTGTTGTTAAAAGGTCAAGGGAGTTTTCCCTATTGCTTTGTGTTGTTAAAAGGTCAAGGGAGTTCCTTTAGTATACCCTACCACTGCATGTCTTTAATAGGGACTTTTAAAGACCGACCCATACACTTACACAGTGCGGAATACAAATGGTAAGGTATTCTAAAGCTTACCCGATATCTATCTTAGGAACGACAGGCTGCCTATATCCTAAGATCAGGGATTTGGGCTCTAAATTGGTGGAAACAGTAAAAGCGTGTAAAATGATACTATTCAAGAAAAAGCTAGATATCTTGGGCCTAATGTGGAGGAAATAACCTACAAATGCCAAATTATGAAACATTTAGGTATATTTACAGTACCTTTGACCTTTTCTAGGATCTTAATTTCAAACGCTGCCGGGTATGGCCAGAATGCAATATATTATGTGGTGGTGTGCAAAATTCATGTGTAGAATTTGTCTTTAAATGTTGTTTGTAGTGTTTGTGCAATATTAATACATCTTTTAAGACCTTTTCTTTATATCTATAAGCAAGCATTTTACTTGAATTAAGGTGTTTGGTACCCTAGGTAGTATTTTATCAAATTGGCTATCTACTGAAGATAGCAGCATGTTGCTAGAAAATAGTATGCAGAAATTTAGAGTTATTTCATTTGGAGTGCAAAAATCTTTTACTCAAAAAACTATGTAAATTGTAGGTAAGACAAGCCATACAACTTATAGGCTAAATGGTTCATGTCTTTATATACCCCTCCCCAGTTGAATTCACAATTATTTTGGGACAAGTGAGGAATCGCCGGGAGGAATCGTTCTATAGTTCAGGTTTATGTGTTGAAAAATGGATACCCAAACAAATAGTTTCTAGTGCACACAAGTATTCCATGTTAAAAGTTATTATGGATAGTAAACATGGGTCTCAAATCTAAGCTTATTTGAATAACATCTTCAACGAGTCTGGTTTGACTTGGTACATGCACCCCCCCCCCCCCCCCCCCCCCTGAAGTCCAGGACTCCAACCATCCAAACACTATGTAAATCTAGCAGCTCAACATTAAATAAGCTTAGTTTTTATTCTGAATTTAAATATTGCACTTCTAAACTAGCCTTAAATGTATGGAAACTTACGCCTTCCTCTGATGCGGCAAGTTTTGTGTACTTGATCTATGGCAAAAAAAGAGCTGAAATGCCACTAAATCCGCAGAAAACTTACAAAAAGGAGTCCCAAAGCTGTCAAATGTAGGAAATCTCTCACTTTTAAGACTTTTACATCGTTGAGTTGTCCTGGTTATAATTACAGCCGGTATGCCATGATTGGCAGGCTTGGGCGGTACCAAATGACAATTTAAGAACATCAGACAAGGTTAACTACAGGTCCCATACCACCAAATCAGTTCCCTATTGCTTTGTGTGGTTAAGAGGTCAAGTTTGTGTTAATCTTTTTCACCTTTAGAGCAAACTGGTTCATTCAAATCATTGTTTTTATTGAAGATCAAGATGTCTTCTACTTAAAAACAATCATTTTTGTGGTGGTGGGGGGGGGGGGGGGGGGGGTAACCAGCATTTGTTCCCGCTACGGTACTACAGGTACGACAGGCTGCCTATATCCTAAGATCAGGGGTTTTAGCTCTAAATTGGTGGAAACATTTTTTTGTTGAAGAGCACCAAAGATCTTTTTTCTCTTTTTTTCAATTTGTTCTTCTTTTTTTCTATTTTTTTCTTTTCTTTCTATTTAAAGTTTTTCTTCTGCAAAAAAGAAAAATAGGGTCGAGCGGGATACGCCAATACAATTTTTGTTGTGCCTAAGTTGAACCTACCTTTGAATTTAGCAGCTGTGTCAGGAGACTTAAACTTGACCGCTAACTGTTCTGGCACCGGATCACCATCCGATGCATCCATGGCCTGCCACACCCACGATCTGTCTGAACCGGCATTTGGAGTCAACTTCATGTTCTTGTTTAGATAATGGTTGGCGCACACACGGAATACCTGATCGCGACGCATGACAATGCGGTATCGGTTGGAAGTGGGATTGTGTAAGAGTTTAATGTCTCCAATGCCGCGTTCTTTCCACTGATAAGTCTCTGTGTCAAATCGGTACAGCTTGCTGCAATGACTGAAGACCACAGACTCGTCCTCTTCGCCCGTCTTCAGCTCTACTTGATCCGGAAGTTGCACGATAGGCTTAAAATGGATGTCACCGACTTCTTTGCTCTGGTAGTACTCCCCGTCCTTGCTGATGGGAGACTTGGCCGGGGTTATGAATCCAGGAGATTTTGTAGGCTTAGGAGGTGAAGGTTTTGGAGAGAAGTCACTTCCTATGTCCATGCGGAAAGAAAACGCAGTTCCTGTGCTCTTGGCCATAACAGAAAACGATGTGGATGCACCTTTGGAGTCAGACTTGGAGGCAGCTGCACCGAAACTCTGCAATGCCTTGGTGAATGGGTACTGAGGTGGCGAGGTTTGCATCGAATCTTGCACACTTCCAGCACGCTCCGGTGTGGATGGTACACTGCTCACACCGCCAAACATGAAACCCATATTGGTCAATTGTGGATCCTTGTCAGCACTACCGAAACTGAATTGAGGTAGTCCTGTGTTACGACTATCACCTGCGTCGAACGATAATCTCTTTGTTGGCGTTCCACCCGGTGTGGTATTCAACTGTGCGCTTTCTGCATTGGACGCTGCCGGCTGTTGCTTCTCTGATGACTGCACATCGCCTGGTTTCGGAGTCTGACACGCCAAGCATGCTGCACAATCGGGAGGATTGCGTGTGTAGCAGTTGTCACATTCCCACTGACCTGGTTTGATGGCAAATTTTGCCATCAAATCATCGAAATTAGGCTGAAAACAAACCAGAAATCCAGAAACGTTCAAAATTGAAGGGAAAAATAACAATTGTGATCCTTGTACCCATTTTTAAAAATGGTCCAATATAATAGTTGTGAATCAGGTTATGTTGAGGCCAATTTCCCAAACACTCTATTCTGAATCTGCTTCCCTGTGTAATATTGAAATTGATTACTCATGAAATGTGTCTGAATTGGTCAATCAGTACATTAGTTGTTACAAGGGCCTTCATAGAGAATATTGTCAAATCTTGTCAAAATGTCTAATGGACCTAAAAATTGCAATAAATCCAAACTTGTTCCCTTTTAAGGGAACAAGTTTGCCTTAAAAGGCCACAAAAAAAACCTATTCTATTTTCCCTTTCAAAATGACAGTCAAAAAATCAAAAAATCTGTAAACATTTTATTGCTTATTTTTTCACCAATTTCGTTGTTAATGTTGCCTTATTCCCAGTACTATAGAAATCTTGTGCATTTTTAGATTTTTTTGTTGTTCAATTCCTGAGCAGAAACTTTACTTGCAGCTTACCTTTGATGACTGAGCGTCAGATATCTCTGGCGTAGATGGGACGTCACTCTTAGAGGAGTCTGTTGCCACGGCAACGGTTGTTCTGTTTATCTTCAGATCTTCAACAGCTGCTTCAAAGATATCTGTGGAGTAAATATTGATCATTATTTCATGAACACAGCCTACACAGGGCAAGTCATAGACTGGATCCCCAGATCCCCCTAGCCATCTTTATAGCGGTCCTAATCGAGGGATTTGGGATACAGTAACTGTGCAAAACAACACAAACCACATGATTGGTCCAATTTTAACTTGAATCCATCGTCCGATCGTCTGGCCATGCCGCGGGAGGTATGCCCTCCATCGTGTCATGTGATGTACTTATTGGTTACTTTCATGATATTAGCATACCTGTTACACATCAAAATTATGCTAAGGTGACAGGGAAAAACCACCCCTGTTCTATGGGCAAACGGACCTCAAGTAGGATCGGTCGGGTGAGTTTGTTTGTTTTGATTTGTTTTCAAAATGTTGGTGAAAATGTGGGTGAATTTAAACATTTTTGGCATTTAAAATAAATAGAACGGAGCTTTTTCTGTCGCCTTATTGTCCTCTTAGAAGTTCTAAGCTTCAGGCTTCCTAATAATTGTTATCAATCATGGAACTGTTACTATATGCAACGGGTGAGCAGGGAGCCATTCAAATAAAGATCTAGGCATGTATATGTGTGTTATATTGTTATTTGTCACATTTGAAACTGCATCATTATAAAGTGTAACTAACAAAATTCTTTGAAAATCTATATGATAATGAAATGTATTAGCACAAGGTAATCAACATTTACAGTAACATTACAATGACCTATTGGCTAACACCCAGTCTTGTACCTATTTCAAACACTAAAAGATTACAGGTCACAAAAATGACTGTCCGTGGTGTCTTTCTTTAAATGGTGGAAATAAATTCTTAAAAACAATTAACAGTTTTTAACATTGATTGAGAAGAAAAAAGAAATGAAAAAGAATTGACTCCAAAAAACATTTGAACAACTAATCACAAACAAACAAATAATTTTTTTGTCAATTTACCTTCAGATGGTTTGGTTGGCGTCAGTGTCACTGGCTTAGATGGCTGACCAAACACAGAAGCAGACTTTTGTCCTAGACTTGTTGTTGAACTGACATCCGTGGCAGAGGACTGGCCAGAGATGGGTTGTTGACCAAACGCAGAGGCTTTAAGGCCGGCGCCAAAAGACGGGGACTGCCCAAAACCAGATTGCTGCCCAAATATTGAGGATGAGCTAGAGGATGCGGAAGCAGATTGTCTAAATGTAGATGTTGTTGAACTGGAGGCAGATGAGTTTGGCTGGCCAAATACGAAAGAGGACTGGCCAAAGACAGATTGCTGCCCTAACATGGATGTTTTTGAGCTAGAGGATGAAGCAGGCTGCCCAAACACAGATGTTGATGGATTTGAGGCTGTTGCAGGAGACTGGCTGAAAGCCGGTTGTTGGCTAAATCCAGCGAAGGGACTTTGTGCAGCTGTGGTGACAGGGGTTGATTTATATTGGGGTGATGCTGTAGTTACAGTAGTGGCAGATGAGGGAGTGCTCTGCTGACGGAATGAAAACTCGGATATGACAGATGAAGTTGTAGCAGATGGTTTGATGAACGAGGCGGCAGATGAAGATTGCTGTCCCTCTGCAGGTTTGGTTTGCTGGCTGCCTAGACTTAAACTGCCAGAGGGAGTTTGAGATTTACCGAAAACAAACGACTGCTGCTGGGTAGCTGGCTGCGACGTGGAAGCAATGCCTGACGGAGAGTTGCTGAAAGCTGCTTGTGGTCGTATTGGCGTACCTGAATGTGGCAAAATATACATATACTATTAACACAAGAGCACTCCTTTAAAATCATAGGCTGGTGAGTTTGCCTACTGAAATGTTAAGAAAATTTAAGTAACCACTGGAACAGGGTGAGGCAATCAGGTGCAGTTTCTTTCAGTCAAGTTGGTTTTCAGTTTATTCGTATCCATTTTTCGATTAACAAGAACTTTCTTTTTTTAAAACTTTTTGAGATCACTATGCAAAATAGGGCTTTACCATCTGTTTGTGGGGGTGGACGGGTGGTTGGAAGGTGTGTGTCATGTAAGTTGAACAGTGTATGGTATTGTGACAATTTGTTGCCCAAAGAGTGATATAATATTTTCACCTTGTCTTTCATCAAAATAAGCATACGTTTGTCATTGAAAAAAGAGTTTTACATTTACCAGTGCACATCAACAGGACAATCAATATTTAAGACTCAAAGTGAGCATGAGGCTAACATTGCTTAGTTATGATCTGATGAAGTCATTGGAAGTGGTATTTTGCTAGTGAGACCTTAATATATGGAAACACCAAAAAGTGAGTATAATTTTATTACGCTTTCCACCATGGATTTTTAAGAAGAAAACCATCTTTCAAACTAAGACCAAAAACGGCTTTAGAATGCACACAAATATCATCAATAGGAATCACAAACAAACAAAATTAGAGAACCATTTTCCGTCTTACCTTGAACTATTGTGGAAGATGCATAGGCCGACTGTCCAAATGTAGATGTTGTTGATCTGGAGGCAGATGAGGCTGGCTGGCCAAATACAAAAGACTGATGACCAAAGATTGGTTGCTGCCCATACATGGATGTTTTAGAGGTGGAGGCTGATGAAGCAGGCTGTCCAAACATAGATGTTGACGATCTTGATGCTGTTGCAGGAGACTGACTGAAAACCGGTTGTTGGCTAAACATAGATGTTGAACTAGCCACAGTTGAGGCTGGCTGACCAAACACAGTAGGAGTTGCAGCTTTTTGAGCACTGCTGCCAGAGAAGAAAAATCCAGCGAAGGGACTTTGTGCAGCTGTGGTGACAGGGGTTGATTTAGATTGGGGCGATGCTGTAGTTGTGGCAGATGTGAGAGCGCTTTTGAAGGGAAACCATGATATAGTAGGAGGAATTGTGGCAGATGGTTTGCTGAATTGATATCCTTCAGCTGGCTTGGATTGCTTATCACTTAAGATGAGTTTCTTACCTAAACCTGACTTCGTCTGATGGTTTGCAGGCTGTGAAATAAAGGATGATTGGACCAATGTTTCATCTTTATATTGATTTGAAAATGAAAACAATGTCAAAGATACACCGGGGACACATATTGGAATGCCCTGCTTGTCGGACATTGCATTTTCTAATTCATGCAGACGATCTAGGATTTGAGTTTTTGAGTCAAGTATGTGATGTGTTGGATGTTTGATGTCTAATATTTGGTCGACAAACTTTTCAACACCTGTAATCTCGGCTGTTAGAGATCTCATGAATTCACCAGTTCTATTCAATCGTCTCACCTCGGTTTTATATGTCTTTTTCAACCGAGAGCGCGCTTTAGTGTAGCGAGATCTTATCAAGTTGTAGAGTTGATCGGTGGATTCTTTCATATCCTTCTCTGCTTGACTGTAAGTAGCAGTAAGTTCTTTCTGCATATTTTCAACAGCTTTTTGCCTCCTGTCAATTTCATGAATTCTATCATTCAAACTAGAGGAATTCTTGCGTACATCAGCCATGACCTGTTCAACCACTGTCGCTATATTATCAACATCATGACTCTGATGGTCATCTTGACCGCACGATGCACACACCAGAACCTTGCAGTCGGTTTCTTTACAATACAAACTAAGGTCTTGCTCAGGATGCTTCTTGCATCGTTGTAGCTGTTGCATCATGGGATTGTACTTCTGTTCTTGTAGCTCTGTCAAAGTTGAGAGCTTATGATTGCGTAGCGGTTGCATCCTTTGATGCTCGCCTACACAGCGCTGGCATTGAAAACAGTCACACGTATGGCAGTAGCTCACTGCTAGGTTACCATCATCGCAACTATGACAAGCGAGGGCGCTGTTGTAAATTTCCAAAAAAGATTCTACGATAAAGTCATGTGGCAGACAGTCAACATTTCCTTCATGTATTGGTGTAACTCTGCGACAAGTCGGGCACTTGATTGTACCAAGGCATATTCGTTTTAACAAACAAATCTTGCAGAATGAGTGAAGGCAGGGCAAGCATTTAGCTTGCTGTATATCTTTGTCATATGGCATAACACAAATGGAACAAGTCAAAAACTGCCTCTTAAATTTGTCCTGTTCCAATGCCTCAGTGGAGGCCTTGCTGGGGCTTTTTCCAGAGGTAGCCATGCTGCATTTATCAGAAGTTGTTATATGGTGTTTTTTACTATAGGTAGTTATGATACATTGTCCACAAATATCAGCCTTGTTGCTTTATAAAGTGGTATGTCTTGTCTTTGTATATCATATAACAAACACCCTTTTCGAAGGCTTACAGAGTTATCCTTTAGTCCGGAAGTGCATGGATATACACAGTGTTGATGTCATTCACTGACCTTTGTAGAGCTTTGTAGCAGGGAGTTTTCACCATAGATCAACACTAGTGCAATCCTAGGTCTCAACCCCCACATTTGAGTAAAATTCAGCTAGTGGAAACATCTCGACATTTTGTAGTGAACACTGTTAACCAACAATCCAACAAAGCATGTCTGAATCACACAGTGCAGTGACAGTTACTGCACATTGTGAGCCTGAAATAACATTTCCACTATTCACGTCTTGCGTAGCGTAGTATGGTTGCAGCATATAGACCAGTATATATGCATGCATTGCTAGTGCTATAAATAGAGTTGCATGATTATGGGGAAAACCCATAGTCCCGTACAGTGTTGCAATACATGCTTGCAAGAAATGGCCAAAGCATTG
The DNA here is from genome assembly GCA_035610835.1 of Ophiura sarsii. Taxonomy (NCBI): domain Eukaryota; kingdom Metazoa; phylum Echinodermata; class Ophiuroidea; order Amphilepidida; family Ophiuridae; genus Ophiura; species Ophiura sarsii. The sequence goes on along the minus strand of CM069454.1, from coordinate 7,059,205 downwards.
GAAGTGATAGTTAACGTAATAGCCCAACCTCGCCCAATGTGGTTATGAAAGCAGCCCAATTGTGGTAAAAGTAGCCTAATTAAAGGCATATTATGTGATCTTTTCCACAGAGCGCCCTCATTCATGATTTTTTTTAGAAAGTAGATTTTCTTGCAGATTTACATTTCTGATCATAAATCATAAATATATTCCAAGTTACAGAGCGATACGATTCCTAATTACCTCAAAATCATGGTTTTAGAGGGAATTTAGACTAGAGTAAAATAAGTTGACAAAAAACAAAACAAAAATCGACATCCGACAGTTTATTTTCACTCTAAAACCATGATTTTGAAGTAATTAAGAATCGTATCGCCCTGTAACTTGGAATGTATGTCCGATTTATGATCAGAAATGTAAATCTGCAAGAAAATCTGGTTTCAATTTTTTTGTCGATGTTGAGGGCGTTCCCTGAAAAGATCACATAATATACCTTTAACTGTTGAAAACAGTCCAATCCAAGATAAATTAGCCCCTTTTTTACTTTATATCGACCAATCTTAAGAAAAAGTAGTCCAATTTGGTATTGAAAGTCCAATTTGGTATAGAAAGCTAAATACTTATTGTACACATGGCCCAATTTTATATCAAAATTAGCCCAATATCAGTAGGAAAGTAGCCCAATTTCAATATTTAAAAAATCCCTATTTTAATAATTGAAGTACCCAATATGATGATGAAAGTGTTTCTCTCCTAAAATATTAAGTCACCCAAAATGACTTCCCAAATTGTGAGTGCAGGTAACAATGTAGAGGACCTTTGGAATAAATTACAGCATGTTTAATAAAGATCATCGTATGTGCGCACAGAAGGCAAACATATCACCTAGACCATAGACATAAACAAAAAATCTGTATATTAAAGGAAGACTCATTCACTTATTTGTTATTTCAGTTTTAATAAAATAAATATAATACATATATGTGCATACAAGTTAAGATTATTAAGACTTAAAGGTATATTATGCGATATTTTACAGGGAACGCCGCCCAATCCTCAAAAAAATAAATATATGTGAAGCAGATTTACATTTTTGATCATATCGTAAATTCATTCCAAGTTACAGGGCGATACGATTCCTAATTACTTCCAAATCATGGTTTTAGAGTGAAAATAAACTGCCTTGTTAACCTGACAGCTTATATTTTCACTCTAAATTCACTCTAAAACCATGATTTTGAGGTAATTAGGAATCGTATCGCACTGTAACTTGTAAAAGGATTGAGGGCGTCTCTTGGAGAAGATCACATCTGGATCACATAATATACCTGTAAGAATAGTGATTTTTAACTCTTCTAAACCTTCTAAGAATACCTACAGTCAGTGGTGGAGGGGGGATGACTACGGAGGGGGGATGACTTTTGCACCCACCCACCCCCCCCCAATCAGCTCAAGCCCCCCCAATCAGCTCAAGCTCCACCCCCATTTTGTCCCCCCCCCCCCCCCCGCAAAAATTGGTCTAAAACGTCTAATTTATTTTAGAACAAATTAAAAGTGTGTATGTTCCGATCACTTTTGTGGGGCTATGATTTTTTTTCACATCAAGAAATTTTGATATCAGAAGAATCCCCATATTTTTCTCATTAATATGTCTGTCAATTCTTAGGGGCCAGAAGTGTTCCATTTATAAATTATAGGCGAAAATGTGGTGAATAACTGCCAAAGGTGGTTAACCACCAACCAGTTTGTGTACGACTCAATGGGCAAATGTTTTGAAACCAATGTGCTTCTAAATATAGAACCATTAGAGTTATGCAACTCAAACTTTGGAATGTGCCAATTTTAAGGATGACCTTTCATGTAAAATAGAAAACATCAAGTTGAAAGTCGGGCCAGCAATAATTTCAGACAATTTTTACAATAAAAGCCAGAAATATTCCTGCGCATTTTACCCCTATTTTACCCCTCAATTAAACAAATCCACCCACTGGCAAGCTAAGATATATTCTTTAAGACACACTCACTAATTTTCTTAAAAACCTGGAATATGTACTTTTTGTTATGCTCTACTATAACTTTTTGTTATGCTCTATACTATATATGGGTATATACTATATACTGCTATATAATTCATAACCAGAAATAAAGAGCCGTATATTTGGTACAGTAACTAGGGTCTTCCCATTATTTATGGGGGGAGGCAGGCCTGTGATCTGGGGTGGGGGGGGGGGGGGGGGGGGTATAATTGACTATTTTCTGTTAAAGGCATATTATGTGATCTTTTCAAGGGAGCATTCATGATTTTTTTTTAGAAAGTAAATTTTCTTGCAGATTTACATTTCGGATCATAAATCATGAATATATTCCCAAGTTACAGAGCGATACGATTCCTAATTACCACAAAATCATGGTTTTAGAGTGAATTTTGAGTAAAAATCAGTTGTCTCTAAAACCATGATTTGAAGTAATTAAAAATTGTATCGCCCTGTAACTTGGAATGTGTGTACGATTTATAATCAGAAATGTAAATTTGCAAGAAAATCTGCTTTCAATTTTTTTCTCTCGAGGATTGAGGGTGTTCCCTGGAAAAGATCCCATAATATGCCTTTGATATGCATAGAATTTGTCATGCAAATGCCCCCTGCCCCCCCCCCCCCACACCACCCCCTATAGTTACACTCCTTATTTGGTAGTTCTAGAAGGTAAATCTAGAAGGCAAAAATCCTTCATTTACCGATCCAATTATTTAGGAAATTACTATTTCCTTTCTAGGACCTTATCTTAAAATCATGTACCTAACCTTACTATTTAGAATTTAGAATTTACTCTACTGTATACAAATATTATCGTAAATCATTCCGTGTCGGAACATAACATGGTCTTTAAGGTAGTATACTCGGCTACGGTGACCAGCATTGCTTTGTTTCAAACAAGAAGACATTGAGTATTTTGATAAGAAAAGGAGATATTCATTTTTTTCTTCAAAAAAGCCATTTTTGATTAACGGTAATGTTCGTTATTTGAAACCCATTGACTTTCTACAGGAGGCATTGCCGAATTCCCAAATACTGTCAAATTTCAGAAAACACATACTTTTGTAAATCATTTTTATTCTCTTCTTTAAAATTAATGTATGCTAAAGAATTTACACAAATATTTTTTGTCCACAACTGAGTTGTGATGGATGGTAATTTCACTGGGAATTTTAGTACTTTTCACTATTTTCTAGAAACACTATATTGCCAAACTTTGTGAATTTCTACAGAAAAAAACTACATGTTCAATTTGTAGGTAATTAAGTTTTGAAAATTTTCTCGTGAGTGTTTCCCATTTAAGTGTTTCTAGACTTATTTAATTTACAGCCATTTGAAAATGTCCCCATGGAAATCAAAATTGAAAAAGAAATCAAATTCAAAAACTAAACACTGTATCTGAACAAACTAACAAGAGAATGTAGGTAATATGCTTACAAATTAATTCCCAAAGTGTCTTGGCCATAGCACTTGACCTTTTGTCTACAGAAATTCCAGAAGGTGAAAATTTAGGAAATTTTCAAAAAATAAAGAAAAACATAAGAATTTTCTAAAATGATCCGAAAGTCCTCAAATAGGTAGAGGAAAGACTTATCTTTGCTGTGGTCTGTCTCAGTATATTAGTATAGGTATAATTGCTGTTTTTCTGCAGTGGTGTAGTATATGATTTGTTAAATTACGGATCAGGGATGGCAATACCGATCTAGGGTGGATCGGCCCATCACTCCTTCGTGAGTTTATTTAGTTTAGTCTGTGGTCTGTAAATCTTTATTAAATATCGGAGTCGGCTGATTTGTTAAATTACGGATCAGGGATGGCAATACCGAACTAGGGTGGATCGGCCCATCACTCCTTCGTGAGTTTATTTAGTTTAGTCTGTGGTCTGTAAATCTTTATTAAATATCGGAGTCGGCTGATTTGTTAAATTATGGATCAGGGATCGGCAATTACCGATCTAGGGTGGATCGCCCATCACTACTTCACCACAAGGGCTTGCAGAGTCTATTCAGTTCAGTATTAAGGATTCATGATTTTTTTTAAATTTTAAATGGAACTTTTTGAGACTATTTTTTACAGATCAGATTTAGGTGTTTTATTCAACTATTTGGAGTGAAAAAATAACATAGATTTGGTAATTTCTTAGTGAATTCTTTGGATTTTAAAGCTTTTTAATAAGAAAATCCATCAAAAATATTGATTCAAAATAACTGAATGGGAGCTAAAGTACCTTTAATTGAAAATTAAGATTTGCATCAGCACTAGTGTGTTTTGCACTTTTGATAAAGAGCCAAATAAACCATTTTAGGGAAAGGTCACTTTTAATGTTTGCATAACTTAGGTTGGGCATTATTATCATTATTCTACCAGGAAAGGAAAGATAATGCAGAATGTTTTCAGTACGTTGGAAAACATAGTTAAGCATCAATTTGTAGCTTGAATAAAAATGTATCACACTTCTACGTAGACAACACTGAAATCAGTGAAAAAAGTAAATAAATCGGTATAAAACAAATCACATAACAGTTGCTTTACATTTACTCTGTAATCAAAGAATTCATATATTTATTGTACATATACCACTGATAAATCCAATTTACAAGAAACGGATGAAACTAAATCAATTCTACATATTGTAATGGTGAGAGCGCAAAAACTCATTATCAACATCATTACATTATACAAGATATTTTACGTAATTATACAAGATTTCTTAAGTGCTTAGAATCTTTTTGAACCTCTACTAGGGTGTTTTATTCCTAGCAGTTTGAATTTTGTCTGTGTCACTATCACTGATTGGCGGTGGTGCTGATTTTCTACCAAAGCTAGGACACAGAGGGTTTGTCTGTGTCACTATCACTGATTGGCGATGGTGCGGATTTTCAACCAAAGCTAGGAGAAAGAGGGTTTGTCTGTGTCACTATCACTGATTGGCAGTGATGTGGATTTTCTACCAAAGGACTGTGTCACTATCACTGATTGGCGACGGTGCGGATTTTCAACCAAAGCTAGGAGAAAGAGGGTTTGACTGTGTCACTATCACTGATTGGTGATGGTGCGGATTTTCTACCAAAGGAGAAAGAGGGTTTGTCTGTGTCACTATCACTACCTGGCTGTGGTGCAGTTTGACAACCAAAGGAGAAAGAGGGTTTGTCTGTGTCACTATCACTACCTGGCTGTGGTGCAGATTGACAACCAAAGGAGAAAGAGGGTTTGTCTGTGTCACTATCACTACCTGGCTGTGGTGCAGATTGACAACCAAAGGAGAAAGAGGGTTTGTCTGTGTCACTATCACTACCTGGCTGTGGTGCAGATTGACAACCAATGGAGAAAGAGGGTTTGTCTGTGTCACTATCACTACCTGGCTGTGGTGCAGATTGACAACCAAAGGAGAAAGAGGGTTTGTCTGTGTCACTATCACTACCTGGCTGTGGTGCAGATTGACAACCAAAGGAGAAAGAGGGTTTGTCTGTGTCACTATCACTACCTGGCTGTGGTGCAGATTGACAACCAAAGGAGAAAGAGGGTTTGTCTGTGTCACTATCACTACCTGGCTGTGGTGCAGATTGACAACCAAAGGAGAAAGAGGGTTTGTCTGTGTCACTATCACTACCTGGCTGTGGTGCAGATTGACAACCAAAGGAGAAAGAGGGTTTGTCTGTGTCACTATCACTACCTGGCTGTGGTGCAGATTGACAACCAAAGGAGAAAGAGGGTTTGTCTGTGTCACTTTCACTACCTGGCTGTGGTGCAGATTGACAACCAAAGGAGAAAGAGGGTTTGTCTGTGTCACTATCACTACCTGGCTGTGGTGCAGATTGACAACCAAAGGAGAAAGAGGGTTTGTCTGTGTCACTATCACTACCTGGCTGTGGTGCAGATTGACAACCAAAGGAGAAAGAGGGTTTGTCTGTGACACTATCACTACCTGGCTGTGGTGCAGATTGACAACCAAAGGAGAAAGAGGGTTTGTCTGTGTCACTATCACTACCTGGCTGTGGTGCAGATTGACAACCAAAGGAGAAAGAGGGTTTGTCTGTGTCACTATCACTACCTGGCTGTGGTGCAGATTGACAACCAAAGGAGAAAGAGGGTTTGTCTGTGTCACTATCACTACCTGGCTGTGGTGCAGATTGACAACCAAAGGAGAAAGAGGGTTTGTCTGTGTCACTATCACTACCTGGCTGTGGTGCAGATTGACAACCAAAGGAGAAAGAGGGTTTGTCTGTGTCACTATCACTACCTGGCTGTGGTGCAGATTGACAACCTAAGGAGAAAGAGGGTTTGTCTGTGTCACTATCACTACCTGGCTGTGGTGCAGATTGACAACCAAAGGAGAAAGAGGGTTTGTCTGTGTCACTATCACTACCTGGCTGTGGTGCAGATTGACAACCAAAGGAGAAAGAGGACAATTTTTCTTTGCAAGGCTTGGACTCTTTGGGCACTATGGTGGCTGTTGGATTCATTGTTAATTTCATGATACCGGTTTCTAACACGCTATGCCTAGCGGTACTTCCAAGACTATCACATGTTGTACTAGAAAAGCTAGGCTCGTCAATCTTCTCCTGCAGTTTTGAATCCTTCGTTTTAAATAAAGTTTTAAAGAATTCTGCCACAGCGCCCTCATTGGGCTTGGATGTAAGACATGATGAACATGCTGTCTTGTCCGAAGGATTACATTCACTACACGCATTACATTAACATTTTATTAGTTCCGGTGCACACTCTTTCAGGTTTACGGATGCCTACAATGGAAGAAAAAAAGGTTTCACTGACAGACATGTTGATAATGAAAAATATTGATAACCCTAACCCCGGTTTAGGGTTTTTGACCGGGATCACGATTTTCGAGGAAAAAACGCCAACTAAATCTCCGGGAACCTGCCGGGATTTGATCTGGGGTCCCTCCGTTCTCAAGCCCCAACCACTAAGCCACGGCCCTCAGCTACACTGCGCTCACTATATAGGCTCGGTTGACTACGTCATCGAAAACCGACGGCGCATGCGGTTGGAGAGGGACTTAGGATTAGCATATTTTAGCACTCAGGGGGGTTAGGGTTAATAGAACACACACAAAAAGCCTTGGCCCTCAGCTACACATTCGCGCGGTATATTGGATGGATTTGTTTCGCATCATACACAAATATATTGGTCTCGCTATGAGTTTTAAAAATATTGTGCTCGACTGTGTCTCGCACAATATTTTTTAAAAACTCATAGCTCGACCAATATATTTGTGTATGATGCTCAATCCATCCAATTTGATATCAAACAACTACATCTTTATGCAGGTAATTTCTGCAAGTGATGTGTAAGAGATGGAGCGGTCATTAACCTCATGTGTCTAGTTCCAATTACATCCGTCTTGTCAATTAGCCACATCAAATAGATCTATCAGATTTTTTATTTCAACTTTTCAAATATTTTCGCATGTAGAACATTTTTGAAAATGACTATGAGATGAACTATTTAGTGACTGTTTTGTATTTTCCCTATACTAAGAACCTACGACCTCAGCTTCTTCCCTTGGACAACAAAAGCATGGAACGACCTACCTCGCAACATTTTAGACTGCAATAAACTCACGTCCTTCAAATCGGAACTCAACAAATACCTTTGTGGTACCAACATGGACATTGTCAACACAACCACAACCCACTCACAACCCAGTCACCAATAAGTCAAGTCACCTCAACTCTAATGCGATGCAGTAACCTGCTTTATTGGAGTATAAACAAATCCAGATCCAGATCCAGATCCAGATAGTCAGAAAGAGGGGCACCTAGTTGCTCCAACAGTCTGTCTGAAAATCAGTAGTGACCTGGCTGGGGGGATAGGGAATATGCCACAGACACCACTTGTCCGCCAAACGCCCAAATTCTACAAAAAGAATCTTGAAATAATACATTTGGTTTTAATGTATTTCCAATTTGCTCCCCAAACAATCAAAGTTGTTGATTTTTAACATCAAAATTACTTAAAATTAGCTTAAATTTTGGGCTACAATGTCTAAGTCAGAACAAATTAAGCTAATTTCAGGCAATTTTTACATTAAAAGCCAAAACATTAGTGCGCAACATACTCGGAATCAAGTTTAAATCATGAAATATACAACTGTTCAGGTGAATATTTACATCAGTTTATGTTAATCATACAACAGCAACATACATATATATTGAAAAGAAAAGAGTAGTTTGACATTGGAATAAGGAGAAGTTTCTAACACTGTAACCCTTTCTTCCTCATTCTCTGATGTACTATGACTACAATAACTGCTATACCGGGTGGTTCAAAAAAAAGTTGACCCAAGTTCAAGGTAATTTATCAACCACATTTAAAGTTTCAGAGAACTTCTGTTTACTTAGTATTGAGCAGCAGTAGTTTTGAAATTAACCTGATAAAATGGTACATTTATCTTGGTTGGTTCTTCAGATATGGTTCATTACAGAAAGCATGCACAAAACTGCCTTGGCCACGGAAACGTCCTTTAGTAGAGATGGAATGCACAAAGTGGACTTACACACGATTGGTCACAAATTGTAAAAATAGGAGAAAAAGAAAAAAAGGAGACATCTGAAACATCTGTCTGGTGCTTGACATTACCTACCTATACGTAACTACGTTTCTTTGTTGAATGTGAATGGCACATAAGCATAGAGATTGGGATACTTTGTCAGGGCGGGCTTTTCAATTCTGAAACTAGAGCTGGCTGTTTTGTTGAAGACAAAAACTAAATGACGCTCCCATGGACAAGTCAGTCTTGTACATATTTTCTGTACTGAACCATATCTGAAGAACCAAACAAGCTAAACGTGCCATCTTATCAGGATAATTTTAAAACTTACTGCTGATTAAGACTAAGTAAACACAAATTCTCTGAAACTTTAAATGTGGTTGACAAATTACTTTGAACTTGGATCAACTTTTTTTTAACCACCCGGTAGTGTTAAACATCTACAACCATTGGTTGAAAGTCCGCCCTCCAGTAGCGTCAGTTGTCCTAATAAAACCCACAGGACTACCAGTCAGAAAGTTGCCAGTCTGATGAAGACTCCAGCTCAGTAAGGAGTCGAAACGTAACAAGTAAGATTGTGAGATAGGCTTCTACGACGGGTATTCATAACATAAGTTAAAGGTAGATGTTCCGATCACTGTCCCGATTTTCAACTTGATGTTTTCTATTTGCCATAAAGGTCATCCTTAAAATTGTAGCATTCTAAAGTTTGAGTTGCATAACTCCAATGGTTCTATTTTTAGAAGCACGAGGTCACAACACATTTGCCCATTGAGTCTTACATAAACTGATTGGTGGTAAGCCACCTTTGGCAGTAATTCCACTCGGTGTGGTATTCAACTGTGCGCTTTCTGCATTGGACGCTGCCGGCTGTTGCTTCTCTGATGACTGCACATCGCCTGGTTTCGGAGTCTGACATGCCAAGCATGCTGCACAATCGGGAGGATTGCGTGTGTAGCAGGCGTCACATTCCCACTGACCTGGTTTGATGGCAAATTTGGCCATCAAATCATCGAAATTAGGCTGAAAACAAACCAGAAATCCAGAAACGTTCAAAATTGAAGGGAAAAATAACAATTGTGATCCTTGTACAGAAAAGATCCCATTTTTAAAAATGGTCCAATATCAGGTTATGTTGAGGCCAATTTCCCAAACACTCTATTCTGAATCTGCTTCCCTGTGTAATATTTAAATTGATTACTCATGAAATGTGTCTGAATTGGTCAATCAGTACATTAGTTGATACAAGGGCCTTCATAGAGAATGTTGTCAAATCTTGTCAAAATGTCTAATGGACCTAAAAATTGCAATAAATCCAAACTTGTTCCCTTTAGGCCACAAAAAAACCCTGTTCTATTTTCCCTTTCAAAATGACAGTAAAAAGAAAATCAAAAAATCTAAAAACAGTACATTAGTTGTTACAAGGGCCTTCATAGAGAATGTTGTCAAATCTTGTCAAAATGTCTAATGGACCTAAAAATTGCAATAAATCCAAACTTGTTCCCTTTAGGCCACAAAAAAACCCTGTTCTATTTTCCCTTTCAAAATGACAGTAAAAAGAAAATCAAAAAATCTAAAAACAGTACATTAGTTGTTACAAGGGCCTTCATAGAGAATGTTGTCAAATCTTGTCAAAATGTCTAATGGACCTAAAAATTGCAATAAATCCAAACTTGTTCCCTTTAGGCCACAAAAAAACCCTGTTCTATTTTCCCTTTCAAAATGACAGTAAAAAGAAAATCAAAAAATCTAAAAACAGTACATTAGTTGTTACAAGGGCCTTCATAGAGAATGTTGTCAAATCTTGTCAAAATGTCTAATGGACCTAAAAATTGCAATAAATCCAAACTTGTTCCCTTTAGGCCACAAAAAAACCCTGTTCTATTTTCCCTTTCAAAATGACAGTAAAAAGAAAATCAAAAAATCTAAAAACAGTACATTAGTTGTTACAAGGGCCTTCATAGAGAATGTTGTCAAATCTTGTCAAAATGTCTAATGGACCTAAAAATTGCAATAAATCCAAACTTGTTCCCTTTAGGCCACAAAAAAACCCTGTTCTATTTTCCCTTTCAAAATGACAGTAAAAAGAAAATCAAAAAATCTAAAAACAGTACATTAGTTGTTACAAGGGCCTTCATAGAGAATGTTGTCAAATCTTGTCAAAATGTCTAATGGACCTAAAAATTGCAATAAATCCAAACTTGTTCCCTTTAGGCCACAAAAAAACCCTGTTCTATTTTCCCTTTCAAAATGACAGTAAAAAAAAATCAAAAAATCTGTAAACATTTTATTGCTTATTTTTTCACCAATTTCGTTGTTAATGTTGCCTTATTCCAGGTACTATAGAAACTTGTCCATTTTTAGATTTTTTTTGTTCAATTCCTGAGCAGAAACTTTACTTGCAGCTTACCTCTGATGACTGAGCGTCAGATATCTCTGGCGTAGATGGGACGTCACTCTTAGAGGAGTCTGTTGCCACGGCAACGGTTGTTCTATTTATCTTCAGATCTTCAACAGCTGCTTCAAAGATATCTGTGGAGTAAATATTGATCATTATTTCATGAACACAGAGCAAGTCATAGACTGGGACCCCAGATCCCCCTAGCCATCTTTAGAGGTCACAATCGAGGATTTGGGAATTGGAGTAACTGAGCGTGTGCATTTTTGTCAAAAACCACATGATTGGTCAAATTTTAATAGTCGATCGTCTCGCCATGCTGCCGGAGGTATGCGCTCATGTATGCGCTCCATCGTGTCATGTGATGTACTTATTGGTTACTTTCATAATATTTATAGCATATAGACCAGGCTAAAAATGAGCTAGGTATCACTCACTGGGAGGTGTTCTTTATCTTATGTGGTTCTAGACTAGAATTTCATGAGGAATATGAATATCTTGGGGGGTTCTTTCAGGGGGGTCCCAAAAAAATCAGAAAAATACCGTATGTTACACTTAAACTCAATTAATGTATGATCAGAGTTAGGTTTTAACAATGGGATGTATGTCTTAGACCACTAGAAACTCATATCTAGTATTTTTGCTTTGAAAATATACTTAAAAACCAAAATGGCCGCCAAATTAATTGCCCAAAATGGTCAAAAGTGGTCAAAATTCCATAAAGTAGCATAATTTCAACCAAAATGTATGATGAAAATATACTTTTAACGATGGGATGTATGTGTTAGGCCACTAATAAATCATATCCAGTACTTTTGCTTTGTTAACATAGTTAAAAATCCAAAATGGGTCCCAAGGTGGCTGCAAAAATAGTCAAATTCCATAAAATAGCATAATATCAACCGAAATGTACGATGAAAATATACTTTCAACAATAGGATGTATGTGTTAGACCCCTAGCAACTCATATCCAGTATTTTTGCTTTGTTAACATAACAATCCTAAATGGCTGCCAAAATGGCCCCCAAAATGGGTCCCAAAGTTGCTGCAAAAATTGTCAAATTCCATAAAATGGGATAATATCAACCTAAATGTATGACTAAAATATAGTTTTAATGATGGGATGTATGTATTAGACCACTAGTAACTCATATCCAGTATATATGCATTGTAATAACATACTTTAAATCCAAGATGGCCACCATCATATATTTTGGTTGATATTATCCCATTTTATGGACTTTCGATAATTTGTTCAGTCATTTTGGGACCCATTTTGGGGACCATTTTGGGTTTTTAAGTGTGTTAACAAAGCAAAAATACTAGATATGAGTAACAAGTGGTCTAGTATTTTTGCTTTGCGACAGGGAAAAACCACTATGGGCAAACGGACCTCAAGTAGGGTCGGTCGGGTGAGTTTGTTTGTTTGTTTGTTTTGTTTCGGTCTGGCTCGTAGAACAGAGCTTTTTTCTGGCGCCTTATTGTCCTCTTAGAAGTTATAAGCTTCAGGCTTACTAACAATTTGAATTAATGTTTGTCTCTGATTGACTCATTATATTCTATAGCCACCTTTGTAGCCAATCAAAATAAGGCCCAAAATATTAAAACATTGTATTGGCATAACATGACATTGAAAAATAGGGTAGGGCGAGCAGATTCAAAAAACAAAAATCTGAATTTTGAATTGTATACTATAGAGTCAAATAAATCACAAAATATCATGAGGCCGTTTGCGATTGTCAGATTTGCTGTGTATTGTATTCATTTTTTGTTGAGGAGCACCAAAGATCTTTTTTCTCTTTTTTTTCAATTTTTTCTTCTTTTTTCCCTTTTTTTTCTTTTCTCTCTATTTAATTTTTTTCTTCTGCAAAAAAAGAAAAGTAGGGTCGGGCGGGTTACGCCAATACAATTTTTGTTGTGCCTAAGTTGTAACTACCTTTGAATTTAGCAGCTGTGTCAGGAGACCTAAACTTGACGCCTAACTGTTCCGGCACCGGATCACCATCTGATGCATCCATGGCCTGCCACACCCACGATCTATCTGAACCGGCATTTGGAGTCAACTTCATGTTCTTGTTTAGATAATGGTTGGCGCACACACGGAATACCTGATCTCGACGCATGACAATGCGGTATTGGTTGGAAGTGGGATTGTGTAAGAGTTTAATGTCTCCGATGCCGCGTTCTTTCCACTGGTTTGTCTCCGTGTCAAATCGGTACAGCTTGCTGCGATGACTGAAGACCACTGCCTCGTCCTCTTCGCCCGTCTTGAGCTCTACTTGATCCGGAAGTTGCACAATAGGCTTTAAATGGATGAGATTGCCTTCTTCAATCTGGTAGTACTCCCTGTCTTTGCCGCCGGGAGCCTTGGCCGGGGTTATGAATCCAGGAGATTGTTTAGGCTTAGTAGGTGAAGGTTTTGGAGAGAAGTCACTTCCTATGTCCATGCGGAAAGAAAACACAGATCCTGTGCTCTTGGCCATATCTGAAAACGATGTGGATCGCGCACATTTAGAGTCGAGTGTGGAGGTCTGTAGATCGACTTTATCAGGAAGATTTGCGATGGGATCAAAATGGATGTCTCTCTCATCCTCAGGGGTCAGTTCTTTGTCTGTCACGGCTGAAATGGGTTTCGGAGGAGGCAGCGGGGAATTCTTGAAGATTTCGCTGAAGGCGCTTTCCACCTTACGCATTGGAGGATTGGGATCTGTAGATGAATGCAAAAATTCATCACAGACTGTTATAATATATTTTATATTATATCTAGTCCAAGGAAAACCCCTACTTGTAGACGTTTCAGTTTCCTTTATCAACAATTGATCCCGGGGGTCAGTAAACATACCAATCGGGTACGCATCCGCGTCCAAAAAAAATGTCGAAAAGGGTCCAGATTTCACCAACGTCGAACATCTTTCTGAAAAAGGGGTACTTTTTAGGGGGCATCGCACTTTAGGGTAGCCATTACAGCATCGAGGTATCGACGTTTGGGGTACTAATTGTTGTATGTGTGACTTTTCAATAAACATGCAAAATGTTGAAAAAAATCTTCAATATTTCCCTACTTTAATTGCATCACATGCATATCTGTATGAATGTCACATGATTATATTACGCCATTTAGGGGTGCAAGGGGACCCAATAAAAAGTTTACCCAAAATGAAAGTGATATTTTTCCCACTTTCTGTAACCTGAGATCTGTGGTATTTATTTTATTATGAAGAATGGGTAATGGAGCATCTACCCTGAAAAAGTTATTTATTTTGGTTGGGTGGTTTTCAAGGTATGGTCCATTGAACATTACTTCAGCAAAACAGACTTGTCCACGGAGCATCATTTTTCTTAGGCATGGTTAAACACAACTGCAACATCAAAAGTACTTTATCTTAACCCGCTTCTGGACGCCATACTGCTCCACCCAGCGGTACTCCTCATCCTTCTTCCAACGCACCTTACGTGACTGGAATGCCCTTGACAAGGATGCTCAGTACCCATCCCTTAATGCATTCAAATCAGCATTGAGGGGAGCGTCCAGATAACCCTGCCAGCACCAACCGGATTTTACTTGCACCTGTAAATATGCACGAAACACGATGGCTGCGTCCTTGTTTTAATAACACGCGCGCATCCACACTCAGTTCGACTATCTTCAGTTACTGAAGTTTGAACTTTACGAGAAGGAGAAGAAGAAGAAGAAGAAATCATTGTAAAAGGATTTGTTTTGATGTCTCACGTGTTCAATCATGCCTTTGCTCCCAAGGACAAGTCTGTTTTGTTAAAGCAATGTTCAATAGACCATATCTTGAAAACCACTCAACCAAAATAAATAACTTTTTTAGGGTAGATGCTCCATTACCCATTCTTTATAATAAAAAAAAATACAGATATCAAATTACAGGAAGTGGAAAAATATCACTTTCATTTTGGGTAAACTTTTTATTGGGTCACCCTGTATTGAGTGTTGGTAAGCAGTTTAGGGTAGGGTTTGTATGTGTTACGCCATTTAAGGGTATCGAAATAGTGTTCTGGTTTACACCATTTAGGGTCCATTTCAGAGGTGCTTGGATGCGCATGGGTACCCTCGAAATAGTGTTCTGGTTTACACCATTTAGGGTCCATTTCAGAGGTGCTTGGATGCGCATGGGTACCCGCTTGGTATGTTCACTGAACCCCCGGGCAATTGATGTGGAGTGATGACAATCTGCTGTTTACAACAATTTTTCAGCAATCAGTAGATCGTCAAACATGTGACTCGGAGTGTAATGCTCCTCGTCTCAAACAAGTCACTGGGCATGGTTGTCATTCCATACGTTGAAGGAGTCTCAGAGCGGGTCTTTAGAGTGCTAAAATCTTACAATAATTCTACGGCCATGAAACCTCACTGCACTCTCAGGAACATTCTTGTTCACCCTAAGGATGACCCTCGATCTCGATACCACCGATGTCATCTATTCAATACCATGCAAAAACTGTGATACCGATTGGAGAGACTGGTTGAAAATCCTGGAAGCTCTTAGAGGAGCACAAGACAGAATCTGAAAGAGCGGTAACATCAGTTCGCTCGCACTAGAGCATCCCGTAAGAGCTCTCACTCCGCCATTAACAAATCGGCTATCATCGACTATGTAATGAACAAACCATGTTGTTGACTTGGAGGAGGCAGAGATTGTAGGCAAGGAGGCAAATAGATAAATGCTGGATTAAAGAGGCAACCACAATTAGAAAGCAGGACAAGACAATGAACAGAGACGAGGGGCAACATAATCTGAGTCACAAGTTTGATGATCTACTGATTGCTGATAAATCATCTAGCAACACTGCAACTAAGCAACCACATGTTGTAAACAGCAGATTGTCATCACTCCACATCAAGTGTTGATAAAGGAAACAGCTCGTTTCCGAAACATCCACAAGTAAGGGGTTATCTTTGGATATAAAGAATTTCATCAATCATGAATTCAAAATTGCTAATAGTCACATTTATTTTGTGACACAAGTGATATTGAGGATCTTTTTGGTTAAAAAGACCACATTAAAATCAAAGGGAATCCAATATCAATCATGCAAAATGCCAATACAGGAAGAAATATGGCAAATGTTGTGATTTTATCTGAGCCAATGGAGCAGCCATCAATTTGAGGAAATCACAATCAATATTCTCCTTTAGAAATAAGTCATAATAAGCTTACTCTTAGCAGGTTTATCCGCCTCTTTGGGCTCTGACGAGCTGGAGGAGATCTCTGACGACTGCACATCTACTGGTTTCGGAGTCTGACACGCCAAGCATGCTACACAATCGGGAGGATTGCGTGTGTAGCAGGCGTCACATTCCCACTGACCTGGTTTGATGGCAAATTTGGCCATCAAATCATCGGAAGGCTGAAAACAAGCCAAAAATCCAGAAACGTTCAAATTGATATAAAAAATAACAATTGTGATCCTTGTACACAAAAGATCCCATTTTGAATAGTTGTGAATCGGGTTATTTTGAGAGCCAATTTTCCAAACACTCTATTCTGAATAATTAGCAGTCCCTGTGCAATATTGAAATTGCTTACTCATGAAATGTGTCTTAATTGGTCAATCAGTTAACATAGTGAAAATCAACACTAAAGAATTTAGTTGTGCCTTCATAGAGAATGTTGTCAAATCTTGTTCTAATGTCTAATTTCTGAATCTGCTTCCCTGTGTAATATTGAAATTGATTACTCATGAAATGTGTCTGAATTGGTCAATCAGTACATTAGTTGTTACAAGGGCCTAATTCATAGAGAATGTTGTCAAATCTTGTTCTAATGTCTAATGGCCCTAAAAATTACAAATAAATCCAATAGGCTCAAACAAATCTGTTCTACAGGCAAAAGGACCTCTCAGTTTGGGTCTGTTGGTCAGGCCTTTTTTTTGTTGCCTTTTCCCTTTCAAAATGACAGTAAAAATGCAAAAAATCTGTAAAATTGTTGTTGTTTATTGTTTCACAAATTTCTTTAATAACTTATTCCCACTACTTCATAAATCTTGCACATTTTCAGATTTTTTTGTTGAATCCCTGACCAGAAACTTTACTTGTGGCTTACCTCTGATGACTGAGTGTCAGACATCTCTGGCGTAGATGGGACGTCACTCTTGGAGGAGTCTGTTGCCACAGCAACGGTTGTTCCGTTTATCTTCAGATCTTCAACAGCTGCTTCAAATATATCTGTGGAGTAAATATTGATTATTATTTCATGAACACAGAGCAAGTCATACTGGGTCCCCAGATTCCCCTAGCCATCTTTAGAGGTCCCAATCGAGGATTTGGGATTTACAGTAACTGAGCATTGCATTTTTGTTTCGCCAATGCCGCGAGAGGTTAAAATTAATGTGATGTACTTTTATGATAATTATTAGCATTCCTGTTACACATCAAAATTATGCTAAGGCGACAGGGAAATACCACCCCGGTTCTATGGGCAAACAGACCTCAAGTAGGGTCGATCAGGTGGGTTTGTTTTTGTTTGCCTTGTTTTGTTTCAAAATCTTTGTGAAAATGTTGGTAAATTTAAACAATTTTTGGCATTTAAAACAATTTGAACATTTTTCAAAACTAAGTCGGTCTGCCTCGTAGAACAGAGCTTTTTCTGTCGCCTTATTGTCCTCTTAGAAGTTCTAACAATTGTTATCAATCATGGCACTGTTACTATATGCAACGGGTGAGCAGGGATCCATTCAAATAAAGATCTAGGCATGTATGCATTAGAGCATGTCCCTGTGTTATCTTGTTATTTGTCACATTTGAAACTGCATCGTTTATTATAAACCGTTGTAAAATCTGTGACTGTTTTTACCGTCTTTATTAGTATCAAAGTGTAGCAAACAAAATTCTTTGAAAATATGTATGATAATGAAATGTATTAGCACAAGGTAATCAAAATTTACAGTAACATTACAATGTCCTATTGGCTAACACCCAGTCTTGTACCTATTTCAAACACTAAGGGATTACAGGTCACAAAAATGACTGTCCGTGGTGTCTTTCTTTAAATGGTGGAAGAAATTTCTTAAAAACAATTAGCAGTTTTTAACATTGGTTGAGGAGAAAAAAGAAATGAAAAAGAATTGACTCCAAAAAACATTTGAACAACCAATCACAAGCAAACAAATCAAATTGTTGGCAATTTACCTTCAGATGGTTTGGTTGGAGTCAGCTTTGTAAATGATGGTGCCACTGGTTTAGATGGCTGATCAAACACAGGAGCAGAATTTTGTCCAAGACTTGTTGCTGAGCTGACATCCGTGACAGAGGACTGGCCAGTGATGGTTTTTTGACCAAAACCAGATTGCTGCCCACCTGTTGAGGATGAGCTGGAGGATGCGGAGGCAGGTTGTCCAAATGTAGATGTTGTTGAACTGGAGGCAGGAGAGGCTGGCTGGCCAAATACGACAGAGGACTGGCCTAAGACAGATTGTTGCCCAAACATGGACGTTTTTGAGCTAGAGGATGAAGCAAGCTGCCCAAACACAGATGTTGACGAGTTTGAGGCTGTTGCAGGAGACTGACTAAAAACTGGTTGTTGGCTAAACATAGATGTTGAACTAGCCACAGTTGAGGCTGGCTGACCAAACACAGTAGGCGTTGCAGCTTTTTGAGCACTGCTGCCAGAGAACGAAAATCCAGTAAAGGGATCTTGCGCAGCTGTGGTGACAGGGGTCAATTTAGAGTGGGGTGATGCCTTAGTAACAGTAGTTGTTAAACTAGCCACAGTTGAGGCTGGCTGACCAAACACAGTAGGTGTTGCAGCTTTTTGAGCACTGCTGCCAGAGAAGGAAAATCCAGCGAAGGGACTTTGTGCAGCTGTGGTGACAGGGGTTGATTTAGGGTGGAGCGATGCCTTAGTTATGGTAGTTGTTAAACTAGCCGCAGTTGAGGCTGGCTGACCAAACACAGAGGATGATGAGGCAGGCTGTCCAAATGAAGGTGTTGTTGAACTGGATAAGGCTGGCTGGTCAAACACGAAAGAGGACTGGCCAAAGACGGGTTGTTGCCCAAACATGGATGTTTTTGAGCTAGAGGCGGATAACAAAGGCTGCCCAATCACAGATGTTGATGAGTTTGAAACTGTCGCAGGAGACTGGCTGACTGATAACCGGTTGGCTATACAACTTAGTTGGCTAAACACCACTGCAGTTGAGGCTGGGTGACCAAACACAGCAGGTGTTGCAGCTTTGTGCGGACTGCTGCCAGTGAAGGAAATTCCAGCAAAAGGACTTTGTGCAGCTGTGGTGACAGGGATTGATTTAGATTGGGCCGATGCTGTAGTTGTCGAGGCTGTTGCTGAAGACTGACTGAAAACCGGTTGTTGGCTAATCATAGATGTTGAACTAGCCTCCGTTGAGGCAGGCTGGCCAAACACAGTAGGCGTTGCAGCTTTTTGAGCACTACTGCCAGAGAAAGAAAATCCACCAAAGGGACTTTGTGCAACTGTGGTGACAGGGGTTGATTTAGATTGGGCCGATGCTGTAGTTGTCGAGGCTGTTGCTGAAGACTGACTGAAAACCGGTTGTTGGCTAATCATAGATGTTGGACTACCCGCAGTTGAGGCTGGCTGGCCAAACACAGTAGGCGTTGCAGCTTTTTGAGCACTGCTGCCAGGGAAGGAAAATCCACCAACGGGACTTTGTGCAGCTGTGGTGACAGGGGCTGATTCAGATTGGGCCGATACCGTAGTTGTTGAGGCTGTTGCTGAAGACCGACTGAAAACCGGTTGTTGGCTAATCATAGATGTTGAACTACCCGCAGTTGAGGCTGGCTGGTCAAACACAGTAGGCGTTGCAGCTTTTTGAGCACTGCTGCCACTGATGGAAAATGCACCAACGGGACACCGTGCAGCTGTGGTGACAGGGGCTGATTCAGATTGGGCCGATGCCGTAGTTGTGGCAGATGTGGGAGCTCTTTGGAAGGGGAACTCTGGTACAGTAGGAGGGACTGTGGCAGATGGTTTGCTGAATTGATGTGCCTCAGCTGGCTTGTCACTTAGCTGTGAAATAAAGGATGATTGGGCCAATGTTTCATCTTTATAATTATTTGAAACTATACACGTCATAGAAACACCGGTGACAGTTGTTGGAATGCCCTGCTTGTCGGACATTGCATTTTCTAATTCATGCAGGCGATCTAGGATTTGAGTTTTTGAGTCAAGTATGTGATGTGTTGGATGTTTCATGTCTAATATTTGGTCGACAAACTTTTCAACACAGGTCATCTCGGCTGTTAGAGATCTCATGAATTCATCGGTTCTATTCAATCGACTAATCTCGGTTTTGTACCTCTGCTCCAACTGCGAGTGTGCTTTTTTGTGAGATTTTATCAAGTTGCGGAGTCGCTTGGCAGATTCTTTCATATCCTTCTTTGCTTGACTGTAAGTATCAGTAAGTTCTTTCTGCATATTTTCAACAGCTTTTTGCCTCCTGCCAATTTCATGAATTCTATCATTCAAACTAGAGGAATTCTTGCGTACATCAGCCATAACCTGTTTAACCACTGTCGCTATATTATCAACATCATGACTCTGATGATCATCTTGACCGCATGATGCACACACCAGAACCTCACAATCTGTTTCTTTACAATACAAAGTAAGATCCTGCTCGGGGTGCTTCTTGCATTGTTGTAGCTGTTGCATCATGGGATTGTACTTCTGTTCTCGTAGCTCCATCAAAGTTGAGAGCTTATGATTGCGTAGTAGCCGCATCCTTTGATGCTCGTCTACACAACGCTGGCATTGAAAACAGTCACACGTATGGCAGAAGATCACTGCTAGGTTACCATCATCGCAACTATGACAAGCGAGGGTGCTGTTGTAAATGTCCAAACAAGTTTCAACGATAAAGTCATGTGTCAGACAGTCAATATTTCCTTTATGTATTGGTGTAACTCTGCGACAAGTCGGGCACTTGATTGTACTATGGTGTATTCGTTTTAACAGACAAATCTTGCAGAATGAGTGAAGACAGGGCAAGCATTTAGCTTTTCGTGTATCTTTGTCGTATGGCATAACACAAATGGAACAAGTCAAAAACTCCCTCTTAAATTTATCCTGTTCCAATGCCTCAGTGGAGGCCTTGCTGGGGCTTTTTCCAAAGGTGGCCATGCTGCATTTATCAGAAGTTGTTATATGGTGTTTTTTTACTATAGGTAGTTAAGATACATTGTCCACAAATATCAGCCTTGTTGCTTTATAAAGTGGTACGTCTTGTCTTTGTATATCATAACAAACACGACCCTTTTCGAAGGTTTACAGAGTTATCCTTTAGTCCGGAAGTGCATGGATACACACAGTGTTGATGTCATTCACTGACTTTTGTAGAGCTTTATTGCATGTAGTTTTCACCATATATCAACACTAACACCAATCATTGGTCTCAACTCACAATGGGCAACAATCAGCTATATATAGTGGAAACATCTTGGCATTTTGTAGTGAATTATTCACCAACAATCCAACAAATCATATCTGAATCACACAGTGTGAGCCTGAATTAACATTTCCACTATTCACCTCTTGCGTAGTATGATTGCAGTATCATGAAATTGCTGCTATAAATAGAGTTGCATGATTATGGGGAAAACCCAATAGTCATGTACAGTGTTGCAACAAGAAATGGCCAAAGCAACAGCATTGGAAGTGTAAAGTAGCCCAATTAGTATTGACAATAGCCCAACCTGTAATTGGGCTAAAAGTAGCCCAATTAACTATTGAAAACAGCTCAATCCAAATTAAATCAGCTTATTTTTACTTAAAATATCGGACCAATCTTAAAAAGAAAAATTAGCCCAATTTGGTATTGAAAGTCCAATTTGGTATAGAAAGCAAGTCACATTATTGTACAAATGGCCCAATTTTATATCAAAAGTAGCTCATTATCAGCAGGAAAGTAGCCCACTTTTAATATTTAAAAAAAATCCATATTTTAATAATTTAAGTACTCTTAAAATAATTCGCCCAAAATGACTTCCCAAATTGTGAGTGTAGGTAACCTTCGGAACAAATTCAGTAGGTTAAAGATCATCAATTGTGGGCACAGAAGGCGAACATACCAGCTTGAGATAATAGGTCATGAAAAGTATCAAGTGCAGTCTGTATATTAAAGGAAGGCCCATTCAGTTATTTGTTATTTCAGTTTTAATAAAATAAATTAAATAATGTGCCCTATAGACGTTATTCATAATTGGCGCATTTACATCAAAAGAGGGCCGTGTTATCCAACTGTGCATGCTCAGTTAAAATGCTTCGAAAACCAGGCCAGCGATGTAGCCGAGACGAGAATGATGTAGTTTTTCATGTGGTGACCTTTTGAGCTGTTCAATATTTGACCTTATTATTATTATTTGACCTTCACATTCGTGAAATAAACTTGAACATATAAACTATCTATTCCACTAGTTTGAAATGAAATGTTTGCTGGTAACCGACACTATCTAGGAAAATGTAGAAGTTCACAGTTCATAACATTGCAGTAAAAGTACGAGATTGTAATGTTTATCGGCGCACTAATTGCTCTGAGCATGCTCAGTTAGAATTCACACCTCTGTTGACGTAAATGCGCCAATTATGAATAACGTCTATTGCATAGAATTCTTCCTAAATTAAGTTTTATAGAGTTGGACCCAGGTATGGGTCCTATTTCATGAATTATTTAAAAATCCCCATAAGAAGTGTTGAAAACTTCAGAATAATCACTCTTTTTAAGATGCATGATGTCTTTTACGTGTGCCTAGTGCATTGGTGTACATGAATTGTGATTCTTATTGTAAGATCTGATATGATAATCATATTGTGGCAACTTGCTCTTCATAAGCCCCACACAAATGGTGTTGGTTATTGTCTACCACCTGCCACTAATTTTCAAAACTGTAAACAAATTGCACATTTTACCACCAATTCTTTTTCTATTTTCTTGCCCTCCACCCCGGTTTTTTTCTTTATCCTGTTTGCCCCCCCCCCCCCTTCCCCCAAATGTTGATGCTGGTGCCACCACTGCCAACAGTACCCCAAATTATTTCTAAATTCCAGATGAACATTTTGTTTTCCTTTTGAAAATGACATTTTAAGTTGTAAATATTCATTTTTGGGGTAATTTGTATACATTTTTAAAGTCGAATAGTAATAAAATATAGGTATACTACCTTTATGTGACTTTTACTTAGTTTTTACCCATTGTTTGACAATCCATTAAAAACACTAGTTGTATTCAAAGATCCGATTGTTATATTAACATAATTTCCTATGTACTTGTTAGTTACAGGTACTTTTTGTTGTAAATTGGTCCGCTTGTTTTACAAAGGAATTGTTTCATAAATTACAAAAAGCATACCCATTCGTTGTCACTATAAAGTGTCATTGTTCATAATCAACAAACAGGTTCGAAAGCTAAGAATCGGTCATATAACCCTAACTCTAGTGCATCACATGGCAACAGATTTGTTTCCGACCCACAAAATTCACCAGATAGGTCACCCCGACCCCCCCCCCCCCCCGGATTGAACCACGGACCTCCAGCACCAGGGCCCCAGATCCTAGCCACTACACTGCGGCTGTCAGTCACACTCGGCAAAGTATATTTGCCTCGTTATATAGCCTGGGTCTGGTTTGTAGCCCAAAAACCTGCAAGCCGGCTTATCAAAACATTCCGCCCAGTTGCTGTGTGGTGTAGTAGAGTTAGGGTTAATTAATAAGTCTCAAATTGATTATGGTATACGTATATGTGCCTCCCTTTTGGGGTACCTTTTCGCAAAAATTGGTATAGCGATGGGGTGGTTTTCATCACAGACCAAAGCGCCCAATTGGCATAAATTGGGTGAATTTTGAGGCATTTTTGGAATTTGTGCAAAATTGGGTGCTTTTCTTACAAAATTGGTATATATTGATGGGTGGGAAATTAGCCAAAAAAATAGGTATAAGGAAAGTCACATTTTTGAAGTCCGGTAGGCACATCCACGTACGATTTTGGCGAAAGTACCCCCCCCCCCCCCCCCCCCCCCCCCCCCGGGTTTTTAGTAGGTTGGAAAACATATTTTAGCAGTAATTTGAAGATTTAATTTTAAAAAATGTATCAAACTTCAATTTAGACAACACTGTAATCAGGGGGAAAACAAATCTGTATAAAACAAATCACATAACAGTTGCTTTACATTTGCTCTGTAATCAAAGAATTCATATATTTATTATACATATACCACTGATAAATCCAGTTTCCAAGAAACGGACAAATCTAAATAATTCTACATATTGTAATGATGAGAGTGCAAAAAATCACTATGAACATCATTACATTATACAAGATATTTAACGTAATTTTACAAGAGTTTTTTTAAGTGCTTAGTGTTTTATTCCTAGCAGTATGAATTTTGTTTGACAAAAACAACAAACTTAAACAAATAAGAGAAAAAGGTGCATACAAAACAATGATACAAATCAATCATATCAATATTCAGGTGTTTCAATAGAGTGAATGAAATTCGAATAAATTGGAAGGAAGCCATGTTGTTTTCAAAACCAATTTGAATTTGGAACCTTTTAAATCTTAAATACTAAACACATGGAAAAAAGTATCGCACCACTGCTTTTTTTGTTGAAAAGTGCAAATGTGGCCTCGAATTTTGCCACCATGGTGTGATATTAAGCATCATTTGTTTGCGTAAGCTGTCCAACAAAATGTTGTGCAATAAAAGGGCCACATTTTAGTTTGTGACGTAATCGATGTAATGTTTTTTCAAGGCCAAGGGGAAAATGCATGTTTTTGTCCAAAACATGCATGGAAAAAGTGTGGGTATAACGCGATATTGAGAGGCCCGATGATTAATCTCTAAAGTTGTAATCTTTGGTAACACAATTAAGTATTCCAAGGTCAAAGGTCATATGGGGTCAAATTAAACCAAAAAAACTCCCTTTTTCGTACGCCCAACGGTTATGGGGTCTAAGGTCAAAATAGGTCAAATTTTAAAGAAGTTCAAATGACAAAAGCAATATCGCGAAGGTGTTGACCTAGGTCAAATAAACAAAAACAAAATCAACGGTGACTAATATAATGACTATTTTAAGTTCTTAAAGTCTATTCAATATCGCGTTATACCCAAACTTGTTTCATGAATGTTTTTGGACAAAATCATGCATTTTTCCCTTGGCCTTGAAAAAACATTACATCGATTACGTCACAAACTAAAATGTGGCCCTTTTGTTGCACAACATTTTGTTGGACAGCTTACGCAAACAAATGATCCTTAATATCACACCATGGTGGCAAAATTCGTGGCCACATTTGCACTTTTCAACAAAAAAGCAGTGGTGCGATACTTTTTTCCATGTGTATATAACAACCTGAACAACTGCCAAATAATTTTAAATCACTATGAAAATATGTTGCGAACAATTTCATTGTGGATACTTTCTTTTTGTACAGAGGCATCTACCTGCCTATCTAACAGTGTACACCTAGCACCAAAAGTCCCGGACCAGGTGCTTTAAGGTTGGCTTATTCAAAATAGATAATCGGTACCAGAAATCTGAGATATACATTAAATGAGCAAATTTCTTCTCCGCAGTTTGATACCTCATTCAACAAAATCGAATGGATACTTTTAAAGTTATGGCGATTTCAATGACCGCGCATAACAACAGCAAAGTTGCACGGGGGAGGGCGAAATGAATTTGTTTTTCGTAACCTTCTACAGTAGGGGGAGGGCAAGGGCAACTCAGCCCTTTTATGGCAAAAGAATGTATCTTATATGTAGTTTTCTAACAGTATACTCCCTTTTAACATGATAAAAGATAGCTTTTTTCTCCATAAATCATGTAGTGGTAAAAGGCAGTATATAACTGTTATTGTCTTTACAAGTTGCAACCTTTTCCTAAGTGAGGATTATTGAACCAAGTTAACACAATCCATGTTAAAAGAAAGTATATCATTAGGAAAGTACATACAAGATGCATCCTTTTGCCATAAAAGGGCTGAACTGTCGATTATCAAGCTCCATTTTTCTAGCCGGTTTTGGGACGTCACGTCACAAGCCCCTCCTCTCATATTTCTGACTCAACAGCAATTCTCTAAAGTTGACAGCCTGGTAAAGTCTTGGTACACCGGGAAAATATCCTTTGCCCCCTCTGACAAGTGACACCAGATACGCCACTGCGGAATATTCAAATTTGAAAAGGTAATGCGTTGCTGTGCCTTGTGGATTAACATAAGCTGCAGTAAATTATTCATTTTTTGCTCAAAGTTATAACAAATATATCATTCCAGCTATGGTCTAATCAGTTCCAAATTGGCAAGAATTCTGAGGCTTGTATTTGTCCATGCGTAAAAAGAATCCATGTCATTGCGCATATTTATTGGTGAAAGTGTGCGTTTGTGCATCATAAGCAGGTATTAGCGAGTGGTGGGCAAGTAGGTATTCCATTTGGGCCCACAGATAAATATTAGCCTCACAATTTTTGCCAATTTGGAACTGATTGAACTATAGTAAAGAGTACCAAAATCAACTTGGTGTTTAAAACAAAATTACTTCTAACCATATAAGGATTTTTTCGACTCGCTCTGTATTTTTTCAAAGTGCTAAATGTCTAAACATCATAATACAATTTGCTCTCAAATATTTTAAATACTGTGAAGGCACACAATCAAAATAGATCACTTTTAGTTTTATAAACATAAATGTTAATATAAATTCTGTAACAAAGGCATGACACAATTATCAGGCATACGATCAAATATCGACTGCACGGTTAACATTAACTGTTTCCATGCAGACGACATATCAAAATGTTTCAAAAATGTCAATATTATTGAATTTCATTATCATATTTGGAATCACCATGAGAAATGTATTGACATAAGTACAAACATGCCTAGTATGGGTTCAATATTCCTTGCGATAGAAAAATCTGTTTATGGTATAACTAATAGCATGGAAACCCGGGAGGGGTACTCGCGTATGTAAGGCATACGGGGACGTGCCACTCCAGAATTTCACGAGACATCCTTAGCCATGGGTAAGCTTTTCAACTGAAAAATCCTTATATATGGGTCCTGTTATTACAAATTTCGCGAAATTTATGTCTATTTTCATGAAAATTTGCAAAAATTAGGTCTATTTTCACGAACATTTGCAAAAATTAGGTCTATTTTCCCGATAAGTTGCGAAAATTTGGTCTAAAATGAAGCAAAACCCCTAAAAATGGGTTACCGATTTTTCCAAAATCACCCTTAGAAATGGGTATGGGTTTTGAATCTCCAGCGACATACCCCTGACCAAACCAAATCCGAGTACCCCCCCCAGTGTTAACCAACCAACCAACCACCCTACAAATCAAAAAAAAAAAGGATTTACCAGCCATCCAATAAATATCATGAATAGAATAACACCAACAGATATTATAAAAAACTCTCGCTAAGGCCAAACACAGAAGAAGGTCCGTCTCAGAAGCCCGCCCGCATTGGTATGTGAAATGAGCTACGTCTATGCGCTGGGGGCTAAAAAACTCTTTGGGGGGGGGGGTTGATTTTTGGGGGTTGATTTTTTAAAAACAAATTTAAAAATGTTCTCCGTAAGCTTGGATAAGCAAAAGAAAGAAAAAATAGCAAAAAAACCAACATAGCCTATTTTCTTTAAAAAAATTTTTAAAAAGAAATTGCACAGCACTTACCTTTTTTGCACAATGTTTCTGAGACAGACTATCTTCTTTGTTTAGCCTGACCGATATCAAGATTAGTACTAATACATTTCTGGTTTACATAAATTTCAAATAATTGTCAACAATTTTACAAAGCATGATCTTTTCATCGGAAATACAGTACCTAGTAAGTTATCAATTCTGTTTTTTAACAACTGAGATTTTAAGCTCACCTTTTCCCTCCAAAGTCTTCAGCCCCGATTTACATGAGGGTTGTGTGTTTTCCGAGTCAAATAGGGGTTGTACGGAAGGCACCTTTACATAGTCTGTAGGTTGTACACGGCCGGAAGGCACCTTTACATTAAGGTCACAAATTGTCTGCTTTGTAATTGTCCAATTCCGTGTTTTCCGTTTTGTAAATTTTGCATTTTTCTGTGATGCAATTTTCCCCAGGAAAGCTTAAAATGTACAATCTATAAACCAAAATAAACACACTTTACAGAAAAACACATCATTTTAGATTTTTAGGCTTACCTTATTAATACTGTAGCGGTAGCCGACCCTCTATATCGCCATTGCATTTTAATATTTATATTGTTTTATTCAAGACTATTTATAAATTTTGTGTTTTGGACGTTTTTTGTGTATTTTTCCCCTTCTTTTCATCAATATGTCGTTTTCCGCGTTTAACCTCAATTCCTCGATTTCGTAACCATACTTTACATAGTCTGTTTAGTATTGGTGGATGTCTTGAGTCGCAGACACCAGATAGTGTCAGACGACTTGGAATAGGTGTTGTACATAGGCGGAAGATACCTTTACATAGGATTGTTCAGTAAACGATGCAACAAGACCCTTAGAAAAATGTTCAAATTCTTCGTCCACATTTGAAAAGAAATTTGTGGCAAAGTCAATGTATAAATGTTGCCACAGATTTCAGTCCAATGATAAATCGTACTGGCAATTTCAAATTGAGTCAATATTAGAAACTCCTTCCCATATTTGTGATGAGTTCTTGTGTAAATGGGACAATATCATTTCTTTGTACCTGTTTTAATGTATTATTTTAGAAAATTTATTCTCGAATAAACTTGGGCAGTGCACTGACATTGATCAATCTTATTTTTGAAATGTCTACATTAGTGGCCCGATAGGAAAATCTTCAGCTCAATCCACAGCACACAGCTTTGTAAAATGATGTCATGAGTTATACAGCCCTTTTATGGCAAAAGGATGTATCTTATATGCACTTTCCTAATGATATACTTCCTTTTAACATGGACTGTGTTCACATGGTGCAATAATCCTCCCTTAGGAAAAGGTTGCAACTTGTAAAAACATTAAAAGTAATATACTGCCTTTTACCACTACATGATTTATGGAGAACAAAGCTCACTTTGATCATGTTAAAAGGAAGTATTCTATTAGAAAACTACATATAAGATACATTCTTTTGCCATAAAAGGGCTAAGTAGTGATGGCTGATCCAACCCAAGGTCTGTACTGTCGATTTCCGATTAGAAAATCTACAAATCGGGCCGATTCAGATCTAGCAAATTATAATTCGAAACCACCGCGAATCCCGCTCACTTACCAATTTTCTTTCTAGAAATGTCGTCGTAATGGTTTTTTCCTTCGAGGGATCAATAATTGCTACCCTTGAATCGCTATTGTGCAATGCGGGTTTTACTTTCTAGAAACGTCGTCGTAAATTTTATTTCTTGTGTATTTTTTAATCCAAAAGATCGGTAGGGTGGATCGGTAACTGATTCAAGGCCGATTCAATGCAGATCGGCACCGATTCCGATCTCCCGATCAGGACCAGCCATCACTAGACTCATGAGTCACCAAATGAGATAATAGCCATTTATCAGGATTCAGAAGAGAGTTCCTGAGGGCCTCCATTTCCATCTCTTTAGCTCTTATGGCCCACAATTTTCTCAAATTTGTCCATTGTATTTTGTTTGGCAAACTCAGGATTCTATTCACAAAAGTTCTGTAAGGCCAGATTTAAAAAGCATTAAATAGTTCCCAATCAATCAAATAACCAAAATGAAACACACTAGATTTGGATGGCCATAACTGCAACCAAGTGAAGCAATGTGGATAACTAATTTCACATATTTTGTTATTGCTTATAAGTTATAATTCCACCAGAGAATGAATATCTTCATCGGTTATATGGCTGCCGATCTGTCATGACCCTGGAACCAAATATAGAGATGCAGTACATGCAGAGCATTATATGCTGCATGAATTATCCCGGGCTGTAAATCACACATTTCTAAATCAGAAACATTTAGATGCATCCCTGTAAATGACCACAGGATTTGTAAATCAATCAAACAATTCACATTGAGTTCAGAGTTGCATTACACACAAGGGCAGAAATGACAGAATTAGTCAGGCACAATATGCCCATTCAGTTCAGAGTTGCAGTACACACAAAGCATCATGCTTGCAGTACATGCAGAGCATCATATGCTTGTACTACACACAGAGAATCATATGCTTGCAGTAAACACGGAGCATTATATGCTTGCAGTACACGCAGAGCATCATATGCTTGTACTTCACACAGAGAATCATATGCTTGCAGTACACGCAAGGCATCATATGCTTGCAGTACACACACAGCATCATATGCTTGCAGTACACGCAGAGCATCATATGCTTGCAGTACACGCAGAGCATCATATACTTGTAGTACACACAGAGCGTCACATAAATTACTTCATTATACATTGCTAACACCAACTTCTTGTTCTTCTTCCTCATTGTCTGACGTACTATGAACGCTACTGCTGGCCCCGCTAGCCGTCGTGTCCGAATCCTCTCTATCACCTCCGACCGGGTCGATTGCAGTTTGCCCTGCTCCGCTGAGTAAAGATCCCACGACGGACTCTTTAGGTGCCATATTAGAAGATGCTGGACTCTCGGTAGATTTAGGAATGACGTCTGGAGAGAAGCCTAAGGTGGATCCCACAGTGCCCTCTTCAGTTGCATCTGACGGTGATGCCATAGGACTACCCTGGATTGTTGATGTCTTGTTGGGAGCTAGGGAAGAAGAGGAAACAGGGGATTGGCTGGATGCTATGATTGGGGATTCAGTGGTTGCCGGTTTGTTCTCAGGTGCTATTGGTGGCACTGAGCTAATGGCTGCTTCCTGGGTTTCTGAAGTACTTTTTTCTGGAAAAGAAAAACATAAATGGATAGGATATTTATTATTAATTTAAATTTAACTAATAGATAGAAATCATTATTGTCATCAATGAATGATTCTAGTTTAAGCATGAGACTGCTGGTGCCTGCATATTAGTCCTCAAAAGAAGTAACTGACCAGGTCATAATATACTCTTTAACTCCAAAACTATAGCTCCTACAAAAAAAAAAGTAATACAGTTGTAAAGAAATTTCTCCTCTTTAACTTGATACATTATTCATTAAGATCGGTTAATAATTAAGAACAGGACATTGAAAAGGATAGAACAAAGTGCAGTTTACATTTAAACAGTTAGATTTTGAACACGCCGGACAGTGTGACAGGTATGTGTATGGGTTGCATTGATCAATTGAAGCATTCCCAATCCCCGTCTTACTATCAACCTGTTCGCTACCAGTTAATCAATAATCTGCCTGTTGCTTGTCCGAGGCTGCGAGTCAGACAAACGATATGTTAAAATGAAAAACGGACTTTGTTTTGGTGTAGAGCACATAAATGAGTTAATATTCATTCAATCTCCACATGTAATACCTCAAATTAAAGACAAGAAATGTCCTTACAATTTTATAGTCTAATATTTTACGTAGGAGTTATAGTTTTGGAGTTGAGAGCATATTTATCACCTGGTCAGTTATTTTGAGGACTGTATTGCAAGATACAATATTCTGTGTCATCTCTATTGCGATGGTAATTGCACCTATTTGATTGCACCTATGCAATCAAAGAATACTGTCTATCCTGGCGCAGACATGCTGTCTTGAGGTGATACATAATATAACTAAGGCCAAACAAAGAAGAAAGTCTGTCTCAGAAACATCATGCAAAACAGCTAAGTGCTGTGCGATCTTTCTTTTTTTTGTTGATTTTTTTGTTAGAAAATAGGCTGAGGTATGCAATTTTTTTTTTTTTAGCGATTTTGTTGTTGTTGCTTATCCAAGCTTACAGAGAACTTTTTAAACTTTAAAAAAAAAGAAAAAAAAAAAGTTTTTTAGCCCCCAGCGCATACCAATTTCCCATACCAATGCGGGCAGGCTTCTGAGACAGACCTTCTTTGTTTGGCCTAAGCCCTACCATTCTACCATGCAAAGAGGAATGACGAGGAGGGATTTGAAAATGGGAGAAGCCACAAATTGGTCAGTTGTATACAAAGATAAAGAGATAAAAACTCATGCAGTATGAACATTAATCTACAACATTCTGCTATTTTGTGAAATGAATGGGGAAAATGTTACATTTTCAACCCCAATAAGGTTGACTTTGGCCAGGCAATAAAATGTATTATCTCTCTCTCTCTCTCTTTTTTGACAACATCAATGAATTTGGAGACGAACATAATTTGCTGACAGACTGGGCAGAAGTCTTCCTCTTGTAGCGCCACTACCCATTCAAACTAAGTCAAAGGACATCAACATACCTAGCTTACTCTCTTCATCATCATCATCATCATCTGCTTCTGCACCTAGTTTGGCCTGGCATTCCTCAAACACCTGCTTAAACTTCAGTGCTGTGTCCTCCAACTTAAACTTGATAGCTAGTTGTTCAAACTTAGGCTCTCCTTCCGACGCGTCCATTGCAAGCCACACCCACGAGGTCTTGGAGCCCGCGTTGGGAGTTAGCTTCATCTCCGTGGTGATGTAATGATTGGCGCAAACCTTGAGCACCTGTTCACGGCGCATGATGACACGGAATCGACCCGTGGCTTCGTTGCAAAGGATCTTGACGTCACCAACGCCGCGGTCTTTCCACGCTTTGGTCGTTTCGCCATCAAAACGGTACAGCTTGGAGCGGGAGCAGAACAGTGAGGTTTCGTTCTCTTCACCGGTCTGTAGATCGACTTTATCAGGAAGATTTGCGATGGGATCAAAGTGGATATCTCTCTCATCCTCAGGGTTCAGTTCTTTGTCTGTCACGGCTGAAATGGGTTTCGGAGGTGGCAGCGGGGAATTCTTGAAGATTTCGCTGAAGGCGCTTTCCACCTTACGCATTGGAGGATTGGGAGCTGTAGATGAATGCAAAAAACATTTAGTTTCTGGAAAAGAATTACTAATATTTGATCAGTTCCAAATTGGCGAAACCAATGAATGAATACAGCGCGGGCGCGCTGAGGCAACAAGCTCAATGTGTATCATATGCGTGATGCGTGCGTTCTGCCTAAACTGTGTGCATGAGGCCATAATATAGGTGTACAGCTTTGATTTCTTTAGCGCGCAGAGAGATAAAAAACCAAGTATTTCTCGCCAATTTGGAATTGATTAAACTATAATAGTCACTATAATTGTGAAAGTTTTTGCTAGAACTGATCTTGGGTTAAAAAGACCACATTAAAGTCAAAAATAAACCAATATCAATCATGCACAATGCAAAACATAGAAGAAACATGGCAAACAATGTGATTTTATCTGAGCCAATGGAGGAGCCATCAATTTGAGGAAAATTACAATCAATAAGTCATAAAAAGCTTACTCTTAGCAGGTTTATCCGCCTCTTTGGGCTCTGACGAGCTGGAGGAGATCTCTGACGACTGCACATCCACTGGTTTCGGAGTCTGACACGCCAAGCATGCTACACAATCGGGAGGATTGCGTGTGTAGCAGGCGTCGCATTCCCACTGACCTGGTTTGATGGCAAATTTGGCCATCAAATCATCTGAAGGCTGAAAACAAACCAGAAATCCAGAAACGTTCAAAATATTGAAGGGGGGGGGGGGGGTGAGACTAAAGGATTTAGTTGTACAAATGCCTCCATAGAGAATGTTGTCAACTCTTGTTTAAATGTCTAATGGACCTAAAAATTAGAAATAAATCCAAACGTTTGGCCCTTTCGGGCAAACAGACCTCTCAGGTAGGGTTGGTTGGTCAAGCTTTTTTGTTGTTGCTTTTTCCCTTTCAAAATGTCCGTAAAAATGTAAAAATCTGTAAACATTTTACTGTTTATTTTTTCAACAATTTATTAAAAATGTTGCCTTATTCCCACACTACTTCAGAAATCCTGTATATATTTTCTGATTTTTGTTTTAAATTCCTGAGCAGAAAATTTACTTGCAGCTTACCTCTGATGACTGAGCGTCAGATATCTCTGGTGTAGTTGTGACGTCACTCTTGGAGGAGTCTATTGCCGCGGCAACGGTTGTTCCGTTTATCTTCAGATCTTCAACAGCTGCTTCAAAGATATCTGTGAAGTAAATATTGATTATTATTTCATGAACACAAGGATTTGGGAATTAAACTGAGCATGTGCACCTCACAAAACCACATGATTGGTCCAATTCTAACTTGAGTGTGTCGTCCGATCGTCTCGCCATGCCGCGGGAGGTATGCGCTCCATCGTGTCACGCAATGTACTTATTGGTTACTTTTATGATGTTAGCATACCTGTTAACCATCAAAATCAGGCTTAGGTGACTGGGAAACAACACCTCTCTTCTACGGGCAAACGACCCTTTCAAGTAAGGTCCGTCAGATGGTTTTGTTTGTTTTGTTTTGTTTCAACATTTTATCATTTTCACAATTTAAACAATTGTTGACATTTAAAAAAAATAGAACATTTATGAAAATTATTTCGGTCTGGCTCGTAAAACAGAGCTTTTTTCTGTCGCCTTATTGTCCTCTTAGAAGTTCTAAGCTTCAGGCTTCCTAACAATTTGTATCAATGTCTCTGATTGGCTCATTATATTCTATCTATAGCCACCTTTGTAGCCAATAAAAAAGGCAAAAAAAAGAAAAATTATGTATTGAAAATGAGGGTATGCGGGCAGATTAAAATTGAAACAATTTGGATTGTATATAATTATATTTATATACGATAATTACTGATGATGATGACTATAAATTACTAAATTTGATCTCAAAGAGTCAAATAAATCACTGATTTGCGGTGTACTATATTCCTTTTTAATGAGGAGCACCAAAGATCTTTTTTCTTTTCTTTTTGTTAATTTTTTCTTTTCTTTTCTTTAATTAAAATTTAGGTGTGTTTTTGTAAATTAGGGTCGGGCGGGTTACGCCAATACAACATTTTAATTTGAAGTTGAATTTTCGATCGCAACACAAGAAATAATTACCTCTATGACTCGATTCTGACGTCACACCTCCAAAAGGTCAAGTCGAGTCATTAGTCTGCTGATGAAAGGTGTAGAAACACCTGAAAATTCCAGGTAATTATTTCTTGTGTTGAGATCGAAAGTTAAACTTCAAATTATTTATCACCAACACAGATGAACTTTCATTCTAGTACAACATTTGGTTTGTTTGTATAAGTATAAGTATGATTGTACCAACCTTTGAATTTAGCAGCTGTGTCAGGAGACTTAAACTTTACTGCTAACTGTTCCGGCAGCGGATCACCATCCGATGCATCCATGGCCTGCCACACCCACGATCTATCTGAACCGGCATTGGGAGTCAGCTTCATGTTCTCGTTTAGATAATGGTTGGCGCACACACGGAATACCTGATCTCGACGCATAACAATGCGGTATCGGTTGGAAGTGGGATTGTGTAAGAGTTTAATGTCTCCGATGCCGCGTTCTTTCCACTGGTTTGTCTCTGTGTCAAATCGGTACAGCTTGCTGCGATGACTGAAGACCACATCCTCGCCCTCTTCGCCCGTCTTCAGCTCTACTTGATCCGGAAGTTGCACGATAGGCTCAAAATGGATGTCATCGCCTTCTTCGCTCTGGTAGTACTCTCCGTCTTTGCCGCCGGGAGACTTGGCCGGGGTTGTGAATCCAGGAGATTTTTTAGGTTTAGGAGGTGAAGGTTTTGGAGAGAAGTCACTTCCTATGTCCATGCGGAAAGAAAACGCAGTTCCTGTGCTTTTGGCCATATCAGAAAATGATGTGGATGCACCGTCTGGCGTAGAGGCAGCTGCACCGAAACTCTGCAATGCCTTGGTGAATGGGTACTGAGGTGGCGAGGCTTGCGTCAAATCTTGCACACTT
The DNA here is from genome assembly GCA_035610835.1 of Ophiura sarsii. Taxonomy (NCBI): domain Eukaryota; kingdom Metazoa; phylum Echinodermata; class Ophiuroidea; order Amphilepidida; family Ophiuridae; genus Ophiura; species Ophiura sarsii. Next base: position 7,023,479 of record CM069454.1, on the reverse strand, counting down.
CCGACACGCTCCGGAGTGGATGGTACACTGCTCACACCGCCAAACATGAAACCTGTATTGGTCGATTGTGGATCCTTGTCAGCATTACCGAAACTGAATTGAGGTAGTCCGGTGTTACGACTATCACCTGCGTCAAACGAGAATCTCGTTGTTGGCGTTCCACCCGGTGTGGTGTTCAACTCGACTCTTTCTGCATTTGGGGCGGCCTGCTGTTGCTTCACTGGGGTGGTAGCGGATGAGGTGTGCGAGGTGCCGAAGGTGAATCCAAGATTTTGAGTTCCGGCTATCTTGATACCAACCTGACCAGTGGACGGATTGGAGGTGGATTGGGTGCCGAAAGTGAATGAGGGAAATCCACCAGGACCAGGATTGAAACCACCAGTTGATTGAGCAGCCGGTGCAGAGGATGATTGCTGTAAACAAACATAAAATACAACCATATTAAATTTGAAAATGTTTCTATTTTAAAACTAACATATAAATCAATCATGTAACAGACAGGTTGTTATAAATGTCAGGAAGGTTGTGCCCAGTGTCTCTGGTGACGGTGGTTTACTGGACCTTGAACCTGGTGGACTCTCAGTTAGACTTTCAGTTTCTAACCTTTTTCTGGTGGTGACCCCATTCCAGAAACCAGTATCAGAGCTCGACCCCTCACAGAACAAAGTCACATGTGTTACCATAATACAACATTATAATTCATTTTATTTTTGTTAAATTAGGCTAGTCCGCGACCCCACAAAAAGTGTGTCGCGAACCCAACTAGGGTCGCGACCTAGAGGTTGGGAACCACTGAGTTAGACTCTTCCAGGGATTTGTAATTCATTCTCATGCTATGCCCCTCACGGCATTAGAATGAATTTCTCATGCAATTAGTGTGACCAAAAAACAGGAATTCCTGCTTCATCACAAAAATGATTATACTACCCTCTGACGAGTTATTTGTATAACTTCCCTGTTCCAGAATTTACCATTTCATTTTAAAATATTTTTTTCCCTATAAAGTTACGCATTGACATTTGTGAGAAAAATGAAGATCTGACATGATGACAATGCTAGAAAAAAACAAGAAACTTGTGAAAAAAAAGAAAATATGTGTTTACAATTGGGCCAAAAAGATAAGATTGTGATTAAAATGATTACAAAATGAAGAAATTAGTGTCACGGAACATAAAAAAGCCAGGAAATCCCTGCATTATCAAGAAAATTCTTAGCCTGGCATTTAAAAGCATGCAAATGTTGTCCTACTTACCTGTGTGTTTCCGAACTTAAACCCGCCACTCGTGGTCGAGGGCGCTGTTGACGGTTGAGTGGCGCCAGGCTTGGGTGTACTACAGGATACACATGCTGTTTTTTCAGCAAGGTTACGTACACAGCATATATCACATTCCCACTGTCCCGGTTGGGGGGCAAACTTTGCCATGAGGTTTACAGATGCCTGAAATGGTGCAAGAAGAGAATACATGGTTATCTTAAAGCCACAAGAGGGCGAGATGGGTTTTTTAATTCCATTGGGGGTATTCAATCAAGGGGTATATACATTTGGTGTAAAATCATCCTCCCCTACCCTCAACCCTCAGGGCCCTGCCAAGAACTCTTGGATTGGCAGGTGTTTGACCAAGTGTTTAATGCACTGAATTACACCTGTGCATGCTCAGAAGAACCACAGCCAGATATAAATGGGAAATACAAAAGGCAGCCATGTAACGAACTGCACCACATTGGTGACTCCCTGTGATACTTTCTGTTGTAACATAATTTAAATACTTGGCTGGTGCATCAATGACCCATCCACGATGCAATTGTTATGGCACCATCTTTATAAAACACTGCTCAAGACACAAGTACAAATCATGCTTGTGATCAATGCAAAAGTTCACCACATTGCAGCATCCTCAGCATTTTAATCTTCTTGATATGTTAACTAACTGTGCATGCACAGTTGGAATCCTGATGGACTTATTTGACTGATTTGAACATACAATTAATAATCTCCCTAAATTACAAACCTTTGATTCCGATGGCCCAGTCTGCGGTGCTCCAAATTTAAATCCACCAGTCATGGCCGGTGCAGCTGATGGTGCAGCAGCCCCTGGTTTAGGGGTCTGACATGCCAAGCACGCCGTTTTGTCCGCAGGATTGCGTGTATAGCAGGCGTCGCATTCCCACTCTCCTGTTTTCATTGCAAATTTGGCCTTGAGATCTTCAGATGACTGGATAGAATACAAAATGTAGTTTGTTGTTATTTTGTTTGCTTTATGGCTATGTGGTCCACATTTATGAAAGACTAAAGAGACATTGAGGTCTTGAAAACCAGCAAAATGGAAACTGTACATTTTGCATTTCATAGCAGCTGAAAGTGACACATAAGACCGTTTACATGAACATTTAGCCGACACTAAAATCAATAAGTCATTTGACAACCCTGTTTGAAGTGATTTGTTATGTACCGTTACAAGCTAAAACTTGGCCAAATTCAACTTCAAATTACTACAGATCAATATTTTCCTTTCCTATGTCTTACCGTATCCTTGGGCTTCTCTTTAGATACTGTCTCTTCCTGTTGTTGTGGAAGCACTGGTAGCTGAGCCATCTCAGTCTGGCATTCCTCAAATTTGGTCTTGTAACCATGGGCAATGTCTGGAGTCTTAAACTTGATGGCTAGTAGCTCTGGGCTAGCTTCACCCTCTGAGAAGTCTATTGCGTTGTAGACCCAGGCTCGGTCAGACATCTCCATGACCTTTAGCTGCATAGCTGTGGTGATGGTGTGATTGGCGCAGACCTGAAAAGGAGTATAGTGGGAAGGGGGTTATATTTAATCTACATTTTTCAGATCTACTGATTTGTTCACAGGAAATGGTCAGTGCTGATCTACATAGCAACTGTGTAGGGATACTGATGTCCTGCACCCAAGCCTCCAAATAAGTGTGCATGGACCAGGAGCTATTTTTTAACTTTTCAACAAAAATAGTTCCTGGTCCTATACTTTACTGTGTAAAATTTGAAAAACACCAGGAGCCAAAACTTGGGAACCAGGGGGTAAAAAACTCCTGGGTGCCTGCTTATTTGAAGGCTTGCCTGCACCTTGCAATTCATCCTTAGATGGAGATACCGACTTATGCAAGACTATTTAAAAGTCACCTCTGCATGGAATTTGTTGAATTTGTACTTTGAGGAAGAGATAATGGACCCCGAAAATTCGAAAAATGTAATGAAAAAAAGTTATGACCAATTTTGACCTTTACCCCATTGATTTCTTCAGTAACCTTTCCCATATAAAGGGACAACCCTGGAACAACCAGCTGACTATTAAGTGCAAGTCAACATGATTTGTGAAATCATGCCGATCATAAATAAATAAAATAAAGTTACAATACTTTGGCTTACCTTATGAACCTGCTCACGTCTCATGACGACCCTCACTCTCCCGGTATCTTTATGCTTCATCAGTTTCACATCACCCACACCACGCTCTTTCCACTGGTTTTTCTCCGCATCAAACCGGTATAGACGGCACCTCTGCTTATACAGGCATTCCTCTTCCTCGTGTCCTGTCTTGAGATCAACTGCATCGGGTAAGGTCACGATGGCCTCGTATTGCGGGTCATATTCCTGGTTTTGTCCGTCGTGCCCATCAGCGTCTGGTCCGTCACCTCCTCCTTGGGTGAACAGCTGGGCGCCAGCATTGGCGAAGGCGAACTGTCCCGAAGCATCTGAATCAGAGAGATAAACAAATTATTCAAGTGAGTCATACAGGCACACACACTAGCGTCCATATGGTGGCAACCAAAGAAGATATCTTGAGCAACACCACCATGCTTCACTTTTATCACATGACCACTGATTTCTGTCACAAAGTGTCCACTGGTTCCCATAGACATTACAATACAAATGTTTGCACTGATTGTTTTTGGGGAAAGCTCTGTTGGCACTGTAGTGGTGCTAAACATGCTGGAATGAACACAAAATCTTCGTTGGGTGACAACAGACTAGAGTAAGTTTGAAAATTACAGAGAAAAAATGTGAGTTTCGTTCATTTCTGCTTGAAATAATTGGGACTAATTTTCAAATTAGTGTAAACCAATGCATCAAAAAATGCCATGATTTTATTGATGGAAATTTCTCAGCCATCAACAATTCAAAAATGAAGATAAATTTTATGAAAAATAAAAACCATTAATAAAATGTGTGAAATGGGGTTAAAAAGACTAAATACAGGATTCAAGTAACTGAAAATACCAACCACCCACAAAAAAGTACAGACATTTTGACAAGAAAAATAAAAAGAGAGAAAAAAAAATCAGGAAACTATAAATAATACCTTAAACAAACAGGAACATTCTCATGTGACAGGTTCTCATGCCTGAATGATCAAAACCAAACAGTTCAACCCTTTTGCATTCATCTTACCATCACCTTTGCTTCTCTGTTGTTGTTTGATCCAGTCCACATCCCACAAATGTTTAAGGGAATCGTGTACCCGATCTATACCCGAGTAATGCTTGTGAGTGAAGGCAAATTTGTTATCAGGCAATGTATTGGGCAGCTTCCAATTTTCTAATTTTGTTAACCATAACATGATCTGATTTCGAGAGGCAAGTAGCCGTGCTGGATGTTGGATTTCGCAAGCTTTATGGGCAAACCTAGACGCACTGTTCATCTGTCCTGTCAAACTGGCCATGGCTGCATTGTCTCTTCTTAATCGATCCTTTTTGGAACGGTACAGGTGTTTTAAGTGGAAACATGCAGTACTGTAGCGAGAGTTAAGCAAGATGTGCAGTTTTTCAACAGATTCTTTTATATCCTTCTCTGCCTTGCTGTAACTATCAGTCAACTCCTTCTCCTTAGTTTCAATTGTTTTCTGCTTTAGATCCATTTCATGAACTCTGTGGTTGATTCTAGCGGTACTCTGTCGCATATCTGCAACGACCTCATCTATAACGGTTTTGATATCGACAACATCATGACTCTGGTGGTCAATCGGACCACAGGATGCACACACCAGAACATTGCAGTCGGTTTCTTTACAATACAAACTAAGATATTGCTCTGGGTGCATCTTGCATCGTTGTAGCTGTTGCATTGTGGGATTGTACTTTTGTGCTCGTAACTCCGTCAAAGTCGAGAGCTTATGATCGCGTAGTAGTCGCATTCTTTTATGCTCGCCTACACAACGCTGGCATTGAAAACAGTCGCATGTATGGCAGAAGCTCACTGCTAGGTTACCATCATCGCAACTATGACAAGCGAGGGCGCTGTTGTAGATGTCCACCATAGTCTCGGCAATAAAGTTATTTGGCAGATCACCACAAGTTTCCTTCACGTTTAGTATTATGTGACAGATTGGGCAAGTGATGATACCAAAACCAATCCTTTTTTGTTTAATCAAGCAAGAACTACCAAAGGAGTGCAGACAAGAAAGACATTTAGCTCTGTGCGTATCATTATCATATGGTTTACCACAAAGAGAACAGGTCAAAAACTCTGCCTGAAAATTGTCCTGTTCTGTTTTGTTTGCCCTGATAGGCTGTTCATCATCAGAGTTGGCCATTCTACTTGTCGCAGCCAAGGTGGCCATGTTGCTCTTGTTCTTGTTCATGCAGACTTTAACCTTTAACGGTATAACTTGAATCACACAATTGTTGGCTGAGATTGAGAAGTTCAAATCATGAAGTATTCCATGTAGAGAAATATACCATGTGTAAGACCATCTGCTGATTTTCTGCCTCTGCAATCTTCCATACAATCCATTTCATATTCAAACACCAATCATTGAATGCAAGTCCTGGTGAAATACCAAGGCTGCCTACAATAATTCAGTAATAATTTCACTAAAACAATCGACCACCGATAATTTGGTATACACGCTGTAATCAATCATTTGCATCAGCAGTGAACTGTGATATCCACATTACCACATATGCAACATGCATGTGATATTCTACTATACTGTTTATTCAATTGTACATGTAGCAACAATTTTATTTCAGTTGCAGAATATGACTGGTATTAGGGAAATACCCCTACATGTACAGTGTTGCTAAACAAATGTTGGCTGAAGGCACCCAATTGGTTGCGATAAAAAACATCCCATTTGTCCCGAGAGTAGCCCAATTTGTAGCAAAGTAGCCCAATCTAGTAGCATTGCATGATTTCATTGGTGACAGGGGGAAAACCCTTCAAAGCTGCCAAATGAAAAGTTGCTAGATACGGCTACATTAATTCTATAAATAGCCCAATATGCATGGAGGCAGTCATATCAAATTAATTTCTGTGTATTACAATGCAGCCCATGAGTCAGTGGCGTAGCTCAGGGTGGGGGGGGGGGGCAAATGCCCCCCCCCCCCTCCCCCTGACGGGAAAAAACCATTTGTGCCCCCGCCCCCAAAACCCATTTGTGCCCCAAGTATTGCTTGGTAAATTGGCGGGTAGTTAATTTGGGCTAATATAGTATGGGTTTAGTAACTCTGCAGGCTCTGTGCCAGGAACACACAATGCAGATTAAAGGTCACAGAATTGTACACAGAAATGAAGGGATAACTAAAGGTCATGCAAGGCTCTGTACACATGGGAGCACCACACCAAATATCTTTCTCATTGAAATACGTGTAAAAGTGCCATATTTCAAGACACCTTTTCTACCCTCCGGTTACATTTATGGCATACTTGTCACCTATGACCATTTTCAGTAACATCTCAACTTTAATTTAAGCCTTGTTTCATGAGGGGTTATTAACCTAAATTTCCCGCTACGGACCTGCACACAGCGCCCTCACTTTTTCACGTTTTCTGGCATGCCTGTTCACCATTTAGGCAGGTGCTTACGCCCTGGGCACTATTTAGGTCGATAAATTAAAAATATCGTATTTTATCATTGTAGGTGCAACGGATAGGTCCCATTCGTTCATTTAAATACAAACATACCATCCCCGGAGAAACAAATTGCCCGAAAACCTCACATTTACAAGCCTAGTCTTCGTGCTTTTCCGGAACTACTACAGGATTACACGAATTGCGCATTGATTTGGTGCAGTGCTCCCACATATTTTCACTTTCCATAATTTGCATGACTTCAGTTGTCAACTAGTGGTCGTCCATCTCTGTCTTGATAATCTATGCATTAATGTACACAGACAGACAGACAGACAGACAGACAGACAGACAGACAGACAGACAGACAGACAAAAAAGACAATTCCTATTATTGGCCTGCATATTCACAAGATCAAAACAAACAAAACATCAAAAAAGATAGTAATTGGAGGTGGGGAAATAATGAACTTTAATATAAAGATGTAAACATTTGAGTGAATTTTGGTTTTTTTAAATACAAAAATTCAACAGCAAAAATATATTTTATATATATTTTTAATTTTCAAAAATGTTGACAACAATTGGGTCGTTAATATTTAAAAGGAAAACTTTGTAACAAATATTGTAGCGATTATTAAAGATTTTTCATTGATATTTTTACTTTTTTAGTTTATTTAGAGTCAAATTAGCTTGACAAAAAACTATGCTCGTCTCAGAATAAGATCGCTCACCACAAAAGCCTGAGTAGTCTTTCGCACTGTCATGAAATAACTTCTCAACAAAATTCATAAATAAAACGTCACACTCGTACTCAGATGCGATTATTATTAATTTACTCATGTAGTTAGTAGAATTGCTCAAAATAGCCCTCATCTCATTGTATTTTAACCCCTGCTATACAAAGGTCCATTTTCATCAACCAGGTTAGACGAGATCTATCTTCAAACCCACAGCAGTCTAAGCATTTATCCCATAATATTACAAAATATATAATAGGGGCTTTTCTTTTGTTCAGATCCTGCAAGGGTAAACTACATGAATGCTGCAGGAATGTGTACGTTCCCGAGTTTTAGCGCCTGGTATTTCTCCAAAATACATGACCTGGTGCCAGCAAATTTAAGTACTCAGTCGCCTGGTCTAACATATGAAGGTTTCCATGTTGCATCTATGACCCAAGTTTGGTATAAAATTGGATAGATTAAGCCCATTGTATTGGTCTCGCTATGAGTTTTGAAATATTTTTATAAACTCATAGCTTGACCAATACATATGGGCTCAATCGATCAAATTGTATTCTAAAATAATTGTGTTTTAAAATATTGGGAAGACGCATGGCTTGACCAATACATATATGGGCTCAATCGGTCCAATTTTATACCACACTTGGACACCTCAAAACACAATAATGGTTGCAATTGGTCATTGTATGGAAAAGAAATGCACAAATGTAATACATTTTACATATGCAGCCACTTTTATATCTTGACCTCAGATGACCTTTGACCTTGGTATGTGACCTTTGACCTCATTAACATATGAAGGTTTCCAAGTTGCATCTATGACCCAAGTTTGGTATAAAATTGGATCAATTGAGCCCATATGTATTGGTCAAGCTATGAGTTTTAAAAAATATTGGGCGAGATGCAGTCGAGCCCAATATTTTAAAACTCATAGCGAGACTAATACAAATTAGGCGTAAATCATCAAATTTTATCATTATTATGTTTTGGATCCAATATTATCCATTATTATGTTTGAGAATCTTCCGTCCTATTCATTTACACAGAGCTTTGAACTCGAGTTAATCATGTATTGGACTGTATTTGTAAGTTTAAAAATCGGTCAACCAATTTTTTTACTGTATTGGACAGTTTGCAATAAGAGCTTTTGATTGGTTCAATGTTTTTGCTGGAGTGACCCATACATTTGAAGGGTGTGAAACTGTAATTTGTAGGTGGAACTTTTCATAACTGACGCCGGATAAATAATTGCCATATTTGTATATTTTCTATAAAGAAACAAAAATATGATGATTAATATATTTTAACACGAGCCTAGAATGATAATTTGGATATTTTTTGATGTGAAACAACATACTAGTCAATTAGCCCCTTCCGTCAATATAATATAACCCCCTATTTAACACTTAGAATAGTCCAACCATCCTGTGAAAAAAGTAAACAACAACTTAACAAGATGGCCGACACCTGTGGTAACATTTTGTGTGGAGAGAAGTTTCCATCAGAATTACTCTGTATTGTATGGAAAAGAAATGGACAAATGTAATCAATTTTACATATGCAGCCACTTTTCCATCTTGACCTCAGATGACCTTTGACCTTGGTTTGTGACCCTTGACCTCATTAACATATGAAGGTTTCCATGTTGCATCTTTGACCGAAGTTTTGTTGCAATTGGTCATTGAATGGAAAAGAAATGGACAAGACAAAAAGTGTGTACCCAATTGTTGACACGGACATATGACAGACGAAGGATGCAGCCATAAGGTCTCTCTCCTACGAAGGACCTAAAAAAGTAATAAAAGATTTCTCAATCCATATTTAGATTTGAAAAAAATTAATCTCATTGAATGTCCTAGCCAATAAAGGCTAAGCTTACTTCACCTCCGCCCTGGGCCATGTTCACCTCAAAATTCTTACGGCAATGTAAAAATCACACGATAGTTGGCGAATCCACTCCTTAGTTACCTGTCGCTATAGCGGCAAATGATATTCATATTTCACCTCTACCCTGGGACCCCAGTCATCTCACAAATTGTCCAGCCACATAATAATCACAAGAAAGTTCACCAATTTAAGCGAATCCACGACATGTCGCTATAGCGGCACATGACATTCTTATTTCACCTCTACTCTGGGACCCAGTCATCTCACAAATTGTCCAGCCACATAATAATCACAAGAGAGTTCACCGATTTAAGCGAATCTATGACCAGTAACTGTCGCTAGAGCGGCAAATGACATTGAAGATCAGAATTTGTTTTCACCTGTGTATGGTATAAAGCAGTGTTGGAGTCAAGTCCACCCTACCCGAGTCAGAGTCTTCCGAGACAGAGTCCTAACTGTCCCGAGTCCGAGTCCTTGATGTATGAGTCCGAGTCCTTAGGCTAATGAAATACGATTCACAGTTTCCCGTATCATACTTTTTCATGACTGGGTAGGGGACTATTTCATTATTCATTATTTTCAAACTTTCATTATTGGCTCAAAGTTAAGTGGGGAATGCTATATTTTGAGCTCCGAAACAAGTAAATAATGACCAGGCTTCATTTAAATATCACTTAGGTACATATACATTAAAGTGTTTATAAAGCACACCTTTGGAAGCAAACTTTTTTATTCGAGTAAGATTTAAAATACCCTACCATTTTAGAATACCCTACCATTTTATTCCTCACTGTGGTAAGTGTATGGGACTCGTTCTTTAAAAGTCCCCATTGAAGACATGCATTGGTAGGGTATTGTTTTCTTGCATTTATACAGAGCTTTTGCCAACATATAGGTTGCACACCAAATGAAAACACCATATTTCACATAGAAATATACTTAAGTTCGCTTAAAAAAATAAAATAAAAATTATAAAGTACATCTTTGGAAGCAAATTTGTTTGTGAAACTTTGTAGTCCCCTACTAAACATCTGACTATTGATACTCGCCGCGGCCGACACCATCGAGTCCAGCAAACAAGGACTGAAACCGGGACTGAAACGACTGACTATCAGAAATCGCTAGTATAGTCCAGGGGAGTATAACCTTCCTTTCCTCTTCAACTTTTAGAGAAATCAACATGATACATTGAATAAACAATCCTTGAATAAAACGAAAACGAAAATATTGACATTGACAAGTTGAAAAAACAGCAACAGACAACAAATGACGGGACTTACAAATGACAGGTATAAATAAATTCGAACGTATACGTCGTGTTTGGTCGTTTCATAGCAGGGTTCATGTGTACAGAACAAAATAATGACACAAAAATTTAACAAATAAACCATTTTATCATAAATTGAATTTATTCAACTAAATATATTTATGAAAAAACGCGAATTAAAAGGACCGTAAATGTATTATTTTATGATTTTGAAGTTGTCTATATGTAGCGTGCTACCCAGTGCACGGTAGAAATATCCGTTTAAAACCTAGTCTTTAAATCAATGCGCCGCGCAGTCTGGTATTTCTATATACCCAACGCAGCGTTTCCAAAGACTAGTCAATCGATCAATCAGTACCAGTCAATACGCTGGTTGATACCCGCACATTTTTTCCACACAAAACATAAAGCGAAGCGTCCAAGGAGCAGGGAACCTGATCGATGTTTCGATGCCTTGAGGCTTGTGTGACACCGGTCGTGCCATCGTAAGAAGTGCTGAAAATGCATCTTTCGTGTGAAAGATCACATTAAATCAATCTTTTTTTTCTTTAAAGGTTGACAAATATGAAATAATGAAATATGCTGAAATAATGAAATATTTGATCGGCATTTATTTCTGACCGGAGTCGGGAAACGGGAAACTGGGAATCGTATTTCATTAGCCTTATATGTATTTTAAGTTCTGACATTATGTCATTAATATTATGCTAGGCCAACACAGTGATGTTAACATATTTGTAACCTTCACATTCATGAACAAATGTTGATTGCCATTTAAAATTATAGGTCTAAGAATACGTGACCCGTCACATCAAAATGGACATGTTGGAGGCCCAACATCTAAGTTATTGGTATGACTTGAAAGGGCACATTTTAAGCTTTGAAATGATACCATGTAGAAGGTAATTAGACTTCGTAATCACAAGATATGATTTGAAGAAGCATATTTGTTTCTATTATTTTCTTTGTATTTCAACAAATATATTGGCCTCCATCACAAAACTGTGTTTGCCGACAACATGTCCTTTTTGAAGTGACTGGTCACATATGGAATTTAATGATTCAAAAAGTATTCAGAAGTTCATAGATTGAGAAATGACAAACTTGATAAAAGGTGTGCTATGCATATGTTGGCGGAGCAAATCTTTCCCTGCCATTCTACCTATTGCTTTTCCTCCCTAATTCTACTCAATGGGTTAGGGTTAAAGAAAGCTGCTCTTGGTAGCTAAAGATTGCCAATTACGATGACAAATCCTCTTTTGTTAGAAATGTTATCATTTTTGTCGAAACAAAACACCGCCAGACTGGTTAGTCGTACAAACAGCCTTGGATTGCACATGATGATTAAATCTTTACATCATATAGGTTCCCTAAGCTTATCGTGTTTGAAAGCTTGTAATGGTTGTCAAAAGGTATTTTCAACAGCATGACTGTTCAAAGGATGACTACAATCAAAGGATTTAATTACTGCATACAATATACAGCATTATTATCCAAACGGTACAATAAAAGTGTGTATTGAATATTGTGCACGAAATTCCCGGATGTGCGTCCAATATTAAAAAAAGATTGCAGTCCAATATTTCTTGTGCGATGCAGAAGATGTGCGCGTGGGTATAATGGGCAGAGAATGTCAGTTTGGGCTTACTTATTTAGCAAAACAGTCTGTTATATAAATAATAATAATAATATTGAATGTCTTATTTTTGGGTGATACAAGATTGCACTCGACTCCGACTCGTGCAATATTTTTATAGCTCGTGTAATATGTTCTTGTATCACCCTCAAAGCCATTCAATATTATATCATTATTATTTATATGGGCCTTCAAAACGGTACAATAAAAGTGCGTATTGAATATTGTGCTTCAAGTTCCCGGATGTGCGTCCAATATTTAAAAAATATTGCCGTCCAATATTTTTTGTGCTGCGCAGAAGATGTGCGCGTGAGTATATATGCAGAGAAGGTCAGTTTGGGCTAACTTATTAAGTTTTTATCAAACAGTATGTTATATAAATAATAATAATAATATTGAATGTCTTATTTTCGGATGATACAAGAATATATTGCACTCGCTATAAAAATATTGCACTCGTCTCCGACTCGTGCAATATTTTTATAGCTCGTGCAATATATTCTTGTATCACCCTCAAAGCCATTCAATATTATATAAATATTTACTGGACTCGAACACTTATTGCCCGAGTCCTAGTTCGAGTCCTTCACCTCCAAAGACCGGTCTCGAGTCCGAGTCCAGACTGGAGTACTCCATCCACATTTGGGTTGGTAAGGCCTAACAAAAATAAATGTTTGTTTCCGGTAACCCGACCGACCCTCTCAAAACCTGCCGACCGTAAAAATTTTATCAACATTTTGAAAAAATAAAATTTATTTTCTTCCTACCGTTCGTATTTTTTCAGTCCAAATTTACGGGAATGTATTGAGAGAATAAAAATGTTACATTCCCATTTAGTTTTACATTCCCATTTTCCCGAAGGTCCAATTTGAATGTACCCATTTCCATGAATTCTGCAACAATTCTGAAGTTTACTTTCCATTCGTCCGTACGAATATAAATTAAATAAATTAAATCCCCAGTTTTACGTTGCTCCACTGCAGCTGCTGCGATTATCCCCTATCCCCTACACAGAAGAGATTGGATCGGGTTTCAGCAAAGAATCGTGAGGTTACCGCACGTGTGATGTTGTGGGGAAATCCCTTCCTCCAATGTAAACCTATGTACACTCTTGGCGTGAATTTGCATGATTTAAACGGTGTAAAACGCTGAGCGAATCTCGCGATCACGCCGCAATCGCAAACTTAAAATGGATTTCTCTACATCGCGGTCTAGTGTCAACATGAAAATGCTGAAACCCGAATAATGATTTAATATTCTAGATTTAATATACAATTTCAGGGTAATTATTTTTGTTCATGATTTGTGCATTATACGTATGTTGTGTAAATCTAAAATAAGATGTTAAATTTAGCTCCTTCAAGTATGCTACATTGACTCAAAGACTATTTGAATATGATTAACTAGAAACACTAAAAAACAAAATTGTACGGGGGTGGTGTGGCAATTCCGTGTGAAAATTGTGCACCAAATCATGGCATGGCGTCATTCGTGGGGGTTGAAAATCTTCAAAATTTGAGGGGGCACACCCATCCTTAGACTCCCCCCTGTACGGACCATCCAAATCTTGTTCCACATTTCCCAAAAAGTTGCACGTTTTCATGAAATTTGCCTCGAAAGTTGGCGTTCAGATTGCGATGTCGTCAAAATTCGGAAGCTTTGCAATTAATACATGGTGAATCTAAAATATAATTTTTTTTGTAAAATAAAAAATTTTCCCGACCGACCGACCCTCTTTTTTGTCAGCATGTTACCGGAAACAAACATTTATTTTTGTTAGGCCTAAGAAGTTAATCCCCTTGCAAATGTAAGAGACACAAAGCTTATTTAGTGGGACCGGGGTCATCTCACAATTCATAAAGCTAACAAAATAATATTAAGATACTGTACCTTTGTTAGCAAATCCATTTCCTGTATCCGTTGCTAGTGCTTCAAATGACATCCCCTTGGACCCTGATCCAAACATACCACCTGATGGACCTTGGCTTGAGACTTCTTGGGATGCAGCAGAAGATGCACCTGTTATGAATGGAAATGTGAAGAAAAAATATGGATTAGGTGTCACAGAATAAACACCGTCCTACAGGCAGATTGACCTTTAAGGGTAGGGTCGGTCAGTTGCGGTCAATCGGTCAGTCAGACGTTGGGTGGGGGGGATAATTTCCCATAGACCATTTCAAATCCGAAAATATACGATCGGTTCCTAATGCTTCCGATTAGCCGAGTGATTTGACGCTCGGTTACATGACCTGTCAGCTCACAGGTCATGTCCATGTGCCGGAGAAAAACCAAACGTGTGGTAGATTGCGCTGGTGTTGGTGATAGATTGTATCCCTCACAAAGTTGATGTTGCGGCATTTCAGTAACAAAAACGGTAAGATGAAAGAGATTTGGGGTAATATTTTCACTTTTTACCGTCTGCTCGATACATTTGGAATTTGCCCATCAACGCCATTGTTGATAAAAAACCAAAATAGTCTCGTTCTACGTTTTACTTCTCATGTGTGCACGCGTGTATGTAAACATAGTAAATCACTAGGCGGACAACCAAATAGGACAATGCTGTGAATGCGATCAACTGTTGCGAAGAACGCACAACGCACCTACTCCAAGTGACCTGTTTTTCCGAAGATTTCCGATCTCAATTTGAAATGGTCTATAGCAATTGGTATTCTTTCACACTGAACAAACAAACAATGCAGTGAATAATAGTCCTTAGACATGAAAGTTCATCTTTTTAGCTATGAACTTCTAAGGGTAGGGTCAGTAAGTCAGTCAGGCATTCTGGGGTCATTTCCCAAGGCAATCACTGTTTTTTCACAATAGACCAACACAGAAATACAGTGAATATTTTAGTCCTACTAGGTAAGCATGAAAGTTCATTTCTGTCAGTTAAATGTATAGATCTCTTAAAACCAGATTCATTGAACAATAGTATCCAACTTTCACTTCATCCACAAAGTATCAGAGAATATCATAATCACATCACCAGGCTCATTTTGAGGAATGCCGTCATGTGAGCTAGGGTTCATTTAGTAAAAACTGTTCAAATATTCCCACTAAAAAAACTGAATGTTCACAATTTTGACTGGATTTGAGCACATAAATCTCCCAAGAATGATTCAAGATGCAATAAAAATGTGACCCATCACATCAAAACAGACCAGTTGTTGGCAAATCTTATTTGCAGAAAAGAACAAAAGAAGAGGAAAAATAAAGAAATGAAAGAATTTATCACCTCTCATACTGCATAACATCTGTGTTTGATGTTCAAACTCAATAGGTTAGGTGTCATTTTAAAGCTAAAAGTTATGGTTGTAACATGAAATTTTCCTTTTTAGAGACAACTGGTCTGTTTGATACAACGGAAAATGATAGCGGTCAGAGATTCGTAGCCATCTAAACATGTGGCTTCGTAATCAGATTTACTGTTTACAAATTACAACGGAAGTATAAAGATATTCACAATTGTGATATGTCCGATTAATTTTAAGTGCACAAAATCTTGTGCATTCAACTGGACGCAAAATACACATGCCGAGAGTTTGAAAACGCGTCAGAATTTTCAAAATCGCGTCTGGACGCAATGACGCGCGCTAACAGGAAGCCTGGTTTTGCCCAACAACAAAATAATACAGACATTTTGACAAGAAAAACAAAGAGAGAAAAAGAGCAGGAAACAGTAATTCTTAGTTTAAACAGGAACATTCTCATGTGACAGGTTCTCTCTCATGCCTGTATTATCAAAACCAAACAGTTCATTCAACCCTTTTGCATTTATATTCTCATTACCTTCGTTTCTGTGAAGATGGTTAATCGAGTCCACATCCCACAAATGTTCAAGGGAATCGTGTAGCCGATCTATACCAGAGTAATGTTTGCCAGTGAAGTCAAATTTGATCTGATCAGGTAAAGTATCGGGCAGCTTCGCATTTTCTAATTTTGTTAACCATAACATGATCTGATTTCGAGAGGCAAGTAGCCGCGCTGGATGTTGGATTTCGCAGGCTTTATGGGCAAACCTAGACGCGCTGTTCATCTGTCCTGTTAACCTTGTCATGGCTTCATTGTTTCTAGTTAACCGATCCTTTTCGGTATGGTACAGGTGTTTGAAGTAGAAACATGCTTTATTGTAGCGAGAGTTGAGCAAGATGCGCAGTTTTTCGACAGATTCTTTTATATCCTTCTCTGCCTTGATATAACTATCAGTCAACTCTTTCTCTTTAGTTTCAATTGCTTTCTGCTTCAGATCCACTTCATGAATTCTGTGGTTGATTCTAGCGGTACTCTGTCGCACATCGGCAACAACCTCATCTATAACGGTTTTGATATCGACAACGTCATGACTCTGGTGGTCAATGGGACCACACGTTGCACACACCAGAACATTGCAGCCGGTTTCTTTACAATACAAACTAAGATCTTGCTCAGGGTGCTTCTTGCATCGCTGTAGCTGTCCCATTATGGGATTGTACTTCTGTGCTCGTAGCTCTGTCAAAGACGAGAGCTTATGATTGCGTAATGGACGCATTCTTTTATGCTCGTCTACACAGCGCTGGCATGGAAAACAGTCACACGTATGGCAGAAGCTCACTGCTAAGCTACCATCATCGCAACTATGACAAGCGAGGGCGCTGTTGTAGATGTCCACCATAGTCTCGGCAATAAAATTATTTGGCAGATCGTCAACAATTTCTTCATTCAAGACTACTATGGTGTGACAAGTTGGGCAAGGGATTATAGCAAAACATATCCTGGTTTGTTTAATCAAGCTAATCAAGCAAGAACTACCAAAGGAGTGCAGACAAGAAAGACATTTGGCTCTGTGCGTATCATTATCGTATGGTTTACCACAAAGAGAACAGGTCAAAAACTCTGCCTGAAAATCGTCCTGTTCTGTTACGTTTGCCGTGATAGGCAGTTTATCATCAGAGGTGGCCATTCTGCTTACTGAATGCAAGGTGACCATGCTGCTTTTATCTTGTTTTTGTTCATGCAGACATTAACCTTTAAAGGCCAACTTGAATCACAAAATTGTTGCCTGAGAAGTTCAAACCATGAAGTATTCCATGTAGAGAAATAGACCATGTTTAAAACCACTGCCACTGCAACTGTCCATACAGTCCATTTCATATTCAAACACCAATCATTGAATGCAAGTCCTGGAGAAATACCAAGGCTGCCTACAATAATTCAGATATAATTTCACTAGAACAATCGACCACTGATCATTTGGTATAAACGCTGTAATCAATCATTTGCAGCAACAGGAAACTGTGATATCCACTAGTCCAACACGGAAAGAGAGAGTATGTGATATTCTACTATACTGTTTAATCAATTGTTGCAACAATTTCATTTTAGTTGCAGACAAGTGTTGCTAAAAGAAATGTTGGCTGAAGGCACCCAATTGGTTGTGACAAACATCCCATTTGTACTGCTAGTCCCAATTTGTGGTAGAGTAGCCCAATTATAATGTTAAAAAGTAGCCCAATCTAGTAGCATTGCATGATTTCATTGGTACAGGGGGAAAACCCTTCAGTGTTGCCAAATGAAATGATGCCAGGTACAGCAACATTCCTTCAATAAATAGCCCAATATGATGGCAGTCATGTCAAATTAATTTCTGTGCATTAAAATTATTAAAATCCAGCCCATGAGTAACATATGCTTAGGCCAACAACAACAAAAAGAGTCGTGTTGCCTAAAAATTTAAAATTGGGTCGGTCGGAAATCTTTTTTCTTCTTTTTCTTCTTCTTTTTATTTTGCTGAATAATATATGGTTTATGTCAAGATAAAATTGGTATAGACCCATGTCAATTTAACTAATTCTAGTGTGATAATAGGGCCCCCAAAAAAGTTTTTTGCTTGCCCTCGTCCGACCGACTGTGTATTATAGTCCCAACTGTGTACTTTTTTTCTTGAAAAAAAAAGGTGGGGGGGAAGGTTTATTTACCAATTTGTTTTGGAAACAAAAAATATTTTTCAAGTCACATACATGTATATGACCTTGATTAACCCCCATTTGACCCTATATGGGACATCTAAGGTCCTGTTTTGGACAGGGTCGGTAGCTGAGGGCAACACAACTCTTTTTCTTTCTTTTTGTAGCCTTATAGCGTTACAACCAGATGAGAAGTAGCTATACTCTATTTGGCTTCCTCTGGACAGTGACGTAACTTAACAGACGCACTGGACAGTGACATAACTTAACAGACGCAGCTTTTATGCACACGTATGTATCTTCTGTCTTTCAACGCTCGTGTGTATACGCCAGCACCTCGAGTAGGTGCGCACGTTGTGAACTGCAATTAGTAGAATACGCAGTTACGTCACTGTCTCGTGATGGCCAAATAGACTATAGGTACTGGGGGAAGGCACTCATTATATTTTTGCCAAGTATGGCACTGGGTTTTTGTCAGTGGTGAGCGGATGCACTGATCAACAGTCAAATGGGGGGGGGGGGGGGGGGTCAAGTGAGGGCCAGAGGAGTGAAAGTATACCCTAGTGAGCAGCTAGAAAACTTATAAAATGGGGGCGGTCTGAGTGCACACATTCACGTATTGACTTTCGAGTATTGCTTGGTAAATTCGCAGGTAGTTAATTTGGGCTAATAGAGTATGGATTTAGTAACTCTGCAGGCTCTGTGCCAGGTACACATAATACAGATTAAAGGTCACAGAGTTATATACAGAAATGAAAGGATAACTGAAGGTCATGCAAGGCACTGTACACATATTTTCATCTTCCGTTAAGAGTAGCCCAATTTGTAGCAAAGTAGCCCAATCTAGTAGCATTGCATGATTTCATTGGTACCAAGGGGAAAACCCTTCAATGTTGCCAAATGAAAAGTTGCTAGATACAGCAACATTCCTACTATAAATAGCCCAATGTGATGGCAGTCATGTCAAATTAATTTCTATGTATTACAATGCAGCCCGTGAGTAACAACTTATGTTTATATAGCGTTACAACCAATTGAGAAGTTGCTAGTTACTGGGGAGGGGGGGGCACTCATCATATTTTTGCCAAGTGTGGCACTGGGTTTTTGTCAGTGGTGAGCCGGGTGCACTGATCAACAGTCAAATGTGGGTCAAGTGAGGGCCAGAGGTGTGATAGTATACCCTAGTGAGCAGCTAGAGAACTAATAAAGTGGGGGCGGTCTTGAGTGCACACATTCCAGTATTGTCTTTCGAGTATTGCTTGGTAAATATGCGGGTAGTTAATTTGGGCTAATAGAGTATGGATTTAGTAACTCTGCAGGCTCTGTGCCAGGTACACATAATACAGATTAAAGGTCACAGAGTTATATACAGAAATGAAAGGATAACTGAAAGTCATGCAAGGCACTCACTGTACAGTGCACACAGATTTTCACCTTTAGTAATTTTTATGACTTCAGTTGTCAACTAGTTGTCCATCCCTGTCTTGATAATCTATGCATTAATGTACACAGACAGACAGACAGACAGACAAACAAAACATCAAAATAGATGAGGTTATGCAAAGTTTACCTTACAATATTTCGATGAAATGCCATATTTAAGAGCAATATACTAGGAGATATCATGGTGGGCAAATAATGCACTATAATATAAAGATGTAAAAAATGTGATGAAAATCCCACACCTCTCAGGATGGATCGGTTGGTCGGGCGGTTGTTTTTTGTTGTTGATTTTCGTAAACATTTTGGTGAATTTTGTTTTAGAAATACAAAAATTCTATTTTTTTTAAAAAATAAACAAAAAAAGTCCATTTTTTTTTAAAACCCTAACCCTGCGGGCCATTTTTTTTTCTGCTCGGAGAAAAGTGACCCCAAAAGTCCCCGCGACCCCCCGGGAGTGAATTTCCACTACACCACGGGTGTCAAGGCTACTTTTACTTGGCTCAGTATACTTCGCCTGGGTCCATTTCTTCTTCAAAAAACTTCCACGCCGAGTGGAACAAAGAGATTTGCTTTTGGATTCTGTTGGATTTCGCAGGGTTATGGTTATAGAACCGACAATTACAAAATTTCGGAAAAGAAAGAAAAAAATGCTCGTTAACCCTAACCCTGCCGGCCACTTTTTTCAGAATTTTTTTCTGCGCGAAGAAAAGTCACCCCAAAAGGCCAACAACAACAAAATGTTGTGTTGCCCTCAAGTGCCAAAAAATTTAATTCGGGTCGGTCGGTCGGAAATCTTTTTTCTTTTTTTTCTTCTTTTTTTCAAATTTTTTTTTTCCAATTTCTTTTTTTCAATTTTTTTTTGGCTGAAAAATATATGGTTTAAATGTCAAGACAAAATTGGTATATGCCCAATATGTCAATTTAACTAATGTTTCTAGTGTGACAATAATGTTTCTAGTGTGACAATAATGTTTCTAGTGTGACAATAATGTTTCTAGTGTGACAATAATGTTTCTAGTGTGACAATAATGTTTCTAGTGTGACAATAGTCTAAAAAACATTTATTTAGGCTTATATATTCATTTCAACATCGACATTAACATCAACATCGACATTTCAACATCGACAGAGCCAGCAAACCAGTTGGCCTTAACATGCACCTAGGCAAGACCAAAGTGATGTTCAATGACCATGTCAACAAGTCCGTAATAACTGTTGATGGAAAAATCATCGAGGAGGTGGACAGATATGTATACCTGGGAAAGACGGTGACACGAGATGGTGACTTGCTCCCTGAGATAAATAAGAGAATTGGACTCGGTTGGGCAGCCTTCAGTAAAGTAGGAAATATCATGAGAAGCCGTAAGACCAGTATGAAGATCAAGAGGAAGGTTCTAAATGAGTACGTTCTTCCAGTAATGACTTATGGTAGTGAGACATGGGCACCGACCAACACCATGTTAGAGAAGCTTGCAGTGGCACAGCACAAGATGGAGCGCATAATGCTGGGCATCACTCTTCGTGACAAAAAGCGTAACACCTGGATTCGACAACAAACAGGTGTCAGCGACATCATCGATAACATCAGGATGGCAAAACACAGTTGGGCAGGACACATTGCACGGCTAACAGATAACCGGTGGACAGTCAGAGCAACAGAGTGGACTCCAAGAAATTGGACCCGTAAACGTGGACGCCCCAAAACACGCTGGAGAGACGACCTTACCCGACAGCTGGGCACTACATGGTCAAGACTAGCCAGAAACAGAAGTCTGTGGAGGCATTCTAGGGAGGGGTTCCTCTCAAGCGAGCGAACTACACCCTGATGATGATGATGATTCATTTCAAGCAAGAAATAGTAACATTTAGACACTTTTAATCAAATTTAAATCTAAAAAAAGAAAGAAAAAAGCGACCCTAGTTTTTACGATTTTAGGGTTGGTCGCTGAGGGCAACACAACTATTTTTTTTTTTGGCCGCAACCCCCTCCCCCCCCCGAAATTTGAACCACGGACCTCCAACACACGGGCCAAGTGAATTTCCACTAACACCACGGGTGTCATGGCTACTTGGCTCAGTATAATTTGCCAAGTATATAGCCTGGGTCCATTTTTTCTTCGAAAAAACTTCCACGCCGGGTGTAACAAACAGATTGGCTCGTTGGAAAGCAATTGGTGTTCTTTCACAATGGACATACAAACAATGCAGTGAATATACTCCTTATTAGACATGAATGTTCATCTTCGCAGATGAACTTCTAAAGGTAGGGTCGGTCAGTCAGTCAGGCATTCTGGGGTCATTTCCAAAAGCAATCAGTGTTTTTTCACAATAGACAAACACAAAAATACAGTCCTACTAGATTGAAGCATGAAAGTTCATTTCTGTCAGTAAAATGTATAGATCTCTTAAAAACCAGATTAATTGAACAATAGCAACCAAATTTCATTTCATCCAAAGTATCAGAGCATATCATAATCACATCACCAGGCAGGATATCCGACTCATTTTAAGGAATGCCTTCATGTGAGCTAGGGTTCAAATATTCCCCCTAAAAAAACTGAATGTTCACAATTTTGACTGGATTTGAGCATGGAAATCTCCCAAGAATGATTCATGATGTAATAAAAATGTGACCCATCACATCAAAACAGACCAGTTGTCGGCAAATCTTATTTGCAGAAAAGAACAAAAGAAGATGAGAAAAGATAAAGAAAATAAAAGGAATTTATCACCCCTCATGCTACATAACATCAGTGTTTTATGTTGAAATTCAATCGGTCATTTTAAAGCTAAGAATTAGGTTTGTAACATGAAATTAAATATCAAATTTCCTTTTAGAGACAACGGGTCTGTTTGATGTGATGGGTCACAAATATTAAAGCAAAACTGTGTAATTCATGATGTTGTTAAACAAATTGAAATTTGTAGCGATGTTAGTGCTTGCAGAGTGATAGGGGAAATGGGGATTACAGAATGGTGAGGTGAGGATGAAAGACTAAACTTGGGAGAAATATCTTACCAAATTGATTGGATGCCGACTTATTGGCCGAATCTGCTTCTGCTTGTCGTTGTTCCCGCGCCAGTCTATTGATGTCAAGGTCGTCGGGATCGCAACCAACGCATCCTGGACATGGTGGTGCATCCTCATAGTTGTAAAAGGTCAGTGGAAGCTGAAGACGCTTGGCCTTCTCTTGAAGGGCAGCGGACGGCATCTTGACGGACACAATCATGACGTCTTCATCTGTAGAATGTAGTAAGTGGTTCAAACAGGTAAATTGTTGAGTGTTTAAAATTATAAATAATATATATATAGACTCGGACAAATTGATATGAATTAAATTAACAATGACCTTAAAAATACACAATCTCGAACCCGGTCCCTCTTCACTATCGCGGCGTGCTATCAGTAAAGTCATTATATGATATCAATTACACAAAGCATTTTTGGAGTAGAGAATGCTTAAAAATAAAGTCCACACTTAATATAACAAACAATATGTGATGCGATCTGTGAAAACCCGCCGGATGTCGCAAAATGTGAACTAGGGATTATGGGTAAAATTAAAAATTAAATTAAATGGGTTTTTTAGATTTTTTTTAAGAAAATTAAATTCCAATACTTTGTGTCATCATCTTTCATGAAATTTCACCTTCAAAAACTTACTTACGTCACTTTTATTATTAACCTTATAATGTTATTCTATTGAATTATATCTCTTTTTTGGCCTGTTTTCATGATTTCTTGTTTTGTAGCTTTGTATGACATCACAATCATCATTCACTCATAACTTTTTTTGCAGTGATCTTAGAAAAATGATCGAAACAGTTCTGTAATCAGCACAGTTTTAGCTTTCTTACAATATAAATATTTCCAATATGAAAAATGCCACCATGTAGCAGGTTTTCACAGATCGCATCACATATAATTGATATAGACTACTGGCTTCTTTCTTTTTTAAAAACAATTGGTACCTTTTAAAATTGCATGAGAAGGAAAAAGAATTGTCCAACAAATATTTTGAACAACCAAGTACAATCAAACAAACAAAGGAACATTTGTGGCATTACCTTCAGATGGTTTGGCTGGTGTTGGCTTTGTAAATGATGGTGTCACTGGTTTAGACGGCTGACCAAACACAGAAGCAGACTTTTGTCCTAAACTTGTTGTTGAGCTGACATCCGTGGCAGAGGACTGGCCAGAGATGGGTTGTTGACCAAACGCAGAGGCTTTAAGGCCGGCGCCAAAAGACGGGGACTGCCCAAAACCAGGTTGCTGCCCGAATATCGAGGATGAGCTGGAGGATGCGGAAGCAGGTTGTCCAAATGTAGATGTTGTTGAACTGGAGGCAGATGAGGCTGGCTGACCAAATACAAAAGAGGACTGGCCTAAGACAGGTTGTTGCCCAAACACGGATGTTTTTGAGTTCGAGGCGGACGAATCAGGCTGCCCAAACACAGATGCTGATGAGTTTGAGGCTGTTGCAGGAGATTGACTGAAAACCGGTTGTTGGCTAAACATAGATGTTGAACTAGCCACAGTTGAGGCTGGCTGACCAAACACAGTAGGCGTTGCAGCTTTTTGAGCACTGCTGCCAGAGAAGGAAAATCCAGCGAAGGGACTTTGTGCAGCTGTGGTGACAGGGGTTGATTTAGATTGGGGTGATGCTGTAGTTACGGTGGTGGCAGATGTGGGAGTGTTCTGCGCACGGAAGGAAAACTCTGAAATGGCAGAAGATTGTTGTCCCTCAGTTGGTTTGGTCTGCTGACTGCCTATACTGAAACTGCTGGAGGGAGTTTGAGGTTTACCGAAAACAAATGACTGCTGCTGGGAAGCCGGCTGCGAAATGGAATCAGTGCCTGATGGAACAAAGCTGAAAGTTGCTGCTTGTGGTCGTACTGGCGAACCTGAATATGGGAAAATATACATATAATGTTAATACAAGAGTACTCCTTTATAACCAAAGGCTGGTGAGTTTTGCCTACCGAAATAATTTAATCGGTACCTGTTTAAAATTTTACGTAATTACTGTAGCAAATATACATGCACATCAAGTGTAAGGGTCAGGCAATTGAGTGCAAGTTTTTCAGTTAGTTTTTAGTTTATTCATTTACCTTTTTCTATTTACAAAATTTGTTTTCATTTTTTTAAACTTTATGGTTGGGGTTGAAGGTGTGTGGGTGGTGGAAGGTGTGTTATGTATAGGGATGTAAAATGGAACATGAAACTATTTAGAATCCAAAATTTGTGTACATGTAGTGCAAAATGTCTTTGTTTGTAACATAGGGGAAGTTGACTAATACTTATAATTTCATGATTTGTTATCATCAGATCGGCTTGATTTTTGAAACTATCATACCTGATTGTGGTGATGACCCTGCAGCAATCCCACCACTGACACCAAGTTGTCCCTTCCCCTTGCGACCCTCAGTTAGCATGGACATCAGCAGTGGAGATTCAGTCTTGTTACCAGTCGGTGTGCCCAAAGGTGGTGGTGACACATCGGTTATGCCACGCTCAGCGGCAGACACAGGACGCGCTGGACTCATCGCTGCCTGATCTGATGAAAAGTAAGCTGGCTCTCCTGCCGACGCCCTGCTGGCTACGTCTGGAACAGGCATCCTGGCAGCAGTATTTGGGTCATTGATCAGCATTGTTTGAGGGTGTTGTCCTGGCATCTGTTGGGCTTGATTGCCCAGTAGACCGATGGGGGAGGCAGCAAAACCGGGATGTTGGGCCATAGATGATGACTGTGGTAGATTGATGTTATGCCCTAAAGATAAGCCAGGTACCATCTCAGTCTCCTCAAATCCTTGATATGGGGACTGTACAAGACCGTGATGTCCGGTGGGCGTGGACGCAGCCATCATGTGCGTGGGGTCGGGGTACCCATACCCGTATCCATGATGCTGGTCATAGTATGCACCCGGTGGCGGCGCTGCGTAAGCCGGCTGGTACATACCGTGCAGAGTAGCTGGCGATGCGACCAGGGAAGGATGCACTCCTCCTGCCACATTTTTGGTCTCGATCCTACACAACTGTGTCGAGATGATAAGTGGGGTATTGGAGGTTATGGTGGCTGCTTGCGTTGAGGCTGGAGGAGGTGGTGCGGGGGTCGCAGGTGGTGTTTCCATCTGTTTTTGAGCCATCTGGGTACTGAGCTCTTGGAATTTCATCTGAAATATAAGATCATACATAGCAAAGAATGACTTTTTCAGGTTTTTATATGTTCTCTTTGAAATGTCTTCCCTCTAACTAGGCCAGTCCAACTCATTGTTGTAAGCAAAACACCACAGCAAAATGGAACTACAAATGCTTTTCTGTTGAAGAGAGACCCCCCCCCTCCAAAAAAAAGATTGTTGTGTAAGCGATATCAAATACTCGAGTATTTTAAAATTATGCCTGTAAGACTGCTTCTTTTTGAAAGATACAAAGACATTTTAGCCGTTTCAAAACATGAGTAATACAAATTTGATCAAATATTATAAATATTTCAAGAAGTTTGCCATCGTGAATGCCTAGTAATTCTACACATTGATCAATCATCAGTCATTGTATTTACCCAGAGAAAAAGTGGTCCATTTTTATGTGATTGATCATCAGAGACTTTGATTGCGCCTACGAGATGGCAACAGTTCAGTACGTGCAACGCTCAAAACTTTTGGTACACCCTGTATGACTGATCGATCATTGGGTCGGTGTGTAAAGGCTCATTAATTAGGAGGGGCACACATCAAACTCACATTCATTTCAACAATTTGCTTCATGAGGGTGTTGTTAGATTCCATCAAATCATTCTGTTTCTCCATCAACGATTGGTTCTGCTCCAAGATTTTACCGTGGGATGACTGCAGCTCCCTCAACGATGCATTTTCTTCAAGCACGCGTGTGTGCGACGAATTCATGGCGCGCAATTCGGCGGCCAATCTTCGAGGGCTGGGTTCTTTGAGTACCTGTTGGCAGAAAGATTGTAACATACACCATCCTTTATCTAATGTTTAATCAAACATGACCCCAAATTACCTAAAAGACCTATTAGGCAACAGGGAAAACCCTGTTTTTACGGGCAAATTAACCTCTCAGATGAGGCCAGGTGTCAATAAGGCCCGGAAAACAGGGTTATTTTTTCTGCTAGCCCACAAAGTCTTAAATATATCAGAAAAAGTTGAAAAAATGTACCCAACCTTCAAAATTACACACTCTTATTTTATTATAAGGTACCATATAACTGTACATCTTCAGCGACGTAATCAGACTTAAGCCCAAAAGACCCATTACTGATGATTTCGCTACCCTATAGAGTTAAATTCTTAACCTATACTGCTGTCCCCTACCCCACAAAGTTTAAAATGTATCAGAACATAGTGAAGAAATGCTCCCCCTCCCTTCATACTTGAACAAGTCTTATTAAATTGCATCATTCATAGCTGTATATACCTGAACCTCTTCAGCGTCGTACTCAGACTTGACCCCAAATGACCTATTGCTGACATCGGCAGCGATGCCGCTGATTCTTGATGTATCGTACGCTGTGGAATCCATCATGGAGAGTTGGCCTGCCATATGTGTCTGATCAGATTCAACCTCTACCAACATCTCCTGCACAGGGGTGTGTAAAGACTGGTGCAGCAAAAATAACAAAATATACAAATTAGTTGTGGTTCATTAAATCCAAATTCCCTTACTTCTCTCTCTCATGAGAAAAGGAATGCAGATTTTTCTTTCAATTGTTTTATAACGGCATGAAGACTGATATTGGGTTCAGTCCCGGGGGGGGGGGGGGGGGGGGGGGGGGTACTCGGATTTGGTTTGGTCGGGGGTGTGCCACTGGAGATTCAAAACCCATACCCATTTTAAGGGGTGATGTTGGAAAAATTGGTACCCATTTTTAGGGGTTTTGCTTCATTTAAGACCACATTTTCGCAAGTTATCGGGAAAATAGACCTAATTTTTGCAAATGTTCGCGAAATTAGATACAAATTTCGCGAAAATATACCAATTTTTAAAAAGTGACCCCATTATTAGGGATTTCCAGCACAAAACCATACCCCATGTTTAGGGATTTTGTGCCAAAAAACTACCCATTAGAGCGGCACACCCCCGTATACCGTCTTAGGCGAGTAACCCCCCGGGGTTCAATCATGATTTTAGAATTCATTCATTCAGGGTAGTGTTTAAACCACTCCTCTCACAGCTGTAGCAGAATATTCTAAAGACTCTAAACCCAAAATTAAGCTAGCGGATGTCCAAGTGATCGCCACAGAGGATCAGTTTTGGAAACGTAAGATCAAAGAGGACATCGAAAGAATCCGACCCTCAACCAAGACACCGGCTACGACCTACCCGCCATCTACGATGACCTGCTGTCATGTGAGCACCCAAGTGGAGGAAAGTAAACTCTATGCTGAATGAAGGAGTCGCGATGAGCTTAACAACATTTATGTGTCAATTTAATAAAAAAATAAAAATAAAAACTGCCCTCGCTCTTCACTTTTCGAAGGCCAATGCTAAGAGGATCTAATAATTAATTTGAATTGGCCTTTTATTAATGTGAGTACCCTAGTACCCCCCTCCCCCACCCTCTGTGTTTCACTATGAGACTCACATGATTTGGTTTATCTTCAATACTGTCCATAGTAGCAAACAAAGCATATTTAGCTTTGTCCAGTAACTCTCCGTGTTTGGACACCTGGCTTGTGTTGAGTTCATCTTCTGAACGACCATCGGTTTGCAGGCCGGCTAACGTCTTGTACATCTGCAGAAAGAACAATTTAAAATATTGAAGCGTGAACTTTTCATACTGCAATAACTTTCCTGTATGTGTGAAAATAACAACCACAACGGGACAAGAGTACTATCGTCGCTGTTTGGTCAAAACCTTGTATTTTTTCAGCCCTTCAGCATAAAGTAAAACTGCCCAACGGTTATAAATATGAAGTGCTGCTTTATACACATTCTGGGGCAAGAGTACTTACAAGGTTTTGATCAATATGTTTTTAGCCTTTGAACATGTGTAGAGAATTACTTTATACATGCTGAAGGGCCAGATGGAGATACAACTATACAAGGTTTTCACAGAGCAGCGACAATATGTATATACAGTGACCTCTGCCTCCCCCCCCCCCCTATATCCCTTCACCACTACTAACACTCCCCTTCATTCTGATACTGCTATACTTAACCATACCATATAATAACTTACCAGAGCTTTAGTATACAATGCATTGGGTGTCTTGGCTTTATCCAGATATGTCAATGCCTCGGTATGTTTACCCTGTTGAAACTTGAACTCTGACACAACCACAGAACCTTCATCCAGATACTGCTGTATTTGAGCACTCTGTAAGATATAACATAATATACAAAAATAATTTCATGGGGAGCCAATGAAGATTTGTTGTGCAATCCAGCATGCTTAGCACCACTACAGTGCCAACAGGGCTTTCCCAAAAACAAACAGTGCAAAACATCATTTCATATTTTAGGATTCATTCATTTGTTATGTATTCATTTTTGACTTTACTTATTTTATAAATGTATTTTTATTTACAAGAGCATATCGTCAGCCTGCTTCAATAATTGCCTAACTCATTTATTCTAGTTTTTAGAAAACAACAAAAGTATGAAACCTGTTACCTGTGTACCTGTTACTCATTTTGCATTATTGATGGATGGATATTCATTATGTGGAATGAGGCTTGTATTGTTGATGCCTCAATTGGCGTGCATGGATGCACTAATTCAAGTTATATAGAAACAGATGAACATAGCCATACAATAATTTGATTAATTCCATGGATTTGTCAATGCAAATTCAATAATGCAAAATGAGTAACATGTTGGAGTGGTCTGGTGGCCCTTTTGCAACAAAGCTCTTCATTTATCAACACTTTTGATTCGTCAATGATAACAGCATGTGCATATAAATGTAATGAAGTCATGGTATATGCAAAAAACTCAATTTTGCTGAAAAGTGAGTTAGGCAATTATCGAGTTCAAAATTAAAATGTAATGTAATGTAATGGCCAGATTCATGGAAATGGAGTCTTCCCTGAATCCCCTCCTCCACCAGGTAAATCATGCACACCCAAATAATGTTGTGCACCCTCCTCGTTTCAAAAAGCTTGCTGCCATATGCATGATAAAAGAAGTTTATAAATTGTGTGTAAAGTTGTGTATGTTGTAAAATACGGCAATTAATCTTCCATATAATGGTTTTAACAACACATGAGAGTACACCAAGCCATGAAATTTTCGCCATTTAATGCGTACGTAACTTGAGGGGGGTAACAAGTTACGTACACTAACGTACACTCTGTACGTAAGTGTAAATGGTGATAATTTTGGATGACCCTAACTATCCGCCCCCAATACAAAGAGTATGGTGATAATTTTGGACGACCCTAACCATCCGCCCCAATACAAAGAGTAGACAAGATAAGGAATTAATAAATACCTCCAGTGTTTGCTTCATGTATGGAAAGAATGGTTTCTTGTGTTGTGGCACGGCTTTCCCACTGTAATTAAGACAATACAATAGAAATTTTAACGTTAACTAGATCAATTTTAAAGTAAACATACAGCAATGATACATTCATCAATGTCAAGTAGAAGAAAATATCTGTCTCACGTGTCGCATTTGACTGTCGCATACGCCTGTCGCATACGCCTGTCGCATACGCCTGTCGCATACGCCTGTCGCATACGCCTGTCGCATACGCCTGTCGCATACGCCTGTCGCATACGCGTGCATAAGTATGTGGAGTGACATTTGCTGCATAACCCTACATGATGAGCCCAATTTTGGGCTTTTCTTTTTTAGTTGTCTGAAAAAAATCTGGCAAAATAAAAAGTGGGCCAAAAACAGAATAAAAAATAAGAATTTCCACATTTGGCACATATATTTTTTCTAGATATTGCTTTTTAAATTGCATATGGCATAGCTATTTTCCCAAATGTATGTGAGACAGATCTCTTTTTTATTGTGTTCCTAACTCCATGTTTCTAGTGTTGAGCAATACTGCATTTCTCCTGTATGTTATACCAGTAGGCATGGACGTATGGATATTATGGCTGTAATAAATTTGGCTGTATTGGTTTGGTTTTGTGTTTTATTGTCCCAGGGCTTCAGGGGATGGCACTTTACAGGCCTTTTTGGCCTTCCACTCCAACCGTTTCGTTTTTCTGTTGTTGTAAATTATCTGATTGTTTCTTACTGATTTTTGATTAAATTCGATGTTATTTGTGATTTTAATGTTATGGAAATAAATGATGAATTATGACACTTACCTTGCAAGTAATTTGAGATGTTCTAGAGCAGACTGCCAGTACAATACACTCATCATTTGGTAAGCCTGCCATTGATCTTGTTTATCACGTGGATCTTCACTCTGGCTTTGTACTTCTGTCATCTGTGAATAGAAAGGTCAAATTACAGAAATAAAGAACATTATGAATTTTTACGAAAAATTCCAGAATGGAAACTTACTATTTTTCCATACGGGTTTCAACAACATGTCTGTTGTCTTCCTCAGTGGATTGTGTTTGATCCAGAGCTAGTGTTTCTAGTCTGTTTCTCTGTCATTTTTACGACCCACTGATCCAGAATACGTCATCATCATCATCTGATGACGTCATCAAGAAACAGACTAGAAACACTAGCTCTGGATCAAACACAATCCACTGAGGAAGACAACAGACATGTTGTTGAAACCCGTATGGAAAAATAGTAAGTTTCCATTCTACAAAAAATTTATAACAAATTACAGAGATAGTCAAAATATGTACAGGTTTTATGGAATCGGGAGTGTAATAAAACTTGGTTTTAGGTACAGCTGCTCATCTTCATAACTAAACATGGCAGCACAACAGATTGCTATGGTTAGAAATAGGGGGAGGGGGATAATAGCATAATCTGGGAAACATGCTTCTTGCAAATATCGGAGAACAGGATCATTGACTGAAACAAATCAATTAACCCTAACCATACCAGAGGCCACAAAAGGCCACAACTAATAGCTGCTGTACCGCGTGCTTCATGATTCTATCTCGTGGCACGATCCGGCGAGCTGTCAAATAGTCTCGAGCTCCCCCGTTAGCTTAATCAGTTGATTTTGATTTTATTTTATTTTATTGGGTACTCAAACATCATATATAGAGATAGAAACATCTAAAATACAAACATGTAATACACTGAGCCAAAAAAGAAACTTATACAATTTTAACAGATCACCATAGGGTCAGTGCACATTTCTCTTGTGTCATTGAAGCAAACAATTAGTTATTGACTGCCATTTGAAGCAATACATTGCAGTAATATTGTATCCAAATTTGGTACATTTTCATGCACAGAATTTTATTTGGTGATCTGTTAAAATTTTATAAGTTTCTTTTTTTATAAGTTTCTTTTTTGGCTCAGTGTACATGCACATTAAATTGCACTAAGCAATTTGAAAAACATAGACATAATAAAATATGAGCAAAAGTACCAAGGATAGCCCGAAATGCTTTAAACACAAAGCTTATTTCCAGTTAGTCGTCCGCCTGTCACATGGGCGGCCCGAGTTCGATCCCGGGTGCGGGCGAACAGTGATCTGTCATAAACATGATTAGGAAGTTAGGGTTAAGTGAACCACATCTCATCACTGGCTCAATAATCTCTTACCCGTGCATGGAATGTCTTGCCCAGCTGGACCAGAACACCGGTCTCCAACCCGTGATTGATGCGACAACGTAGTATTTCCAATCCTTTCTGCGCCATCATTCTCAACTTGCCCCGCTCACTGGATCTGATCGAGAGGAAAACAAAGAGGTTAGACATTATCAACATGTTCTGTATCATTTCATTTTTACATCCACGACATCTGTAATTGGGAGATATAGTTTTCATTTCTGAGTACAACAATCAATGGCCATAGGACACTGATTTTGTTTACCTTTAATGCAGCAAAAGTGGACTAAGAATAAAATATAGTTCATGGCTGTTTTGCTAAATGTTGACCTCATAATGTATAGGCTGTACCATATTTGTTGTGTGTTTTGCTATCCTCTAATTCAATATAATGAAATAATGTAATAGGCTGTACAGTGTACATGTACCAAATGTACAGCCTATACATTAGGCAAAAAAAAAAAATGTTTGGTTGCCCTCGAGAGAGAAAAAAATTGTGGGTCGGTCGGTCGATAGGTTTTTTTTTCTTTTCTTTTTTTTCTTCACCCAATTTGACATTCTGCCACGGCCCATTTGGTGAGCGTGACACATGTGCAGACAATCTGTCGTTGCTGTTTTGCTTGTCAGGGATAGAAACGTGCCAGCAGTGTCTATGGACGAAACGACGCTCCAAACTATCGTATTGTCCAGCTAACAAACGATTGAAACCGCTAGATATCCATGTTGTTGGAACGGCGAATCGGAAGGCTTTAGAGACAGTACATCACCTAATGTTGCTAGATTTAATTTAGATTGCGTGGAACGTTTTAGGACATACTTTGGAAGATTTATACATTTTTGTTCATTCTTTCGGTTTTGTTTTTTGTTTATACACGTTGAAAAAAGACAGTTTCACTGATCTATGATTCTATCTTTACAATTTATTTTTCAAAGAAACCTTTCTAGAAACGCACATGGCCGACTAGAAACAGCGCGTATGAAATGAATGGGGCAAAGGTCATGTTTAGTTTTTTGCCGGAAGCAGTGTGTATAAAATGAAGTAGGCGTACAGCCCGGTGATGTGAATATTTTGATGAGTTTTGTGCGCAATATTTTTGACTTACATTTGATAAATTGAACTTCAAAACATTTCATAGAATTTATTTCTACATCTTTGGGACAAAATATGTCCAAGATTATGAAATTTTCGGATTTAATTTTTTTTTCAATTTTAATTTTTTAAAAATCGCGACCCGGTTTTTTCGTGTTTTTTCGGTCGGTCGCGGAGAGGGCAACCAAACATTTTTTTTTTTTGGCCTTATGAGACCAACATAATTATATAGCAAAACGGCTATGAACTATATTTTATTCTCTAATCATTTATTACTATTAGAGTTTCTATTATCATTTATTAGTTATGACACTCAAGATTTGTGTGTGTCCTTACTTTCAAGACACTCTGTAATTAAATGGTGATCCATTTATGCAAAATTATAATTGCAGACCAATGCCTTACTTTGCTTTGGCCGAGTACAGTTGATAGAGGGCAGTATACCATTCAAGCTGCTCCTCGGAACATAACCCACGGTGTAAAACAAGAGGGCGCTGTTTAGGAAGATCCTTGCTGATATGATCACGCTCGTTGAGACGTGCTAGTTGTACTCCGGCTATGTGCACACTGGCGTATAGGAATGCCTGTGTAGAGAACAAGTTTCATTTGTTGGTTTGCAGAAAATAAATAATTGAGATTTCCATTTTTCAAAACCAATACATTTTACTCACGATTGACAGTTTCGTGTGTTATGGTGTACACACTTTAATCGTAGCAAGACAGCAATCGCTTACCATGCTGTACAAAAGAACCCTGTAATTGACTAGCCCAATGCTAAACTCCTTCGCAAGAAGAACAATCCACAATAATAATTTTAATATAATAATCGGGATTTATATAGCGCCTTTCCAAGATTGGTCAAAGCGCTGTAATTTCGCTGCCACTGGCGAATGAATCATCAGAATCAGATCGCATCAAGTTGCTGCCATTTCAGGCGCAAACCTATCCATCCGCACTTAGATTGTAACATTCACCATTTTCCGTGCATCTCCCCAAATTCCATTGGGTGAAGGAAGTTTTTGATAACCGAAACAACTGCTCACCGATTTTGAAAGCAGGAGGAAACCGGAGAACCCGGAGAAAACCTGCGAGAGCGTGCATGGATCGTGATTAACCAAATGCACATAAAGCCCGGCCGTGCACAGAATTGAACCCAGACTTCATTGGTGCAAGGCGAGGGAACTACCGCTGCGCCAACACGCTCCCCTCCCCCGACACATCTGCGAAGCCATTTAGATTCGATGGAAGTCACCTGTTCCAGACACGGACAACAGGGTCCATTTTCTAAATCATGTTTTTCAAAACTGTCAATTGTGAATAACATTTATTGGTTTTGTAAAATGAAAATCTCAATTATAAATTTCATTTGAATCAGAAATTGAGGAAAACTCAGAACACAAGATGGTCCTAAAGATATCTACCCTGAAAAGCTCCACTGGTCACCATTTCCTGAAAAGAAGGATTTCAGCTTGTTCTTTAAATTAAATATCACATTCACAACTCAGAGTATTCTGGTATTATGATTATTCCACACGCATTACGGCAGCTACAATTTGTTCATGTAGGGGCTTGAGAGGCCGACAGACTTTCTCATGCGTAACTCGTAACAATAGTGCATGTAACTTATGGGAAATAAATTTTGGGAGTCCTTCCTTGCAAAATGTGCCCAAATTCATCCCCATTTTCTTTTGCATTACCTCAATATCCAAATGCCTAATGTTGTCGACAGAGATGTTGTCCAAGTTTTTGGTGCTGAATACCAGACGATCAAAAACGCCCTCTATGAAGGAACCTAGATCGGGCAGTATCCCATCCTGTCGTATGTCCCACTGTAGACCTAACCACACAAGGCGATGAAGGTTGGATGGCTCATACATGATGGATACTATAAAGAGACAAACACGGAAATTATATGATGAAGAGAGCTGGTGATTCCTCCAGGGCTTCAATTAAAGGTAGATGTTCCGATTTTCAACTTGAAGTTTTCTATTCTAAATGAAAGGTCATCCTTAAAAAAGTCGTGTTCCAAAGTTTGAGTTGCATAGCTCTAATGGTTCTTATTTTAGACGCACAAGATGCTGTGAACTGTACCCATTGAGTAGTACACAAACTATATCGGTGGTTACCACCATTCGCGGTAATTCGACGTTATTTCATCGATTTCTCCGTAATTATATCGATTTAGGCCGTCAAATTTTAGTATGATGATGAGAAAAATACGAGCTTTCATATGATATGAAAATCTCTGTTTGTTTGAAATAATTCTGTGTTACGAAAATGTGATTGGGTCATCTACCTTTAATCGAAGGCATCGAAGGCCATTGGCCTTGGATGCCCCACCTAGATGCCCTCAATTTCTGACTGTTTTTACTCCATTCCACAGTACATAATGGTCTTGGATAAAGTTGGTGCCCCTTTCAAATTGCCTTAAATTGCCTGCCCTTTTCATTTCTTATTTCAAGGCCTGGATTCATCCTTCCTAGTTGCTGCTTCCAAATTATGAAATGAGCTCCAAGTAAATCTGAGGGAATCTGTTTTCTTGCCTGCCTTCAGACGCGCACTTAAAACCTATCTGTTCCAACATAATTTGTTACCCTGTTTTCCTTGTTTATATAAGTACATGTAGCGCTGTGTTCTTAATAGAGCGCTTTATAAATGCTTTGTATTATTATTATTATAATTATTATCATTTATATTCACATTATCAGCTGCATTTACTATTCGATTAAAGCACATTTTTTAGAAATAATAATTTACGTACAGATTTAAACATTTAACAGCAAGTAAATCAATGTTGCCTAAATTGTTAGTATACAAATTTCTTAAGAAGGGTTTCTATTTATAGATACAGTGTTTAAGGATGATTAAAGATATGTATTTTGATACCTCATTAAAGTTCAAAAATAAACATAAACTTAGTCCAGGTTCAAAGTACCGTTTATCAGCAACGGTGGATGTCCTAACTTATTTTGGGGGTTGGAACATTTGCCGGTTGTCTGTTAATATTTGTTGTTATATTGTCTATTAGCACACACCGTGGGTTGGTAAACTGCTTTATAATTATATACAATCATATCCAATTTCACAAAACCACTATGATAATCACAATAGTAGAATAGACTTTAACCCCCTGAAAACTACCGGCCGCTTGGTCAGAAAGATGGATACATCATTTATTGCACCAATCAGAGACATTGTTAAAATAATTGTATTCCTGATAAAGATCGGGGTGAAATAGTTTAAAAGCTGTATCGTAATTGGTTATTCAAATGAGTATATCTTGTAATTAACCAATCAGAAGTGCTGTTAGATAGACAGGTAGTGCCGAGGGGGTTAATTAGTACCTTGATCAAACTGGAATACAGAATCCACTAAATCAGGCAATTCTGGAGTGTTGGTCAACAGAAAACTGTCGTCTACGTGTAACGAGGATAACTCTGTCACACCACTATCATCTCCAAACACCTGATAGAGAAACTGTTGTCGACCCTGGGATAGAATAAAGAAGAAATATGACTTCTTTTGAAATACACAAGTGTGACAGTCCGATTCAAAACATTAAACTCAATTTCTGCAATAAAGTGCCTATAATTCTAACTTCAATTGTAAATCAAAGCAGGTGCATGCCAATATTATGAACTGCTCAAAAAAAGTTTGAAATATTTTTTTAAGCACAACATATTCAAATTTCGTGGGATATGTTCAATAAGTGTTATATATCCATGTAAAGCTGATGTGTTCATCTATACAATGATACCAAATTTGAAGCAATCCCTTGCTCCAGTGCTAAGCTACTTGCTTGAGAACATGGGGAGGTCACAATCTGAATGTGCCAAAATCAACACTATTTCGTGCTCAAAAGAACATATTTGTCGTCTGTTCAATGAAGTGTTACATTGACCACCACAGTGTAGCGTGATGATCTATTGATTTTTAAGCACAACATAGTGTTGATTTTGGCACTTTCAGATTGCGACCTCCCCATGTTCTCAAGCATGTGGCTGAGCACTGGAACAAGGGATTGCTTCAAATTGTATATCTTTGTAAAGATGAACATTATCAGCTTTTAAATGATATATTACACTTAATGAACATATCCCGCGATATTTGAAAATCTTGTGCTTAACAAAATATTCCAAACTTATTTTGAGCAGTTTATATTGGACTCAGGAGTCCTGATAAGGCCTAAAAAAGGTTAGATTGTCCTTTCCCCTCAATTTTTTTTTTTGGGGGGGGGGGGGGGGTTGGTAGGTTTTTTGAAAGCAGATATGTTAACCCTGTTAAAATGTATGTCTCTGTTGTTTAGAGTAAATGAAACTTTCTTGATTATTTCGGACCCCGAGATAGAGGTGACGTATGGAAATGGTATGGGATCACACGAGGGGTCACGTAGGGGCAAGGTCTTAGGCAGGAGTTGAAGGTGCGGTGTGTAATTTTTTTTTTAAATGGGTGTGTACATTTAAGGATTTGTGTACAAAGAATAGGCCATGTGGACAAAACTGGGTGTGTAAAAACTGTGTATATACAAACGTGGGTGTTAAACACTCCCTACACGGCTGGCTGCCTAAACCCTTGCATAGGGGTCAATTGAGGTGATTAAGGTGACTAAATCATTATGCTGAAGAATCTTGGAACAGAGAAACGAAACAGTAGAGGGCTTCAGACTTTTTAAACATCAGACAAACATGTATGAGCCATGTTTTAAATTAGCCCTGTCACTTCAGGTGTACACAAATGAGAACATAGTTATCTATTCACATTTCTGTGAAAACTTTGTATTTCAAAATACTGTAAAACACTATAATTTTGCAGATACTTATTGCACGAATTTAGAATTACTACTATTTTAGCAAGCATTTAATGTTGCGAATCTGGAAATTAAACAGTTACTTTCAATGCAAAATTGTCAGTTTCGCAGCTATTTAATTTTTTGCGAATCAACATCCCTCGTGAAGATTGCGAAATTAAACCCCTCACAAAATTAAGTGGTTTACAGTTTGTTACCTCACAAATTACCAAATATTATTAAAAAATAGATTAATTTAAAGGTAGATGTTCTGATTGCTGGCTCGATTTTCAACTTGATGTTTTCTATCTTTGGAAGGTCAT
The DNA here is from genome assembly GCA_035610835.1 of Ophiura sarsii. NCBI lineage: Eukaryota > Metazoa > Echinodermata > Ophiuroidea > Amphilepidida > Ophiuridae > Ophiura > Ophiura sarsii. The sequence continues at coordinate 6,984,882 of CM069454.1, read as the reverse complement.
CCTTAAAATTGTCATATTCCAAAGTTTGCGTTGCATAACTCCAGTGGTCCTTTTTTTAGAACCACAAGGTCACAAAATACTTGCACATTGAGTAGCACACAAACTGGCTGGTGGTTAACCACCTTGGGCAGTAAGTAATTTACCACATTTTCGCCTATAATTTCTAAATGGAACGTTTCCGGCCCCTAAGATTTTACAGACATGATGAGAAAAATATGGGGATTCTTCTGATATCAAAATATCTTGATGTGAAAAAAGAATCATAACCCCCAAAAAGTGATCGGAACATACACCTTTAACAATACATTTGTAACTGTCTTACCTCTTCATTACACCACTGCTCCACACATTCTTCTAACCAGTCAGCACTGTGCTGTTTCACTAATCCATGCAAAACATGACCTGGTCATTTAAAAATAAATTGTTATAGATAAGGCATTGAAGAACATTTGTGTTGCCTGTAGGATATGTGCATTTTGTTTTTGATTGTTTTATGCCATTCGAGTATGAGGGAACAGCATTTTTAACAAAGTTATTGAATTGGTCTTTAGGGGTTTATAAATCGATATTATTATTGTAAAAAACATAATTTTAAATTGATTTCACCATCAAGTAACTATACTATATTTGGCTTCCTCTGGACAGTGACGTATCCTAACATGCGCAGCTTTTACGCACGCGTATGTATCTGCCGCCTTTCAACCCTCGTGTGTATTCGTTGTCGCGCGCGTTATGTGCTGCAATTAGTCGAATACACGGTTACGTCACTGTCTCGTGATGGCCAAAGAGACTATAGACAGCCGCTTTATAAAAGATGATTTTCGACAGAATTTGGGATGTGTAACAAATAGGTAGTGATGGCCGATCCAACCCAAGATCAGTACGTCCGATCTCCGATCAGAAAATTTACAGATCGGGCAGATTCAGATCCCGATTCAAATCTCCCATATTATAATTTGAAACCAGCGCGTATCATTAAATAAGCCTACTTTAAGTCCGATTTTCTTCCATGCATGACAACATATTAAATTCTGCAAGTTATTCCTGGCAAAGAAATTTCATGATTTTCATTATTCTGATTACTTTCTAGCGTATTTTGACTTTTTTAGCCGAAGAAAGTTTGTTTCCATTCATCAACTCTGGTCACAATTCAAATTCATCATAAGTGTACATCCACCAGTCTTCAAGATTACCATACATTCCCTGGCACTGTACTATTAGTAGAGCGATGTATGAGGGTGGCACAGTCTCAGTCTAGTATTTGCGCAATACCATGTGCTATAATTGGGTGGCACCAAAATTGTAATTTACCACAAAAGCGTAACATAACATACCGGGAATAACGATTTACTTTTTAGAAACGTTGGCTTTTTTTTTATTTCCGTCCGAGGGGATCAATCATTGCTAGATCGGTAGGGTGGATCGTTAACTTCCATTTTTTCCCCGATCCCGATCCAATGCCGACTGATTCAATGCAGATCGGCACCGATTCCGATCTCCCAATCAGGATCGGCCATCACTACAAATAGGTAAGCAATCCACCACCATCCACTCCCGAACCTGTTCTATTCCAGACCAGCCACAATTCCAGAAATCGTCAGTTCTTAAATCTGATCCCAGTGTACATTGTTTGTCTCAGCTTGTCTTGTACACTCACTACCACTAACTGTAAATACAGTAATTTTTGCTCAATTAATTGTTTGCGCTTTGCCAAATTTGAACTGTTCTGCATGTTTTTAAATTCATGATTTGTAGCTTCATCACATAGACCTGTACGCAAATATATAAATATGACATGGATTTTTAAACACTTTCCAAACAGATTTTTGCAGAAACCTTTCACAACTTTCAAAGTCTATCTTAAGAATTACTGTACCAATACTAGGCCTGTTTATACTTATTTAAATGCATTTTTCATGGTGATTCTAAATATGTGGATAAAAATCCATAATTTTGTCATTTTTGAAACCATTGTGAAAGACAAATGCAATGCGGAAAGAGTTGAGAAACCACATTACAATCAATCAGATATTACTCTTAGCTAGAAGACATATATATAATTTGCAGATGTCAAAAGTCTAAGTCTTTAATGCATACCTTTAAAAATTGATTCCAGACACCATACAACTAGAGTTTGTGTGCGCACAAAGACGCTCAAAACTTGACATGCATACAGAAATGGGACATTGATTCAAACCATCGTAAGTCAATTTCACATTTAGTACAATTTTTAATGATCATGTTACGCCTTCTGGGCATTTGTAGTATTTTTGTATGTTCTGTGATTGTAAATGTTTTATGTTGTTGCCTAAAAATGCTCATTCTGTGGGTACTAAATTAAACAAAAACAATACGAGGTCTCGGAAACACAAGGCCTCATCTCCATTTTTCCCAAAATTAGATTTTGGTATCAAAATGTTCAGAAAGAAATTCTCTCAGACTTATCTCCACAACACATCTCCTTTTAAAGTTATAGCCAGTATCACAAAGCCTAATATCTCCATCTCCCCAATGTGTTTAAAAATCTTCAATAGTCTTTTTCTCAAAATGGCCAAAATGGAGATAAGGCCTTGTGGTTCTGAGCCCTTGAATACTTACATATTTCACTGAGTCTTGAACATCCCATCTTATAGAGATTGGCCAAGCCTTCGTTCTTGGAATTAGCATGACCCGGATCTGGTACAACCTGTAGGCTTACAAGATAAGAAACAGTTGCCATTCCCATCACATCGTTCCAGCGCACTTGATTCTGTGGTGTGGACAAAACGGATTCATAGCATGTTTAATAACACACACAAAAAGAAATTCCATACTGTGAGAGAGGTTGTAACTTTGAATATTTTATATAATACAGAGATGTAACAGAGGTAAAGTAAAATTGCCTGAAAATCAATTGACCAAATGCAAACATTACGCAGCGACCTCCTCCGGGCGTTTGCGTGTGATATCAAACATTTGTGGGGGCTTGTATGGTGAATAGGCTACAAGGCATGTATCACCCACTAATTTTGTCCCCTCTTTTTATACTGAAATATCATCGATTTGGTAAATGCAACACACAATAAGCAAAAAGAAACATAACATCTCTGATAATAATATAGTTTAAGGATTTTATCGGGGGGAGGGGGGGGGGGGGGCGGGGCAGATTTTGTCAAAAGAGGACCTTTTCTCTCAAATGTGGACCTATTTACCGGGGTTGGGGGAGAAAATTGGGCAAAAGTTGACCATTTTCTAAAATGTTGACCTATTTTCATCAAATAAGCATTAAAAAACATTTTTATTGCTTGCAAACAGCATTTTTGGGACATATTTGGGGACTTTTTGCGGATTCAGGCGTTGATCAACACATTTTTAAGATACACTTTGATACCCTGTTTGCTTCAAAAGACTATATTTATCATCGAAGACTGATAACAATTTATGAACAATTACTTAGTTTCATATGTCACAGATTTCATTATTACGCACAATGTAATGCATGCAAACCGTAACGGTATGGAGTATCCATGGAAACACTGACACGTTTTGCACACAATGCTTTATTAAACTATATTTTGGTACCTCATTTGCCACCTAAGATTGTAAATTTTGATAATTATTTGGGGGACACAAAAAAATCTGATTTTCATCCTTGCTGTCGAATACAAAAATGCAAGGACACAATGAAAGGATTATACTTTATAGGTCAATTAATGCGTACATGTCTTGTTACGAGAGAAATTAGAAAAATCAATGCACTTGCGCTGGGTGTTGATGCGAATAATGTCACGACCCCGAAGGGGGAATGGCATTGTGAGCATATCAACACCCAGCACAAGTGCATTGGTTTTTCTGAATTCTCGAGAAACAAGACATACACATGTATTGACCTAATTCATACACGACGATACTGATCACATTTTTATAGTTTTAACTTCCTTTGAGTAATTTCAAACTAATACAAAGCATATAAACAACTTTACTAATTACTCGCAGCAAAAATCGGCGAACCCATACTTACTGTAAGAACGAATAAAAACAAAGCACGCAATGCGCACTTGTAAGGCGCGAAACGTGGAGTGCATTGACATTTTCAATGCACTTAGCGTATTTTGATTTCCTGCTTTCTGATTGGTTCGTACCAGTTAAATGTATGAATATAGTTCAATCAGTACCAAATTGGTGAGAAATATGTGTTTTTTATCTGTCTACGCACTAAAGTAATCCAAGCGAATGTGCGCAATTTTGACCATAGATGCGCGATTTTGACCAAACGCTCGCTTCACACATTTGATGCATAGTGCATTTGTTGCATTTATATGCGCCTAAACCCTTCAGTAATACTGTAAAACAAGTTCATTTCGCGAGCAATTTAATTTCGTGAATGGCTCAAATTCGCGACATTTTATTGCCGCGAATTGATGTGTGTGAAGATGACAGTAGTGGTAGAAATTTTAAATTCGCGAAACTAAGTTACTGCGAAAGTAGTGATGATTAGAAATTCGCGAAAAAAAGTTGCCGCTAAATTCACTTGTTTTACAGTAGTTCGCTGCTGTTAGGAGGCTTGCCAATTTTGAGCTGATCAAACTATAACAGAAAACAAACCTTGTATAGGTTTACAGACTTACATTGGCAGCCATCTTCATCAATAACGTTCCGACATGGTAGTACATCTGTGCTTTCATCTCATCTAGCGTAATCTGTCCATAGGGTACCTCTACACTGTACTGGCTACTGGCTACACAGTCACTGGCTTTCACTAAATCATGGTCTAACCTGAAAACCAGAGATATATTTACAGGAATGAGTTTACAATGAATTATATTATTATTATATATTATTTTAGCTGAAATTAAGTCTCGATGCTCGCAAGTAAAAACATCACAAGTATGGCGTATGCCAAATTCGGCAATCATGAAGTTTTACTTGGGTTTTCCTTGGGGCAAGTTTTCCTGTCGTAACTTTTGGAAATATCATTGATATTTTCTAGTTGCAGTGAAGTGCTTCAAACCACATGCTTTCGCTAAGTGATTCTTTTATTTTTATTTGTGTAGAGTGAAAGTGAGTATGTGATTGGGAATCAAATACTGTGTGTGATGTATTGAATATTAAATTTCTTGAAGACTTTTATTTCCAAAATATTGTGGCTTTACAAATCATTATCGTGATCCCAACAATACAAAATTATTGTGATAAACGATATGCTAGTGTTTACACGGCGGTACTTGGTTCTCTGTTAGTAGCCCGCACTTATTTGTGTGTAGTAGTAAAGGACGGCATTTAATTGGGACACATGTATTGTGTATATTCATGAGGTTTTGATTTGCAATCCCTAGCTGAAATTTCAACAAAACTTGGTTAGGTTTTGTTTGGTGCATGGCATGTGTCCTTGAAATGCGAAGTATTAAAATGTTCAATTTTTGAAGGAATTTCAAAAACCTATTCATATTTTTGGTTCAAAATATGTACAAATGTTCAAAATAGTTGCTAACGTCTCCTCTTGCCCCTGCCTCCTCTCACTCACTACCACGCACTAATGTCCCAAATCTCTCCTACCTTTTGAGCATCTCTGCTGTCTGTGCTGTGGGCATAGTTGGGTTAGCCAGACTCAGTATAACCAGCCTATTGATGGCATACAACAAGCTACAGTATGTTGTTATGCAGGCTACCTGGCCATGGTGGGATTGTTCTCGGCCCCAGGAACGCAACATTGTCTGCATGGTGGATAACAATAAATCAAATATCACAATGTCTGTTCTATAGTCTATTTGGTCATCACGAAACAATGACATAACTGCGTATTCTACTTATTGCAGCACATAAAGCGCACGCCTACTCGAGGCGCTGGCGTATACACACGAACATTGAAAGACGGAAGATACATACTCGTGCGTAAAGGCTGTGCCTGTTTAGTTACGTCACTGTACAGAGGAAGACAAATAGAGTATAGACTGTATCCTTCATGTCTTCACTATTTACACACAGCCCCTGCGAGGGTGTTTCAAAGGTGAGGACTGAAACAAATATAGTTTCATCAGTATGCGCTGTTAAACTTGAGAATAAACATGAGCTTGTTCAAGCACCATCACACCGTACTGCATCGGTGGTTCACACAGTGTTGTGCATTGCGTCACATAACTGGATTTTCAATTTCAACAAACATGTCAACCATTTCAATTTCAACCATGCCCAGTTGTCGTTTTAAGTCGTATACAATGCCTTAATATATATGTTCAGGAGTAGAATTTTTGATGCAGAGTGCACAAATCATCTTGCAATAGTTGTTCATTTGATTCTCGCCCCAATCTTTCCTGTGTATTAGCATTAAAAATGTACAAGCATCAAGTTTAATTGACACACATGAATCTTGCAAGAATCAATTTGCCGATTTGAACGTTTGCGAGAATTGTTTCGCTGAATCTCGCTGAAGTTCTAGCCTGCGTGTTGGTAGGAATATATCAAGTGTATTTATAAACAAGAAATCAGCACATAGGTTTGAGTCCCATATCAAAAATTCAAGGTTAACAGCTGTACTATATATATTGCCCATCCTCAGCATACTCAGCAATTGAATTAAATAAATGTTACCTACTTTGTTATCAATTTCAATTTTAAAACAAACAGAAATGAAATAACTAAATGACCGGAAGACTACCAGCAAACATACCACACAGGTCAAGCATGCAGACAAACAAGCATCTCATCATCAAATATCAAAAACCCAAAAACAACCACTATAGAAAATGAAACCAAATACTATATAATTTTCACTCCATTAATTTTTCACACTTTGTCCATTAAAATTATTTTGCTAGTTTTTATATTCGTGATTTGAAAGGTTGTTGCTTAGACTTCGCCACAAAAGAAATACATTTGAGTGTTTTAAATTTTGTGGTAGCTGGTTGAAACCCGAAATTGCACAAATTAAAGAAGCACAAACATTTCCACATTTACAGTCAAATAATATCTGTTGTGTTTAATTGAGTATGAATAGGCCCTATATAATACCATGGAAAAAAGTGACCCAAAACAAACTTCATTGTTACATGGTGGAATAATTATCTATTTAATTCCTAAAAGAACAATGACAATATTGATGATATTCACTGGTCTATAATAATATTGATGATATTCATTGGTCTAGAACAACTCAAAATCTGATAATATTGATGATATCCACTGGTCTAGAACAACTCAAGATATGATCACTGGGTACTACAAGTGGTTACATAATAATGACTACACTAGACACTTGACTGCCTAAGACCCGGGGGGGGGGGGACTGACATTGGAAAGGGGTTTAGACATGAGCCGCCTCGAAGCTCCCCCCCCCCCTTTTCACCCTCTTCTGCTCACTCAAAAGAACCCCCCCTCTTTGAACCTGTATCAGCTCTTAAGATCCCCATTTCATTAAAAAATCAAACAAATCATGAACATTTGCACTCCAAATCCCCAATTTTGTGAACAATTTCATTCTAGAAACCGAATTTTAAAAAAGGTGTTCTGACTCAACTAGTTCTTAAGACCCTACTCTTTAGAGAAAATCAGTTCTTAAGTCCTTATTTTTCGTCAAAAATCCACTCCGAAGCCCCAATTTTTGAGACCCTGGATGGCAAACCCCTACCCAAAGTTGAGGGAACCCGCCCCCCTCCCCTGGTAAGACTACATCTCATTGCCTCATTTATCTTCATACCTCACTGAACATTTGTTAATGACAAGCCTAACAAGGCAGCTACTTCAATTATACTTTTAGGGATGCACCATTTGATTCTCATGGGGGGTGGGGGCATGGAAGTTGGGGTCGGGCGGAATTTATTTTTCGCCATTGAAGTAGGCAGAATTTTTTTTTTGGGGGGGGGGGGGCAAAGGCAGAAAAAGGTGGGTTTTTTTAGGTTTTACTGTTTTTCTTTACATCATTGAGTTGGGTGAGTCATCTTCTTTTTTTTTTAGTGAATGTGTGAATAATGGCACGACCCTGAAGGGCGAGTGCTATTGTTAGCATATCAACATTTGCGCAAGTGCATAGATTTTTTTTAAATTTCGAGAAACAAAACATACGCATGTGTTGACCTAATTCATACACGACACCAAAAAACAAAATTCACAATTCAAGCATAATTTTGATCTATCTAAAAACGAATAAAAACATGTTAACAAGTATGCTAACACCCTCAGTGCATAATTGGAAAATTACTCACTAACTAGCGTTTCATCATGACTTTGGTCAGTCAGATTTCATCAGAATGGCAATCTGGCAACTTTGTTCCACGTATTTCTGGAAACACTGGTTTCCGCGGTTCCGGTACTTAATCACAACTCTGATGATACCTGACTAACCAAGTCATGATGAAAAATAGGGAGTAATTTTCCAATTATTCACTTCAATCACTGGTTTTGATGAACACAATTAAAATCTTTAATTGTTCTCAGTTTCCAAAACAAACATTCATTTCCTGGAAAGCAAGTCATGTTTCTCACAATTGAGACCTGTCATCACAAAATGAGAGTTAAGTCAGAACATTTTATTTTCAAGTTTGTCCAGATTCAAAATGCTCAGAAAATAAGCTTTAAAACAATATGCAACATGTCATAATTGCTTAATGTTTTCCCTGTCAAAATTCACAAATTCCTTTGTTTTCTATTGATTTTTGGGAAGTTTATTAGACCATATCTCCTAATGCACACTGCTGACTTAACGCTCACATTTTGTGGTAAGGCCAAAAAAAATAAATGTTTAATTGTCCATAGATCACTTTAAAAAGTTGGGTCGGTCGTGGTTTTTTCTCCCTTTTTTCAGGTACCAACAGTAAAATGTGATGTACTTGTTTTGGTAACCCAGATGAAAAATACCCCGTTTTACGGGCGAAGTTGGGCAAATTTTTTTAAACTAAAATGTCACCAAAATCTGCACAAATCAGGAAATTTGTTAAAAAAATTGTTCATGATTTGAGAAAAAGTGTCTAAAAACAACAACTATAGTCGGATATATAATTGAACGAACACTTTGAAGCAGCGTATTTTGTACATTGCGTGAAGCGCGCATAGCTGTAAAAGTGATAATTTCGGGCGCAATCATCTTTGTGCTGCGTGCGTGTTGTTCGTTCAATTATTAATTTGACTATAGTATTCTTAATTTTCGACTAAAATATCTAGACTAAAATATCTAAACAAATTCAAATTTTCAACAAAAACAAAAAATGGGTCGGAAGGATTTAGGACGGTCGGGCAGACGAGGACAATCAAACAATTTTTTCCTAAAAGGTCTCAATTTTGATGTACAAGACAGCTGACAGCTCTAACCCTTCTCAATAGCCCAAATGTCCCTCCAACTACCAACATTTCCTGAGGAGTGTCTCAGGTTCCTCATTCATAAAAGTTGTTACCTCTTTTGGATCAACATTAAAATCCATGGCTGGCTTTTTGATACCACTGAAATTGGCCGAGTATAAAAATCAAATACTGCCAAAGTTGAAATGTGTGTGTGTATTATTTTTCGCGCTTTGCACATTTTGAACAATTTTGCTGTTTTTATTTTTGTGATTTTTGAATTTCCATACATAGGCCTTCATACAAAATGAATATATGTGTGCGGTTTTATTTTCACACTTGCTGATATTAGTGCAAAAATAAATGTAGCGCAAAAATTTACACTTTTACAGTTTAGGTTTTGAACTTACCAGATACACATTGATGGCCTGCTCCCACCATCTCTGGTCGTTATCAAAGAGATGTGAACTCTCCACCTTCACACATAGTTGCTTAGCTTCGTTGAGGCGTCCTAACTCAACAAGAACCAATAACAGTTGAACGTGTAGTTTGGGGTCACTGGGGTAGGTGCGCTGTAAGAAAGAAAGGATAGTATTTACTAATTACACTTAATAATAGCAATATCAAAATAATTGTTTGTTTTTTTCATCTACTGATGTCTGCTTTTTGCTTTATGGCCATGTGTTTTGAACTCGCCACCCTTGGCGTTGCGTGTCCGAATTTTAACATTTTACGCCACATGCACTTCTAGTTAGCATATTACTCTAACTATTTGCCCTATCCCATAAAAAGTATACCCCCCCCCCCTCCGCCACCTCGTCATTTCCCAACTCAATCAACCACATCTTCGCCATTTAAGAAGTTATATGCTTTATATTTACAGGTTATGTAAAGCAATTATTTAGCTTTCACATGAGACCAAAACCATGACAATATCTTTTTGCGTTCCTGAGTTATCATGAATTGAACAGAACACGATTTGGAAAAGCGCAACGACACCCATATTTTTAGGTGGTGAGTTCAGAACACTTGGCCCTATACAAAAAAATCAGTAATTGCTGAACCAGCCCTCGATATAAATGCCCTACTTTCTGTGAATGACTACTGAACATTCGTACCACTTTAGCTATGTATGATGCCAAATTATCTTTCACGAAACACACATAAAGCTATAGCTTAAATCACAATTGTTAGACCATTCATAAGACATCCATAGAGGGTCCTCAAAAGGTAGGGTCGGTAGGTCAGACTTTTTGTTGTTGCTAATGGTAGTCTGGCCCAGTCCTAGCCAGCTTGCCAAATTCTAAACCATGTCAGATCTTTTGGATGACCCATACTTGACCCAAAATAACCCACATAATACTACATGGTATGGATCACAGGCTGAAAAGTAGGCAATACGGAAAGCTCCTTGCAGGGAAATTTGAGCATTTGGAGGAAAAGTTTTGCATTTGGAGGGAAATGTTACTCTTTCATTAAGAAATGCATTCCATTTTGGAGGGAAATTTGGAATCGCTTGCTGGGAAAAAAACATTTTTTCAGGCCATGGTATGGGGTCACATGGGGGTCAATTATTAAGGTCATATACATGACTTTGGAAAAAAATTGTATTTTTTAAAATAAAAAAAAGTTGCACAGTCGGGACTGTAGTCTGTAGTACATGGTCGATTGGACGTGGACAAACAAACAATTTCTTTTGGGGGGTGAGACCTAATATACACCAAAATGTAACACAACTGAATCACACATAGATATAGTACATGTAGGGCAATCGTGTGCAACCTTTTCTACCAACCGGGCCTCATTGTGATTTTGAGATCCATTCACTGGCCGCAGTGTTGTCAAACATTCCAAAACACGTCCGGATGAGGGTAATAGGGGGAGGGGAAGCTTAGGAATCGTAATGCCGCATCAGATTGTACTCTTTGAAGCAGGAAATAGACACCATACAAATGAGGCATACATGTAGAGACGCGCTGTTTTGTTCAATGAAGAAATAATCCTCCTCGGCCAATTACTCATTGAATACCCACTTCTCTTCGTGTATATTTCCTCTTTTTACTCGCTTTTGCTGCTGCAAGCGCCATTTTAACCAGGGATTTTAACATGTAATCACGCCTCGAGTTATATTTACTAAATTCAGCGCGTCACTCTACTAATTATAAGGGAGCACACCACTATTAAATCAATCCGCCATTTGTGTAACCTAGGGAGTTCCGATTAAAACGTGCCGCATCAATGGGAATTTTGGGATTGCTTCGCGGGCCGCAGGTTGCACACGCTTGATGTAGGGTATCACCATCGTGCACTAATCGCGCACACGTAATCATGATTTTATTTCCCTTATGGATTCAGAATCAAAATATTATTTGACCAGGTAAACATAGTTTGTAATAAATTTGAAATTAAAGCGGTTCTTACCAATTTAGCTCTCAAATATTGCTCCAACTCACTCAGCTTTCCATCGGCTCGAAATATGTGCTCCTGCAAGTTAACATCAGATAATGCATATAAAATAACACATTATATGGTTTATAAAGATCATCAACAATTACACTGTCATGAAATTGAGAACATGTGACATCGGCCGCGATCTCTTCGAAAGTTCAGCAAGAATCTATCAAATGGCAAAGAATATAATATGCTCCTGCAAATTGCAAGTAAACTGCAATACAGGAAAGGTTATTTATTTCCAATTATGAGACACGCGTGACACAGTGGATGGAGAACTGGACTCACGATAGCAACGATACAAAGGTTGCGGGTTCGAGTTCCGCTGTGGTCAACGTGTTCAGCAGCCTAAGCGTTTATCCCATAACACTACAAAATATATAATAGATAGCCCGGTTTTTCTTTTGTTCAGATCCGGGGAGGTAAATAATGAACGCTGCAGGAACGTGTATGTTACAAAAAAACCAGCCATATACACAATGTATAATGATATACTGTAGGTTGGTTGAGGAATTGAACCCGAGATTCCTGGGTGGGAGCCCTAGAGCGTGGCCACTATGCTACACTAGATTAACTGTTTTGGCAAAATCGTTGATTAAGATATATTTAGTATGGAGTTATTCAAGCATCACATTTCTTACGCGTTGCTGATCCTTAAAAATAATGGAGTGATTAGCATTTTAAACAATGGGAATTATTCATTCCAGCTTCTTGTGGATGCTGTTCAATCTCTAATCGATCCAGTATTATAACGTGCGCTAGGGCTGTGAGAATTGAGCGCAAAATGTCGCAAGTTGTCAGTGGTTCCATGTCAAAAATGGTTAAGAGGCTGAAATGATATGCGATGCGCATGGTTATAGCTATGGCAGTCGGCACCGGTTGGGCGTACCGGCACTCACGCTGGCTGGCCAGCACTCTTAAAAAAAAAAGTTCTAAAAAAAAAGGGGGGGGGGGTTATTTTAAATTTTGTGGATAGAATCATTAAACTGCCTCATAAAACAAGAAATTATGTGAGAGTACATTAAAAAGCCTAAAAACCATTAAGAAGGCTTCTGGATCCCATGCCATGATCCACTGCACTTCGTTCGCTACACTTACTTCGTTCGCCGTCGGTTAAATTAGCCAGCACTCAATCTGGCCTACATTACATCAACATCAAAAGAAAGACGAGTCATTAGATAATTACCCTGATCTTATGAACAGTCTCATGCCCAGGGAAATATTTCTCTGCCTTCTCAGCCCAATAGCGATGCCTTTCTGGCTCACATCTTACTTGACAGTATAAGTCAGCCACTGCAAAACAAGAAGATAGATTCCTATAGTCACTACTGTCATAATACTGAAACGGCAGCTCATTTTCATGTTTTTAATAAGCTTATTTTCCCATCGAGTTTCATGCAAAACCTGCCATGAGCTCGTTTCGCGAGAATATTTTGTGAATTGATTCCATAGTTTCGGGAATGTGTTTAGTAATTATTGTGTACATGTCTTTCAAATTCCATACCTTTTGGCTGTATATTTTAAGAAATATCGATGCTACATGTATGAGCAGTGATTGGGCAATGTTGATTTTGGATTCGTCGCGAGTTGTGATTCTTTTTAGATGGTAAGAAATGCTTTCCTAGGTCGAAATATTAGTTGCGACTCTTTTACATTTCATGTTCGTTGTTATAATGAGAAGATGCATAAATGTCTCCTGATTCCAAATATGTTCTTAGTTTCTTCTGACATTTAGAATTAGTGTAATTGTAGTTCCGTGAATTATCCTTAATTTGGTAGTATTTTCTTAGCGTGTTTCTAACCTCTGAGTGATAGATGGTGCGTGTGCCGTGTCCGTGTTGAGCGCGTTGTAGCGCTTAGAAACTAGCCAACCACATGTGTGGGAATTTTTGCGTCTCAAGTAATTTCGCGGAAGCTTTCTTTAGGAATTATTTGCGCGTAAAATGCAGGCATAAAAGGGGCTGCATTTCGGGATTTCAATCAGTTCGGGGCGGAGCAGAACCGCATTTCAACCTCATAACTTGGAGGAGCGAATTTCTTGAGCCCAACGCAGATTACTTTCTGAACTAATAAAGTGTAGTCACTGTCAGTACCGAATCTGAAATATGACGATGACGTCATTACTGAAGTGCCATACAAGGGAAGAACGTCCCTTGTTATGGAACTTTGACATGTTTATTCATGAACGGGGCGGGGCGTCATGCTGGGAACTGGCATAGCCTCGTACCCGAAACTTCCGTGTTGAATGTTGTTGTAAATATTATTCCATAATTATTAGGCCTTCAATTTATAATCAGTGATTTTATACTCTTTCTAATACACAAAACAAGCAAAGTTTAAATCGTTCAGAGAGATTGGTGCGTAGAAATTGGGATCGTAACCAATGACTTGTTTATATTCATTTGAGAATTTATAATAAACAGCTGATCGTTCAAAACAAGCTCTCGTAACGTAAACATACAGGGTGACGCGTAAAATAATGTTTACTCGTATAGGGTGGTCAGAAAATGTACCTTTACGATATTTAGAACTAATGAAAATCTTACACTGATTTAGTAACACTTTGAATATGGAATTATGACTTTGTATATGTAATGTATATAATGATTGAATTGGAGCTGAAGAAAACAGCTAATTATAATACTTCTAAATGCATACATTTGTAATGACTCATTACTCGTCTCAGAACTACTGACTTATATAACTCTATATAACCTGGTTCACTACCTACATAAACCATCACTCAAATAATACTAGAATTACTTGGTGAATGAAATCGCTGGTAGATGTGAAATGAATGTTTAGAGACAGGTCTCTCACATGAGACATACAGTCTTCCCCTCAGCAGACTGATGTCTCGGAGACATTATAGTCTTCCCCTCAGGAGACATTCGTTCTCAATCGCTCGGATAAGGAAGCTGAAATTCCTTATACTCTTGATTTGATCCATGAGATCCTTATTAAAGTCCAAATAGTGATGCCCCATTGACTATCCTCACTGAATCCAAGGCAGGAAAGGTAAGACTGGCACGCTACCACATTTGTAGTCTTACAGGAGATTCTTTATATTTTATTATTACGGAGGCAAGCTCGGTTCCGTTACAATACTATGAACATAATTCAAACTATTTCACGCGAGCGTGTTTTGTTGTTTTTCGCGGAGCTGTTTACGGATGCAAGAAATATGCGAACAACTATTCATGCATGCAGATGACGATTTCACAATTAAATTGACCAATCAGGACACATGTTTTATTTTTGAAAGCGCCCAGTACGCACTTCCGGGTTTACGCATGTACTCACGCATTATTGGAATTATGTCCAATTGTGATGCTGACTACATGAGGGACCTATTTGTGACAGACAAATCATATAATGAAGGAATCTCCCTCTGCAATCTGGAACCATGAACTTCATTACATTTAATTCATCCATCATCCCAGATTTGTTTTAGATCAGTAAAGGGCAATTAAAATTTTAAAACAAAAACAGCCTGTTTTCCAAAGGCTATCTTACCTTTCAAGATGAGATCCTTTTGCGTGTCGTTGAGTTCTAGCGCTCTCCGGTATCCATCAATAGCTCTGGGTATGTTGTTTCTAGCTTCATAAATCTGTCCCAGTAACTTGTGGGCCCTGGTATCATTGGGTTTCAATGATATGTAATTCTGGCAGTATGGTAGAGCCAATGCATATTCTTTGGCCTGGCTGTAGAGACTGGCAATGTGAAAACCTTTCAGTTGAAGCTGTAAATATATATGTAACAATCAGGGTCAGAATTTCGAGGAGAATCCGAGAATCCATTCTCGCAAAGATTCCCGCCGGTAAAGTTGCGAGAATCCATGTTGATTCTTGCAGAGATTAGCGGCAGTATCGCCACTGTGCCTTGATAGGCATGTTCTTAAAATTTTGAAAATAAAAAATATCTCTTTGAAAATGGAATACATGGAAACAAAGTACTTTACAATAAAAACTGATGGTTCTACCATGTCTGCAGGCTGAATAATCAAAAAGTTATAACCAAAAGTAGTTTGCCTTATATTGCTAAAGCTGGTCAAGTCATGAACATTTTAAACTATTTTATTTAGCTTAACCCTAACCCCCCCCCCCCAGATACTACTTAATACTATCGGTAGTATTTTTTAGTACCTAGTTCTTCAGCAGCATTGTAACAGTGCTGATAGTATTTTTTAGTACTGTACCTAGTTCTTTAGTGCAGTATGGAGTAATAGTATTTTGTAACATTTAGTTCTTTAGGTAAGTTAGGGTTGTAATAGCACCTGGGTACTGGCACTTTTGAGGTTGGTTTCATTTTCTATAGGGGGTGTCTTGATTTTTGTTTTGTTTTTATGTTTTTGTTTGTAATCATCAAGGATGAATACCAAAGATGACACAATTTACTCTAAGCAAATCAGTTCTTGAACAAAGGTGGAATGTTAAAACCGTTGTCCCATTTGAACTGAATAGCTATATAGTTTAACGATCTTGTTTTTGTTTTGTTTGTAATTATCAAGGATGAAACCAAAACATTGGTTATCCCCAATGATGACACAGTTTACTCTAAGCGTTTCAGTTCTTGAACAAAGCACTCAAAAACAATTAGCCATTAAGTTCAAATGAGACAAAGGTTTATACATTCCACCACCTTTAAATGAAAAAATGAAATAAAATAAAATACATCTCCCCTAAAAATTAGTACACAAAAACAGTTACAAATAATAAAATTATATCAAACACCTACCTTCCATATCATAGGATGAAATACTACTAGAGTGCAACCAATTACCTATGTTTCCAAACTAATTGCCTGTGTTTCCAAACAAATTGCCTGTGTTTACATTCTATATAATTGCCCTTTCCAAATGTGGGTAAAGAACTAAATGTTACAGAATACTATCTCAGTCTATCTGCACCAAATGGGGTAAACAACTAGGTACTACAAAATACTAACTGTCATAGTAATCCGTAGTACTTAGTTCTTAGGCTCATTTCTGTTTAGTAGTAATATATAGTATTTAGTGCTTTGAGCAACTAGACTTGTTAATTTATTTAGTAGCTTTAGACCTAAATACTACAAATTACTAATAGTAATTTGTAGTACTCAGGATCTTAGGGGTATTGCAGCTTTTGTGGGTTAGGGTTAAAAGGGCTTTAAAATCATGATGTCCCGTTGCTTGTGTGTGGTTAGTTAGACATCAGTGAATACATCCCAGCTTGTGTCTTCCTTTTTCGCTGGATTTAAAAGAGGTGAACATGGAGTTTTCTACATGTTTTGGCGACAAATTTTCAAAAAAATGTCGCCCTCTGTAGTCAATAATATGGACATCCCTAGCCATGACACCCATGGCATCATCATGGGTTTAGTGGGGAATCGCAAACCGCTGGAGATCCATGGTTCAAATCCCGGGGGATTCATTTGGGTCAATTTTGCACGTTGAAAAAAAATCGCGTCCAAACGGAAACGGCTGTATGCAGCCATAAGGACGTCCAATGCATCTGTCAATTACAAGTTCTTTCTATTGTCTGACGATACAAACTGTTTTTACCATGCATCAGTTCGTTTTCAATCACTTAGTTGATCGATCAAATATCAAAAAATCTTGATAACAAAATAATATTTTTATTGCCGTAATCTGTATTTGTATAACTTTAGGCTCATCGCCGGTTTTAGGCCAATCTTAACTAGCGCCCAACTGACGCCAAAGTGGTTGTGTTCGCCAAAATAATGCCCAGGCGAACTTACAGTACACGTTAGGTCACTGCCATGCCACCTAGGTGTGTTGAAAAAAGTAGCGCATAGGCGCATTGATGTGGGCGTGAGATGGTGGCCAGGGGGTGTTTGTGCATAGACCGTTTATGATGTGCGTGTTAGGAATTTAGGTGCAGTGTTGGGTGGGAGGGAGGGGGGAGGGGGGCATTGCTTTAAAAAGAAGCAGTACCTAACTAAGACCCTATTTTTCGTCATAAAATCCACTCAGTTATGTAGCCTTTTTGAGGCGGCACACCCCTACCCAAAAAATGTTGAGTGCCCCCCCCCCCCCCCCCCCCCCCGGGCCACACAGCCCCTTTCAACTTGCCCGACTCCCCCCCCCCCCCTGATCATACCATCCACTTCAATTTTGACAGAAACTCACTATGATATAATATTAAACAGGTGAACTCTACGGCCCCACGAAAATAATAACAGGACCTTTACATTACTAATTAATAATCTGGTCAATCAAAACACGTAGCACGCCTTTCAAATTGCCCAAAAGTCAAACTTAATTCAAGTATTCAAACACTCAGGTTATGATCAATACGATAAACAGGCGAACTCTACCTCACGAAGTAGTGGCGAACTCTACCGTACGTACAGCACTACTAATTTACGGTAACCTAGAGGTGCCTGGTAGAGTTCGCCAATTCAAAATGGCGTCCGAAAAGCGAAGTCAACCTCATACGCCCAACTGTCCATGTATCATGATGTATGCTCTCAAAAGATTGAAAGGTCAATCTTAAATATTTTGCTGAGGTCTCAAAAATTGAATTTTCACACTAGAAAATTAAGAAAGATAACTAATTTTCAAAGTAGAAAATTATAATTAATTAAATCTTTAATAAATCATTTTCAGACTAGAAAGTTGAAATAGATTAATTAATTTTCAAAGTAGAAAAATATAGACAGCTGAAAATGGTATTTAGCCAGTTAACTTAGGCAGCACACTCCCCCCACCCCCGCTTCCCCCGGGCCCAGGATGCATGAGCCCCCGCATGAGCCACATCGCGTCACTACATTACATTGTATGCTATGCTGGTTCCCTCGACAATAGCTCCACACAAGACGAGTTGGCGCGAGGATTGGGGCGCAGCAATTCTTTTTGCGATCAATCGATATTGGCGGCTCGTGTTTACATCTTCATGTAGAATATAGATCACCAAGTGATTGAAAACGCACTGATGCACGGTAAACAGTTAGTATCGTCAGACAATAGAATGAACTTGTGATTGACAGATGCATTGGACGTCCTTATGGCTGCATACAGCCGTCTGTATGTATGCTTGGACGTCGTCTTCGATGTGAAATTTCACCTTACATTACATCTTCAAGCTCCCGAAAGTGTGATTCAATTTAATATGTCGGAGGTACAAACCAGTTTTAATTTATCAAATTTTATAAGCTTATTATTTGATTTCTGGGCAAAGATAAAGAACACGATATTGCCCAATCAGCAATGGCAATAATTATATGCTTTCCATTCAATGTTTCATTCATTCATCATTCATCATCATGATTTTACTTTTTAGACTCACCTCGCGTCCATTATTTCCCTTTCTTTTCAGTGATTCCACCAACTATCTGCATCGTCCTTGCTCCTTTGAGTTTGAGGCATCTTCCGATATCAATATAGAAGGGCAATATCCACAGAAATAAGTTAAATTCGTTCAATTTGCAATGAAACTAGACACATATTTTCACATGTGAATTACTGCGCCATAGTGTTGAATGCAATAAAATACAACGAGCGGTCTGTGAACAATCATACATCATTATACTATTTAACACAGGCTCAAATTAATGAATTATTTTATTTTTTCTCTAATAATTGCCTTTTTTCATCTCTAAAAATATATTTAAATATTTACATTTAGTTTTATGAGAATAATTTTACCAAGTTGCCTTATTTATTTCAGATAAATAATTATTTCCTATGACTTTATCAAAATCAAGTTTGCTTCAACTGCATGATCAAATTTCATAAAATGTTCCTTCCTCCTTTTCCGATTTGAAAATACCCGTTATACACAGGAGCGGATTCCTGTTTGTGCGCGAAATTTCAAAATATGGAAGAATGAAAGCTTTCGAATATCATGAATATGGGCGATTCCATGAAAATATGACACGAAAATAAGAAATACTCTCAGAATTTTGCTCTCATACAATTCTTAAACATGCAGGGGTACAATAAGGGAAACAATGATCCCAATGTATAGGCTGCTATTGAGTACTGTTTACAATGAAAAAGATCTAGCAGCGTGAGGTCGAGGGTGTCTCAGACTCTGAATACCATCTATACCGGTTTCAAAAATATATAAAGAATATAAAACAAATAGTGTTTCAAATTTATACACTTACGACAGGATGGTGGAAATGTTTCCTTCTTATTCCGTTTAATTTCAATGAGATATCTCTTTTTATTCCGCTGTGGCAAGCGCTGTGCCGGGGCAAGACCCCGGCGCGGGGCAAGACATAATCGTAACGATGAAAAACGTATTTTCATATTTTGGCTCACATAATTCATCTTCAGGTTACAGCTATTCTTTCTAGCACTACCAGAATGTCAAACAATAAACCCCACACCTCAAAAGTTATATTC
>CM069454.1:6899779-6964732 GCA_035610835.1 Ophiura sarsii | reverse complement strand
GGCCAGGGGGGCACAGTGCCCCCCCCCCCCCCTGAAGGTGTTCAGCAGGAAATTCAAACCTACCCACCAGGAAAAATGGGGGAAGGGAAAAGAGGAAAAGAAGGGGGAAAGGGAAAGAAAAGAGAGAGAGAAAGGAAAAAGGGAGAAAAAAGAAAAAGGAAAAGGAGAAAAAAAGGGGAAAGAAAGAAAAGAAGAAAGGGAAAGAACGAAAGAAAGGAAGAAAGAAAATTTCGCAGTACAAAAAGCACAACAGTCAACAATTTGTTGACTGTTGTGCTTTTTGTACTGCGAAATTTTGTGACCGTGCGAAATTTTGTGACCGTGCGAATTTTTTGACCCTATCCCCCCCCCCCCCCCCCCTTAATGCTCTGGCACCGCGACCCACACAGTGACCGCCCCCTCTTCCTCGTACCCCCGTTTAATCCACTCTTTCCCCCTCTCTTTCCCCTTCTTCTCTGCTTCCCATTTACCCCTCTTCTCTCTCCCTCGCTTTGCAAATCTGAATCAAAATAATTATACTGTATAAAGTTTATTATCATGGTTATTGGAACCTTCTAGTGAACTAGTGCGCCTATAATATCATTATACGCCTAGGCCAAATTAAATTAATTGTTTGTCTCAAAGCTCCAGCGCGCGTTAGTTTATTGATGCGCATTAGAAAAACAAAAATCTGAAAAAAACCCTTTTTTTCTTCTTTCCCCCCCTCCCCCCCAAAAAAAAGTCCAAAAATTTCACCGATTTTTCAGATTTTCATTGATCACATCATCTTAAATACAAAAGTTCACTTTTACAAGGATTTCAATATTTTATATTGAAAAAAAAAAACCTTGAAAAAAAACCCGCATTCCGCATTAGTTTTACAACAGGAGAGGAGCTTTGAGACAAACAATTAATTTAATTTGGCCCTACAGAAAACGTTTCCAAAATCATATGAGAACAGCGCCCCCAATTTAATTTTGAATCAATCAACAGCACTCTCTTCGTGGAATATCTCTAGGAAGTTTTTGATTTGATTTTTTGATTTTTGTGAGTGCTATAGAGCCTGTAATTATTGAACTATTAATCAAATGCATATAAAAGTATACATTGTTTAGAAGAAATAGATCAGAAAATCCAAATTTGGTGTCAATTTTGACCAAACATTTTGAATTTTTGACAAAATCACAAAATTCACTTTTTTGACCCAATTATTTTTGACAAAGCTAACTAAAATAATTTTGAGAAAAAATGGCCAAAATCGCTAGATGATGATGTAAAGACACTAACTTAGGTTGTAATTTTTTTTAAACCTAATTGAATATATGTTTTGACATTTTGACCAAAAGTGCCAAAAAAGTTTTGAAAAATTGACAACATTATATTTTGCCACTTTTTAGTGAAGATTTCAAAAAAAAGTAGTTAGTTAAAAGTAAATAAATTACAACCTAAGTTAGTGTCTTTACATCATCATCTAACGATTTGGCCATTTTTTACTCAAAACTATTTTTGTTAGCTTTGTCAAAAAATGGGGTCAATTGTGATTTTTTTCTCAAAAAAAAAAATCAACATTTTTGGTCAAAATATATGCTAAATTTGGACTCTCTGCTCCATTTTCTTTCCAAAAATGTACTTTTGTGTACATTTGAGTCATAGTTCAATAATTACAGCACTCAATTTTTTAAAAAACAACAACTTCCTTAATACCCACTATATTTCTTCATAGATTATTATTGTATTGAAAATCTATGATCAATCATCAATCATTAAACACACTATTAAACACAATTTCTGTAAATGTTAGCATTCAGATGCAATTACTTTCAAATGTTAGCAGTCAGATTCAATTAATTTCAAATGTTAGCATTCAGATGCAATTACTTTCAGCATTTAGATGCAATTACTTCCAGCATTCAGATAAATTACTTTCAGCATTCAGATGCAATTAATTTCAAATGTTAGCATTCAGATGCAATTAATTTCAGCATTCAGATGTAATAAATTTCAAACGTTAGCATTATGCAATTACTTTAAGCATTCAGATTCAATTAATTTCAAATGTTAGCATTCAGATGCAATTAATTTCGGCATTCAGATGCAATTACTTGCATTCAGATGCAATTACTTTCCGCATTCAGATGCAATTACTTTCAAATGTTAGCATTCATATGCAATTACTGCCAAATGTTAGCATTCAGATGCAATTACTTTCAGCCTTCAGATGCAATTACTTTCAACATTCGTATGCAATTACTTTCAAATGTTAGCATTCAGATGCAATCGCTTTGAGCATTCAGATGCAATTACTTTCAGCATTCAGATGCAATTAATTTCAAATGTTAGCATTCAGATGCAATTAATTTCAAATGTTAGCATTCAGATGCAATCGCTTTGAGCATTCAGATGCAATTACTTTCAGCATTCAGATGCAATTACTTTCAAATATTAGCATTCAGATGCAATTAATTTCAAATGTTAGCATTCAGATGCAATTAATTTCAAATGTTAGCATTCAGATGCAATCGCTTTGTGCATTCAGATGCAATTACTTTCAGCATTCAGATGCAATTAATTTCAAATGTTAGCATTTAGATGCAATTACTTTCAAATATTAGCATTCAGATGCAATTACTTTCAATTATTAGCATTCAGATGCAATTAATTTCAAATGTTAGCATTTAGATGCAATTACTTTCAAATGTTAGCAGTTGCTTTCAGCATTTAGATGCAATTACTTTTAAATGTTTATTTTCCGATGAATTACTTTCAGCATTCAGATTACTTTCAAATGTTAGCATTCAGATAAATTACCTTCAGCATTCAGATGCAACTACTTTCAAATGTTAGCATTCAGATGCAATTACTGTCAAATATTAGCATTCAGATAAATTACCTTCAGCCTTCAGATGTAATTACTTTCAAATGTTAGCAATTGCTTTCAGCATTTAGATGCAATTACTTTTAAATGTTAGCATTTAGCATTCAGATGCAATTACTGTCAAATGTTAGCATTCAGATAAATTACTTTCAAATGTTAGCATTCAGATAAATTACCTTCAGCATTCAGATGTAATTACTTTCAAATGTTAGCAATTGCTTTCAGCATTTAGATGCAATTACTTTTAAATGTTAGTGCCACGCTACTATTGGATAACAACAATAATTTTAATAATTATGTCATAATCACCACTCCCGTTCCGTGACGATTTTGGTGGCAGTGGTGGGATCAACAGTATTTTTATAATGACGTCATAACCACCACACTCCCGTTTGACAATTTTGGTGGCAGCGGTGGGATCAACAATATTTTTATAATGACGTCATAACCACCACTCCCGTTCCATGACAATATTTTGGTGGCAGCGGTGGGATCAACAATATTTTTATAATGACGTCATAACCACGTTAGAATTACTTTCAGCATTCAGATTACTTTCAAATGTTAGCATTCAGATAAATTACCTTCAGCATTCAGATGCAATTAATTTCAAATGTTAGCATTCAGATAAATTACTTTTAGCATTCAGATGCAATTACTTTTAGCATTCAGATAAATTACTTTCAAATGTTAGCAATTGCTTTCAGCATTTAGATGCAATTACTTTTAAATGTTAGTGCCACGCTACTATTGGATAACAACAATAATTTTAATAATGATGTCATAATCACCACTCCCGTTCCGTGACGATTTTGGTGGCAGTGGTGGGATCAACAGTATTTTTATAATGACGTCATAACCACCACTCCCGTTTGACAATTTTGGTGGCAGCGGTGGGATCAACAATATTTGTATAATGACTATAATTACTTCAGCATTCAGATTACTTTCAAATATTAGCATTCAGAAGCAATTGCATCTGAAATTCAGATGCAATTGCTTTCAATGGCAGACCTAGTAAAAATATGTATCCTAATATTTACCGATTGAAATTTGTCGCAAATTTGTGTGCAACCTACGTTAGCAATCGCCTATAAAAATGACTATAGAATTGGTTATAAATGTTTAATAAATTCCGAATATAGAATATGCATAATTGACTAATTGACTAATTGACTAATTGACTAATTGACTAATTGACTAATTGACTAATTGACTAATTGACTAATTGACTAATTGACTAAATGACTAGTTGACTAATTTTCTAAATGACTAATTTATGAATTGATTAATTAACTAATTGACTAATTGACTAATTGACTAATTGACTAATTAAATAATTTATTCTTTATAATATATTTTAATATTTAAATATAAGTTATATATTTTGAAATTGACTCAGTAATTATTTTCACTCTTATTGATGAGTGTCAGAAACCTTAAAAAAATTCAAATTGTGAAATAATCAAGCATGAGATATTGCATATTTTATTTTTAAACCTATTTTTTTAAGGATTGTTTATTTTTGTCGGACCGGAAGTTTTTATTTCCAAATCAAAGGCTGCCGCTGATTGCTGACATAAACTTGAACACAAACGCAAAGTCCAGAGACGTCAACATTTAACTGCGCATGCGCTTTACTGGTAAAATGGCGGACGCCCACTGCATAAACACAGTGTCGCTGTAAGAAAATATCTCCAGATTTTTCACTTTTACGGAGACCTAAGGTAAGAAAAATGAACTTTTTGCCAAATTGAGGAATATAGTTGACGAACTGCAACTGTCAGTGAAGTTGTTATCATCTAACATGGACGTAAACTATGTGTTTTCATGAAGTGTTAACGTGTCACTTTTTCTGTCTACGAACCAGACGGGGGGCGGTCGCTCGCTCGGCTGTCAGTGTCCATGCTAGCTCTACGATAGATTCCCAGCTGGTTGATCGCTACGGGTTTTTGGATTGAGACGAAATTTAAACCAAGTGGGATTAATTTACTACGAATAATACCAATCCTCGCAATGGTAATTATGAATCAGTACAATTAATATATCAAATTCAAAGAGAGTTCCATTTATTGGTGTAATCTTGCCAAAAACCTGGTTTGAAATGTGCACCATCTGGAACTGTGAAAAGTTTGTGCATGTGTGTTTGTTTGTTGCTGTCTGTGTATGTGTGCCTCATTCAGGGGTCAGTGTTGTGAAGAAACTGCTTGGGTTGCACAATTGCTTCCACACTGTAAAGTGTAAGTACTAAAGTTACATTATAACAGGCATACTATCCACCATGGTTTTACCAAGGGACTGAATACCGGGATTGTAAGCAGGGTACAATTAACCGTCCGGCCTGTAAAAATGCTCCACACTTTGCAGAATTTCAAATTTGCTATACAATCTAAATTTAAATTAAAAGTGTAACTGTAGGCCCTATTGCAGTTTTATAAATTATCTATGCATTTCAATGTTACAGTTTATAATTTTTAACAAATTGTTGGAATTTGACAACAATTTGCTATGCACATTCTTTTCACCAAAATTGATCACCTAGATACAAAGTTACAACTAAGTAAGAATCTGGATCTGGATCTGGATCTGGATTTGTTTATATTTCCAATAAAGCAGGTTACTGCATCGCATTAGAGTTGAGGTGACTTGACTTATTGGTGACTGGGTTGTGAGTGGGTTGTGGTTGTGTTGACAATATCCATGTTGGTACCACAAAGGTATTTGTTGAGTTCCGATTTGAAGGACGTGAGTTTATTGCAGTCTAAAATGTTGTGAGGTAGGTTGTTCCATGCTTTTGTTGTCCAAGGGAAGAAGCTGAGGTCATAGGTCCGAGTTCTGGTAGATTGTCGTTGATAGGATTGTGTGTGAGTCCTTTTTAGAAGTCGCTGGGGCTTAGGCCAAAAAAAAAAAATTGTTATATTGGCGTAACGGGCTGAACAAAAATAGGGTAGGTAGGTAGGGATTTTTTTTTTTTTTTTTTTTTAGCAGCTGTTTTTTAACAATGTTAACCGAGTTTAAACATTCCCTATTGTTTGTTAGAAGTACCCCTCAGTACAAGTCTATATACAAATAAAACACAATAAACCATATTTTCGGAAGGAATTTCCGTTTATTCGAGGAGCACCGTCGTATTTCGTTCGAGAAAAAACATTTATTTTTTTCATTTTTTTATTTTTTAGGGTCGGTCGGTTGGTTTTTTTTTTTTTTTTTCACTGAAAAAAAAAGAAAAAGTGTAGGGTCGGGCGTATTTTTAGGGTCGGGCGGGTTACGCCAATATAACAAAAAAAAATTTTGGGCCTTAGTGAGGTGGTCTTGCCAATCTATGTCAACAAGGGAGTGACTAATTTTGAACATCATAGTTAATCGTATCATGGCGCGTTTTGGTTTCGAGGCTGGTCCACTTTAGCTCCTCTAGCATGGCTGTGACGCTGGATCTCTTGAATTGTCGTTCATGTAGCGGATCTTTGAATCATGTCGAAAGATCAGAAAGATCTATGACCTGGAAGGATTTGTTGCTTGTTCAACACACTGCTGCCATATTTATGGTATGATAAAATGCAATAATCTAGCTCTGACACATATATATTTTAAGCTATTTAATATTAAGCAGGTTATGTTTAGTTTATAGTTTATAGTTTATAGTTAGTTTATAGTTTATTGACACCAAATCGCAGCTAAAAGCTGAATTACATGGATATTACATACGGTATAAAAACATCAAATTACACATAGAAATGTATACAAAGATAACAACAAAATTGAAAATTAAAAATGCTAAAAGAGATTAAAAGGTATCAAAAAATACATAGATAGTAAAGGTTGTACATGCTAAGTCGCCTAAATATAAGCTAGCTAATATTGCACTGTGGGTAATATATATATTTTAAAAATGCTATGACGCCTAAATATAGCTAATATTGCACTGTGGGTAACATATAAAAAATTAAAAGATTAAAAAACGGCAATTATAAACATGATAAATGACAAAGACACAGGGAATGAATCACAAACTTACACAAGAGTCAGATTAACACCCCCCCCCCCCTTAGCAAGCATATTTACTGCTGCTGATTCAGGAGATTAGTAAGGAAAGGGATGGGGCTACTCTGATATCTTTTGGTATTGCATCTGGGAACTTGATATTTGCTGGTGTGTCTCAAATTCATCATATGGGTATTATTGTTGCTAGGGAACCAGTCGGAATACCTATCGGAGTCACAACATTTCTGGGCAAACTGAAGCGATAATTGTGATCTCCTGTCTTCCAAGTTTAAGAGTGCCAACTGGTCCAAAGCCTCTGTGTAGGATTGATATTGAGCGCCCAGAATGATACGGCATGCCCGTTTCTGCAGGCGTTCAAGTTGATGGGCCTGATTTTTACCTATGCTACAATGCCAGACAGGGGCGCCATATTCACATGTTGGATATTTTCAACACTTTGTCTCAAAATGTGTATCATTATCTGAATCTGAATCTGAAGATATTCTTAGTAGACCTTATTAATAAGGTATCACGCCAAGCTTTGTAAAATATCACGTCCGGTGTAGTATTACAACAATTCAATAAAAATCAACGGAAAACTCCCATCATATGATGAAATAACCAAAATAATGTGCGCAGCAACAGTTGCGTAGAACATACATTTATATACAATGGGTTGGTGTTGACTAGTTGTTCGTATCAGCTGTGGGTGCTCTTGGGCCTATGCTATGTACAGCCCATGTAGCTCACTGAATATCATACAATGATTGGTCCTACATACTTTGCCTCGGATCACAATGCAGTCGCGTTGGGTTGGGAAGTGGTAGGCTACCGCTACTGGCGCGATTGGGGTTGACGTCGCATTTTGAAGCCATTTTGAATCAGCGAGGACAACCAGGCACCACCACTAGGTTACCGTAAAGTAAGTTCAGTAAGTTCGCCACTATTTTTTCGTTGGGTAGAGTTCGGTGATTTTTCGGGTACAAAAATCATACTTTTCCCCCGTCCTCCCGATACATCAAAAACATAGCAGGGGTGTTCACGTTAACGAAGCCATACAGAAGTACTGTCGTTGTACTGCCGTTGTAGTCCCGTTGCTCACTCCAGCAGAAATGTTTGAGCATGTTCAAAAATGTCTACGGTCGCCTGCTGTTGCTAATTTTTTCGCCCATGTTCTGACAATGATGATGTCAGACGATGTATTACCGTTCTTAGTGATGTGATACCATTGCAATACCGTTAGTACCGATTAGCAACGGCAGGCAATGGTAGACATTTTTGAACATGCTCAAAAATGTCTGCGGTTGCGCTCCCGGAGCGAGCAAAGGGACTACAACGGCAGTACATCGGCAGTACTCCGGTATGGCTTTGTTAGTGTCTGTAGTGCACCTGTAGCTTTCCATAATGGATCGGCGGCTCTCAGGTGGCCTCATACTGGTACCGATGTGATACCGTAGTCCTGCCTGCCGATGTTCTAACAATGTACTACCGTTCTTAGTGATACCGTTGGGCTACCGTACTACTACCGAGCCCCGAAAATTGCCAAATTTGTGCTCTGGTATACATGTTCAGCTCCGGCGAGCCAAATCGGCTAGGTGTGACAGCGCCTTATGCTCTTTTTGATCAAATAAACTAGGCAACCTGGTCAATTAGTCAATTACATTTTCGCACCTACTGTTCCGCCAGGACATTTTAGGATAAACAATGAACAATTAGTACATTTTGGACTTGCAGTTCACATGTAAAGTTAGTGTTGCCAACCCCATGGCTAAATCTCATTAATTGGACTACTTTTACCACAGTCAAGAAACGGCTGCCATAGGCTCATAGCCATGGCTTGCCAAAAGTTATAGCTACTAATATATTTTGTTCCACTGGCTTGATCATAGACATGGCTTGGTGAAAATGACTTTTGGTCGTTGGCTGGGAGACGGCACCTGCGCCACACATTGGACCGGGACATTGGAAGACATGTCATGGAAGACTGTAAAACACACAAACAATGTTGCCAAGATCACCGCTAGGCCGCATAATTGGGCTACTTTTAACTTACTGCTCTGCGGCCTGGCCTGTAAAATGTTGGGCTACGCTACCAACCAATGCATTTAGAGCTACTTTTTGTTGTGGGCCGCTGCCTAGAGGGCACTGGCAATGCAGTTTGGGACAAATTTCAGTTGGCAACACTGCCAACAAACGTGAGAAATATGAAATATGGTGTACTGATTAAGCCTACATGTACTTTTCCCTGTCTTGTCTGTCAGTCTATCTCCCCCTTGAAAGTGCATACTGAATCCAATCATCTGAAAAAAGGAAACTTAGGCAATGAGTCATTTGCAATAGAGTACACATAGGAAATAGTAGTTAGTGCATACATCGAGGGTTGAGCGTCAAAAAATGCTATTCTGAGATAATCAACTTTCAAATATTTGGACTCATTACAATACACAGTAGCATCCAACTTTTAACTCTAGTTTTAGTCAAAATAAAGAGTGTTTATGTCTGAGTTATCTCGGAGTTCCTTTAGTATACCCCACCACTGCATGTCTTCAATGTGGGCTTTTAAAGAACGACCCATACACTTACACAGTGAGGATTACAAATGGTAGGGTATTCTAAAGCTTACCCGTATCTCTTTATGGTTCTGAAAATCTAGGTTATATGGATTATTGTGGTATCAAAACCTCATTTTGCCCAAAAGTTGAGTTACGGCCTTCTGGCGCTCAACCTTCGACATTTACAGAGGCTTTAAAAAGAATAAAACAAAATACTGCTCCTTCAAATATCGACATATGCCTACAGAACAGTATTTTTTAGTAATTAACACAAATTACTGAGTAGACCAATCGCTATAATGTTGAACAAATATTGTGTAACATATCTTGTACAACTTACATTAATTGTATGAGCCTGAATTGCTGCATTATACTGGGCCTTGTGCAAAATATTTCGCTCTCACGGGTGAATTGAATACATGTATATCCGTATAAATATAATTCCTTATATGGATTCTCCTTTTTGTTTCATCCTGAACTATTGTGGGAAGAAAGGGGGTCGGGGATTGACCACTAGGATATTGGGGTTAATTGGGATCAATTTGGAAATAAAAA
Source organism: Ophiura sarsii (assembly GCA_035610835.1). NCBI lineage: Eukaryota > Metazoa > Echinodermata > Ophiuroidea > Amphilepidida > Ophiuridae > Ophiura > Ophiura sarsii. The sequence goes on along the minus strand of CM069454.1, from coordinate 6,954,790 downwards.
TAATAAAAAATCTTTATTCTTTTATATGTTATTTTCCCTTCAATGGCATAAATAGGGCATCACTGAAATTGGCTAGCCTTTAGACACAATCACAAAAGCAAACAAGTGCTATATTGATAGGTGAATGAAAGATAGAAAACCTGAGCAAAAATAATACATTACTAACTAGATGGAACAAAATTGACATAATTTCTATTAATATTCTAGTTCTCTTTCAAATTAAAATTTTATTGGGTAGAAGATCTATTTTAGATGCCAATTATAAAACTTACTTTTTAATAGTGCAAAATTAGTACATCACGTCGTTACACGTGTACTAACACGGTATATGTACTACAAATTAATATTATTACTCTTTTCTCCATGCATGATGAATTTGAGCAAATTATTGAACTAATTGCAGAATTGAGCAAAAATGTGGGTACGCAGGCAAGCAAGATGCACAAGCTGTTGAGTGTACTGTACATGTACGGTATGAATGGGGATGATAATATGTGGGCATTGGAGTTTTAAATTAATTTTGCACATTATGCCAATCTGTTGGTGTTTTTTCAAATTATTGGAAATCAGGCTACACCTGCAGTCCTGCATACATGGTATGACACATAGAGTAGTGTTCACACAGGGCTCACCACCTTGAGTTAAGGTCAGCTGGAGATGCACTTGGTGTGCATACTCTTTGTGAGGCATAAAGTCATCCCTTCTCTAGAAATCTAGGGAGTTTGGCCAATATAATGTCTCCAGTTCACTTTGAATGATTCGCCTGTGTACAGGGTTAGAATTTCGGCACGAATCGATTCGCGTAAAATCACTACTGTGTGAATCCAGGTGGATTCGCACAAAAACAAAAACATTTTTTTCTCTTCTTTTCTCATTCCAAAAAAGGACCTTAGATGACTGGTATTTGACCCTAGTCAACAAACATGCCCAATTTGGAAGATGTGCAAGCTTTTAGCCTTATTGGATGAATACATGTACGTAATGAGCAATTTGTTCGTGTGGGGTTCAAAATTGACCAATGGCAGACACGATATATTATTATCATACTTCATACGAAGTATATGAATATTTATATACCGTCTTCGCAGAGAGAAGAATCTTGCTCACTTTGATAAATTTTGTATAGCCGCCAATCGGTCTAAAATCACACTTCGGGAGTAATCTTTGACATTGGTCCTCGCCCAAAATATTTTCCTCAGAGATATAGCTACATTTGCCGCATAATGTGATTTTTTCCATGCTATTTTCTATCTTTCAATATCGTGTAATAAAAAAACTTGATATGGCCGAACAGAGACAAATAATTTGATCATTTTTTGACGATAACTAGAAACTCTTACACAGCCACAGAAATATCACCTTCACATGTTTCTAGATTTACAGGCAGCAAATTCAATATTAGCGCGTTATGAAGGGGTGTGATACTATCGTGACGCATAAAAAGCATCGTCCCTAGTAATCCCTAGTGACGACACATTTAACAGTAATTTAATATTAATTGTTTATTAAAAAAATATTAAATATTAATTGTGGCGTCTAGATGTAAGGAATGGATGGGTATTTTTTAATTGAATGTAATGGTGTTAGCAGCTGGCATCATTGAATTAAAGAATAAAGGTATTGTTTTTAGACCGTACCCGTGTTATATTGTCTGACATAAATGCGGACGATAGTATTATTTTAAGTAGAACAACGACGCGATTCTTAAACAATCATACTTTAGACATTTATCAAAGAAATAAGTACACTTTATCGTCCACATTTGACAACTTTTACCCCTGCTAGGATCGAATAGCCCACAAACATTTCATCCAATCACATGCGATGAGTAAACCATGCATAAGCGTCGCAGCGCCGGCATAAACGCAGGAAAAGCGCTAGAGACGCACTGCAGAAGTGCGCGTTATGGAGCAAACCATGCATTGTGAAGGTCGGGCGCGCTGTTAAAACGTAAGCCCACCTCCCCGTGTTCTATTGTCTCATCTAGATGTCGCCGATTTCTCTGAGAACCAATGAGATTGCTTAAACTTTCTTAGCTGTTTAAGAATCTTGATTATACTACTTACTATTTATAATTATAAAAACCTGTAACCGAGTCATTAGAGTGTGAAGATTAAGGCATATTATGTGATCTTTTCCAGAGAGCGCCCTCTATTCATGATTTTTTTTAGAAAGTAGATTTTCTTGCAGATTTACATTTCTGATCATAAATCGTACATAATATTCCAAGTTACAGAGCGATACAATTCCTAATTACCTCAAAATCATGGTTTTAGAGTGAATTTAGAGTGAAAATATAAACTGTCGTGTTATCCCGACAGTTTATTTTCACTCTAAAACCATGATTTTGAAGTAATTAAGAATCGTATTGCCCTGTAACTTGGAATGTATGTATGATTTATGATCAAAAATGTAAATCTGCAAGAAAATCTGCTTTCAATTTTGTTTTCGATGTTGAGGGCGTTCCCTGGAAAGATCACAGCGCTTGTTTTTGTGTGTACACGAGTTGAGTGAAATTATTGATTTGCTTAAAAATCATTTTATTCAGTAAATGTTGCTTTATCATTCCGTAGTAGAACGGAATGAAGTGAAGTGAACTCAACTCTGTAACTTAGAAGATCGTCTGAAGATGATCAGAAATGCAAATCTGCAAGAAAATCTGCTTTCAAAGTAAAAATCAAGGATAGAGGGCGTCACTTGGAGAGAAAGCAATTGAGTAATGACTTTAATTTTCAAATGGCAAGTTCTGTAACATTGAAACATCTGTTTTTAAAAACAATGAATGGAAATCATAATGTGTATCCGACCTGTCGGAACTTGATTGTGATAAATGCAATAAATGAAAGCGATGCATAATTGTCAATGATCTTTTTAAAGTGGGCTAGTATGGTTAGACCATCTTCGTTTATATGGCGAAACTCTCAGATCATGTTTTTACAATCATTCAAATGGTGAATGCAATACAGTATTAAATGGTCTTTCAATTAGTGAGTTTCTATTGAGACCCATAATTATCTGGGTTAACCCGGAGGAGAGATTGATTATGCTTAATAGTAACAGACATTATCCTGTATCCTCCGGATAATAGCGGAGGGATTGCCCTCTGGTTACGGTATCTATCCTACTTCTGCAAGGATAATGCCTATTATCCGGATTGCGCTAGTAGAAACTCACTTCGTTCCGATACAGTGCGCAAGCGGTAGCGAACCCGGAAGTAAGCATACAACATCGATTGCAAGTGCCATAATTATTTGTCGTCTCCGACTTGCTTTCTGGTACAAATGTCGCTTCTCTGAAGAAGTTTGGTATATTTGGGTATTCTTTTGAATATATTTTTATAATTAGAACTGCTCATAATAATTAATATGTTAGATTCGAGGACTGGTTCTGTTCAAATGTAAACATTGTCATTACAATCGTTTTGTGATGTGCGCCTTGCACGGCGCCATTGTCAAACGAGGTCAACCCACAATGCCTTGCGGATGACCCAAGCATACGACCTTTAGCCTGCAAGACACATATGACACGATACGACACACAATTTTGTATCCTGCTCGGAAAACAATCGCCAATAGAAACACACCGGCAGCCACTAGGCTCCGCTATTATCCGGGGGGAGATTCCTCCGGATAAAATGCTGATTCTCAATAGAAATACGCTAATTGTCTCTGCTAGATTCTGTTTGTTTTTCATGATTATTGCATGATATGATAATCCATACCATAAAAGCGACCAATAACACACTGTTCTACGGGCCTGACCAACCCTTTTTTCTCTCAAATTTGCTCGTCTTTATACAAAATCATTTCAAAATTTTCTTGAACATTTGTGTGTGAACGTTTTGAAAATTGTTAAAAAATGTCCAAAAAAATGGTTGAAGTTCACCAAAATGTTCATGGAAATTTTGACGAAAAATAAATCATCAAAAAACTGCCTGACCAACCCTACCTGAGAAACAGGGTGGTTTTTGTTGTTGCCTAGAAGTCTACTTTATTCTTATTGCTGTGCCAATACAGTATGAGTATGGTTGTTATTGTTCCTATCTATTTCACTACCATATGGTATATACCCATCTGTATCAATTATTTAATTTTCATAAAAAACAAAACTGTGTCGTGTCATAGATATGGTCGTAATCAGTGGAGTGTCAAGAATTTTGTATGAGGTGGGGGAAAATTTCATCTCGGTACACTGTACAGTAATTGTTTTGTATTATTAGTATCACCTAGGTCTGGTGCAGGAGCGGGGAACAAAACACTGCTTTGAGGAAATTATACTGAATAAATAAGCATAAATAGATTAACTAAATATATGAGAGGTATCTGAACATCTCTTTCATTGAAATTACTTTGTGCATTGGGGGGGGGGGGGGGGGGGGAGGGTTATCTATTCTTCATTCATCTCTGTGCAGTGACATCAGAGTGTATTATAGCGGTTGTATTTTATTATATCGCGCACATTATTGGTGAGGTCACTTGTCAGGGGCGGGCGTGGGGCAAAGGGTATTTTTCCCGATGGACTTCTCTTATGAGAATTGCGGTCGAGTCAGACAGAAATTTGTGAAGTGGCATCCCCAAACCAGTGCAAAAGAATGACAGACTTTTGAGAATTGCCGCCGAGTCAGAAACTTGTAATGGGCTAATGTAAGCATTCACGAAATCAGAGAAGAATCCGGGCAGTCACCCCTAAAAGTTGCTGCGATCACTACCATATGGTCTGTATGTCACTGCATAGATAATAAACAAACCGACCCTCGACCAACTGAGATACCGGCTACAACCTACCTGCCATCTACGATGACCTGCTGTCATGTGATCACCTAAAAGGCGGTCATGTGACAAATGGAGGGCAGTAAACACTACGCTGAATGTGAATAAAGGGGTAGCAACGACCTCAAAAGCTATGGAGCTCAACAAACATGGTTCAAAAAAGGTATCTAAATTAATCCTAATGTTCGATGAACATTGAACAAAGTATAGAAAATAGAAATCCAATATATTATTTTAATTTATTCCTGAACTGTCATTTTTGAATTTGAATAAACAAAAAACTACTGTGGTTATTTATGCGCGATTAATTTGTTCGCGCTTTGCAAATTTTCAACTGTTTTGCATATTTTAGAATTCACGATTTGAAGTTTCATCACATAGACCTATACGTATAATTTGCATTATTAATTTTGTGGTAGCTGGTTCAATATATGAAAAACATGAAATTGAATATAGTGCAGACAATTCCACTTACAGGACTTACTCGCCTACAACATTTAATTTAGTATATCAACTTTGAAACCTGTGTGGGTGGGAGGTGGTGGGCTGACTTCTTTCTATCATAAGAGCTTAATTAAGCTAATAATAAATAGAAAATAATTAAATTAAAATGATGTTATTGTGCCTCAGAGACTTTTGCCTTCCCCCCAATTTAATTTGTGACTTATTTAATATTAATCTTAGTATTTTTTAAATGATGATTTATACGGGGTCTATTTCTGAAAATATAGTGATTTTTCCTAGATTTTTTATGAAAAAACAAACAAAAACAAACAAATTTGTGTAGGTTTGTTGCCTTAAATGCGCTTGGGTTCTGATGGGACCAGTCACCAGTGTACAAATTCGATTTTGCGATCCCATAATGCATCAGAAAAGCATAATCAATTGATTTTTACCTATTTGCGATAAACCTTATGTCATCGGGTTACATTGCCATGCATTGTGTGATGTCATTGCGATGTCATTGCACTATCATTGAACTATCATTACACTATCATTGCATTGTCATCGTAGTTGCGTTGTACATTCTAATGCGAGCTGTACTGTAGGTCATAAGGACAGAACTGCAACACATACAACATGGGTTCGATTCCCACCACCAGCGGAGGTGATTTTCCCCCCTGATGTGACCTTTATTTTATCCCCTGATAGAGTTATTCCCATAACCATGCTGCCGGGGTTAGACTTCCGGTTAAGTTATGTCTGAAATTTTGAAACCGAGTTACCTAGTATCAATGAGATGGCTGGTATGACAAATCATAAAGAAGGCTATGAAGCAGAGTCAGGTCTGATCAGGGAGCTTATATAATGGGAGAGGAAATTCGAATCGCAAACTGAAGCCTCCTATATATGTGCATGTGGGCGTGAGTACGCGGGATGTAACTCTTGGAATGAAGCGTTATCTTGACAACGCTATGATTGACAGCACGAAAGTCCTTGTAAGGGACATTGAGACGCGCGATGTACCTCTTGCATAATGAGGGCGCGCAATGTACCTCTTAGAAAGGCTTCAATCTCGGCAATGGGAGTCTGTGTACAGTGGCACCGACCTGGTCTGATGTGTGTTGGGAACTCTGGTTCTATTCTATAGTTTGATCAGTTCCAAATTGGCAAGAAATATTCAGTTTTTATTTCTACGCGGACATTACTAGTGAACACGCAAGATTTTGGCCAGATGCTCTCAATTTCTGCCAAACCAAAGCATCACACAACTGATGCACAGTGCACTTGCTGCGTTCAGTATTTATTCGCTGTTATAACCCTAACTCTAGATCACCACACGGCAACAGATTTCTTTTCCGACTCCCAAAATTCACCAGAAAGGTCACCCAGACCCCCCCCCCACACCGGATTTGAACCACGGACCTCCAGTATCAGGGCCCAGATCCTAGCCACTACACCACAGCTGTCAGTTGACACTCGGCGAGTATATTCGCCTCGTTATATAACCTGGGTCCGTTTTGTAGCCCAAATACCTGCACGCCGGGTTATAAAAACATTTTATCCGCACAGTTGCCGTGTGGTGTAGTAGAGTTAGGGTTAGGAGGCTCACCGATTTGGAACTGATCAAACTATAGTTACTCCCATAGTTCTCCTCTGTGTGATTTATAATTGACCCACTAATTATCTGAACTAATAGAAACCATGCACTTGATAGGGGGCATGTACACTGCGTGAAGGCTCAGTGTCAAGTACAGTCTATGCTTTCTCAAGGTATGTGAGGGAAACATCCTTGATTAGGGAGAAAAAAAGGTCAAAAGTTCATCTCCTCTGCTGCTCAGCTGCAATTACATTCAGGGACACTCTTAGCCATCCAAGTTCCTGATTTCTTTGGGTCATATAAAATACCTGTAGTGGAAATTGTGTAGCAGCACACTGTGATCAGCATTATAGTTAGACTAGGGAGCATAGAGGACTACTAACTATGGGCCTGGCTTCTTCTCGACAGGAGTAGTCATAGCAATAGAGTTCCTGATTTGTTTGGGCAGATGAAATACCTGTAGCGTATTGGTAACTTGCATAGCTGACTAGCAGTGATAGTTACACTATCATTAGGGGCTTCTTCTCGACCACGAAGCGGTCTTAGCAATAAAGTTCCTGATTTGTTTAGGTCAAATAGGTTGTATCTAATAAATGTTATACTTGGCAGTTTTTGTGCACCCATGATTAGAGGAATTCCAGTGATACAAACACTGATGGTGCTGGATACAACAAGGTGCAGGGAAATGTCATTTCATTGTTGTGTAAACAATTTAGTGGTGTAATCGATTGTCGAATGTATCGATTGTCGAATTAAATTCTAAAACTTCCGACATGTCGATACACACGATCGTGTATCGACACAGAACGACAACAAAGGTGTAAGCTTGAAATAACAAGAAAAAGTATGTAGCCTGTCTCCCACCCGCGAAAAAGTATAATTGATCAGAATGGCCACGTCAAATGATAACCCCGAAATCACGCAGCACAGACTTTACTAAGTCTACTTGTAGGGGTATCGCAATTGAACAATTCGATATACCCCACTTCATATTATGTTTACGATCGTCACTCCCGCTTATGTAGTCACATGTGTCAAATTATATTGGTCTAAAACATGTTGTTTCAGAGGGAGTAACGCGTAATGAATGAACAGGACAAGTCAATAATACTTCCGAGAAAGTTTTCATTGCACATACAGCGTTCCACGCGATCGCCATCGGCCATGATGGATAGCGGCCGTGTGTGCAGTATTTATTTTTACTCATCCACAAATCATCATGGGGGTTCAAAAACGGGAGAATAAAAGTTTAAAATAGTTTGAAACAGTTAGCTTTGATAGCCATACCACCACGGGTAACAGGTTTGTACTCTTTCTGCTTGTACTAGTCATGTATTGTCGCTAGCTATGTAGTCGCAGTCGTGTATACTTTTGTCAGTGTTAAATAAAAACGAAACTCACAAAGCAGCCGTGCATATTAAAAATGTGTTATTGTCGATACTTTTATCGATATGTCGGACTTTATGACTTCCGACATGTCGATACGCAGAAGTGTATCGATTACAACCCTAAAACAATTATACACCCTAGCTATCAGAGTCACCAGAAAACTCGCCCATTAGCATAATTAGACATTATCAACTTGCTGAGAAGCATCATTCAAGTAACTTTTTGTTGGTAATTTAAGAATAAGGTTTACTGTAGCTCTATAAGGCCAAATAAAAAAACCCATATGTTTCTCATCCCCGCCCGCTTCCTTTTTTGGGACCGCCTCCTTTTTTTTATTATTTATTATTCAAAAAAAAAAAAAAAAAAAGTTTTTTTTTTTTTTTTTTTTTTACAATTTTTTTTACAATTTTTTTTTTAGAAGTCCAAAAGTATATAAAACATGACCTTAGATGACCTAGATTTGACCCGAAATAATTCACTTAATACCCCATGACCCACACCATAGCTATGGTAATTTATAACTTAAGATCCTACCTTATAAGTACATTGGTATTTCATAATATTCTGATTAAAAGTATGACTTTTGAGAACCGTTTTCAGTGTAAAAAATACCATTATTGTTTTATTGTAACAACATCTAACTAAATTTAGTAAACTACATGTATACATGTACATTTTGCTTGTTATGGCAATAGAAGTGTTGCCTGTAACATGATGCAGCATTAAAAAGATTTATGTTTGAATAAATTATTTAAATTTTGTTTAAATTAATTTTTAATTTGAAGTCAAAAAAATTATAACTTTATTTCTTATGCATGTGATCTGGTAAAAAAAGGTGTTTCATGTATGTATGATGGAAATAATAACACATATGTTTTGAATGCATTTTAATATCTTTAACCCTAACAGTTTTGTGTATCAGACAGGTAAACACCTGTATAGCCTGAAACCCCATTTGTAAAATGCCAGTAAAGGTCTGTACATCAGCAAATCCCACTTGGCCATTGCAAGGGTTGAGGTATTAACCGTTACCTTGGCACTGAGCTATTACTTGTGGCTAAACTCCCCAACCCCATAAAACCATGTTAAGTACTGGACACATTTTACTATCAGGCAATTGAACTGGAGGGGGGAGGGGTGAGATGCTTTATTTTAAAATAAATCAGGAGGTGGTAATTTCTTTTATGTTGGTTAGGGATCAGGCATTATTATTATTATTATTTTTATTGGATTTGTTATTCAGTGTGTCTAAGGGATCGGTCATTAGAACATTGTATTATAATATTGTTATCAGCCTACATTTGTATTTAAGGAAAGGGCTGTTTGTTTTATTTATACATGTACCATGATTACCAGGCTAATGTTTATGTTGGTAAGGGATCAGGCATTATTTTGTATTTATTTGTATCATTTGGGTTATGTTATTTAGTATCAGCATATGGGATGGGCCGTTTCACTCTTATTGTAATTACCAGGCTAGTTTATTTTATAGATAATATCAAGATGGTTATACTAAACTGTCATTATTTTGGGAGGTGATATTAAAAGGGGGTGAGGGCTTAGTAAATAAAAAGCCTCACATAGCATAGCAGATAGACATAGATTTTTACACTTTGATATGGCGGGGGAGGGGGACGTACACTTATTGTGAAGTTTGAATTTTTAAAATAATTGTATTATTTATTGTTTGTAGATTCTTTTCTTCTTCCTTGGCTAACATATTCTTACAAATTAAGTTAAACCCCTCCCCCATGATACATGTCATATAAAAAATAAAATTACTAGTCCTAGTTTGTGCCGGTACCCAGCCAGTTCTACTGAAATAATAATATATGCTAAAGTACACTCCAAAAAAAATATGCCATTTTGTTATCGGCCATCCTTTAAGTGTTTCGTCAATTTGGCTATCTCTCTACACTTGAATATACAATCAATGGTGTCAAATTTAACATAAATAAAAAAATAAATACTGAGTTGTGGATAGCGAGCATATTCAGGGGAAGAAACACAGCTGACCCCAGGCAGTGCCATGAACTTATGTTTAGCTACTCAATACTCCATCCAATGACTCCCACGGTTGTGTTTAGTGTTATGGTTAGTGTTAGTGTTTAGAGCCAGTGCCGCCTTGGTGAGGCTGGTTGGTTGAAGGAATGCTACCGAACCACATAGCATCACAATCGACCATCATTGCGCTGACACTAATATATAGCCGAAGGTTTGTATATATATACACCCGATTTCTTGAATATACAATCAATGGTGTCAAATTTAACATAAATTAAAAAAAATATTGAGTTGTGGATAGCGAGCATATTCAGGGGAAGAAACATGGCTGACCCCAGGCAGTGCCATGAACTTATATTTAGCTACTCAGTACTCCATCCACTCCTCCCACGGTTGTGTTTAGTGTTAGGGTTAGTGTTAGTGTTAGAGCCAGTGCTGCCTTGGTGAGGCTGTTTGGTTGAAGGAATGCTACCAGTACCGTACCAAATAGCATCACAATCGACCATCATTGCGCTGACACTAATATATAGCCGACGGGCTGTATATATATACACCCGATTTCTTGAAAATGCAATCAATGGTGTCAAAACACATTATTTAATGCGCTCTCAACTAAATGGGCGGGAAAGTTAATGGGTTTAAATATCATGTGCTACATGGGCGGGAAAGTCGATGGGTTTAATGTCATGTGCAAAACTAGCAGGAAAGGTTCACGGGATTCAAATTATGTAATATTCATATTGGCTCTTTACAAATAGCCATGTGTCTAATCAAACCATCCGTGCACTGACAACATTATTCAAATTTTGGTATATATAGCCACTGGAATCATTGCATACATGTACAATCAATGGTGTCAAATTATGTGCTGTAAGTACCGTACTTTTCAATAAATAGGCTGCGCACAAAATTTAGTTTAAAGTTTTTTAATAAATTATATAAAAATTAAAAATATTTTGGCTGCAATAATTGACCAATTATTAGGTTTTGTGGCACCTAATCTTATTTCTCTCTTATAAATTAGCCAGGGTATTGGGAGAGAGGTACCTGGAGTTTAAGGTCATCCATAGTAAACTTGACTTTTAGTTAACCTTACAATCATTCACAATACCAAAATATGACCATGAAACAATATTGGAGTATACCATTCATTATTTAGGTAATAGTAATCTTATTATTCAAGAATGATAATGTGGCATGTGTTCACATCATAAAATATTACATTTTTAGAACTTTTTAACAATTAGTAGGCCATCATTCTCAGGAAAAAATTAAGAATCATCAAGTGATTGTGGTATAACGTTGTATTATGGCGGGAAATATTGACCAATTACAAAGCAAAGGCATGGCACTTTACTAAGTTATATAACTTTTTTATTATTTTTTTGGCGGGAATAATTGACCAATTACGTAGCAGTAACTCAAGGGAAAGTTTCAAGTATTGTCATGTGACATGGTGTTGTTATTATGGCGGGAAACATCAACCAATTAGAAAGTATTGATATGGTGCTGTATAATATTTATGTAATGTTATATAGCATGTTACTTTTGGCGGTAATAATTAGCCAATCAACTAATGGTAACCTTGGTGAAAAAAATGTAATTTATTTGAATATTCATGTAATTGGGGATCCGGATAGTATATAAGGGCTTGCAAAAAATGATTCTTCCTCTCATATAGCATTTGGTTTTTGTACGACAAAGATCATACCTATAGAAGAAAGTATGTCGACCCGAAACTTACAAGCTTTACAATCTGCACTACAACCAGCTGAAAGACAGCTATTACTACAAGGCAGAGTTTCAAGTGAGACAGGTCAGCATATTCGCAGTTCGAGAAAACAAACCGAGGAGAACATGAGTGATGAGAAGAGAAAGAAAGCAAAGAAGGACAAGAAGAAAGCAAAGAGGAAGCAGAAAGAAAGGGAAAGGAAAATGCTGCTGCAAAAGAGTCAGGAAACAAACAGCGAAAATGAAGCCGGTACTAGCGGACAACGTGTCGATGATGATAGTCACGAGCAGAATGATATTGTGATTTCTGAGGAGCAGATGGAGACTGGAGAAGATCAACAATCTAAGGATAAAGGGAGAAAGAATGACAAGAAGAAAGCGAAGAGGAAGCAGAAAGAAAGGGAAAGGAAGATGCTGCTGCAAAAGAGTCAGGAAACAAACAGCGAAAATGAAGCCGGTACTAGCGGACAACGTGTCGATGATGATAGTCACGAGCAGAATGATATTGTGATTTCTGAGGAGCAGATGGAGACTGGAGAAGATCAACAATCTAAGGATAAAGGGGAAAAGAATGACAAGAAGAAAGCGAAGAGGAAGCAGAAAGAAAGGGAAAGGAAGATGCTGCTGCAAAAGAGTCAGGAAACAAACAGCGAAAATGAAGCCGGTACTAGCGGACAACGTGTCGATGATGATAGTCACGAGCAGATTGATATTGAGGTTTCTGAGGAGCCGATGGAGACTGGCGTAAGCGAGTCTGAAGAAGATCAACAACCTAAGGATAATAAAGGGGAAAAGAGGAAGATTGGTGACAAGAAAAAGGATCAGGATGGTAAGATGGTGACTGCTAGTTCAGAAGAGAGTAGTAAGAGAAAGAAGAAGAAGAAAAGCAGGCTTGAAGTTGTACCGATGAAAGAAAATGAAAATGATTTAACGAGGGAGAAGCATAAGAAGAAAAAACGGAAGAAGAATAAGAGACAAAGGAAAGACCAGCCAGGACCATCAACGTCTCAATCAGATGATCCATTTGGATTTGTAGCAAGTGTAAGGAAAGATGATGACAGTGAAAATGGCGATAGTGAAGATGGCGATGGTGGCGGTGGCAGTGAAGGGGATGATGATGCTGGTGCTCGTGATGGCGTTGATGATGATGGCGATAGTAATGTCGGTGGTGATGGCAATGAAGGCGCTAATGATGATGATGGTGGTGGCAGTGAAGGCGTTAATAATGACAATGATGACGATGGTGCTCGTGATGGCGTTGATGATGCTGGCGATAGTAATGTCGGTGGTGATGGCAATGAAGGCGCTAATGATGGTGATGGTGGTGGCAGTGAAGGCGTTAATAATGACAATGGGGATGGAGACGATAGCGGTGATGATGCTGGTAATCGTAATGGCGGTGATGATGCTGGTGATGGCAGTGAAGGCGTTAGTGATGATGATGGTGGTGGCAGTGAAGGCGGTAATAATGCTGGTGATGGAGATGGCAGTGAAGACGATAATGATGGCGGTGTCGCTGAAGGCGATGATGACGATAGTATTGTTGACAGTAGTGACGATGAGGATACGAGGCTGAAACAGTTTAGAGCAGAATGGCGACTAACCAAGAAACTCATGAAAGTGAAAAACCGAATGAGAGGACCAAGAGGGGATAGAGATGATGATGAGGAGAGTGATGAAGAGAGTGAGGATGAAGATGAAGAGGAACAGGAAGCTGAAGAGGAAGAGGAAGAGGAAGAGGAAGAGGAAGAGGAAGAGGAAGAGGAAGAGGAAGTGGAGGCGGAAGAGGAAGAAGGTGGACATCAGGCTGGTCGTCCTAGACGAAGACAAAAAAGACCTAAAGTCTTCAAGGATCCAAATTCCGATAACGATCCAAGTAGTCCAGAGAGTGATGTGGACTTTGACCCATCTGTCGATATAGGTTGGACACGCCGACTTCATCGAATTCCTCAAACGAAGAAGTTCAAAGGTGCAAGACCGGCAGGGCCCAATTTCCCTACCAATGGAAAGTCAAAGTTGGATTTCTTTTTTGAATTTTTTCCACTTCTTTTGATCGCGAAGATGGTAACTTGGACGAATAAGACGAACCTGCAACCCAAGACTTCGATTCCAGAGCTAAGAGCATGGCTTGGAATTATTCTCATTATGGGTGTACAGAAAGTGAACAACATCCGGGATTATTGGTCTGTGCGTGACGGTTTACGGAACATCCAGATTTTCAAAACCATGAAAAGGAAGCGATTTGAAGATCTGAGCAATTTTTTAACTTGCGCCGACCCAGATTCAAACCCAGAGAATTGGCCCACAGATACCGCAAAACAGAGAGGAGACCGATTCATCTTTATGAAACACCATCCGGTATTCCCCGTTCAGGAACTGTGGGACACTGTTGTTCTGAATTCACGCACAAAGTGGAACGCATTGAAGCATCTCGCCATTGACGAGGCCATGATTTTATACAAAGGCTGCAAAAGCATCTGCCACAAGTTTTTTATGCCCCTGAAGCCGATTCGAGCAGGATTTAAAGTGTATGCCCTCGCCGAGTCGGCCTCAGGGTTCATGCTTCATTTTGAAGTCCACAGAGATATTGGACGGCCGCAGAAGATGGTGGACATCGCATTATCTGTTGTTCGTTATCATTTGGGCAAATTCCACCACATATTTTGTGACAAGCTTTACACGTCCGTGCAGTTTGCCAAGGCACTTTACGAAAAAGCCACTTACATGACGGGAGCAGTTAAAGCCAATTCCATCGGGCTTCCAAATGATTTATCTGCGAACCCGAAGAAAAACCGGCGGTATCAAACGATCCAAACAATGAAGAAGACCAAGAGAGGGACCTTTTACACCCGTCAACGACTCCACATGACATTTGCTATTTGGAGAGATTCTTCTCTGATGACCTTATTGTCCACCGCTCATCAAGCATTTAGGGATAAGGCTCAGGATTTTGTTACTAGAAGATTTTCTATCGATGGTCAGCAAAAGGCTACAAAACATCAAGTCCCTGCTCCCCCACAAGTAATGTCATACACCAAGCACATGGGTGGAGTCGATCGAGCTGACCAGCTTCGAGCTTATTCGACATGTGCTCGCAAATCACAAAAGTGGTGGAGACAACTTTTTTATTTCCTTGTTGATGTCAGCCGTGTCAACGCGTGGATATCGTACAAACACGCTGCTATTTCACTTCAAACAGAGGCAGACAGAGCTAAACGATGGAAGCAGCCACGACATTCCATGTACATCATAGACTTAGCCACGGAGCTTATTGATGGATTTTCGGAAGGAAAAGTTCGGGTAGCAAGACAAAACATCAATGCTGCTCCTGTCCCAGCGCATAACGCTTCCAATCACCGTTGCGTCAAGATGACCCACATTAGTCGATGGTCTCGTATTTGTGTCCTTTGCTCAAAGCATGGGAGAAAATCAGCGACTGGAAAAACCAAAAAGACGAGCAGCTATGGGTGCGATGCATGTAATGTCTACCTCTGCAAGGATGGTTGTTACGCGACGTTCCATGCAGCAGCAGCAGCAGCAGCTCATCCTACTTCTTAAATTCATCTAAAGATCCATCCTTCATCCTTCAAGTTCAAGGTTTCCCATTCCGGTTTTGAAGATCTGAGGCTGATTATATTTGTAGATCATCCTTCGATGTTATTCTTCATCGTTCACATGGTTTCATCACAACTTCTACTGAGGCTGATTATATTTCTAGATCATCCTTCATCCTTCACTTCTTCAGGGCGTTTCACCCGACTTGATACAGCGGGCTGATTTCAACGATGTTATTATTCATCGTTCACATGGTTTCATAACAACTTCTACTCAGGCTGATTATATTTGTAGACCATCCTCCATCCTTCAATCCTTCAGGGCATTTCACTCCGACTTAATAAAGCGGGCTGATTTCAACGATGTTATTCTTCATCGTTCACATGGTTTCATCACAACTTCTACTGAGGCTGATCAGTGATTATATTTGTAGATCATCCTTCACTTCTTCAGGGCGTTTCACTCTCCAAATAGCAAATGTCATGTCATCGTTCACATGGTTTCATCACAACTTCTACTGAGGCTGATTATATTTGTAGACCATCCTCCATCCTTCAATCCTTCAGGGCATTTCACTCCGACTTAATAAAGCGGGCTGATTTCAACGATGTTATTCTTCATCGTTCACATGGTTTCATCACAACTTCTACTGAGGCTGATTATATTTGTAGATCATCCTTCACTTCTTCAGGGCGTTTCACTCTCCAAATAGCAAATGTCATGTCATCGTTCACATGGTTTCATCACAACTTCTACTGAGGCTGATTATATTTGTAGACCATCCTCCATCCTTCAATCCTTCAGGGCATTTCACTCCGACTTAATAAAGCGGGCTGATTTCAACTATGTTATTCTTCATCGTTCACATGGTTTCATCACAACTTCTACTCAGGCTGATTATATTTGTAGACCATCCTCCATCCTTCAATCCTTCAGGGCATTTCACTCCGACTTAATAAAGCGGGCTGATTTCAACGATGTTATTCTTCATCGTTCACATGGTTTCATCACAACTTCTACTGAGGCTGATTATATTTGTAGATCATCCTTCACTTCTTCAGGGCGTTTCACTCTCCAAATAGCAAATGTCATGTCATCGTTCACATGGTTTCATCACAACTTCTACTGAGGCTGATTATATTTGTAGACCATCCTCCATCCTTCAATCCTTCAGGGCATTTCACTCCGACTTAATAAAGCGGGCTGATTTCAACGATGTTATTCTTCATCGTTCACATGGTTTCATCACAACTTCTACTCAGGCTGATTATATTTGTAGACCATCCTCCATCCTTCAATCCTTCAGGGCATTTCACTCCGACTTAATAAAGCGGGCTGATTTCAACGATGTTATTCTTCATCGTTCACATGGTTTCATCACAACTTCTACTGAGGCTGATTATATTTGTAGATCATCCTTCACTTCTTCAGGGCGTTTCACTCTCCAAATAGCAAATGTCATGTCATCGTTCACATGGTTTCATCACAACTTCTACTGAGGCTGATTATATTTGTAGACCATCCTCCATCCTTCAATCCTTCAGGGCATTTCACTCCGACTTAATAAAGCGGGCTGATTTCAACGATGTTATTCTTCATCGTTCACATGGTTTCATCACAACTTCTACTGAGGCTGATTATATTTGTAGATCATCCTTCACTTCTTCAGGGCGTTTCACTCTCCAAATAGCAAATGTCATGTCATCGTTCACATGGTTTCATCACAACTTCTACTGAGGCTGATTATATTTGTAGACCATCCTCCATCCTTCAATCCTTCAGGGCATTTCACTCCGACTTAATAAAGCGGGCTGATTTCAACGATGTTATTCTTCATCGTTCACATGGTTTCATCACAACTTCTACTCAGGCTGATTATATTTGTAGACCATCCTCCATCCTTCAATCCTTCAGGGCATTTCACTCCGACTTAATAAAGCGGGCTGATTTCAACGATGTTATTCTTCATCGTTCACATGGTTTCATCACAACTTCTACTGAGGCTGATTATATTTGTAGATCATCCTTCACTTCTTCAGGGCGTTTCACTCTCCAAATAGCAAATGTCATGTCATCGTTCACATGGTTTCATCACAACTTCTACTGAGGCTGATTATATTTGTAGACCATCCTCCATCCTTCAATCCTTCAGGGCATTTCACTCCGACTTAATAAAGCGGGCTGATTTCAACGATGTTATTCTTCATCGTTCACATGGTTTCATCACAACTTCTACTGAGCACTCTTTCAGGGCGTTTCACCCGACTTGATAGCAGCGGGCTGATTTCAATGATGTTATTCTTCATCGTTCATATGGTTTCATCACAACTTCTACTGAGGCTGATTATATTTGTAGATCATCCTTCATCCTTCACTTTTTCAGGGCGTTTCACTCTCCAAATAGCAAATGTCATGTCATCGTTCACATGGTTTCATCACAACTTCTACTGAGGCTGATTATATTTGTAGATCATCCTCCGTAGATCATCCTTCAAGATTTGTCATAAATTTGGCTATATCTGTCTTTGGAAGAGTCTTACTTCTACAATTTGCTTCAAGTGAATTCATCCAGATTTTAACAAGTACATCTTTCCAGTTAAACGTGGCTAAGTCTATGATCGAGTGTCGTGGCTCATCCTTCTTCCGTCGTAATCATACTTCGCTTCCGAGTAAATTCCGGGTGGGACATCCTCCATCCTTCAAGTTTTTCTTCAATTTGGCTATCTTTGTCTCTGTCAGAGTCTGACATGTTCTACAATTCGCTTCAAGGGAATTCATCCCGATTTTAACAAGTACCAGTTTCCAGTCAAACATCCTCCATCCTTCAAGCATGGCGTTCTCTTCCGTCTTAATCATACATCGCATTCCAAGTTAATTCTAGGTTGGACATCCTCCATCCTTCAACATTTTTCATCAATTTAGCTTTGTTTCTGTCAGAGTCTTACTTTTTCTACAATTCGCTTCAAGGGAATTCATCCTGATTCTAACAAGTACACCTTTCCAGTCAAACATCCTCCTACACTTCGAAGGAATTCATTTAGAATATAATAACACCCTGGATATATATGCTGATGGAGTTTGAATTTATCTCACTTTGGCAAAAAGGTTCACTCTTTGTGACAACATATTGCTTCCACTCGTCCTACATCCTTCGTAACCATTTTAACAACACCCTGGTTACATGTATATATGCTGATGGAGTTTGAGTTTTGCTCACTTTGGCAAAAAGGTTCACCTTTGGTGACACAAATATTGCTTCCAGTCATCCTCCATCCTTCAAGTGTTTCATCAATTTGGCTATCTCTCTACACTACGCTTCGAAGGAATTCATTTAGAATATAATAACACCTGGATATATATGCTGATGGAGTTTGAATTTATCTCACTTTGGCAAAAAGGTTCACTCTTTGTGACAACATATTGCTTCCACTCGTCCTACATCCTTCGTCATACATCGCATTCCGAATTAATTCCGGGTGGGACATCCTCCATCTTTCAAGATTTGTCATCAATTTGGCTATCTCTGTCTCTGTCAGAGTCTTACTTTTTTATCAATTTGGCTAACATATGCAGCTGAATAGGGATGGGCCACGGGGTTAACCTACCAACGCCAGGGTCAGAATTTCGAGGAGAATCTGAGAATCCATTCTCGCAAGGAGAATCCATCGATTTTTGCATCATTTGCAGGAATCCAAATGGATTCTCGCAACCTTTGACGAAATTCTGACCCTGCAACGCCACGTCCAAAGTCGTGGGACAGCTGCATTTAAAATTCAAAAAGACTATACATGATATATCTGAAAATTATATCAACAATAATTCATTCAATTCAATTTTGTGTGAAATTTTGTGTTTTGTTGTTATATTATTTTGAAATCAAAACAAATTAGGCTGGAGAAATGCAATATGCAACACAAAACACCTGGGTGTACAGGCATAAACACTGTGACTTCATATTTACTATGCCCAAACCCCCTCCAAATTCTTCCCGCCAAAAACTATTTTTACATATTACTATAACCTTACTCTGGAGTTTCATGCCCGTAAGGCAATCATACTAGTTTCAGAACTCACCCCCTCGCAAAGAAAAATTCATATGGTTATAAATTCACCACTCAAAACAAAATGACAAAATAATAAAATCGTGAAAATTAAGGCGCCTAAATTAATTGATACTTCTTGGTTTGTAAATAGGAGTCCCTTATATCTGTAGCATCCATCATAGTCATCAGTAAATAAAGTATGTATACAATAGCCAACATTTTCTAATTGCAATATAAAAAGTGACCTTTCCCTAAGAACCACAAATTTAACATGCATTAGACGTCTCAACCCTTGGAAATCTCAATTCAAGTTCACATAAGGCGAGGTCTATACCCTATAAAATCCTATTTCATAAACACAGCTGTAAACACCCGTACATCATCATACACCATCTGGTCTAGTTGACATTGACCGGTCAGTTTGATACCTGAACCACACCAAATAGCAATTGGGTCACAAATGTGGTTTCAAAGGGTTGAGGGCTGTAAGGGTTAATACACAGATTTACCATTTTGCATTACCACATCACATGTATAAGAACCACAAAAATAATGTCTGACTTCAATTTGCAAATATATTTTAATCATTATTTTATTGTTATATCATGTAACATGCAACACATTCTCTTCCCATATTAAATGAAAATATACTAAATTTAGGTATTTTTCAAATGTTAAATAATTTGCTATGTACATGTAGACTTAACCTCTACCGATAGCCCCCTTACTTGGGGCTATAGGACGTCGGAACTCTGTCCGTTTTTTATAGGAAGGCTGTATTTTAAAGAGTACTACCATATGGACCATGTAGTTTCTTCGTACGATGCTTCGTTAAGAAGTTACAAACAACACTTCTCTTCCCAAGAAGTTACAAGCAACACTTCTCTTCCCAAGAAGTTACAAGCAACACTTCTCTTCCCATATTAAATGTTATTTTACTGAATTTATATATTTTTAGAATGTGTCGTGTGGTATAAGATTAAATGTGCCTTTTCGTTTCGTATACCTCTGAAATTCCCGAGAAATCTTGACTTTGGCGGATATAAAACCAAAAATGTTGGCGGATAACCTGATTTTATAGCATGGTTATCCGTCGGATAACCTGATTTTTCCCCTTAATTCGAACACTGCTCAGAAGTGTAAAACATGGTGCTAAACACTATTAAAACAATGTAAATATGTATTAACATGGTGCTAACACTATTAAAACAATGTAAATATATGTTAAGTTCTTGTTTGTCTAACAATTGTCTCTTTCTCAATTGTCATTTCATTTAATAGGGAAAACACTATAGATTGCCAGAAATCTCAAACGGCGGCCATTTTGAAAAATAATAAATAATAAATAACAAGCCCCTCATCCTCCTTTTTTTGAAAAACCTGGACGAGAAACATTTTTTTTTTTTACTTGGCCTAACAAAAAAAAATAAAGAAATGAACAAGCAAAGCAAACACAAACAGACAAAAACAAACTATTTTTGTATTTATTTTTTAAATAAATGAAAATAAACACAACAAAAAACCAACATGAAATATTTATTGGACCAAACCCTAAAATAACTCAAATATCAGCCACTCACTCCATGTTCATCAATTATACATTTGTGTGTATACATACACAGTAGATTATTAGAGCTATCTACAGGTCCCTGTCCATTATGTATTCCCCATACATAATGGACGGATATCCTTGGTAATGATCGATGAACGATAATGACTGATGTGCAAATTGACTGACCTTGATACATACGAACTGACTATTACCAGTGTGTGTGTTGTCTGTTCTAGTGCAAGCCGCTGCTGGCTGGCTGGCTGATGCGCCACAGATCATCTGTTACATCTCTATTGATTAAATTGGAAAAACGTTTGTGTTGTTGAACCTTGTGATTTTAGGTAAATCAAGACATTATAATGCCTTGGGTAAATAAAGAAAGACACCACAATATTATGAATGAGATGCATACATTTCAAATCATATACAGTCAACCATTAGGTGTTTTGTACAGCTGGGATTAAACCCGGGGGGGGGGGGGGGGTGGGGCACTCAACTTTTTTCTGGGTAGGGGTGTGCCGCACAGGGTCTCAAAAAAAGGGGGGGGGGGGGCTACAGAACTGAACTGAGTGGATTTTTTGATGAAAAGTAGGGTCTTAGGAACTGATTTTTTCAACAAAGTAGGTCTTGAGAACTGGCCTATAGTTCAATTTTGATTAGCAAGACGGCAAATTTTAATTTTTTGTTGTTTTAGAACGCAAAATGTTCAAAGAATTGGGGCTTTGGAACACAAAATTTTGCGATTTTTTGAATTTTCAATAAAATTGGGGTCATAAGAACTGATGCAGGCACAAAAGGGCGGGTCATAAGAGCTAGCAGCAGAGGATGAAAAAGGGGGTCTTCAGCGCGGCACATACCTATAGCCCTTTCCAATGTCAGTGCCCCCCCCCCCGGATTAAACCCATGTTACACTCTTCAGATGATGGCCTACGACTGAATCAAAACAGCTACTGAAAGGACGCGAAATTGCACCATGCATGAAGTGTACAAAAACGCATAGCAAAAAAAGCAGCGCTTACCCCATAATTTGACCATTTTTTCCCCTGATAGTGATAGTTTTATTTCCAAAACCCCGCTACCGGAGTTTGGGTTATTTAATTAAATGATTTGAGTTAACCACCTAAATGTAATATTTAGACCTGTTTGCTCCATGTATTTGTTACAATTCTGATCCTTGCATTGCATCATGGACTATAAGAATATTTTCTACAGTCCATGATTACATATCACTATATAAAGTATTAGACCATCTAGGGCATGCACCATTCTTGACAACAGTAGAGAATGTCACCACATGGTACAAACATCAGTCAATAGTATACATATTATTTATTTGTATGGTGTTGTGTAAACATTCCTAATCTGAAATGCCGTAATCTTCGTTTGATCAAAGTCTATGCTATTTGGTAATAGCTAGTGCAATGCCCTTTTAGGCATGCAGAGGACATGCGCCCATGACCCACTTTTAATATCATTATATTTTTAGGTGATAAAAGGCTTGTTCAGATGGCCACTAAGCTCGAGAATCTATTCTCGAGCTTAAATATGTTTTACTGCTAACCCATACTTGGAGTTAGTTAACCATGATCGATTCACACGGCGTTAACCAAGAGTTTAACCTCTAGGTCAGCAAATTTGACGCTAACCAAGAGGTTAGCGTCCCTCGTCGGAACGCAGGTGTTTTGAAGTACCAGGGAATGGGATGGGATTTAGATATTTCAACAAAGGCCCCCTAACAAATTGTTGTGTTGCCCTCAATGACCGACCCTAAAATCTCAACCAAAAAAACCCAACAAAATGTGTAAGATTTAAATGTAACCCAATTTGTCAAAATATTACTATTTTTTTGCTTGAAATGAATAACTTTGTTTGAATAGATTGCTCTTAAACTATTATGACACAAGAAACATTATTCAAATTGACATTTACCAATTTTGTCTTGTCATGAACCACGGTCTGTCAGTAATATTTGTCGGCAAAAAAAAGAGGCAGCAAATTGACCGACGGACCCCGACTTCAAGATTTTTGGCACTTGAGGCCAACACAACAAATTTTTTTGTGGCCAAATTTGAATGTCACAGAAAATCATGAAACAGCTATTGCATCCAATGTCATGTGTATGGTATTGGACTATTGAAGAAATTGTGTACAATGCGTATCATATTATTCTTATGCTACATGTAAATGTGACCGTAATTTGTTATAATTTAGTAAGAAAACAATTTTGATTTCATTACAGGGCAGGTAGCAAATCTTAAAAGAACAGGGGAGGGGGAATGTTGGCAGGTGTGCGAAAATTAAGCAATTACTTTGTGGTAGGGGAGAACCACGTCCACTTTCCTCCTCTTTCCATTTCATTCTCAACCAATTTTGACATCACATATAAATCTTTGTATAAGCTATTAGTAAGAGATGACATGTGTCTTTCCAGACTTACTTTTAAATGGTTTTCATAAAATTATCAAAATGATGCACTGCTTGTATCAAAAGTGCTCCATTCCAAAGAAGAGAGAAATATGTTGAAAACAAGCAGTAAATTAAGAATTGTTTATACATCAGTGGCGTAGCCAGAGGGGGGGGGGGGGGGGGGGGGGGGGGGGCGAGGGGGCGACCCCTCCCCCCCCCCAATATTGACGTCGTGTCGGTTGAGATTGGCACTGTCGGTTCATTTGACCAAAGGAAACATGGAATTATGATGGTCAAAAGTAAAGTTGAAAATTTTCGCGAGCTATGCGCGCGTTTATAGACTCACAAAACTCTTGTAGTTTCATTTCTCGTCCCCCAATATGAATAACCTAGCTATGCCACTGTTATACATGGTAACTGGCAGTTTCATCCACACCAACCACACAGGGCAGTGGCAATCTTCAAGTTATTTTCTTTGGGTCTTCATGTACGTACAAGCAAATGCAACATCTTCAATTTTTTTTCAATCTTCAATCTTCAAGTTGTTTTCAAATACAAATTGTACCTCTTAAATGAAATTAAATGATTGCACCAGAACTTGAAAAAGTTACATAAGGAACATAATATTGATGGCGGCTTAATACATGATTGCTTACTGTTACTAGTGTTAGAAAAACCATGTTGGTTGAAATTGTGAACAGATTACATTTGAAATCAATCCAAATAAAGCAATCAATTTGCAAGGAAGTAAATGAACATCCTGTGTGTCCTTCTTGTCACCAAAGTGTTAAATTGTATTGATCTAATATCAGCTGAATATATAGGTCATATTGATTATTGGTCAGCTGTGACATGCAATGTTGCCAAACAAACGATAAATAGCACAATTGGGCTACTTTTTAAGACTGTAAATTGCTTGTAGATGTTGCATATTGCTTGTACATGTATGAAGACCCAACGAAAATGTTTAATCAGGATACATGTCAATTGATCCAATATTGTTTCACCATTTTGCTCACATACTAATGATTTAGAAATTAGAGAAAAAGATTAGAGACTGTAAAAGTGAAAATGTTTCCGTGTGTAAATTTTCGTGGTTCGCACATTTTGAACAATTTTGTTTGTTTTTATTTTCGCGATTTTGAGCTTTCGTACATAGACCTACATTCAAAATGAATATATTTGCATGTTTTTATTTTCGCGCTTGTAAATGTAGCACGAACATTTCCACTTTTACAGTAATACTTTTCTTTCCAAATTGGGCTAGAATTGTGCCAATTATGTTAACAACACTGGCAATACCTGTTGTAAACATGAGCTATTAAAATAAACTAGGCATCCATCCATGTAGCAGAATAGGTAACAAATAATACATTGTTTGGCAGGGTTCTAGCCCATTGGTTCTAGCCAGGACCATAGTGCCGGGTAAATTTACTGACGGCGAACGGAGAAAGTGTAGTGAACGAAGTGTAGTGGATCCTGGCATGGGATCCAGAGGCCTTCTTAACCCTAACCCCCCTGAGTGCTAAAAAATGCTAATCCAAAGTCCCTCTCCAAACGCATGCGCCGTCGGTTTTCGATGACGTAGTCAACCGAGCCTATATAATGAGTGCAGTATACTGCACGAATGTGTAGCTGAGGGCCGTGGCTTAGTGGTGGGAAGGTGGGGCTTGAGAACGGAGGGTCCCCGGATCGAATCCCGGCAGGTTCCCGGAGATTTAGTTGGTGTTTTTTCCTCGAAAATTGTGATCCCGGTCAAAAATCCTAAACCGGGGTTAGGGTTATGGTAAAAAAAAAAAAAGTTTTTTTTTGTGTTCTATTAACCCTAACCCCCCTGAGTGCTAAAAAATGCTAATCCAAAGTCCCTCTCCAAACGCATGCGCCGTCGGTTTTCGATGACGTAGTCAACCGAGCCTATATAATGAGTGCAGTATACTGCACGAATGTGTAGCTGAGGGCCGTGGCTTAGTGGTGGGAAGGTGGGGCTTGAGAACGGAGGGTCCCCGGATCGAATCCCGGCAGGTTCCCGGAGATTTAGTTGGTGTTTTTTCCTCGAAAATTGTGATCCCGGTCAAAAATCCTAAACCGGGGTTAGGGTTAATGTCTTTTTAGGGTTTTTTAATGCACTTTGAGGGTTCCTGCCACATAATTTCTTGTTTTATGAGGCAGTGTAATGATTTTATCCACAAATTGTTAAAAAAAGTTGCTTTTTATTTTTTTAGAGTGCTGGGCGCCCAGCCCATTTTGACCCCAATTCCTGGGCGGATATTGTCAGTGCCGGGCGGCCCCGCCCAGTGCCGCCCACCGTAGCTAGAACCCTGTTGTTTGGCATACATACCTCATCCAAAACCAACATTTTGTCTGATTCCAGTTTTATTTTGAGCTTGAAAAAGTTGGATTTCTTTCATTTTACTACACCATTACACGATTCATTCAACATACCTCACTGACCCATGTCACACCAGGGAAAATGCTTCTCTGGTCACGCAATGACGTCAATAGTTCGCTGATTTCCCAACGCTTGATTAGGGTTAAGGTAAGGGTTATGTGTAGGTAGAGATAAAGTCATTCATCGTGGACACTGTTGATTTCGGTGAGGTTGCGATTGACTTTTTTTAGAAGACTTATTTTTACATGAACTGTTATATTTAAAACATGAGGGTGCTATAACTAATTTTGCTGGTCACTTAGTTTATTGGAAAGGCATGGTTAAAGATTTAGAGAATAAAGGTATTGTTTTTAAAACATACCCATGTTATATTGTCTGACATAAATGCGGACGATAGTATTATTTTGTGCGGCGTCGTTGTTCTATGCAAAAAATAACTACTGAATGTCAGACAATACAACGTGGATACGGTCGAATAACAATACCTTAATTCTCATTCTTTAACAATCATACTTAAGACATTTATCAAAGAAATAAGTACATTTATTGTCCACATTTGACAACTTTTACCCTGCTAGGATCGAATAACCCACAAACATTCCATCCAATCCCATGCGATGAGTACACCATGCGTAAGTGTCGCGCTCGCGTTGCCGGCATAAGCGCAGGAAATGCGCCAAAGACACACTACAGAAGAGTGTCGCACTCGTGTTACCGGCATAAGCGCAGGAAAGGCGCTAAAGACACACTACAGAAGAGCACGTTATGGAGCAAACCACGCATTGTGAAGGTCGGATGCACTGTCAAAACGTAAGCCCCACCTTCCCGGGTTATATTGTGTCATGTAAATGTCGCCGATTTCTCTGAAAACCAATGAGATTGCTTAAACTTTCTTAGCTGTTTATGAATTCTAATTAACACTCCACTGCGACAGACCTTAATTTTGGTAGCTGTAGCTGTAGTATAAAACAATCATATTTTTTTCCGGACTAACTCTACGCAGGAAAGGTCTTGTCACCTTTTCACTGTAGAGGTTTCTGACCAGTAAACTAATAATATTGATTACTCTGTTCCATGCAATACTTCTCTGTATGTGTTACAATGAGAACAATGAGACAAGATATCATTAAAACAATCTGTTGTATTTCATTTTTCATTTTAATTGATCTGATTTGCATGCGACATGGATATGATTTAAACCGGATTGTGTGCAATAGTAAATCTACATATTCCTTTCATTATTAATATTAGGGGGGGGGGGGGGGAGATGATAAAAATTAGTTAGCCTACTATTTATACATAACCCTACCCCCAGACAAATTTTCCTGATGTCAATTTATTCAAAACATAAATTATTCAAATAGAAAGAGAGATGAAGTACATTTAATCCAACAGAAATGCATACAACGGGAGTGCACCTATTTTTTGCCCTATATACAGACACGATCACAGTGTAACCATGTTGTAACTCAAGCTTGTCAGTATGCGTGTTTGTGCATTTTGTTCGAGATTAAATACCGGAGCGATAAACATGTCCACATCATCGCCATCAGCTTTGCAGATGTATGTTGTTGGTTACTGTATTACAGATATTCAGCAAACCACTAAACCAGTGGCAGCATTAAATGGGGGGAGGGGGTAGTTGGCATGGGGAAAACAGCAAATCCCTGGTCCATCAGTTTCCTGCATTTGGAGTGGTAGCCCTCCCAAAACAATAGTGTAAGACTTGCATTGTTTGTAAATTGTAGTGACAAAATTGCCTAACATTAGCTTCTATGTGTTAAAGGGGCATTGAGAAATGTATCGATATACTAAATTTGCAAATAACGTAAAGATAATATCAACATAGCCCAAATCCAAAATGTCATACAATTCCGACATCGCCTTCATGCAAAATTGAGATTTGCCTCGAAAGTATGGCATGTAAAACCATCGCATAATTTCCGAATTCAGCACTTAGTTTGGATATGATCATATCGAAACTAAGAAAATCATGAAATTTTTATATGATAAACGGCGAAGGTTGGAAAACTGTTTCAGATGGTAGTTAGTATATGCCTAAGTATTATACTTTGATGCAAAAAAACCTGATTTCTAGGATAATTGAGGGCACACTCCCATACGTATCTCTCAATGCCCATTTAAATGTCTAAATTCCGACAAAGGGAATCATTCTTTAATTATTCCCTGTGTTTAGGGGATTTTTGCAGTTAAGCCACTCATTAGAGCAGCACTAACTTGTAAACCTTACAAGTAACCCCCCCCCCCCCCCCCCCCTTCACGGGAGTAACTTGAGAAAGTAGCAACGAATTAGTATACAGTCATCAAAAAAAGTAACTATACAGGTAATAAATGTACTTTTAACTCTAAAAATATATATCCTACATTGAAATATTAAATCATAAAGTTGTTGAGAAATTTATCTTCTTTAATATGAGATATTGCACGCTACAATCTTCTGAATATTTAAGAAGCGACAATCCAAAATGTAAGGTAAAGTCACAATTTCAAATTCACATTACATTTCAACACTGGGGAGAGAATGACAGGTAGCGTGTGTGTGGCGTATTGATCCATCGGAACAATGCGGCCGACTGCGCATGCATCCCCCAATTGCACTACCGGTAATCAATAAGGTACCCGTAGATTGGTCCGTGTGTAGAAAATAAAAATGTGAAAATGAAAATCGGACTTCTCCTTACATTTTTGAGTGCCACTTCCTGAATAATCACCCGATCCTAGCGTGCAATATCTCATATTAAAGAAGACAAATTTGAAAAACAACTTTATAGTTTAATATTTTTAGGTAGGATATATATTTTAAGAGTTAGAAGCCCATTTATTACCTGTTTGATGACTGTAGTAGGTAGGAAGTGTTGGATCTATAATTAAACTTAATTATTCCCATCTGATGCGATAACGGTACATGTGATTATGATACGGATATAAAGGGCATGTGTTTAAAGCAAAGTGCATCCTAACACTATAGCTCTGCTTCAGAGCCTCGGATTTTCCCATTTTTACCTGCGTAGTGTTTCCCAGTTTATCTTATGAATCCAACTTCTAGAAACACTGTACATCAACTATTAAAGTTACTACTAATACAGAATGTACAGTGACTGATT
This sequence comes from Ophiura sarsii, assembly GCA_035610835.1. NCBI lineage: Eukaryota > Metazoa > Echinodermata > Ophiuroidea > Amphilepidida > Ophiuridae > Ophiura > Ophiura sarsii. The sequence continues at coordinate 6,925,786 of CM069454.1, read as the reverse complement.
TGACAATTTGAACACTCCATCCCACACCAGTATGGTGAAATTGACAGCACACACGGTCTGTTGGTAACTGCATAGAGACAGAACTTTGTAGATTGATCTACATAGTGTTTCTAGAACTTGGATTCATAAAATAAAAATGGAGGAGTAATTCTGTATACCCTTCACAGGTGTATTCATAGTGTGTGATCTTTAAGAACGACGCATACTACCGATGTTGGTGTGTAGGGTATAACAGAATTATCCCAAAATGGATACAAACTAGGCGGGTAAAAATTGTAAAATCTTCAGAAAATCTAGACTCTGTAGCAGAGCTAGGGGGTTGGTTTGAAACCCTGACCCACTTTTAGGGTGTTTTTACCAAAAAAAGGCTGATATTACTATAAGGCCATAAAAAGAAAGAAGTTGACTTGCCCTTTCCGACCGACCCAAATTTTCGGAAATCTAGGGTTGATATTTTTTTCTTTTTTCTTTTTTCTTTTTTTTGAAAGAAGCACATAACAATATAAAAAAATGAAAACGTTGATTTTGAGTAGTATCTGCTTGTTTAAAAAACAAACAAAAAAATCTTTAAAACATGTTTTTGTGTAGTATTGCCCTGTCTAAATTAAATTAAAAAAAGAAAAAGAATCCGACCGTCCGATCCAGACTCTGGCCCTGAAAGGGCAATTCAACTTATTTTTGTGCCCAATCACATTGACTATCTGTGGCCCAATGTAGGTGTTTTCAATGATTTTCACAAATTGGATCACATGTTTGTTTTGGGACTCATGTTAGGGTAAGGTCACGAATTTTCCGCGTTGCGGAAATATCGGATTGAGGTTAAACGCGGAAAACGACATTTTGATGAAAAGAAGAGAAAAAAATGCCCAAAAAACGTCCAAAACACAAAATTTATAAATAGTCTTGAATAAAACAATACAAATATTAAATAACGATATGTAATATAACAAAACAAATAATATTTGAATATAAACCTCCGCGATATAGAGGGTTGGCTACCGCTACAGTAATAATAAGGTAAGCCTAAAAATCTAAAATCTGTAAAGTGTGTTTATTTTGTTTTTATAGATCGTAAATTTTAAGCTTTCTTGGGGAAAATTACATCACAGAAAAATGCAAAATTTACAACGCGGAAAAACGCGGAATTCGACAGTTACAAAGCAGAAAGTTTGTGACCTTATGTTAGGGTTTTCCAGCACAAAACATACCCCACGTTTTAGGGATTATTGCAAGAAAGCGACCCATAAGAGCAGCACACACCTGTGATAAGTATTAATATGACCCCATCAACTTTAGATAGCAACAAAATAGTAGGTAGGAAGTGTTCAATCTATAATTACCTAATTATTCCCAACAGATTAAAAGCTAATCCAGGATAAAATAGCATGTGATGATATTAAGGTCAAAGTTATGCACAGTGCATAGGCCCTGCAACTGGGGGGGGGGGGGGGGGGGGGGGGGGGGTGCCGCCGGCCGTTAGAAATCCTGACCAACTTTTACCTTTTGAAAATGGTTGATTTGACTTTTTGTGGCGATTTGGGACCCATGTTTAAGGTTTTCCAGCACAAATCATGCCCCATGTTTGGTGATTTTTTGGAAAAAAAGCGACCCATTTGGGTGCCACACCTTATGCGTGAGTGCCCACACCTGGACCACAATCCTTTGCAATGGAACAACTGTGTCACGGGATATCATCAAATGACACATAACTTTGTACATTATGTTTTGCTCTAAAAGCTAACATTTTTCATTTTTGCGTAAAGATAATTTTGCGTTAAGATATTTTTAAGTTAAAATATTTTTGCATTAAGATATTTTTGCGTAAATATATTTTTGCGTTAAGATATTTGTGCGTAAAGATATTTTGGCGGAAAGATATTTTTGAGAATTTTGACATAAAAAAAAATGTGAACAAGTTGTTGTTTTCGGGCACAACAATGTCTCCCATCCATCTCTAAAGGGACCATGTAGACATACCAGCCCATGTTGCATTATTAACACTTTCCATGCGGCAGGCGTCTGCAGAAGACATTCCAAAATTTTACAATTTTTTTTAAAATGTCCAAATGATTGAATTTCATTACCATATTTGGTGGAATCACCATGGGAAATGCATTGGAATAAGGACAAACATGCCTAGTATTGGTACAGTAATCCTTAAGATAGACCTTAAAAGTTGAGGTTTCTTAAAATCTGTTTTGTATAATGGTAAAACCAATAGCAGTGTGGAAAGTGTCAAGTACAGGAAAATCAGTCACAGCAAATAGCTCTGAACAAGTGCATTGTGGGAAAGCGTAATACAGTGTCATCTTCGGCTCTATGCCCTGATGTCACAGGTCAATTGTGCAGAGTTCCAGTCCAGTTGAGTTCAGCACTGCACCGGGTTAAATTCCGTCAGACATCCTGTGCATAGCCATACATCAAATAAAATGCATAGTTGCATGTCTTTGAAAAACAAGCTAGTTTTTATAGAGCAGTTAGTAAGAACTGTATGTTGAACTTGACTGCAATGCCATCAACAGGTTACTGTATTATTTTTTGAAAGATTGAGCAGATATTTTAAGATGTAAGAAAAGTTGCCACACATGCCCCTTCAATTTGAGAGGGTCTCGCCGTCGGTCTGGAAAGGGCAGCCACATTTTATGGTTTATTCGCTATTTGCAACACACAAACAAATCTGACTGTAATAGCACTAGTGACTGTAATAGCACTATTACATCTTATGAACTTGCGGCATTTCCATTGGTGTGAACTGCATTTATCAGGGGCCCGAAACTTTTTTTCTCTCTTATAAAACCTGTGTATTTAGGAATGGCAGCCTGCTAGCAGCTTGCAATACTATCTTTATGGGATTTAGTTGTTAAGCTTTTGCAGGTCAACACAACTTTCCCATGGGTTATCAATGAATAGTAATATTCACTATTGAACAGTAATTTTAAAAGGTTTACATGGAACAAGGAGTGGTGGTTTGGGTTTGATAAGAAACAATCCAGTAACAATGCAAAGTGATTATAATATTGTATGAGAACTCTTGATTTACTTCACTAGGGAAGTTTTGTGGTTAATGTTATCATCATTGGCTTGTATAATGGCCAGTACTGTTTAGTGATGTAATGATACTAATGGGTAATGATGGGAAATGGTAGGTTTTGATTCCGGTATTTCCATCCTATACTTTATAACATACCCAGATTTCAATGGGACATATTTTTTGATGAACGACCGACCCATCAGCAGGCTAAATAATAGTCTTCTTCGTATACCGTGTATAATTTCACTGTCACACACCCTCTTATACTTCGCCTGCGAACACCGCTTCCATCTGAGAACCGACCAATACACGGTCTACTTGCATTGGATTTGACCTTTTGACCTCCGTATACTGTTACACTATGCTGACATCCATAAACTGGATGCATACGTTATGAGCAAATTGTTCGCGTGGGGTTCAAAAATTACCAATGGCAGACACGATAAATACGAAGTATATGAATATTTACATACCGTCTTCGCAGAAAAAAGAATCTTGCTCACTTTGATAAATTCAAAATGTTGATTTTCTCGCACTGTACAGCAGCTGTTTCGGTCTAAATTCACACTTTAGGAGTAATCTTTGACATTGGTCCTCGCTCAAAATATTTTCCTCAGAGATATAGCTACATTTCCGCATATGTGACTATTTCCATGCTTTATTTCCTATCTTTCAATATCATGTAATAAAAAAACGTTATATGTCCAAACAGAGACAAATAATTTGATCATTTTTTACGATAACTAGAAACTCTTACACAGCCACAGAAATATCTCCTTCACACGTTTCTAGATGTACAGGCAGCCAATTCAATATTGGCGCATTATGAAGGGGTGCGATACTATCGTGATGCATAAAAAGCATCGTCCCTAGTAATCCCTAGTGTGCTTAAAGCGCAGTTCTTTGGTAAATCCAATGTCAGTAGACCTTGTATTTGGTCAGTTCTCAGATGGTAGGTATCAGAGGGTGTTGTTCGATTGTGTGATCATGAAATTATACAAGTTATACAAAGTCGACTAGCTAAATAAAGGATTGCATACAGGCCTCAAAATAAGAAACGAAAAGGGCATGCAATTTAAGGCAATTTGAAAGGGACACCAACTTTTTCCAAGGCAATTATGTACTTTTGAATGGAGTGAAAACAGTCAGAAATTGAGGGCATCAAGGCAACTTAGGTGGAGCATCGAAGGCAATTGCCTTTGATTAATTTGAGCCCTGATTGCATATTTCAGTACCATTAGTAAGATCTTCTTTTTGACGCCTGCATTGGTTCAATGTTCGTATCTTTTATTTTAAAATTATGGTTAAGGAGTGTGTCCCATGTCTATGTCTAGGCATGGGTTTTGCCAGTATTTCTTTGTCGCTACATGTATAGCAGCGCTATAATGTTTTTTCAAGGGTTAAAATCAAAAGTGAAGGGTATTTATCCCTTTGTATGGGGTGAGTGAAAACACTGCATGTTGATTAGGGCATACATGAAAAAGAATCATCCTGGTTCATTCTTGATTCTGAATATCGCACATACATGTACATGGACCTGTTGATTCAAGTGTGTGGCTTCTTCGCTGGTTCCCATTATCATGACTCACGGTTTGATCATTTCTGTGTGTGACTGTACAGTTACATACACTTCAAAGGAACCACACATGGGATGGATGGACTAGATTTGTTGAGAGGAAGCTGCTTGTCATGTCAACCATGTCAATAGGGTCAAGGGCCAAATCAGGGGCACTCTGACTATGTGAGGCTTTTGGAGCGAGGTAAACAAACCATTGGAATGCTATTGGGACTATGATTTACACTTTACACATAGAACTGGACTTGGAATAAGTGTTGAGACTGAGACAAATGACAGCAATATGAAATGAAGGATTGCTTTAGGTATGTAGCAGTTTTCTTTAGAATTATGTGGATTTTAATTTGGCCTTTGTGATAGGACTGACAACCTGGGCAAGGGGTGTGTTGTATTTGAATTGGCCTCGAAAACCATACCATACTCTGCTGTTGTAGTCAGTAACATGCGTGGGTGTACTGTTGTTAACTTGTAAGGATTTCATTGAAGGCATTGGATTGACCCTTTTACTGAAAATTATTGAAATTAAGGTGCGGAGTGGTGGGAAAATCCAATAAGGGGTTTGAAACTTGGAAGGTGTTATGGCTATGTGCATGCATGCGTGTGCATTGTACATATACTAGTAGGTCTGTTCAGAGGTGTGATTGGTTATCACTTAATTAGGTCTGAATCTGGTAATTTGTTCATACATTAGATACCTGCACTATAAAGGGGAATCATGACAGAGTTTTCAAATTTGCTATGATGTTCACATGAAATGATGGGCCTAAACATATTTGACCCACATATAAACAAACCCACCTGTTCTTAAGAAGCAATTTTTTGATTTTCTTTTTTTCTATTAAATATAATATCACCCTAACCCTACCATATACCATGACTGGGCACGTTGGTACCGCCCGGCATGGAAGGTTTTGGATGAAAAAATGGACCTAGCCCATACAGTTTGCGCAATACACTGCGCAAACTAACCTTGACAGCCGTGGTGTAGTGGGGAATTCTTCGCCTGTTGTTGCGAGAGGTCCGTGGATCAAATCCCAGGGGGATCGGGGGATATTTTGGTCGATTTTCCATGTTGAAGAAAAAATTCTGAAAAAAGTGGGGGGGGGGGGGGGGGGGGGGGGGGGGGTGGGGGGAAGAGTTAGGGTTAAGACAAGTTTTTGAGCCTGCAACAAAATGACACAACGATGGACACATAGGGAAATCCTCCAAACAAACTGTGGCAAAAAACCAATTTACATTACGTTATGGAATAAAAATGTTTTCTTGTCATTGATCACTCGTGACGTGATCTGACCTCACTGTATCCAAATACATTAATGTCTTTGCTGTATCTAAGAGTGTTTCTACTATGCAACTTAAAAGTAATTAATGCCTAACGGTACCAAACGGCCTCTTCGCCCAGGAGAAACGGTCAAATAAGTTTTCTAACAGCAAAAACCTGTAATAAAAGGATCTCTAAACATGTCAAATCAGAGCGTCTGGAGAAGAAATCCGTTTGGTTGGATGAACTCTGTTTACATCATTTCAATCTATACCCCATACATTGTACCAGCCAGTGAAAGGGTCGGTAGGGTTGAGATGCTAAAAATAACAGCAGCAGGGACTAGAAGCTGTGGATGAAGAATACAATTCAGCTCAAATTGTGCCAGTTAACAGTAGAAAGTTAAATTGAATAATATTGTAAAAGTGGTAAATTTCCCGCAATTACATTTTCGCACTTTGCCGACTTTCAGCCATTTCGCTTGTTTTTAAATTCACAATTTGAAAGTTCATTACATAGACTTATACACAAAATAAATATGTTTGCATGTTTTTATTTTCGCGGTAGCTTCTTGGAGGGTGAAAAGCAAGAACATTTCCATGTTAACAGTTTTACTATTTTCTTTACTTTGACTTCTGTCTATTGGTATGAGGCTTTGATTTACTGATAGATGGTTCTTTCTGAGTACTGTAAAAACGGTCTTTTTCGCTCCACATTTATCTTCTTTCTATTTTGAACATCATTATTACAGTTTTGTCTCAGCTTTAAGTGAAAAAGCTATCCTATATTGCTGTGTTTGTGTGTAGAATGCATTGTAAATTGCGTTTATTTATTTTTGCATGTTTTCAAATTCGTGAATTGTAACTTCATTACATAGACATAATTGCATGTTGTTAGAGTGCAAAAAGTGCGAAAATAAATGCAGCATGAAAATATCCTCTTTTACAGTAGATGTGTATGCATGTTTAGAACTAAGCGGTGCCAGTCTGGTGTAGTTGGCTCTCACGATTGCCGACTTCGAGTAAAAAAAACGGCACTCTAAAAATTTTTTTTACAATTTGTGGATAAAATCATTAAACTGCCTCTTAAAACAAGAAATTATGTTGCAGGAACCCTCAAAGTGCATTAAAAAAACCCACCAAAACATTAATTAAGAAGGCCTCTGGACCCCAAACCCCATGCCATGATCCACTGTTCTTCGTTCGCTACACCGGTAGCAGTCAGTAAAATTAACCGACACTAAATTTTGGCTAGCGACAACACTGTTTAGAACCCAAATTGTGTAGGACTATGAGGAAACATTGTGTATGAGTCACATAATATAGGAAATCATTTCTAGGTCTAATCTATGCGATCACATTATAAATTTACCACAATTTTATTTTAAACCAAATGAAATGATTTTTAAACCTAAATATATCATTTTGTTATATATTTAGAGTGCATTTATTTATAAAATTTATACCATTGCAGATCAAAATCTAACCATCAAAATATATTTAATTTTATATTATTGGGTTAATATCATTTCGTTATATATTTAGAGAGCATTTATTTAGATCAAATTTATACCATTTGCAGATTGAAATCTAACCATCATAATAATATTTAACTTTATATTATTGGGGTGGTGTGGCAATTTCACATAGCATTTTTCACATAGCATTTTATTGTGTGATATTTATTTACATTTTATACATCACCTTATAAATTAAAAATAAATTCAGGGATTTTGAGACACATTTTTTTCTGGGATTAAAAACACCTTCATAGCCACAGAATACACTCAAGACATTGTCAGTACTGTATCAATTAATTTTGCTCCCAAATCATTATAGATTTGACAACATTACAAGAATATTCTGGACATTTTCTGAAGAAGAAAAATCAGGTTAATCCTGAGAGATCAACTTCATATCACTGATTGATTTGAATAGAATGGTCCACATGCAGAAAATGGTCCCGAAACAGTTAGATGAGAGTAGATATTGTCCAATAATAAAAGTCCAGCTAGATTTTTACATAAATAAATCAAGTCATTTATTGACAACACGCAAGCCTCAAAATAAGCGGGCACCCAAGAGTTGTATACCCCCTGGTTCCCAAGTTTTGACCCCTGGTGTTTTTCAAATTTTTACACAATGAAAAAGTTTAAAAAAATAGCTCTTGGTTCATGCACGCTTATTTGGAGGCTTGACAACAGGACTCTGACATTAGGCTATTTCCTTTTGGACATACTATGGATAGGAAAGCAGTTTGACTAAAAGGCACACAATGCCATTGTTTGAGAAAAATGAGGGTGCTACCCAAAACCAAATGACTGCAGGTACATGTACCTTTAAAATGGAGTGTAAAGAAACTTTTAGATGCTAGAAAAAATTGTCAAACAGCTTGTAATTGATCAGGAGAGAAAACGATAATTGCGACCTTCTTTTGCAGAGGAGTACAATGGTAGGAGGGACATTTATTAGAATATACTGGATAACAGAATACCATTTAAAAGATGTCAAATACCAAAAATAATATTAAACAAACTCACTTTAATTTCAAATCAAATTTGATGTAAGATGAATGAAGGGAAAAAAGCAACAATTATGGGTGTAACATTTTAATGTGTGACCGATATCAGAACAGAATAATGAAATAAGACAGAAGAACATAGATTTTTTTCCTTCTTCCCCTAGCCATATATCCTGGTTTATTGGTTACGGTTTTCCCATTGTTTTGATTGATATCAGCAACTTTTTATGATGTGAATTATTTCAACGCGTGACAAATCAGGTGTGCACATTTTGAAAAAAACGAAAAAGATCTCAAATGAATTTCCCTGACTTTATCCTACTTTTAGCGGTGTTCTCATTGATATCAAAATAATATGTGGACATAGCCGCCAACATTTGTAAGTACCAAAATCTCAAAAAATGTTCCCCTGGCTTTATCCCAGTTATTCAGCTTTCCCATTTTGGCGAAGCCTTCTTACAGCAGTGAATGAATACAGAAGGATGCAAATGCAGGCGTACATGAAGGTGACAAGCGTACAAGCGCACTGTGCATCATATGTGTGATGCGTGAAGACGCGCACGATTTGGAACTGACTAAACTATAATTTTGTGGCTCTGTGATTGTTAACAGTCGTAGCAAAGATGGTATTCTTCTATGTAGTTGATCAGATCTTGTGGTCTGGCAAGGCAAATGGATACTCTTTTGTGAGAGCACCACACCAAATCAATGCGCAATTCGTGTAATCCTGTAGTAGTTCCGGAAAAGCACGAAGACTAGGCTTGTAAATGTGAGGTTTTCGGGCAATTTGTTTCTCCGGGGATGGTATGTTTGTATTTAAATGAACGAGTGGGACCTATCCATTGCACCTACAATGATAAAATACAATATTTTTAATTTATCGACCTAAATAGTGCCCAGGGCGTAAGCACCTGCCTAAATGGTGAACAGGCATGCCAGAAAACGTGAAAAAGTGAGGGCGCTGTGTGCAGGTCCGTAGCGGAAAACTTAGCTTAATAACCCCTCATGAAACAAGGCTTAAGAATTAAAGTTGAGATGTTACTGAAAATGGTCATAGGTGACAAGTATGCAATAAATGTAACCGGGTAGAAAAGGTGTCTTGAAATATAGCACTTTTACACGTATTTCAATGAGAAAGATATTTGGTGTCGTGCGCCCTTTAAACATGGAAACCATTGATACTTTTGGGTCCTCTGGTACATTGCATGGAATTTAAATGGGTTTAAAAAGCTCCTACCACCGAAGTCTTATAGCTACCATTTCTTTGATACCACAGCACTGTGGGGATATTGGAAGACAGCAGGATAGGGTCATACACAGGGCAAATTCCCACCAAATTACTCCCAATTATAATTCCAGGTCGAGATGTCTGAATGTGGACAAATGGCATCAAATAGCATCCTTTGTGTATTTGTACGCTTTAGATCACAGTTAAAGAGCTAAACACACTGTGTTGATAGTAAAACATAAGGCTGGTTTTACTCTAGTCATCCATGTACTGACAAGCAGGAACATACCCTACCGCTTCATGTCTTCAACAAGTTAATTTAGTAGTGAGTAGGGTATTCTAATCTTAACCGATGCGCAAGAGAGATCACTGTTTATCAATGGTTTGATAGACCAAATCATAATAATTAATAGGCCTACCACTCTATAATTGCCATCGGTGTGTTGTTTCAATTCAAGAAAACACCCTGTTCAGAGAACCTTATCATGCTTAAAATAACCAAACACATTCAGTGAAAGTGTAAATCTGTACAAGAAAGCATCATTGTTTCTCTCAAATGGAAACTTGTGATATGAATACTAGAACAGTGCTTATAGGATATTATCTGTGTTTCATTTTGTCAGCCAATTGTAAATTTGTACAAGAAAGTGTCATTGCTTCTCTGGTGACCTACGTTACATGTACTAGAAACTCTACATAAACAATAGCTGCCGTATCTCATGCTGTTAATTACACATACTAGAAACTCTACATAAACAATAGCTGCCGGTTGTAGAATAATCATAACATCTTGGTATTATTGCAAATGTTTTGACTTGTTTTGTATGGGGTAATGATACCAGCCTGTTGGTCATAACATCTTACTGGTCTGGCTAATAATGCAATTATAGTGTTTAGAAACAATGATAGATTAAGACCTCAGGCTGGTACTATTTTGGCTCGCATACAAGTAAAATGTTAGACTCGGACTCTTCGAGTCCTCGTCTAACAACTATTACTTGTTATAGGCTAGTGGTTTGCAGACTATCAAATAGCAATTTGTTGGATTTTGACCAGAGGTTTTGAATGAATCATGTCTGTATGTTTTGACAACAATTAGAGTGGTGATAGTTAAATGGATTGTAGGTTTATAGGGCGTTATCATTTACACTATAATTTATGAGTATCTGTCAATAACAATGGCATTTAATAATTTGATGTTCTGTGCCATTTGCCTATAGATGTGACATTGTTTTTAAAACATCTCCAAAAATTATGAGGCCAAGTAAAAAGTATATTTTAGTATACATCCGCGCCCTCTCTGTTTTTTTACCTCTGCACCACTTTTTTTGTTATTTTGTTATTTGATAAAAAACCCCGTAGAAATGGTTAAAAAAAAAACAGGAACAAATTTCATTGTATTATAAGCTTTTAAACTGCTATACATCCATCTATACTCTTTATTTTTGTAGGGCAATCTCACCGCAGCTATTTTAGGCATGGCAGCCATCTTGGAAAAAAATAAAATAATAAGGCAACTTTTGTTTTTTACTTTGCCGAATCCCTCCAAATCATGATGTTAGTTATTCTGCATCAATTCTGTTATTATTTCACTGTGAATATTTGACTTACTGTGCACCCTATGGACCACATAATTTAATGTGTCAATCACTGTTTGTTACTTTAAAAACCCTAAAAAAAACCAAAAACCAAAACACCACAAAACAATTTTAACTCAAAAGGTCTGCCTCAAATTTTCAAAATCAGTTTTTCAAAACAAGTGGTATTAACTATTTTTCTCTTTTTTTTGTTCAAGTAAAAAAAAGGTTGCATCTGAAATGGGATTTGCTGCTATCAAGATTTATTAAAGGGCAAGTTATTATAAAGGCAAGTATGTGCATTCATAGGGCACAAAAGGAAACAATGCGCTCGCTCGAAAGTAAATCTAACACCTCTCTTTAGTACCGCATTTTAAGTGAACAAAAATGATATGTTGGTGGTGATTTTTAGTACAAAATAATGTTTATGTTGGTGCTGCTTTTCATATTATTTTCATATGGATAAGAAGTTAAATAGCCTAAAATATGGCCTCATTCCATTGTATTTTTGTATCAGGAAGAAATAAATGTTAATCGTTTGGGTTTTGGTATTGGGAACCTTTTTCGGGTACCCGGGTACCTTATTTCGGGCGGGTACCCGTTTGCCCGCCAGAAATTCCCAGCCTTAGTGGAAAGAACCGAGAAAGAACCGTAGCTTTCACCAAAGACGTTCACAATTTTGGTCTGTCAAATTTGAACAAACAAAGAATGTTTATGTCCTACCACCACTACCACCACCACCTCTGGTGAAAATTGTCTGGAATGCTATGCTTGGTTCTAGGTGACTGTATGACAGGCCTGGGGTGCAGAGAACCTGTATATCCATGGGAGTTTGTTATAGAAAGCAGTGAAGAACACCAACCCCAGGGCATAACATTGAACTTTAGGGGTATAATGGATGGTGATATAGTCCGTTCAGGATATTATGATGCTTGATATCGATGTACAGCAGTCTATCTCCGATCTGCTGAGCTGAGTGATGGAGTGGGGGATATCCACTTACCGGAGGGCACTGTCCATGGGAGACTGATGCGGAGAAGAAAAGAGAACATTAACCTCAGGCAGTGCATATAACATTGAACCTACTTTTTCTCACTGGGTGGACAAAGTTTTAAGTTGCGTTATAGTTTGTTCACAATATTAGGAACTTTAACCCCTGAGAACTACCGGCTGATTGGTCAGAAAGATAGATACATGATTTATTGTCGGTAAATACATTTTGAGATATTGATGGAATGGACATTGAAAAATGAAGAAAATAAAGCAAATTTCACAATCATTTTTCTTTGTAAAATCAGAAAGCTGTGTATCTTGACTACAAAGTTGTCATTTTGAAGCATCTATAAAGCTCCTTTAGCTGAGTAATAAAATCTGATTTTTTTTCTCTGGGAGCCAACTGCACCCTTTGGCCGTGACGGTACACATACAACACATCAGGGCTGTCAACTCTCCCGCATTAGGCGGGAGTCTCCCGCATAGACACTCTTTCTCCCGCACTCCCGCATAGCATATAAAATCTCCCGCCTCAACAAAATTACCTCAATTAAAGTGTGTATCAACACCTTTATACTAGCTTCCGTCGGGACATTTGCGATTTTGACCATGCAATTTTCGTGCGGATTTGAGGAAAACATCATCCCTACCCCCCCCCCCCCCCCACTTATCAGGATTTCAGCTGCTGACGGGGAAAAAGTTGTGCATGTTTTACGATTTTTTTTGAGTCTGTATCTCTCCCTCCCAGCAAATCCCAAAAGTTGACAGCCCTGAACACATACATGAATATTATAACAAAGTTTCTGACATTTTATTTTGTATGTGGAAAATAAGGGGGTTGACTTTACTTCCCATACGTCACAAGGTTTCTGTGTAATCAATACACCATCAATACTCACTTTTGTCGTCAATTACTCATATTACATTCACTCTTGAAGATTCGATTTGACAATGATAAATGATACGCGCAATGAGGAATTGCACATCCGTAAGGCCAAAAAAAAAAAGAAAGTTGTGTTGCCCTCACAAGCCTAAAATCGGGAGGGACGGCCGGCCGGATTTTTTTTTTTTTTTTTTTTTTTTTTTTTAATTTTAAATTTTACCAAATCAACGATTTTATACCTATTATTTCAGTCAACATGTGTGAAGATACTAAGGAAAACGCTTACTGGATGTATTTTCAACCCAATGGTGAATATTTTGGTTTCTTGCCCATCTCTTTTCACAGATTGGAAGATCTTGAGAAAAAAAATCTTGAAAAAAAATCTTAAAAAAAAATATCTTGAAAAAAAATCTTGAAAAAAAGAAAGAAAGAAAAAAATCTTAAAAAAAAGAGATAAAAAAAAAAAATCTTGAAAAAAAAAAAAAAAAAAAAAAAATACCCGGCCCACATTCTCAGAATTTTGACCCGGCCGGATGAGGGCAACACAACTATTTTTTTTTTTTGCCTAAGTTATAGCAGCATGCAAACCAAAGAGATGCCGTTTTGAGATTAAGGCACATCTTTGTATAGGAAATCGTAGATAACAAGTTTAAGATAAATCATGTTTCACAAATTTTAGTCAAAATGTATGCAGTTTTATATTTTTAAATCCTTCTTTCCCTTTTTTTAAGCCTGAAATATTCATGATTTGGCATAAAAAGGGATCTTATACACTTTTTAAAAATTAAAGTAACATGAAAAGGGGTTGTTTTCAATTCCTTTAATACACAAGCCTGGGTACCCGAAGGTTTTGGGAGTGAGCGACTGACCTGACTGGGGCAGGGAACTGGTGTCATTGAAACTATTGGTTCAGAAATACATTCAAGTTGGACTTCTTTCCCTCATTGATTTGTCTACTTGGGACCAGAACTGGCCTCAACAGTTGTTGGCTGGTGGAGGCCAGCCAATGAATGTGACAAGGTTGATACCTTAATACCCAGGAATGTATCAGGCAATGACATGTTGTTGCTGCGTTGTTCTCAAGAGCCAAAAATGTTGGGTCAGGCTTATTTTTTTAAAGGTAGATGTTCCGATTTTCAACTTGAAGTTTTCTATTCTACATGAAAGGTCATCCTTAAAAAAGTTGTGTTCCAAAGTTTGAGTTGCCTAGCTGTTATGGTTCTTATTTTAGACGCACAAGATGCTGTGAACTGTACCCATTGAGTAGTACATAAACTATATTGGTGGTTAACCACCATTCACGGTAATTCAACGATATTTCATTCATTACTTCATGAATAATCGCGATAGCTGCGTATCAAGTGCGCTCCAATAAAATGAATCGTTAGATGAGAACGCGCACGCCGAGCGCAGGTTACTAATAATTGCCCGAAAGTACTGCGCCAAAGTGTTCCATTGTTTTGCTCACTGACCGACCAATCAAATAAACGCCTCACGCCCCTAAACTGAATATTCATTGAATTATGAGGAAACACGATTAAAGCTTATTTCTGATTGGTTGAATGAGGGGACGACCCGACTCGGACTGTTTCAATAACTAAGAAGGGCAGGGGTGGACAAAATAAACAAAACAACTAATTAATTATTAGCGAGATTATATCGGTACAAATCAACGATTTGGATAAATATGCATCTTTTTCAGTAATGAATGAGAATAATGACTGCTTAACAACTGTTTTCGCGAATTTGTTGTGAAATACTCGGTTGCTGTTATGGTCATTCGGAATTGTCCCTCAGGGGCTGCGCCCCTTCGGGACAATTCCTCAGACCATAACATCAACCTCTTATTTCACAACAAATTCGCGAAAACAGTTGTTACGCAGTAATTATTCTCTAATCGATTTCTCCGTCATTATACCGAATTAGGCAGTCAAATTTCAGTATGAAAATCAGAAAAATATGAGCTTTCATATGATATGAAAATGTCTGTATGTTTGCAAAAATTCAGTGCTATAAAAATGTGATCGGAACATATAATGTACCTTTAATTGCTGAGAAATATTATTGGTGGGTTCGTGTCAAGACAAAAATTATATATATTTTACTACTTTTTCTTTCTTGTTTGGTAATAAATAATCTATAGACTCGGACAAACTGGTTTGGTAATAATAGTTCGTTAACAGTTAAAAAAATAATTATTCAGCAAACATTCATTTCGAGCAGAAATTTGTAATATTTTGACAATTTTGGTGATATTTTATTCTCTAAACCCTTATTTTTAACAATTTGTGTACAATTTTATTCTTGAAAAATGCGACCCTAATTTTGGAGATTTTAGGGTTGGCCGCTGAGGGCAGGCAACACAACAACTTTTTTAAAACTTTATACCCGTGGGTCATGGACAGTCATTGCTTAGCTAAAGGCAGTTGTCAAAGTGGTTTGATGTCTTGGAGTCATACCTATCTACTTAGCACTCTTATTTACTCCATCCAAAATCATCAAAGTTAGGCCAACATTTTTGTTGTTGCTGTGTTTGCCCTCACGGACCAACCCTAAAATCTCAAAAATCAGGGTCGTAATTTGTTTTTAAAAAGATTTAAATTTTACCCAATTTGTCAAAATATTACTATTTTTTGCTCTGCAGACAGGCACTACTACTAGGGCCTATTCTTGGCTTACTCTAACCTCTATCTCCGACTGTCTGAACAAGCCTAATCACAATAATTGAACTGTATGAATATGGTTATCACAGATACTTTCAAAGTGTTGCGTGATAACAACTGATAGCAGGAGGGGAGGATGAACCAAGAGCTGTGAAATGCGTGGGCTGGCTGGATAGATGATGAACTCCTGTGAATGCGGTCATTGTGGACACCACAGGCTGAAAAAGTAGGCAATACGGAAAGCTCCTTGCAGGAAAATTTGAGCATTTGGAGGGACAATTTTGGCATTTGGAGGGAAATGTTACTCTATGCATTCCATTTTGGATGGAAATTTGGAATCGCTTGCCGGGAAAAAACCCATTTTTTCAGGCCATGGTGGACACTGTCAAATCATTGCATGATGATAAGGTTCTAGGATAAATGACCCGGGGGGGGGGGGGGGGGAGGGGGGTGTATGGTTTGGTATGGTCGGGGTGTGCGGCTGGAGACTCATAACCCCTACCCATTTTTAAGGGTGATTTTGGAAGAATTTTTTTTCTTCTTCCCTTACAGACCCAATTTTCACAAATTATTTGGAAAATACACCTCAAATGTTCACGGAAATGGACCCATTTGTAAAAAGTGACCCCATTATTAGGGATAGAACCCAAAGTTGTTCATTGTGTGGATAAAGATTAATAGAATAGATGACAAACTCCTTTCAATGTGGTAATAGTACTATTACTGTAATTATGAACACTTTCAAAGTGTTGCATGATGATATTTTAATATTAAATAATGAGCGAATGAAGATAATTGTCTTATTTAGTGTGACCAAGTGAACTATACATGAGGGTATCTAATCCTATTCGTCAGGGCCTAGTCTGTTATAAAGAAAGAAAGCATTTAATGACAATTGTTTACAAGGTGAATTAACTATAAAACAAGCACTACCTTGTGTTTTTGGAAGACATATTTAGGATAGGCCTTAGCTTAGACAAAACTTTCAACATTGCACTGCCTTCAACAGTTTAGACCAGGATTCTCAATTGGTGGCGCACGCACGTGCCACTTATTAGCGCATTAGCACATGCCAAGTGTCGCATAGCCTCCTTGTCAAATCATCAAAATTGAGGGCGCAGCCTCCAGCACATATCTGAGTATGCCTTTAACATTGTCAGTCTTATCCGTTCTAACAATTTTATTTCTAGTTTGTCAACTTTCATACTGACATCAGATGTGCTCCCAAGTTTAGATTCCAACGGGGATTCCCCACAATGAGGCAAACTGTTAATGTAACATGGGAATGTGTACATTATTTACCACATGTTTAACCTGGGAATGTTGAAATCAGGCAACAAATTATTGTTGTGTTGCCCTCAGCGACCGACCCTTAAATCTCAAAAATTAGGGTCACAATTTTTAACATTTATTTGATTAAGATTGAAATTTTACCCAAATTGTTAAAATATTACTTTTTCCTGCTCGAAATGAATCAACTTGCTTGAATATAACCTTTTTTGAGCTAATATTGTCACACTAGAACATTAGTAAATTGACATTTACAAATATTGTCTTAACGTGAACCGCAACAACCATGGTCTGTCTGTCAGTAATATTTTTCCGCAAACAAAAAGAAAAAGAAATCAACTGATCCGACCTCACATTTTTTTCACTTGAGGGTTGAGGGCAATACAACACATTTTTGTTGGGCCTAAGGCCCCCCCCCCAATTTTTTTTTGTTATGTTGTCCTCCACAGCTATCAGAGAGGAGGGGCGGGCGGGCGGATTGTTTTACATTTTATTCTTTTTAAAATTTCTTTTACTGTGGAAGCTCAAAGTTCAGCCAACAAGAAGTTGAAATCACTTTTAAGAGTCGCTAATATATGTTATAATCACTTAATTTAATATTCAATGCCATTTAAAGTGTTAAAAAAAATCTGAAAAAAAAAAAAAATTGGAGCGGCCCTAATTCTGACGAGGGGGCGGTCGAGGACAACATAAACTTTTTTTTTTGGCCTTATTATTAAAATATTTTTCAGGATGTGTGGTTTTAGATTTTAAATTAATATCCTTTCCTTCACAACTGCAACTAGTATTGAGCAACGACTTGTGTTCATCTATAAAATATGGAGATTTATGTGTCTATTTTTAAAGCAATTATTAAAAATTATTAATAGAAAGCCAACGTATTTGATATAATTAGCTACAAATTACTAGCTTATAATTAGCTTTCACTATGGTTACAAGTCTATACTCTATCAAAAAGATCAGTTAGTTAGTTCACTTCTTGACAGAAGATTCATTGAAAAGGTAAATAAATAAGGATAATTATTCTCTCTAAAATCCAAATGCTGATACGGTTGCCTAGATGATTTGTATTAGATTTATTTAATTAGTAATATCAACCATTTTTGTAAAAATGGTCTGAAATCTAACATTTTCTGGAAGGAAGTTTGTCTATGGATTCAGTTATTTTGTTCATTTTCCAATGGATTTTTATGGTAATACCAAGACTCCCCTGCCGACCTGCTTGCCGAATGGTTCGATGTTGATCTGACGGGCATTCCAAACCTGAAGTATTTTCAAAATTTCAGATACTAGAAACACAGGTCTGCCGACGTGACGTCAGCCCATGTCACGCGCCAGCCCGTTACCCTATTTCGCTTGGACACCTTCAAAAAGATGTGTTTCCACGAAGCTCTCTGTTTGGATATTCGTATAGTCCTCTGAGTTGAGAATTTTCTCACATGGCGTGGATAATTCGTGTGGGTGGTTTTTGCTGTTTTTTATTTAGTTCTTTGGGCTACTAGAATGATCAAATATTTATCTTTCCCAGTGCACATAAACGCTTAAAAACACCTCGTGTGCTTCTATGAACCAGATACGAACTAGCAACCTTTGCATCATATCCACAACGCTCTTGCCATTGGGCTACAGTGGTAACTGTAGGTATTAAGTTCAAAGAACAGTGACATGAACCAGATACGAACTAGCAACCTTTGCATCATATCCACAACGCTCTTGCCATTGGGCTACAGTGGCAACTGTAGGTATTAAGTTCAAAGAACAGTGACATGAACCAGATACGAACTAGCAACCTTTGCATCATATCCACAACGCTCTTGCCATTGGGCTACAGTGGCAACTGTAGGTATTAAGTTCAAAGAACAGTGACATGAACCAGATACGAACTAGCAACCTTTGCATCATATCCACAACGCTCTTGCCATTGGGCTACAGTGGCAACTGTAGGTATTAAGTTCAAAGAACAGTGGCATTTCCATCTGCTAAATGCAATACTGCATCAGTGTTTCACAAACTTGAGCTCCAACCAATTCAGATTCATTGCCTTCATGAGGCCCCCCCCCCCCGCCCCCTGTGCAAAACTTCACAATTGACTTCACATTGGCATCATGATCAGTGGCGTACCGACCGGGGGGGGGCAGGGGGGCAAGTTGGCTCCAAATACTGGGACGCTAAATTCGCATAAGAACAAAAAAAAGGGCCTAGGCTGAAAACACTGAGGATTGGGCATTATTTGTTGACTGTTGTGCTTTTTGGACTGCGAAAATTTGTGACCATGTGAAATTTTGTGACCTTGCGAATTTTTTTGACCCTACCCCCCCCACCACTTACGTGAAATTCACGAGGTGACTGACTGGGAAAAAATGTGGGGCAACCTTTTACGAAAATTTACGCCACTGTCGGGACGACATATACTTCTGCCCCCCCCCCCCCGGCTCACATGCCGCGGTACGCGCCTGATCATGATGATAGCGTTAACACTTTCCACACAGCTATTATTTATTAGTTTTACCATATAAATACAAAACAAGATTTTTCAGAAACATTTCCCCAACTTTCAAAGTCTATCTCAAGGATTACTGAATCAATACTAGGCATGTTTGTACTAATTTTAATGCATTTCTCATGATGATTCCAAATGTGGTGATGAAATTCAATAATTTTGAAATCTTTGAAGCATTTTGTGAACATTTGGAACTGTCGTCTGCAGACGATTGCCGCGTGGAAAGTGTTAAGCATATGGACTGGTATAACTGTATTACAGTCATCAAAATAAGTAACTGACCAGGTAATAAATGTGCTGATAACTCTAAAAGTATAACTCCTACATAAACATATTAATGATAAACATGTTGAGAAATTTCTCTTCTTGAATTTGAGATATTACACGCTAAGAATGGCTGATTATTAAGGAAGTTACAATCCCAAATGTACTGTCAAGTCTGATTTTCCTTTTCAACACGGGGACTCAGAACGGCAAATTATTGATTACTGGTAGTAGTAGTGCCAATTCACCCGTCGATGGCCTGGTTGTTGGATAGTCGGCCGGTGGCATTGTTACGGTTGATCAATACGGCACACACGCTTTACCTGTCATACTCTCCCTGTGTTGAAAAGAAAATGTTAAAATGAAAATCAGACTTGCCCTAACGTTTGGGATCGTTACTTCCTCATTAATCAACCATTCTTAGCGTGTAATATCTCAAATTCAAGAAGAGAAATTTCTCAACAACTTTATAATTAAATATGTTTATGTAGTTTGTTTAATCTTTCTGTATTGAGGGTAAACAGCTTCAGTGTCAAGCACTGCTTTCCAAGCAGGCCCTCATCATACAGAAAAGGAGTTATACTTTTAGAGTTATCAGCATGTTTATTACCTGGTCAGTTACTTATTGTGATGACTGTATGTGAAATAAGACCGCCATGTTACAGTCAGGCCCCTCTTTATCTCCACCACTTGTCTTCAGCCATCTCAATCAGTTCTCTATAGTTTAATCACTGTATAATTATTATCCATTTAGCATCATAGCTTAAAAAATCTACATGTAGTCAAAAGGTCACTTTTCATGTTAAGGTGAATGCAATACGGGGCAACATGACATATCACCACTGTCTGGTGTATGTGTGCATGCAGCATAGTCTCGTGCCAGGAGGCCTATACAACATAGTAGTGTGTGTTATGTCATTTGTGAGGAACGCACTATGCAATGCGTCAGCTATATGCACTCATGAACAGTAAGATGAAGCAGGGCGTCCTCTGAAGTCATAAATTGAAACTCAATGGATATGATCAGAGGCTAATATACACGGTTAAGATTTCAGTAGATGCTATATAGCTGTCAGATTCAATCAATAGTTTGATCACTGATCAGTTCCAAATTGGCAAAGCCTCCTTATAACCCTAACTCTACTACACCACATGGCAACTGTGCGGAAAAAATGTTTTTATAACCCGGCGTGCAGGTTTTTGGGCTACAAAACGGACCCAGGCTATATATCAAGGCGAATCTACTTGCCGAGTGTCGACTGGCAGCCGTGGTTTAGTGGCTAGGATCTGAGACCGTGCTGGAGGTCCGTGGTTCAAATCCAGGGGGGGGGGGGGGGGGTCGGGGTGACCTTTCTGGTGAATTTTGGGTGTCTGAAAAGAAATCTGTTGTCGTGTGGTGATCTAGAGTTAGGGTTATAGCACCGAATTAATCCAGAAGGACATAGGCGCACTTTACAGCAACAGGCGCACTGTGCATCATATACATGATCTGAGCTTGACTAATACATGACGCATGCATTTGGCTAAAATTGCAAGCGTACACTTGGATCCCTTTAGCGTGCGGAGAGATAAAACCACATATTTCTCGCCAATTTGGAACTGATTGAACTATAGTTCTATTCATTCTTAATTGTATAAATAGCAAGGGTGGGTGATGCACGTATAACCCGTGTCCCGTAAGCAAAATACAGTATACATAACAATTTGAACTAACACATTTAAGTAATAAAACACAAGGAAATACAGGCATTATTTCGCTTAAGAGACGATGGATTTCATAATTGTTTACATCATCTTCTTACTAAGCGCCATTTTGTTATATGATTCCGTCAAGGAATTCCCTTGTGTCCGTGGTGCACCACTAGTTTTATTCCAAGTCATTTTTGTTGGCGCCTTTTCGTAACACTCGGCGGCATGGGAACAAGACTAGCATCGAAAGTGACGTCATGATTATAACATTGCTCCGATGTGCGCAGAAACCGCCATTTTTAACATTTAAACCGACAGTAAGACTTCTGCGCACGTAATGTAAAGCAATGGGGATTTTGACTCTGAAGATAACGAAATATGAACTGCCGATACTTGAGGATTTATCATACTTTTTTTTAGTTATTTGAAGATGAAACTCAATCTTTTTAGGTTTGGCTTTGATGGAACATGATCAAATATCAGGTAGGGAATCTTCTTGCGTCACACCTTTAGCTACACATTTGTGAAATTGAATCGCAATACTTCTAAAGTGCGGCACATTTCGCGATGCGACACCGGTTATCACGAACGCTGATTGTGTTGGTGTCTTTAAATCTTTGGAAGATAACCATTCATAATCAATATCATTTCTCTTGGAGGTTGTAAGTGATTTATGACAGGTGGTTAATGGTTAGGCCAAAAAAATATATGTTGTGTTGCCCTCAAGTGCCAAAAATTTAAAATCGGGTCGGTCGGTCGGTTGGAATTTCTTTTTATAGTTTTTTTTTTTTAATTTAAATTTAAATTTTAGGGCTGAAAAATATATGGTTTATGTCAAGACAAAATTGGTATAGGCCCATATGTCAATTTTACTAATGTTTCTAGTGTGACAATAGTCTAAAAAATATTAATTTGGCTTACTTATTCATTTCAAGCAAGAAATAGTAACATTTAGACATTTTTAATCAAATTTTATCTAAAAAAAAAAAATTAAAAAAAATGCGACCGTAGTTTTTACGTTTTTAGTGTCGGTCGCTGAGGGCAACATAACTTTTTTTTTTTTCCTTACTGTCTGAAAAACTCTTCATGACTTTGGAAACATGATATATAATCTACTACATTGTATTATTCCTTTTTGATTGAAAGTGCTAAAGAGCTTTTTTGTCAACGTTTGTTGGCCTTTAAATAAAATCATTTCATGATTATCGAAGCAAATCATTTCATGATTATCAAAGCATATAAAATCTAATCTACATTGAATTACTTTGAAAGTGCTGAAGCGCTATTTTGTTGATGTTTGTTGGCATACAATTGGAGGCGGTTAATAAAATGACAACCTTTTAAAATCATCAGGAAATGCTTCATTGCAGGGAACATTGTAAAAAATATGTCTCTTTTAAAAATGGGAGCTTAGCTCCGTAAAAAATAAATGTCTCTTTTAAAAATGGGAGCTTAGCTCAGTGTGTAGGGATTCGGGGGGGGGGGGGGGGGGGGGGGGGGGGGAGGGGGGCGTCGCGTCGGTTTGTTGGGTAAAAAGTTCATACTTTGTCCCAACTTCCCCGATCCAAACGAAATAATTGCTGTGGGAGTTATTTATTATTATTATTTACCGGTGATTTTGAGCGCATTTCCAAAAGATCAATGCGCTGTACAAATCACAGACATAAAAAATGGCATACAATATATAACAACAAAATAACACCAAACATTTTAAAAATATGATTAAAAAGATGCATTACAGCAAAGCACCACTGTTGTATAAAAAGTATTACACAATTTACACAATAATCAGTTACAAAATGTTTAAAATATATGAATGAATTGAAGCACAAAGTGATATAAAATTTAAAAACCCAGTAGGCCAGGAAGTAAACTTCGGGTTAATTGAGTAAGTGAACTTAGGGTTAATTGAGCAAATTTGTCATGTTCCTACACCTTACAAAATCATAAAGCCAGGAACTATTTCCATGTGCATGCTACAGGATTGATTGGATGACGTCATCGTCTGAGCTGATATATGTGGGTAAGAAATTGCTGCCCGGGCAAGCGTTGGGAGGTTCGCTCAGTACGTAGGGACTCGGTGCTAGTGTGCGAATGGTCCAGGGATCAAATCTGGAGGGGTTTTGCAGCGATTTTTTTGGGTAAAAAGTTCATACTTTCATCCCCCTCCCCCGATACACACAAAAACATAGCTCGTGGGAGTTAGGGTTAAGGCCCTTCACAATTGATTTTGAGTTTCCTGTTGGAGGTTTAAAAAAAGGGACGAGGTGGCTTTTAATTATTAATTATTAATTCTCTTTTATTTTCTTTATTTCGAAACTAATTATTTTGTGGTCGCAAACAATTTTCAATGCCTTTATCGAGGACTCTGCATTTAATTATTTTCCAAGTATGATTAATTTGCTACCCACTTAGTAATGCAATCATGTTCTGTGTTTGTACATCATCTTATCTGATATGATTAAAGTCAGAAAGTAGCAAATGAAATTTATTAAAAGTCATTTTAAAGGTGAAAATCCTAAAAATAAAAAAATAAAGGCCTAAGGTAGCAAACTGAACCTATAGTGTTAGTATTTGATTTAATTATCGTTAAAAATATTTCCCCCTTCTTGGTACCTCTGTTTTGCGATGGTTAACACTGCAAATTATGAGCGTTTACTTTTGGACAAACTAAAAGTAAACTCAAAAGTGAACGCAATACTAAACACTTATGTGAGCCCAACAACTAAGCTGTTTTCTTCCCACCCTCTGTCCCATTATAACACAGATGGTGGAAACATCTGTGATTATATTCACTCAATTGGAGCGTGCTTTGAGGTCAATTGGGTGCAAAATGCAAGAAATGTTTAGTTTTGGGTTTACTTTTACGTTTACTTTTGTGTTTAGTTGCGTTTACTTTTGAGTTTACTTTTAGTTTGTCCAAAAGTAAACGCTCATAATTTGCAGTGTAAGTAAGCTATAGTTCAATCAATTCCAAATTGGTAAGAAATATGAGGTTTTTTTTTATCTCTACGCGTGCTAAAGTAATCCAAGGGTTCATGCCCATTACTTCATTGGGCAAAACTAAGTGATAGATGGAAAATTCAAATACTTATTATTTTATTCAAATGTTTAAAAGATATAAGTCCAACCTATTTATCATCTAATTTTGAATTTGTACATAACTATCACAATCATGCTACCAGGAATCATTCAAGTAATACTTTAATTATTCCTAAAATCAACTCAAATTCTGGTATGCGCACTTTTCTTTACAGATCTGGTCATCTGTGGAACAATTTATCACCATCTATTCGTATTGATTTAGAAAATATGTCACTCGGTCAATTCAAATCATATATTTCCACTGTATCATAATTGAATAATTTGTATTATAATTTGTATTATATTTAAACACTGTTATTTGTTATTTTGATGTATTTATGTATGTATCGAAATGAGGGCCTGCTTGGAAAGCAGTGCAAGACACTGAAGCATATTACCCTCAAAAAAGAAAGCATTAATAATAAATAATAATAAATGCACGATTTCGGCCAAACGCACATGATTTTGGCTGAGTGCACACATCATGCATTCATAAGGGCCTACACCATTCTGTAATAACTTGCTGCTGTTTAAGCAGGGCTTGAAATACAGAATTGAGAACCAGGAGCTACTTTTACACACATTTGCCCCTGGTTTACAGATTTGTCTTCAGGGCCAGGAGTAAATTGTCACATACCAGGGGTTATTAACTTATGGGTAAAACTACATTTAATATCATCCTGAATATGAGTGCCAAGGAATAACCAGGGGCATTTTCAATGTAAAAGTTGCTTCTGGTGACACAGGGCATTTTGAGGTTTAGTGGGAGTAAATTTGCCCCACGCTCCTCTATTTCAAGCCCTGGTAAGAAGGCTCACCAATTTGTAAATTATCAAACTGATCTAGACATATTGCGTTATTTTGGGTATTCCCTGACCGCAGACTGCCGATGTAAACATGTGAACAGGGAAGTTGACAGTAACCATTCTTTACATCATGACTTTCGATTAGCAATAAAGATTATTCATACTCATAGGAAGAGTTTAAAAGTGAAGTTCATATCCAGGACTGATGGATGGTTGAATGGACCGATGACTTCTTTCCGGCACTTCAGGGTGCATGATAGACAGTGTTTTCACTTAGCCAAAATGTAGTGCCGGTTAATTTTACTGAAGGCGAACAGAATAAGTGTTTCGAACGAAGTGTGCAGTGGTTTTTAGGGGTTATTAATGCACTTTGAGGGTTCCTGCCACATAATTTCTTGTTTTATGAGGCAGTTTAATGATTTTATCCACAAATTGAAAAAAAAGAAGAAAAAATAATTAGAGTGCCGGTTTTGTTATCTATTTTTTTAAGAGTGCCGGTCGGCAATCGTGAGTGCCGGCTCTGCGCGACTTGCACCGACCGCCTTAGTGACAACCCTGGTTAAATGGACCGATGACTTCTTTCCGGCACTTCAGGGTGCATGATAGATATCCAGGGACCAGGGCGGAATTTTTTAAAAATGT
>CM069454.1:6633161-6899679 GCA_035610835.1 Ophiura sarsii | reverse complement strand
ATAGAACCAAACCGATCGAATTACAAATTGGTAATTACGCACAAGAACATATCATGTGATCCAGTATACAGGTGTTGGGTAAATGCTACATGCGCATGTACTTGGCTGCTTGCACATTCTTGCGCATTCAATGACTCTATAATATAAGCTCATTTTTACGAACTTATTTTTGCGTACAAAATTGTTTTAGCTATAAATAGAAATTGCCATATTATGCACTAAATTCACCTGTTGATGTTTTTGTTCTGTTCTTATCAATATGATAATTTGTACAGTTTTTTGTAGGTTATAATCTTTTTGCTGTGCCAACGATTTTGCCGGGGGGAGGGGGGTGGGGGAATTATACACAAAATTTAAACAGTCATATAATTAGCAGCGTACGAGTATGAGACTCATTCATGTTTCTTGAACGCGTAGTGAGAATGTTTTCTGGTTTGAATACGTCATACAACCTTGCCACATTCCAGCTGTCAAAACGGTTTCTATAATATAGAAGCTGTGCATTGTGTTTTGTGGCTAGTATAAACGAGGCTTGCATCGGCCGGTCAGCTATAGGTTACAGTCTGTATGGAAAAACCCAGCAAAATGTCAGTGCGTTGTATACAGCTATTAGATACCTGTGCTGGCTAGTGGAGCTTAGCAGGATATGTTTTTAAGGAAATGCTTGCGGTTTGTCAGTGTCCTCCCATTTGGGCTGAAAAATAATATTACGCCGGTTGGTTTAGTCATACAAGAGCTACACGTACGTCAGGCAGTACCGGCTCAGACAGCCGTCCATCCAGACTAAGAAATGATAAACTGATGCTTGTGTATGGTAACTACACCAACGCATGGATTTAGTATGGACCATATAATATTGCAGTATGCTTGCTCTCTTACTAGAAAGAGAGTGTAATACAGTGTGGCGATGAACCACGATCATGCATATGCGGAATGAATATCCTTGACCAATTGGAAAGTGAATGTAATTAACACAAAAAAAGGTAATCACTAATTTCACGCTGGATATGTTACTAGGGAAATTACAGCTAAACAAAACCAGCGCAAGGTCAGTAGTTATTTGTGATGTTTTTTTGCACTGACGATATGGTTAAGAAAATAATGAAAATGTCAGGTGGCTGAACAGAGTATGTATAACTGTACACTCAATGCTGACATATGGTTGGATTTCTATTGTTGCTTACTAGCGCTCTCATCATGTACACTACAGTTTCTGTGTGCAGAATTGTTTGTATTTTTATATTTGAAAAATAGTTGTCGGAGTTTCTATTATATTTTACATGCTAGTGCATCAAAAACTTGTGTTAAAAGAAGTTTTCGCTTGTCTTCTAGAATATTTACATCGCCATGTTGATTTCGGGAACTGTTGGAATAATCATCATGAAATCGGAAACCCTGCGAAAATTAACGTTGATTTAGCAGGTGAGTTACCAAACAGGCACTGTCAGTATAAGGGTCAGACATGCCATACACCGTGGGAGTAAGATGTTGAGGATATAAACGCTTACGTGCGTACACTCTAATAGCCTCATCTCCTTAAGGCTATGTCCATTGTGTTCCATTTAGACAGAAAGCTTGTAATTGAACCCCTGGTGTTTTGGGCATTGGGATACCCAGAATGCAATGGCTGGATGTTTGAGGTCCATGTAATAGTGGTTGGGAGCATTGAACCAGGCATCTTGGAGATGATGTTGTGTGAAACTCAACAGGTGTGTGGGAACTGGTACATTATGTGAATTTAAGATCTGTGTAAGTAAATTGGGATTTAAAATAGTATTGACATGCTGTAACATAAGGGGTCGTCCATAATTTTCGCCATTTTCAGTTACGTACAAAGCGTACGTAAGAGGGGGGAGGGGGTCGAAATATACCCCAACCGTACGTAACTTAAATGGCGATCTTGAGAGGCGGGATTTTTTTTTTAAAGTACAAAATAAAATAAAATTTCGCCATTTATTGCGTACGTTACTCGAGGGGGGGAGGGGGTAAAAAGTTACGTACGCTCTGTACGTAAGTGAAAATGGCGATAATTTTGGACGACCCCTAACATTAGTTTGCACATTGAACTGTTTTACCTTTAAATAATTAGTTCAACTGTCTGCTATAAAACTGTGACCTAATGAGACTTTGCTATTGCTGAGTGGTGGGGGGGGGGGGGGGGGGGGGGGGGGGTGGCAAAGTTTTGAGAAGCCCTCAATTTCATCTAAATAATCTAATACTGTGCAGAGGGGATTAGGACTGCAACCCCAAATAGGGGATTCAGGCCTTCACGTTTGAGGCGTGCGAGTGCGATCGCACGCCATCGCACGCCTGAAATGGTTTCGAGAAGAGCGATTTATCGCACGCCTAAAAAAAAAAAAAAATAACCAACATAATACCTCATGACCCACACCATAGGAATAGTAACTCATAACCCAAAGATCCTATACTAAAATAGTACTATACTATCTTGCTGTATTAACTGATAATTTACTGAATTTAGGTGGGCTTATGCTTGTGATATCATCAGCAGATGTATATTATCAAATCTATTCCATTACCTGTAAAGTTGCAGGGATCCTGTCCATCTTATCTAGTGAAGCCTCTTTGTTTTTTGTAATACTATACTAAGCATAGATATATTCATGGGTTGATTAATTTAACCTTTATCATTCATTTAGGCCTATGTCTTTGTTTCTTAATTAATTGTGACACCAAGATAGAGGTTACATGGAAATGATATGGGGTCCCGTCCAGAAAATGAGTCGGGTACCCGGGTACACAAATACCCGAAATTCCCAGCCCTAGCTTGAACGTATGCATACTTAGACTAAGGCCTAAAAAAAAAAATTGTTTGATTGGCGTAACCCGACCGACCCTAAATACATCGCCGACCCTGAATATTTTTTATTATTTTGAGGGGGAAAAAAACAAAAAAACACACTAAAAAACAAAAAAAAATGAAATCTGACGTTTGTTATTGTTTAAAACTTCAGAAACTTGTACTCATAGAGTCTGTTGGTTTCTATAAATAAAAATAAAAATGTTTAAAGAAAAGGGAATTTTTGCCGTCTCTTCATTTGTGTGTACTGCTGTCTTTTAAGTGTTCAAAAGTAGATTTAAAATTTAAAAAAATTATTTAAAAAAAAAAAAATCCCGACCGACCTACCCTATTTGTTTTGGTCATGTTACGCCAATCAGACCTTCTTTTTTTTTAGGCCTAATAGTTGCACATTAACATTACAATTACATTAATAATCATGCCAAATTCTGTACGATTAAAAACATTCCGTTCATGGAATCTCAGCTACATATTCTCCGCAGAGAAGGTGGAGAAGGATGGGGCAATGATGGTTGTGGCCAACCAAAATAAGCATTCTCTCAAGAGTAATCGAAAAGATAGCATGGTCATAAAACAGCACACCTAATTTTTTTGAGGAGTGCAATTTATGGCACACCTACAGCACACCTCAATGTTTTGAGGAGTGCGATTTAAAGCACACCTTCAATTTTCAAACGTGAAGGCCTGGGATTAAACCATGAGACTACCTGAAAGAGCTGAGGGGTGAGGCATGGGTCAGGGTCCATTGCCAACCTGTAATAACACCAATGTGTGTGTATGAGATGGGAATACATGTATGGCTACTGTGTACTGATGCGGCCTGTACACTACAGTAGTAAGCCAAAGATTTCAATAACCATTTTCCTTGAAAATTGTACCATATGGTCTGTCTGTATGTATGTATGTAAAATATATCTTGATTGTTGTTTTTGATTAATCTCCATTGATATTGACATACTCCAGAATAAGTAGTATGGAGTTTGAAATTATTTTCACCGGGCTGGGTGAATTTCTCCTGGAAAGGCTGCGAGCAAGAGAAGTTCATCCCTATCATACTACTTTTAAACGGGTAACACGCTTTTTTCAGGGTTTGAAAATAATAATTAAGTGATTTGTCAATCTTCTAACCTTTCTCATCACTACAAAATACTACCCTACTATATATAGGTGCTGGTAGCGTGCACTTCCCCAGTCTTATCTTGTTGGATGATCAGGCGGGCTGTCATTCAAGCTGACTCTTTGCCGCGATTGATAGGTAGGAGAGGGACATCCCACATGCGACTCAGGTTCGATTCCCATTAGCCTGGTTTTCACCAACAAATCACACATGCGACTCAGGTTCGATTCCCGGTAGCCTGGTTTTCACCAACAAATTTGACCAGTTGTTTTCCCTCCCCTGGTAGTTTTATTCCCCAAAACATGCCTTGCGGGTCAGGATTAAAATATGTTTAAATCATATCTTACCCAAT
Organism: Ophiura sarsii; assembly: GCA_035610835.1. Lineage (NCBI taxonomy): Eukaryota > Metazoa > Echinodermata > Ophiuroidea > Amphilepidida > Ophiuridae > Ophiura > Ophiura sarsii. Next base: position 6,895,389 of record CM069454.1, on the reverse strand, counting down.
TTAAATCAACCCTGTAATAAAGGGACATTTTTGCAAGACGGAATAGACCTACATGTGACCTGTCAACTGACCCTAAACATGTATACACACATAATCTTTATTTATTATTCACGATATACACAGATCAACATAAAATAGCTGTTTTTCACTGAGGCCGTGATAAAGTCAATTTAACATTTTACTTAATACCCTCTTGAATCTAATACAGCATATAATAAAACAAAATTACAAACATTGAATATTTATATAGGCCCTACTGTAGTAGCCCAGAAAAAAAATGTATTTAGTAAATAGTAATATCATGAATATTGCCTGTATTTGAATCAAATATAAATCTGATCATGATTGAAAAGTCGCATGGGATTTGTCATTAGGCCAAATTTTTGTTGTTGTTATATTGGCGTAACGGGCTGAACAAAAATAGGGTAGGTAGGTAGGGTTTTTTTTCTTTTTTTTTCTTCTTTTTTTAGCAGCTGTTTTTGAACAGTGTTAACCGAGTTTAAACATTCCCTATTGTTTGTTAGAAGTACCCCTCAGTACAAGTCTATATACAAATAAAACACAATAAACCATATTTTCGGAAGGAATTTCCGTTTATTCGAGGAGCACCGTCGTATTTCGTTCGAGAAAAAACATTAATTTTTTTCATTTTTTTATTTTTTAGGGTCGGTCGGTTGGTTTTTTTTTTTTTTTTTCACTGAAAAAAAAGAAAAAAGTGTAGGGTCGGGCGTATTTTTAGGGTCGGGCGGGTTACGCCAATATAACAATTTTTTTTTTTTGGCCTTAGAAGCAAGGCACCGACGTTGTGATCCTCGCATGGGTGGTTTTAATGACAGAGGGGGAAAACACATTGTTATTCAGGTAATGTTAGTATTATTGAAATTGTTTAGAAAATGTTTAAAAATGATATTTTCATACATTGATTTTTTTTGGGTCGAATTGTTTGAAATTTCACTATAAAAAGAACCAACACTTTCTGGCATATTACGAAAAAAACCTTGTGACAGACTAGGCTGTTACGGTTGTTGATTTAAACACCGAAACCGACACCGAAAAAAACCACCGATATAACCGAGTACACCATAATTACCCCCCCCCCAAAAAAAAAAAAAATTAAATTAAATAAAAAGATTTTTTTTTTTTTTTTTTTTTTACCACGGCGCGATTTTTTATTTTTTTATTTATTTTTACCGAACACGGCGAGATTTTCTTTAATAACGACCACGGGCGCGATTGCCTTATCCTGCCCGCCGCCATCCGCCGGTATCGCAGGCTTCAATACCCCCAGGTTTGACATGACCTGCCCCGCCCGTGTTTTTTTAATTCCCAAGTAACTGAAATGATTTTGCGTGTTTGGCTGATTATTTAGATGTATTATATAAAAGTGCGTGCTCCCGGTCGGCCCTTTGGTCATGCCCCGCTAGTCCCGGCACGAGCTACTTGTACGCGCGCCCGTGCTATTTCCATTGCAAGGTACTAGCAATTATTTAGCGTGCTTGGCTGAACATTTTGCCGTATAGCGCGACTGTCGGCCCTCTAGTCATCGTCATGCCCCGATAGTCCCAGTGCAACGAGATGGATGACTCGCTTGCTAATCAACACACATATTATTTCCATTGCAAGGTACCAGAAAGTATTTAAATTATTTGGCTGAACACCAACACATTTATTACCCGTATATAGCGGCGGTCGTTATCTGTAGTCTTGCCCCCGTCATACCTGCCTAAATTACCAGCGCGCAGCGCAATGGACGAGGCGAATAAATAATGCAATTGTGCGGTAGGTCAAAGTGAGTATTTAGTATAAATTTATCAATTATGAAATTAGAAGAAAAAAATGCCATTACCTAGTCATTGCTATTAAACTGATGTTGCCTTGGTTTCTTTTCAGAGATCCGGAAATCTGGTGGAAATGAGTTACATCCGAAACGAACCATCCCACGATTTATAATAAAATAATCTTAAAGCCGATGATTTTGTGGTGTTATTATTCGTGTATTTCAAAGCTATTCCTACAAAACATATTACAATCGTTATTCGATACAAAAATGAATCACATACCCATTGAGATTTTGAAATCCAAAATCCGACAAATAACAATCACACAACGATTGACAGAGACCCGAGTTGATCTAAAGTTTACGCAAATAAATCCGCAGATCACGCAATCACATTTGTTTTTCGAGAATAGCCTAATTAAAAAACCAATCTGTTGCTTTTTAAGACGATGCCTAGACGAATTGGCACCAACCTAACCGCATTACCTTCTGATGTTACCGGGGGATATTTGATTGACGCACTTGTTGTTTAAGAACGCGTTTTTTTCTCTTTAGATGATACCGCGCGTGATATTTGATTGACAGCATACGTTGTAGATGATTTTAAAATAGTTGCGGGCATGCGCATATTTACAGTTGCTCGAAGTAGGCCTATCTCACGCGTAATTTCCCAACACGTATAATATGCTGTAGGTGATGGCAACATGTGGTCATGCGCAATTCACATTGACTCAAGGCACGTGTTTATATAACTGGGGCCGTCGCTCACGTATTGATTACTTGAATGGGGGATGCTTTTCTGTGCCGCGGTTTCTTTCAGCAAATGTGGATGGATGTTCTACAAACAGCCAATCTTTATTTCAATAGACCCACAGGATGCGCTTACAAATAGTCAAATTTTTATTTCAATAGATTCATAGTAATCCGCAACTTCACAGACGGTCAAGTGGTCATTCAAGGTGCATCATTGAATAGAAATGTTGTCTCGTATTGATTGTAATTACATGGCCAATTTTATTTCAATAGACCCACAGGATGTGCTTACAAATAGTCAAATTTTTACTTCAATAGATTCATAGTAATCCACAACTTAACAGACGGTCATTGAATAGAAATTTTGTCTCCCGTATTGATCGTAATTTACATGGTCATTTTATTTTATTTCAATAGACCTACAAGATGTTCTTAAAAATAGTTAAACAAAAATTCATTGAATAGAAATTTAAGAAAGGCACTTACAACATTTAACATTAACGTAAGTTGTTAAGAGTTTAACGGGTTCGCCGTTGGTCAACATTTACACCCAATAAAATATAAAAAGCAAGTAATTAATTAGACTATCAATCAATTTTGTAATAATTATCTAATCCATCCACTCCATTTAAACAAATCATTTACATCCATCAATTAATAATATTCATTCAATATATATTGATTCCAAACACGTACACACAGCATAACATGGGGTTTTAAAATCACGAATACAATTTAGAGATATGATAAACAAATTATAAATAATTGCGGTAACTGATTTCCTTCCCATATTAAAATTAACATTTTCAAAATAAAAGTAAATGCCAAAATGGCGCGACATGTTCTTCGGGATGCACTATAGCTATTACTATTAGCTAGCATCGTGTCAGAGGTCGCAAAAGGTCACAGTGGCGTACGTGTTCAATTGGGCTATGCAAAATTGCAAGGTGATGGGAAATCCCGTATTTTATTTGAAGACTATAATACAAGGGCTGTACACGTGTATTAATAGACTGTATAAATGGAAATAATTCGGCGGCCGTTTTATTTACGGAGCGAATATTATATGTGAGTGGATTTTATATATTGTAAATGTTACAAAGATACTGGTTAACATCGATTTCATAAACAATTCCATCGTAAATTTCGGTTGTTACGTTTGCATATTCGGTTCAAAAGTTCATAAACAATTCCATCGTAAATTTCGGTTGGTACGTTTGCACATTCGGTTCAAAAGTAGACACGGCAAATAAACACCCAACCAAAACAATCACCCGTGGGATGTCCGCCCGTTACCGCCCTGCAATTGAAGACCGCGGTAGGCCTACTTAAAATCGGTGAAATAACGGTTGAAAGAGTTGCCGAAAAACGCGAATTTTCGGTTGAAATTTTCAACCGAAAATTATGGTTGGACCGAAATTAAAACGTTATAAAATATTAAAGAGCTCAATCCAATCCATTTCATAGAAAATGCTATCGTAAAATTCGGTTGTTTACGTTTGTTTATTCCCTGGGCTGCCAGTCAGTCATGATGCAATTGGGCGGTGTTGCTTGCCCAGTCATGGCGGACATCTCGCCACGGTCGGCGATCGTTGAAGTGGGTCACAAAGCGCGCCGCTAAAGTGATTGTTTAGGTGTCAATTAGGATATACCGCGGTACTTAGAGACGATCAAAGGTGGATTGAAAACCGCTACAGTGAATAATTATCCATCGAAAATTTCGGTTGTTACGGTGGCACCGAAATGCATCAACCGCACGTTCGGTGCAAAGAATAGACCGAGTGTTTGACGGTCGATCGATTTTATGCATCAGCCTACCCTATGACAGACCTTAACTGACAGACCTTCAATGTACCTGAGAGGTTCCACCTGAAGAATAGGTTATTTATCATCACCTATAGTCGCCAGCAGTGAAGCTCAGCACTGGCCCTTGTGCGCGTGATAAAATGTGCGTGTGATAAAAATGTGCGTGTGATAAAAATGTGCGTGTGATACAAAATGTGCGTGTGCGTGTGGGATGGTGTGGGCGGTAACATTCTTGATGCCATAATCAGGCCAATCGGATGTATGCGGGTTTAGTCGGCAAAAAGTCCTGCTATTCAATTTCACTTCGGTGTTTACGCTTAGTACGCGATCATAACAGAAACAAGAACAGTCCTAAAAACGACAGACTTCCAACAGAGGGCAAATGTAATTGTATGTGTTCATAAAAATAATATCATAATGGAATATGCGTAAATAATAATGAAAATCTGCATTAATCTGACAAAGGAAGTAAAAATTGCTGAACTTATTTGCCGCTGACTGACTATACATGAGAGCAAAGTCTGACCGAGTCTGACTGAGGCAGCAACGAGGCTAATTATACATTGACAGTCAAAAATAGGAGGACACTCCAGGGCTTTAAAGTGTTGACAAAAATAGACGCATTGCAGTGCTTTGCTTTCCATTCTATGAATATTTTATTATAAGGCTGTTACTGGAAACGTGGAAATCTTTGCTCTACATTATTAACATTTATTTTCGTGCTTTTCACATTTCAAGTAGCTGCCGCAAATATAAACATGTGTGAGCGTATTCCTGATGTGTGTAAATAAAGTCTTTGCGATGAACTTTAAATAGCAAAAAAGAAAAGAAAAAAGGAGCGACATTAGAATGCAAAAAACGAAAAATAAATCCCATAAAAATGAACACTTTTGCCGTATCCTCATATCTGAAGCGCAAGGTGAGGATGCACTAGGTAACGCAATCTAACTGATTGATATTTAAGAAAAATTAAAATAATTCATATCAGATTTAGCTTTCTACAGGGTGGTATTATAACAACAGCATATGGTTAGATAGTGAGGGCGTGGTTTCAATTCAATTCAGCTCAATATATCCATAGCGACACCTGTGGGGCTGGATTTTTGTTGTTGTCAAATTGGAGTTTATGCCATAAGGAGATGGGTATGACAAAGTAAACCTTTTTTACCATTATCTTTAACCGTTTTTTTGTGGTGACCCCCCCCCCCCCCCCCCCCCCCCCCCCCCCCCCCGTCAAAACCTATAATTTTTGTTGTTGCTTGCCTGACTGCACTTGAACACTTCGAAATTATTAAAACTATTATGTACATTTTATTTGGTTTTTTTTTGGGGGGGGGGTGGTGTTGATGGGGATGGGTGTTGCCTACTGTATTATTTTGTATGGTAAAAAATACAACATATGCAGGTTTGTGGGGGTGTGTGTGTGATTTTCACAGAATAAGAAACACTGCTACATGTACACATGTGGTACATATTTTCTCCCCCACCCCCAAACATAAGGATTTCTTGCCTAAAAAGGGCCCCAGAAGATTAGAACTCCCTGTATTTACCCCTCGTTGTATGCAAGTACTGAGTAACCCCGCCCCCATTTTTGGACTGAGATTTCTTAGTAATCCTCATATTTATAGACTCACATTTTCCCTATGCTCTGAAAGCCAGAATGTTGAACTGATAATTATATTCTTAGACATTTGATGGAACTGAATGTATTGCGTGATGTGGTGAAATGTAGTGCAAAATGTGGAGTTCCGGTTTCATGCTGTGTGACTCACCATGATGAGAATTAGATCTGGGCAAAATAGGGAGATTAGTTTGAAATCATGTTGTATTTATACTAATTAGGTCTGTTTGTATTGGGTTTACTGAACAGGGGAAAATGTATGGATTTTTGATTGTTATACGATGGTTGTGGTTAGATCTGGCAACATAGGACCATTTCTGAAGTCATGTTGTGTTTATATAAAACCTGGTGACATTCTGATATTTCACTGCGCAACAACATTTTAAGATCGGCCATGTTTATGACATCATTGTGATATGACAATTGTGATATGACGTCATGCGTGGGATGTTTGTACTTGTTTTGGTATGTATGGAAAGAGGATACCTAGAGCTAGCTATGCCAACATACAACTGAACACAAATAATTATTACACAATTTCAGATTAAAATTTGTGAGAAAATCATACAATAAATTACAATAAATTCTGGTGTTTTTTGTAATACCAGAAAATGGAGGCTCCAGTCCAGATTAATGTGTTGGTTTGCAAAGACATCAATTAGTTAAAGGTATATTATGTGATCTTTTCCAGGGGACGCCCTCAATCCTCGAAAAAATTGGATGCAGATTTACTTTTCTGATCATAAATCATAGATATATTCCAAGTTACAGAGCGATACGATTCCTAATTACCTCAAAATCATAGTTTTAGAGTGAATTTAGAGTACAATTTGAAAAGACAGATTGTACCGCTCGGTACAATCTTTTTACAAACCATGATTTTGAAGTAATTAGGAATCGTATCGATCCGTAACTTAGAAGATCTTTATGATTTATGATCAAAAATGCAAATCTGCAAGAAAATCTGCTTTCATAGTAAAAATCAATGATAGAGGGCGCTACTTGAAAAAGGTCACATAATATGCCTTTAAGCCACTTTTTAGCCTAAACTGATGAATTTGGTTCAAGCACTCCATCCATTTGGAACCATTTTGTAGAATTTGCCTAAGCTCAAAAACTTTAGAAGGAACACTGTTCGGAATCAACTCCAAAGAAAAGACTGTTCCTTTAACATGTCGTGCAGCCGTCATCTTTGTGATCCATCCACACATGCATTCCAAATGTTTTTTAAGGAAATGATTATTAGAGATTACACACAGGGGGCAGACCTAAACGAGACGTTAGTACACTCGTTGGTTCAGGTTTCCAAAAATATAAAGCGGTTGGGAAATAACACATTACTACATTAGTTTGAAAGATTTTACTTTTCAGCATTGTATTTGCGTTTACGCTGTGCGCCAAAATAAAGGGTTATAGTTTTCTGTTGTCACAGTATAGTAGTATCCATGTTACAAGAAGTAGGTACTGTAAAAGCTGAAATATTCGCGGTGGTTTTATTTTCGCGCTTTTCGAGCAAAAATCTTTTTCCGCAAAAATTATAACACGCGAAAATATTGTTTTCAACATTCATGCAGTGCATCCAGGTCGCCTGCGAAAAAAACAATTTGCGAAATGTCTATGATATTAAAATCCGCGAAAAAATTGGCTTTTACAGTATTCTTTTGGTCATAGACTGACCACAAAGTACTTTGAAAAAAAACCACTTGTTGAATCCCCTTTTGAAATTCAAGGGTTACTTAAATTCCTCTAGATTGGCCCCCCATTGGCAAAACATGAACTGTTAGGGTTAGGGTTAAGGGTTAGAGTTAAATAATGATTACAGGTCTAAATTTCCGGATAATGAACTATCCGTTTAAACTATTAAAAAAAAGCGTTCAAACGTTTAAACGTAAACCTTCTACATGTATGAGCGTTTAAACGTCTAAACGTTCAGAATTTACAACATTAGTTATGATTAGTGTTATGGTTTATTAAGTAGGGTGAAATCTACCACTACCACCTCCATTCTATCATGCCAGCCAGCCACCAATGCAAATGTGTAGCGTAAGGCCAACAAAAAAAAATGTTTGATTGTCCTCGTGATCCGCCCGACCCTCATAATCATTCCGACCCAAAATCATCTTTTTTTGAAACTTTTTTTTGTTGAATTTGAAAACAAATATATTAAAGAAAAATCAATTTTGTTGTTGAAAATTTCATTTTTTTACAAATATTAGTCGTAAATCAAAATTTTTATCTTTTCCCCTTTTTGAGAAAATAAAAATACTACAACAAGTACATCTCATTTTACTTTCGGAACCTGAAAAAAGGGCAAGTAAGAAAAAGGAAAAAAAAAGAAAAAAAAGCACCTTTTCCCGACCGATCTACCCAACTTTTAAAAGTGGTCTATGGACAATCAAACAATTTTTTCTTTGGCCTAAGGCTAAAACTTCTGTTGTTGTGTTGCCCTCCAAATATCTTGAAGTCGGGTCCGTCAGTCGATTTTCCCTTCTTCTTTTTTTGCTAACAAATACTACTGACAGACCGTGGTTCATGACAAGATCAAATGTGTAAATGTCAATTTGACTAATGGTTCTAATGTTATAATAGTTTAAAAGCAATCTATTCAAGCAAACTTATTCATTTCAAGCAGAAAATAGTAATATTTTGACAAATTGGGTAAAATTTAAATTTAAAAAAGGAAAAAATAATTGCGACCCTGATTTTTGAGATGTTAGGGTTAGTCGCTGAGGGCAACACTGACATTACACAACAATTTTTTGCTGTTGGCCTAAGTGCCTTGTGATTTGTAGTTGTACTTAGTGAAAAACACCCTCTTTTGTCAGCCATGTAAGGTTTCACCACAAAAAGGTTTCATATAAATGTTTTCTAAATTGGAATGGCTAGACATTCTTTTTACATAATTTGTGTGGGGTAATCCAGCTAAACCCTCGGAGTGGAATTTTGAAATAGGGGGGGGGGGGGGGGGGGTGGGAGCTTGTAATGTAAATGATCATTAAAGGGTTGGGAATTGACATAAACATTTGTAACAAATCTATCTATAAAAAAAAGGTGTTGTCATCTGTTGCCAATTATATATTTTCCCCTTTGGATATCCATGTGAAAAGGATTATTTATTGTTTAGACATTTACCAGGGAAAATCAAACCTATAGAGTGAGATTGACTTGAGTGATTCACTCAAACCACAGTGCTCAAACATTTCATTCACACAAACACTGATTCCCGAAACTAATACATCAAACCAGATTAGATTGGTGGCATAGAGGGAAGCGTATTTATAACATTAACATAACATCAATTAATATTTGTAATGTATCTACTGTATTTTCCCTATTTAGCGCCCAGAGCGCTTAGCAAAGTCATTTTGGGTGGGCGCTTATTAAGTTACCTTTTTAAAAGTAATTTATCATGGAAACTGTCAAATTGTTCCGAATTTTGATGCACATTTTTGTTAGAAAATGTGCACAGCCAGCCCGCTGATGCCTTGATCGCCAACATGTTGTTGATGCCGGGACTTTCGGACGCTACTTTCATGCTTTATTTTGAGCTACAGTGGCTAAAAAGATGGGTGCTTATTAGGTGTTACTTTTTGGTAATCATTGGGAAAAAGAGGGATGGCGCTTATAAGGGCATGGGCGCTTAATAGGGATAATACAGTACATGTAGATCATAGAGACAATTTAGTAGGCAATCAAACCATTATAAAACCATTCTCACCTGATGCCAATTAGCACTAGGTTTGTCAGTAAGTTTATGCTTACCTTGTCTAACTAGCCATAAGGTGAGGTATCTGAGATACAAGCAGGGCTGGAAAAAATGTTTATTTCTCAGGAAGCAAGTCAAATTCTATGAATTCCTTACATACATTTATGTACAAAACAACTAAATTCAAAAGCCAACATTTTCTTCCAAATGCCACAATTCCCTGTCCCAAAAACCACCAAAATTGCCCAGGAAGGAGCTTTCCAGATTCCCCATTGTCTCTCCATGGCTACTCTCCTATAGTTAAATCTGTTCCAAATTGGCGAAAATTGTGAGGCTAATATTTGTCCGTGGGCCCAAATGGAATACCTAATTGCCCACCACTCACTGATACCTGCTTATGATGCGAAAAAGAACGCTAAATACAATAAATATGGGCAACGATATGGATTCTTTTTGCGCACGGACAGATACATGCCTCACAATTCTCGCCAATTTGGAACTGATTAAACTATAGCCCAACAGTACAAACAGCCATAGAATACAAGCTTAAAATGTTGCTTCATTTAGTTTTGAAGCGGGTATACAGGCTGTATCAAAATGATTTGTACTCTGATATGTTCCATTTTCAAAAAAGCATTAAAAATATAAAATCTCTGATAAATACAATATTTTTGATTTTAATAAATAGGGAATTATGTCAACTTATTGATCTGATAATCTGAAGATAATTGACTGTTTTTTCTGATTGTCATTCAAATGAAGATCGACGTAATCATGGTTTTACTCGCAGCAACGCAAATTTAATAGGTTCACTGCACAAACTCTTTATAAGTAGTGAATAATTATATGAGTGCAGTCAGGAGGAACTTTGAATTGTGCGCTTCAGATCTAACGTTTCGATGAAAATGATAAAAACACCAATATTCCTTTAAAAGCTTGTAAATTCTGAAAACAATGTTCGATTGTCGTAAATCAAAATTCTTAGAAAAGATGAAACTTCAATAATTTTGCATATAGAAGCAAAATGGTCTAAATGGTTCGTAACATATCAAAAAAAATTCTGAAAAACTGATTAGACCACGGTACAAATATTTTTGATACAGCCTGTATATGGCCATGAAGCTACATGTAGTAGACCTGCTAATTTTCATTTGATGGATCCGGATTTGCACATAACTATGGCTAGATGCCTTTGTCAATGTCAAAATTGTCCATGCATAAAAATCCACATCCCACAAACAATTTGTGATGACTGAGCTATTTTGAGGTTAGACCAAACTTGTTTATTTCTTGGGTCATCAACCCTGACTCTGGCAATGTGTTAAGGTTATGGCTGAATAACTTACAATTTGTGTATATAGTAGAAGTCAACATAAAGAGGTTATCTTTGGACAACATTATTGGAGGTTGGATTTTTCTTTCGCCTGGAGATACAATTCTATGACTAGGCTTGGTGCTGTGTCTAAATTGATTTGTATTGTGCATTATGTCAATATTATTGTCCATATTATTGTTCTTTTTATATGCTTAAGTGTTGGACTAGGTCCTTAACCTAAGGCACAAGTTAGAATGACTCTGTTTTCTAGATTTCAAGCCTTTGCCATTTCAGTACAAATCTGAGCATTTTGGTAAAGGCTATTCCAATTGGGGGGGGGGGGGGGGCTTCACAGGCTAAAAAAATAAAAATCGAAAACAATATATACCCGTATTTGAGTGCTACAAGAGATAGAACTTGTGTGTGCGCAATCCAAGTGGTGCTGGCCGTGTTGTTTCTGTGATACGTAGTAGGGTAGGGTTAGGGTTATAATAAAGATTGGAGGAGTGAAATATTTTAGAGGCAGCATTTAATTGATTATTCAAAATGTGTGGTTCTTGAAATGAGAATAACCAATCATAAATACTGTTATAGGCAAGTAGTACTCAGAAGGTTAAGACTGTTGTCGGGATGGTCCCTAATGGCCGAACCACCTGTGTGACATTTTGACAATATTTTCCCACTGAATAAATCCATGATAAAACTAGCAGGCTTGACACCACAGCAGTCACCAGAGAAATATTTTAATTTTATGCAATATGGTTTTTTTCTTCAAAGTATATAAATGCCCTAATATTCAGTTAGCAAATTGTCACGTGAAACAAATATTAAAAAACAAACATTGAATAATCAAATAAGTTGCCTATCCGTTTTTTACATGGTGTCATGTACTACTGTGAAAGTGCTACCTATATTTTTGCCCCTCGAATGCTCTGCCGCAAAAATAATAATACAAATATATTTCTTTTGCGTATAGGTCTATGCGATGAAGCTACAAATTGCGAATTTAAAAACACACAAAACGGTTCAAAATCGGCCAAGCGTGAACATTTAATCGCACAAAATTCACCACCTTTATAGTACTATATTCTACATGACACAACACATCATAAATACAGCCATATTCTAAAATGTGAGATAAATTACTACAATGTTGTGTATGGTAGAAGCAAAAATACAATTCAAATTTTCCCATGAACAGTACATAAACTTCAAGGGTGGTTAAGTCCTACTACCTTGGAGGTAATTCACCACTTTTTGATAGCATCTTATAGGAAACATCTCTCAGGTCAACAAATTTGCAGGGTTAATGATTAAAATATGGTCATTTTTATGATACCGGAATCTCAATTTTAACGAGGAAAAGCTAATTGGATCGGGTCACAGAACTTCAATTGATATTTTAGAGGGCTTGAAATTTAGCGAGAATGCATGAATCAATTTTTACAAGATGATTGCTAGCAGATTTTTCATGAATCAGTTTTGATCAGGGTAGCATTGATGGCACCCACCCCATTAAATTGTCACCCCTCATATTGGGACTTTCTGAAAGCTTGGGGTGAAATCAAACCCCCAACTTATGGACCTGTAACCTATGGTTGTAATGCATATGTATGTACATGTATGGCCACAAAAAAATGTCATTCCGGAAAATGTATTATCACCTCTATTTTTGGATTCTTTGCAAGCTCAGGGGTGAAAATAGACCCTGACTTGTGGGCCTTAATGCTTAACAACTTATCAATTTTTAAATAATTAAATGTACCTTTTGACCACCATTTCTCATCATAAATTAACCGGTTTGCTCTTTCTCTCCTTCTTTTTCTGCTCACAGATGTGACACCACACCGAAGTAAAAATCAGCAATTTGCAACAACGCACCAAGGAAATAAAAAGGATTAATACATGTACTACACTAAGCCAGGGACAATCAGTAGGATCAAGAAATATGTCAGTGAGTGAACCTCAACTTATGGTTGGCGGATATCACATGCATAACGTAATGAATAGCCATCATACCAGTATACACGATTTACCGGCCACGTCACTGAGCAGTGAAACAAGCTCGACAAGTAGCGACGTCGAGGGGCAAATGGTTGCTATGAAGAGTGCCCCCACCCCGGTCGGAAATGGACCCGATATTTATGCCAGCGACGCATCGGTGGAGAACCAGCAACCGGCTACGCCGTATATGAACGGGCCGGTACCGAATGCAAACTATTCGCCGGAATATGATTCTCAGGTCGAAGGTCAGACCCAAGTAGAATATCCAGTGCAAAGTCAGGAGTTTGTGGAGGGTCAAATGGAATACCCGCCGGCTCCACCGGGGCAGGAATATATCACGCAGGCTCCGGTGACCACCACAGAGTATACTACCGGTAATGGGAACGGTGTGGATTATCAGAACCGGGTGCAAATGGCCGAGGATGTTAATCAGGGTCAGGTTCAAGACGGGGGACAGAACAACTCTAACCAGGGACAACGTAGATATGTGTTCTATTTACATATCACTGCCGGAGAGGCGTTCCCCGTCGGTAATGGCGACCAAGTTCAGTACATTCATGGTGAGTACACGCTGTTGACGTGATGATATTATAAGATTAGTTGCTACTATATGAGGTGTTAAAAGTAAACTCATATCTTATGGAACTGGAGCAGAATTCGACAAGAATCCATTTTCACAAAGATTCTATCATCAACCAGTAGTGTTGCGTGAATACAAGAGAATTATGCCAATACGAGGATATTTAGGAAAGAGAAACCCACTAATTGATTAGAGGGGTATCCAGAGCTTCTCGTAAGTTTCTTAGCAAGAATCTAAACAGAATCTCGCATCCTCTGACAAATTTCTGACCCTGGTATATATGCCAACCCATAACACATCAGTTGTAATGAATACTGTAAAACCAGAACTGTTTGTGTGCATTTAAATTTTGCCAAAATTGACATTTACCAATTTTGTCTTTTCACGAACCATGGTTTGTCAGTAATATTTGTCAGCAAAAAAAAACCCAACAAAAATTGACTGACCAACCGACCTGACTGGCACTTGAGGGCAACAAAATATATTTTTTGGCATATCTATATGATGCAGTTTATTCCATCAAAGACTTGATGCCTGACTGGGACCGTAAGTATAATAGTTTCCATATCAAATGAAAGTATCAAATCTTCTATAAAATGACACACAAAAACCACCAACAAAATTACTTGACCTAGTACATGCATGTATTATAGTGAAATCTAAGCACTTGTTTCTTCCTATACTTGACTTGGGTTTCACTTACTGGTCCTATTATAGATCTGTGCTTCTTTATTACGTTACGGATGTACTTGTGCATCAGAAATGTTGTCATTGTACTCCATATGTTTTTCGAGGTTGGGCCTTTTTTTCAAAGATATTCAAATGTTGGGTGAAAATATTGGTAAATAATATTGATTATTCAACAACATACAGTACAACTGTACAAGGTGCCAAGTGTATTTAAAAAGGCACTTAGGGCCGCATCATTAGATTTCCTGTGGGGGGAGGAAGGTTTTTGGAGAAAAAATAATCCCCCCCCCCCCCGCTATGAGCAAAAAAAATCAAAAAATCACTCTACCCCCACCCAACTCACTATGAATGAATACATTTAAAAAATAAAAATAAATTGTCGCCTTTGGCGGTGAAAAAAAAATCCAAACTCCCCCCGAACCCAACTTCCTACCCCCCTGAAAATCTAATGGTGCGTCCCTTACCATAATGGAGTTCAAAAATGTATAACGGCCATTGCAGTAGTCTGCGACACATTGCGTTGATGCTGACATTCTCCTATTTTGCCACACGGCACTGACTACCATCACATGACCCGACGTGACCTGCGATGAATTGCCATACATTGCGGAGGAAGTAAGGCTACTGCATCGCATCCCATGGCAAACATCGCCTAGTGTGAACGAACCTTTAGAGATATGTATGGGAGTGCACCCTCATGTTCTCCGGAAATCAGGTTTTTTGCACCTACATTTGTATCAACTATCATCTGAAACCGTTTACCTTAATTCTATCGTGTACAATTTTACGATTTGGTCATTTCGATGTTTATCACATTGAGATTATCAGCATCACTCGCCACATAAATTGCTTCAACCAAATTTCTTTCTATCGCCAACATTCAATCTACCCTTTTCTCATTAATTATTACACTTCTGGGTGGACTGACTATGTATCTATTGAAACAATTCATTTTCTTAGCAATCTCTCAGTGCCCCCTTAAACTACTTTTATCACTTGTAAATCAAAGGAGCAAGTGACCAACCAAGCAACAAAAGAAAATTACCCCCCCCCCCCCTCTTCACAATAGGCCCTTGGATGTATGGAATACTTGCCTGATAAACGATACATGTCAAATGATGCTTCAATTTCCGTCAACAACAAAATAAATTTCAGAACTAAGATATGGTTTGGTTAAAATAAAACATTTTGAAAATGCACTATTACTAATTTAGGGCTAGCTGCTTGATGTATGGCACATAAGGCTATATAATAAACAAATCTTTTGTCTCAAAGCTCTTTAGGTTTTTCTAAACCTAATGTGGAACTTGTTTTTAATTTTTTTTAATATATTTTTTTAAATTTAGAATATTGAAATCCTTGTATTAAAAGTAACCTGATGTATTTAAAGGTAGATGACCCGATCACATTTTCGTAACACAGAATTATT
This sequence comes from Ophiura sarsii, assembly GCA_035610835.1. Lineage (NCBI taxonomy): Eukaryota > Metazoa > Echinodermata > Ophiuroidea > Amphilepidida > Ophiuridae > Ophiura > Ophiura sarsii. The sequence continues at coordinate 6,879,708 of CM069454.1, read as the reverse complement.
TCAAACATACGGAGATTTTCATATCATATGAAAGCTCGTATTTTTCTCATCATCATACTGAAATTTGACGGCCTAGATCAGTATAATTACGGAGAAATAGATGAAATAACGTCGAATTACCGCGAATGGTGGTATACCACCGATATAGTTTGTGTACAACTCAATGGGTACAGTTCACGGCATCTTGTGCGTCTAAAATAAGAACCATTAGAGCTATGCAACTCAAACTTTGGAACACGACTTTTTTAAGGATGACCTTTCATGTAGAATAGAAAACTTCAAGTTGAAAATCGGAATATGATCGGGTCATCTACCTTTAAAATGATGTGATCAATGAAAATCTGAAAAAACTGAGACATTTTTGGGATTTTTTTTTTTTGTTCAACAACTAACGCACGCGCGGGAGCTTTGAGACAAATGATTTTTTTAATTTATCCTAATGAATTGACGCTAGGCTACTACATGTAGACTTAGAGGAACTACAAGAACTAAATAAAGCGTAACATCTCTATTTAAAGGGGCATTGAGAGATGTATCGATGTACTAAATGAGCAAATAATGTAAAGATAATCAAAGCAAATAACGTCACTTCCGGGTTGAGATTTGTCGCGAAAGTCTGTGAGTAAAACTTAGCATAACTTCCGAATTCAGCATCTTAGTTTCGATATGATCATATCGAAACTAAGAAAATCATGATATTTTATATGATAAATGGCGAATGTTGGTAAACTGTTTCAGATGGTAGTTTATGCCAAAGTATTACTTAGATGCAAAAAACTGATTTGCAGGATAATTGAGGGCGCACTCCTATACGTATCTCTCAATGCCCCTTTAAGCACAATTTGTATCCAGACTAGTTTATGCTATGCATCAAGCAGTTGCGCGTTAATTTGTTTACAAGTTGCATGGAAGGATGCCCTAACTGGCCAGCGTTAATTGTCTCTACGCCATACATTAATTGTCTATCAGCCATAATTACGCAAACAGCTTCGTTAGAGCTATCATGGGCCAGCTTGCCCTTGGGGAAATGTCTCGAGAAGGTCAACTCATTACCAGAATCCAGCCAAATTAACACTGACTGGCCGATCCAATTATGGAAATTAACTAACAAACTGGTTGTTGGCTTATCAACAGCAGGGTAGATTAAGGACACTGTTTTTGGCACCGATTGTTTTGAACACATCATCAGCAGTTGCAGCAAAACCAGACATTTCAAGGGGAAAGTCCCAGGGGGGGCACTCAACTTTTTGTGTGTGTAGGGGTGTGCCGCACAGGATCTCACAAAGGGGCTACAGAACTGAACTGAGTGGATTTTATGACGAAAAATAGGGTCTTAGGAACTGATTTTTTCAAAAAAGTAGGTCTTGAGAACTGGTCTTTAGTTCAATTTTGATTGGCAAGAACGCAAAATTGTGTGATTTTTGAATTTTCAATAAAATGGGGGTCTTAAGAACTGATGCAGGCTCAAAAAGGGGGGCGGGGTTATAAGAACTAGCAGCAGAGGGTGAAAAAGGGGGTCTTCAGCGCGGCACATACCTATACCCTTTTCCAATGTCAGTGCCCCCCCCCCCCGGGGAAGCTTGTGATTCCAGGGATAACATTCATGGGTTCTCTCACTGATGCAGCTCTGTGGAATGGTCACGAGGAGGGCGGTATAAATTCTGAATTTCTGAGAGGCGTTTGATGTTTCTTTCCACCTTTCCTGACTTGTTTTAAGGTGCTGCTGGCCACGTGGTTCTTTCTGTATGGTGTAGTAGGGTTAGGGTTATTAAACATAAAAGATTGAAGCAATAAGAAAAATCAAATGTTCTTGTTACACAAAGGCTTTGAATATGGGAATTATGTGCATGAGAGACATACAGTGTAATGCACTTATCAATTGCAAGCCCGCCCCCCGGGGACCAGAGACATGGCGGGGACCATGGGGGGACTGTACACGAATGTACAAAAAAACGGTGCCCGGCTATGCGGTGGAGTGTAAGGGGATGTACAAACTGTGCCCCCGATAGCCGGGGCGTGTATCGGGGGATGTATGCTAAGGGTACACAAATGTACACCCCGGGCGTAGCTATAAATAAGCTAGATATGTGATGCGCTTGGCTGAATAAGCCTAATAACACATAGGGAATACATAGAAATGCATTCTGTTATGGTTGCAGGAAGAAATTAAGCAACCTGTGGACTGTAGTCGGGGTGTACACTTTGTCCTGGGTAAGGGTGGCCGGGACTGTACACTTTGTAGCGGGGACGTTCAAAAAATGGTGCCCAGCCCTGCGGGGATCGTACACGACAGTACCTGGGACGTCACATTTGGGGATAGCAGGGATTAGGGCCGGGACGTACAAATTGTCAATCATTGACAATTTGTACGTCCCGGCCCTAATCCCTGCTATCCCGGGTCCGCTGAGGCTGGGGATGCAATTGATTAGTGCATAAATGTTGAACACTACAATCTGATCATTTTCCAAATTATGTATTTATAATTTACCTAGATTCCTCAAAGGTACTATTTGATTGGGGTTTTAGTATACAACAGGAAAAACACAATGTGTGTGTGTGGTGGTGGTGGTGGGGGGGGGGGGGGGGGGGGGGGTGTTTTAGCAATAAAGCTAACAGGGGGAATAAACATGGGACAAATTAAAACACAAAATAATGGGGTGTGCCACCCCCAGGGAATCGTACCTAGGCCTCGGTGATCTTGTGTCACGCTAATCTTATCAACTTTGTCAATATCTCAATCCAAAAAAACACTAACATTTCACTGATACTTTATTTCGCAAATTCAAAATGACTGCTATTTTAGCATGCATTTAATTTTGCAAATCTGGAAATTTTACTGCTAGTTTCAATGCAGAATTATTAGTTTCATTGGTATTTAATTTCGCGAATCCACATCCCTCTCAAAATTCGCGAAATTATATCCCTCTCAAAATTAAGTGGTTTTACAGTATAACACAGTCTTCAATGAAATCCTTAATTGTAATGGCAGTGAAAGTTAATCAATATCACAGCGAATCAAGTCACATTTCCCAACTGATCTGTTTTTTATTGATGGTACAATATTTGAACCTGTGTGACAGGAGTGAGAGAGATAGGTAGATAGAGATGGTGAAAATTTGTTATAACCCTCTGAGCACTACCCGCCGATTGGTTAATTTCAAGATACACTCATTTGAATAACCAATTGAAATACTGCTTTTGAATCATTAGAGATGGTGAAAATTTGTTATTAACCCTCTGAGCACTATCCGCCGATTGGTTAATTTCAAGATACACTAATTTGAATAACCAATTGAAAGACAGCTTTTGAAATATTTAACTCGAATCTGTCCAGGGATACAATTATTTTAACAATGTCTCTGATTGGTGCAACAAATGATGTATCAATCTTTCTAACCAATCAGCAGGTAGTTCTGAAGTGGTTAACCAACACTATATTTTATGATATTAAACTCAATTATTTTGGCAGTGTAGTTTAGTAGCCATAAGTGAGTAATAGCCATGTGATGCCACTTAATACGAAATACAGTTTAAGGCTACCAACCATCAAAAGTACAATAAATATTAAATTTTTTAATTGAAAAAAAGATGGGAAAAAATGAATCATACTGTTTAACCCAGATACTTGATATGTAAGGATATAATATTTGACCTCAATTTGCGTACATTTTCAAGTCAAATTTTCTAGTTCTGTATGCAGAGTGTGTTTCAAGATGACCAGTTGCATGCTACAGAAATTATTAGAACAGGTCAATTTATATGAGTCACACAAGGATTTTGTATGAAAGTCTGTTTTATTATGTACATTAGGTAGATACTGCTAAAACAGTAAATATGTGTATTAGGACACTAGGAGAGGACAGTTTGAAATATGGAATTTAGATTAATATTCCTAATTATAGCAATAGCAAGGAAATTGGTCATCTGATCCATGTACAATGTAGGCGTGGCACTCAAACATTTTAGAGAGAAGAAATCAGATGTATTTTAGTGTTACTAAGGATATCCCAACCTATATCCCAGTCTGTGCAGTAACATCAGAGTGTATTCTAGTATTGACGCAGCATTAAGATTAATAATTGAAAATAATATGGATGTCCAGTGGCAGTAGAATTTTAGGCCAAATTTGTATTAGATATATTAATCCTATAAGTAAAAGCCCCAAATGCTACAAAATACTACTTCCATGCCTTTCTCCAAGCGCGCGCATGTGTGGACATTTTTTGATTACGCAATCAACCGGAGCCTATATAGTGAATGCAGTAAACAAACGAGTAGCTGAGATTTGTGGCTTACATGGCCAGGGTTTTTGGTCCGGATTGATACCCGGTCGGGGAGCGGCGATTTATTTGTTGATTTCTCTTCCAAAATTGCTATCCTGGTTTAAAAAACCGGTTATAGTAAAACTATGCAGGGATGGAAATAAGACCCGCCCGCCCGCCCATAGCGGGTAACTTTCGTGTCGGGCGGGTGAAGATACAAAGGTACCCGTCCGACTGGCGGGTAACATTTTTGAAGCTCAAAGTGTAAGTAACAGTAAGTTCAGGGCAATTTCATCATCAGATGATCGTGTGTCATGATGATAGAGGAGATCAGGTTGATAGGAGATTAAAGAGAGTATTGGATTGATGAACATGATGAATACGAGGAGCTGTTACGGGCTAGGTTTACAGTGGAACATCGTACAATAAAGACAAAAACATGTAAATGTAGTTTAAAAGTAGTCTTGCTCTTAATTGTTTGCTGCAAAATGTTATGAAAAAACCTTCGGCTGGTAGAATTTTTGTCGGGCAGGTAAATTCTGTGAGTTACCTGCCCGACTGGCTAGTTGAAAAAAATCTGAAGTTCCATCCCTGAAACTATGAGCCTGTGGAGCAGTTTTAGAATTAAGGAAAAATAACTGGCTGTCCAATGGACAACCTAGCAGGAAATTTTGGATGTCTGCCAAAGTTTTTGGTTGTCCAGATTTGAGGCTATAAAATGAAATTCAGTTCATTTATTTTGCAAAAGTTTCATTAATATTTATATATTCAGCACTCTACAAGCATGCTCAGATCTGGACAACTTGTCAAACCGTGGCTTGATTTATTAATTTCTTTGCAATGATTTTTAAAAATTAGTGAACAAATAAAACAAATTCACAGTTCTGTAAAATATTACGTGTTAACTTCTTGTAAGATATTTGGTTGTATTTGGTTGTCCGCTAGACAACTTCAAAGTCAATTTTGGGTGTCTGTAGCTTATTTTGGTTGTCTTGGACAACCGGACAACCACATAATTCGAACGCTGCCATGGAGAGTATTCTACTATAACTATAATTGGTCGGGCCTTCAAATGTTTCCTCTTTCATTTCAAACGGGTCCCAGATGACTAACCCTAAACCCAACTCCAATGTGAAAGCCATATGTAATACTACGATAAAAGACAACTGGTGACACAGGCACAAAAATGTTGTGACTGCGACTGATACTTGCCATGAATTCACTATCCTAAGAGGAAACTGATGTCTAGATTGAATAACTGATCTACATTTAGTATATAACCCTAACTCTAGATCACCATGCGGCAACCCATTCCTTTTCCGACCCCCAACATTCACCAGATAGGTCACCCCGGCCCCCCTGGGATTTGAACCCTGGACCTCCAGCACCAGGGCCCAGATCCTAGCCACTACACCACGGCTGTCAGCCACAGCCGACACTCGGCAAGTATATTCGCCTCGTATATAGCCTGGGTCCGTTTTGTAGCCCAAAAACCTGCATGCCGGGTTATAAAAACATTTTTTTCCGCACAGTTGCCGTGTGGTGTAGTAGAGTTAGGGTCAATGAAGTAACTGGTTTATGTTTTTGTAATTAAATTTAAATTGTTGTTCTTTTTTCTTCCGTTACAGGCCCTACATTGATACAACTAGTTTCCAACTCACCCAATCCTCCACCTCTGCATACGGTTCAAACGGGCCATGGCCCCGTGTCTATGGGAAATAACTTACCTGTTGTGTCAGCGCCCTCGCCGTTACAAGCGGGCGTTGCCATGCAACAAGCACCCGTACAAGTGCAGGACACAGGGGATGTCGGCGGCATGCAGCCGGCACACTCCCCAACCACTATGATGTACAACACAGTAAACGTTCCACCCCATTCGGCGCCCACGGCCGTCCAACAACAAATGTACGGTCCGCCGCCGATGTACACGCATCCTGGCACGGGGGTGGGGGTGTACCCGCACATGATGGGGTATCCTACCAATGCAGGTATGCTGCCTCATGTACACCCCCATGTGGCTACGGCGGTACCCGGGGTTAACGCACAACCTGCACGTGTACGTCATTACCCTCATACCCATGTGCCACAACAACACGGGGCACCACAGTGTACAGTAACGGATCACAGTCATCATGTGCAAGGTAATGATATTTTAGTTTTCAATAAAATTGACTAAATAGAGTTTGAAATAAATGTTCTAATATGGGCGATTCCACGGTAACACATGTTACATTTAAGCGCGCCATTCTTTATTCTCCACTCTATAACTGTAAAAGTAATTTGAATGAAGTTTTCATCTTTTGTATTGTAATACCCAAGACTTAAGGCTAGATCCTCATGCTAACACCAATATGAAATATTAGCTCATGTTAATGTAAGACCGCTCCGAATATCGGTAACACGCGTAACGAAAAAAGACGCACTAAAAAAAATCCCAACTTTGTTTTGCTTGTGTATTTCAACTAACCAACCTACAATCAATCGGTCACTACTGTAAGCAAGTACCTTTACAAGGTTTATAAAACTAGAATAATAACAAGAATTAAAGTTCTCACTTTTTTGTAAAATGCAAAATAGTCGGTAACACGTGTTACGGTAACACGCGTTACACTTTGTCCAGCCATAATTTACTAGCCTTAGATTATTTATTATATTTCTAAATTAAAATTAATTTTGACTTTGGCAATTGAACTAACATATTAACCATAAATAGTGATAAATAACACTTGAAAAATTGAGGTTTTAGCACGTTTTCCTGAATATGAGTTTGGCAACACGCGTTACGACATTTTGATGGCCTATTGTTGAGTGGTGGTTATGAATTTATCTAATTGTTTACTATTTTTAAATAGGGCCTAACTAGTAGAATTAAAATTATAAGTGGCGTAAATTAAAACCAAATCAATAAAGTAAATATTTTCAAAAAAGTGTTGCTCCGGTAACATGTGTTACCATTTTTGGGGTAAGAAAAGTAGAATTATTTCATAGTAAACATTAGCCAAATGTTGTAACAATTTTTCCTGAACCTTTGCATGAGCTTTGAACAACATAGAGGTAAAAATAAATCAATTTTCATTTTTTTTGCTCCGTCACATTTTCATGGAATCGCCCATATAACAAATTAGAACCATTTTGCCAAAAGATTTTGAAAAAAATGTATCACAAGGGTGTAATTTGACAAATCTAAAATATAAGGCCGTATTCTTATACTACTAAATGCGGTTTAGAATTAATCCATCTCTCACTAAACTCATGTTTTAAAGGTATATGACCCGATCACTTGTTTGGGGCTATGATTTTTTTTTCACATCAAGATATTTTGGTATGGTATCAGAAGAATCCCCATATTTTTCTCATTATGTCTGTAAAATATTAGGGGCCAGAAATGTTTAATTTGGAAATTATAGGCTAAAATGTGATGAATTTTACTGCCAAAGGTGGTTAACCACCAGCCAGTCTGTGTACTACTCAATGGGCACATGTCTCTCAAATTTCCTTTGATGTGACTAAGTCAAATCTGAATAGATTTATTCATTTCAAATTTCTATTGAGTCAGTAATATGGCTCTGCACAATATCATTTTTAATAAGATTATTTTTAAAGTATTGATTAGAGCAACAAATCATCCTTTTGACTTAGATTGACCCTTCTTCTACTAGTTAGTAAAGTGTAGTGCAGAGCTAAGCTCATGCGCGGAGTGCTCAATGTTATGATTTAGAACAAAGGTATAATTTGTTTTATTTTTTAATCCATATCAAGGTTTAATATTTATTTTAAAAATGTAACACTAATTAACAAAATACTAGATCAATTGTCAAAAATTGCTCAAAATGTACACCACTTAATAAAAAACAAATTTGACTTACTAAAGGACTGACCAGCAGCCATTGATTATACAGAATCCCGAACAACTTAACCGACTGTCGTCATCTTATGAAAGATTCATGTCCGGTTCTATACTTAGCTTAGATTGCCTCTGTTGTGCGATGCTGGCCGTATCCAATCTAATGACATGTAGTTATTTTTGCTCGGCTATTATGTACTGTAAAAGTGGAAATTTTCGCTCGTAGAAATTTTCGCGCTTCGCACATTTTGAACAATTTTGCTTGTTTTTATTTTCGCGATTTTGAGCTTCTGTACATAGACCTACATATAAAATGAATATATTCGCGCGTTTTTATTTTCGCGCTTGCTGATTTTAGCGCGAAAATCGCGAAAATAAATGTAGCGCGAAAATGTCCACTTTATACAGTATTTCTGGCTGTCAATGTCGTTCGTTCGTCATACCACAGACACAGGTTGACGTCATTGAGGTAAAGGTAAAGTGTGAGGATTTGAATGCATTAATTGTGCTATTGGCTTCAGACTGTTTACATTATATAGACATACTGTAGTTAATAAACAGGTGGTGCATTTGTTATTAGATCAAAATAGGAACAATTATTATGTTTACCATTTTTGATCTAATTTTAATATGTTTACCATTTTAGGATATAAAATTAAGGGACAACATTAAGGGCCTCCAATACCTCTAAATTTAGTTTAATTTTGAAGTATTAAAGGATGTTCAAATCCCAAAACAAAATATAATACAAGTTTATAAAAGTATTTATTATATTAGGAGCATGGAAGTGTTAGGAGCAGGGTTGTAGCCAGAGCATTTTGAGTGCTGGGCTCAATATTTTGTTATTTGGTTACATAATTCTCGCGGCTCAGGGGCCGGGATGTTTTTAGGCTTTTTTAATGCACTTTGAGGGTTCCTGCCACATAATTTCTTGTTTTATGGGGTAGTTTAATGATTTTATCCACAAAATGTAAAAAAATAAATTTAAACAAATGTTTAAGAGTGCCGGGCGGCCAGCCCGATTCCGGGCCCAGCGCTGGGCGGGCTAGCCTAGTCCCGCCCGGCACCGCCCGGCGTAGCTACAACCCTGGTTAGGAGCATGGAAGTGTTAGGAGCAAGCTAGCTTTATGATACTGGATGATTCCCTGAACTTGAAATGTGAAAGTGTCTGTCCTTTGGAAGGTGGACTTTATCAAACCTGTCTCGCCACCTTAAACTCAAAATTTAGGTTAATTGAGGTGACATTTATTTAGCGCTTCTTGCCACCTTACACTCAAGATTTTGGTAAATTGAGGTGATATTTATTAAGTGCTTCTTGCCACCTTAAACTCAAGATTTAGGTAAATTGAGGTGATATTTATTTAGTGCTTCTTTCCACCTTAAACTCAAGATTTAGGTAAATTGAGGTGATATTCATTTAGCGCTTCTTGCCACCTTAAACTCAAGATTTAGGTAAATTGAGGCGATATTCATTTAGCGCTTCTTGCCACCTTAAACTCAAGATTTAGGTAAATAGAGGTGTGATATTTATTTAGTGCTTCTTGAAACCTTGAACTCAAGATTTAGGTAAATTGAGGTGATATTTATTTAGTGCTTCTTGCCACCTTAAACTCAAGATTTAGGTAAATTAAGGTGATTTTTTAATATTAAAATTGACTAATGGCAGCTCAAGAGTTACCCCTGCATCGCGCTGGTTCCTAATTTTGAATACGGTTTATTCGGTCAAAATAAACAGTCGGGTTCAAAATCATCGGCAATAACTATTTTCCATTCATCTTCAAGCTCCCTGAAGTGAGATTCATTTATATTTAGTGATCGTGATTAAAATTTCTTCCCATGACATTAGTGCACGTGTGTATCATGTTGAAATTTACTGACCAGTTACCTCAAGATTTAGGTAAATTGAGGTGATATTTATTTAGTATTCCTGATTGCAATCAATTGACCGCAGGAAGTAGTGGGTTGTAATTGCCAGATGACTTCCTGAAAGTAATGCTCATAGACCATGGAATGCTTGAGATGTGTGCCCTTTGACTGACCTGTGTCTAAAGGTTCATCAACAGGCTCAATAAATAATCATTCTGTATGCTGTTTTAACCCAGCTATACCATGTTAATTATCAGATCAGTGTTAGGGACGCACCATTAGATTTTCAGGGGAGTAGGAAGTTTTTGAAGAAAGAAGAAAAAAACCCCCTCTATGCAGGAACCCCCCCCCCCCCCCCTGATGAGTAAAAAAAACCATTATTTATTTTTAAACACAATTGTTGCTAGCTTTATCAATTTGAACACATTTTTCACTTTCTTAAAATATGAATTTTGAGAACTAGGCTTTTTTTAATGGTAAACCTACCTTCTGTGAACATTATGTTGATGCATTTATTCGTTTCTGCAAAAACACCTTAAAAACATGTTTTTATATTATTTAAATGAGCACCATATCAATATGGGTTGATCAAACATGCATTTACATGTCAATAATGAAATCTGATCAAATAATGAATAATGAATAATGAAAAAGTCGCCTCATCACTTTGAAAAAAAAGAGTACGCAATTGACTTTCATGCGCCTTATCATATAGCAGAAATCCTTGTACAAATTTCTTGATTAAACCTGTTACCAGAGGGGTCGTTTCTGAAACACTATAAACTTTTGTTATTGTAAGTTTGCCTATCAAGAACCTATATCTTTTGTGCCTATCATCAAGAACCGACCTTTAACCTTAGAATTGGGTCTTCTCTGTGGTACCAATATTGAACAGAATAACAGCATCAAGCCCAGAAGCCAAATGACTCAATTTCTCATAGCACCTGTATAAATGTATGTCATTGAACCAGAGTGAACCGAGACCACAGGACTTGAGATCAATTATTATTCAGTAGGAAAGTAATCGATGATACTCAAGTGCCTATTGGCAAGAAAATCACTGATGTTTCAGCTTCATTTAAAGATACTGGAAAACCTGTTTGTTTGTGTCTCTTATAATTTCATGAAATGAAAATAAACCTTGTTCTTTCTTCCAGTCAATTTGTTAATGGAAGTAATATTTTTGGTTGATCAGCTGTTGAGACGATTTGGCTTTTCATTGTGCACAATTTACTTCCAGATTATTTCTATGTTTTTGTTTTGATTGATTTGAGTACTTATTTCAATGTCCCTGTCAATTTTATACATATTTCGTGCCCAGGTCATGGAAAGAAAAAACAAGGCAATTTTTCAGCAATATGACAAAAATGTACCTCCAATTTCGTATGTATTTCATATTTTCAAAACTAAAATGTCCTGCCAAACACAATATCTCCAGTATAATGTGCTTCTTGAATTCCCCATGTTTAACCCCTGGGGTCTACCTGTCTATCTTACAGTGGTTCTGATTGGTTTATTACAAGATGTCCTAATATAAATAGCCAATTCAAATGCAGCTTGTAAAATGTTTCACTCCCACCTTTATCAGGGATACAATTATTCTAACAATGTCTCTCATTGGTGCAATAAATGATGTATCCATCTTTTTAACCAATCGGCCGGTAGTTCTCAGGGGGTTAACAGGCCTGCTCTCATTTGCCAGCAAGCCTGATTTGTGATACTGTAAAACTGGAAATTTGTGTGCCTGTAATTTTTCACGTTTTGCACATTTTGAACAATTTTACTTGTTTTTAATTTAGGGATTTTGAGCTTCCTTACATAGACCTACATACAAAATAAATATATTTGCACGGTTTTATTTTCACGCTTACTCACTTTAGCTCGAAAAGCACGAAAATAACTGAAGCGCGGAAATTCCCACTTTTACAGTATTCAAGATGTTCATCTGCATCCTGACCGTCAATTCGTAACATTTCTCAATTTGCCATCACACAATTTACTTGCGCACCGAGTCCTATCAGCGTTTCTCAATTTACTGTCACAATTTCCTGTCTTTCACTGTTATTTGTAGCTGACTTGTCAATTTGTTTCTTTTTTTCTTCTGTCTGATTTCCCGATGGGTGCATATCTAGGGATGTGTCGCGACCCATTATGGTTCATTGAATCGTGTACAGACAGTGTATTGTTGGAGGCCGCGGGAAGATGAAACATCCAATAATAATATCCAGTTAAATGTTACATGATACATTTTACTATAATAAGTCCAGATATATAAGTAATGGAACATCCTAGTTAACGCTTTCCATGCGGCAGGCGGCTGCAGACGACATTCCAAATGTTGACCAAATATTTCAAAAATGTCAAAATGATTGAATTGTTTTTCCATATTTGGAATCACCATGAGAAATGCAATGAAATAAGCATGTCTAGTATTGGATCAGTACTTCTTGAGGTAGACCTTGACAGTTGGGAAAGGTTTCTAGATATTCTGTTTTGTATATACTTATAGCCGCGTCGCGTGGAAAGTGTTAAGGTTCAAATACTGCAGCTTGTGAAAAAACAGAAATGTTAAATACATAAAGAATACAGTTCTGTGATATATTTTGCTTTGAAAACAATGTGATGATAATAATTCCTTGATAGAATTATTTTGTAACATATGTTTATCTAAATTAACTGGCATGGGTGTAACAAATTTCAGTATATGAAAATAATTTTATAAGCCATTTTCTGACTTCCTTTTCTTAAAATGAATACCACAGGTGCCTTTATTTTTTCCTTTGTGTGTCTGTCAGATACCCTTCACAGAGGTATTCAGAGTGCATGATTTTTAAGAACGACGCATACTACCGATGGAGGTGTGTAGGGTATAACAAAATTATGCAGAAATGTGGGCTTAATACTAAACAAAATTGGAGGACTTTATGAAAATAAGTAAGCTAAACCGTCGAGATCTATCCCCCCGATAAAAAACCTGACCTCATTTTGGTGTAATATATGCTCATGCACGCATGTTTTCTTCGTACATACGGTAGACAGACATCATGTGTTCAGCAGACTACATTGTGTTGCCTAGCAACAGTGGTAAATCTATAGCGGAGTTTCGCAAATAGAGAAAAATGGCAATGGACGCTTCTGACTGCTGATGGTGGCTACCGGGCAATATAGACTGGATCCCCGCGTCCCTCTATATGGCCGCAATCTTGATAAAAATGGCGGACCCAAAAGAGGGAAGACATGAGGATCCAGTCCACCGGGCAATACTTCAATGACATTGTCATGCAAAAGCATGTTATTTTCGTGGCATCATAATTTTCATTAGCACCCTTGTTTTTGGGCCTGCCTCATCCAATTTAGATGGTATTTTATGAGTTATAACTACTTGTAGTGGTTCCATGGTCCAAGTTATTATGAGCTATATATAAGCTGCACGGAAGAGGGTTTGCTGGTGCAAGTTACTGGATCGTGGATAATGGGCACAATACTAGGATAAATATTCATGAACATTGTGTATGTGATACATTTTGTGGCTAATAATATATGTTGAAATGACTAAAAAGGTGTGCAATGACAACATCCAAGGATGGGACAATTAAAAGGCAAAAGAAACAACACAATAACATGGGGACCGACGTTTCGGAATGCTAAAACAATTCCTTTAACTAGGTATAGGACAAGTTAAAAAACACAACTGTCTCTGACCAGCATAGACTAACAAATGATGCACTGTATTACAGAAGTAATGGGAGTGGGTTAAAAAATTGGATTATTGATATAATACAATAGGAGGAGATCAGAATAATGGTGTGTATAAACTGGAGAGGGTGGATTAAACTAGGTGAGGTCAACCATGCAGAGAGGATTTATAACAAGTATTGTATGGAGGGTATAGGGCCAGCATAGCATATAATAATAATAATATATGGTTTAAGTGTGCTTGATACATTGTACAATCCTAATTGGTTAATAAAGGGTTTAATGCAAGTTAAATGCCAATGTCTAAATAGGGTTTAATGAAAAAGTATAATTAATGGTTTATACAAAGTGCTAAATAGGATTTTAATGCCAAATTTTAAATAAAACATGGTCTAATGCAAAGGTCTATAATAGTGATTAGCTTAGGGTTGAACGGAAAAAGTACAAGCATGATAAATGTTGTAACCCAAGATTGGTGAAAATGTTGTTCATCATTTTTATTATTTAATAATGCTTTCTTTATTGAGGGTAATATGCTTCAGTGACTTGCACTGCTTTCTAAGCAGGCCCTCATTTCGATACATAAATAAATACATCAAAATAACAAATAACAGTGTTTAAATATACAAATTATAATACAAATTATCCCCTTGTGCAAATGGTACTGTTATTTTTCGCCATCTTCCTTTTGATTAGGGGAGGTATAAATTCTGTAAAAGCCAATATTTTCGCGTAAAGATATTTTCGCGCATTTTGATATCATAGACATTTCGCGAATTGTTTTTTTCACGGTTGACCTTATGGATGCACTGCATGAATGTTGAAAACAATATTTTCGCTTGTTATAATTTTTGCGGGAAAATATTTTGCGCGAAAAGCGCGAAATAAAAACCACCGCGAAAATATTAGCTTTTACAGTAGCCAATTCATTATCCACCTCTGTGGAAACCCTATATCATCAACTGTTCTGTCAAAACCTTATATCTCCTTCTGGCCCTTTAGCATAATGTATAAGTAATACTTCCTATATTAACCTCTTTGGCAGTCTGCTTTAAACATGTTCAAGGGCCAAAAGCACATCTGTCAAAACCTTGTAAATACTCACACATTTATACTGTCTGAACATGTCTAAAGCAACACTTTCTATGTACAAATGTATAACCATTGGGCAGTTTTCCTTTATACACGCTGAAGGGCCAGAAAAGCATACAAGATTTTGACAAAACAGCGACGATATATATATGTATTTTTTGACTGGTTTCATATTTAAACCCTTGGGGAAGAATAGATATTGAATGAAGAAAACTTAGCGCATGTTGAAGCGGCCGATGATTGCATTCCACAGTGAGTAGACAATTTTATCTAAATTTCTGCTCGATTTATTCCATAAGATGAAAAAGAAATGATCTCAACATGTCATGTTTGTTTTGGCTATAGGATTATCACTGTTTCATGTTCTGAGCAATATTCATGAATTCGCAAAGTTTGACTTAATTGCTTTTTTCGTAGTAACCATGGTAGCGATGTCTCCTGAATATTCAAATTTCCATATATTCGCAAGTATACGAGGTCGTTTCACCTGAGCTTTAACCCTAACCCTACCATATACCACAAAATACCACGACTGGGCAAGTTGGTACCACCCGGCATTGAAGTTT
The DNA here is from genome assembly GCA_035610835.1 of Ophiura sarsii. Lineage (NCBI taxonomy): Eukaryota > Metazoa > Echinodermata > Ophiuroidea > Amphilepidida > Ophiuridae > Ophiura > Ophiura sarsii. Next base: position 6,864,382 of record CM069454.1, on the reverse strand, counting down.
TTTGATGAAAAAATGGACCCTGGCTGTATACGAGGCAAAATATACTGAGCCAAGTAGCCTTGACAGCCGTGGTGTAGTAGAATGGAGATGGGCTCTGGTGCTTGAGGTCCATGGTTGAAATCCCGGTGGGGTGTGTGGGGGGGGGGGGGGGGGGATATATTGGTCAAAATTTTCCACATTGAAAAAAAATCTGAAAAAGGGGAGGGGGGGGGGGGGCGGGTAGAGTTAGGGTTAGCGGGGCAATTTGACTCCTCATTGCACTCTGATATCCATTAAAACATAGTAAGTGTCATAGGTAGATTACTACAGATGTAAAGGGCCTTTTATTTCTTCAATAGTTGTTCAAAGAAGTGCACACCATAGAGATGTTGATACTGGTAGATTTATAGTAGATTTATTCAAATTAGTTATCAGTCTGAAAGTGAGATCACCGAGGCAAAATAATTTTTCAACCCCTCCTTGTACCCCTACCTCCTCAATTAATTTTCTCCCATAGCGCGCTTCTGATTCGGCACACTATGTGTACATAATCATATCATGTCTTAGCATATCATATCTTAGGCCCAACAAAAAAAATTGTGTGATTGTCCTCGCCTGCCCGACCCTTATAATCAATCCGACCCAAAATCTTTTTTTTTTGATTTTTTTTGATCTTTTTTTAAAATTGTTGACAATTTCATTTTTGTTTACATATATTAGTCATTTTTTTCATATTTTTTTACAAGTGTTGAGAAAATAAAAATACTCATCAAAATATTAAAGATTTTGTTCCCAGTTTTGGTTACCACAACAAGTACATATCATTTTAGTTTTGGTACCTGAAAAAAGGGCAAGTGAGAAAGAAAAAAAATCCAGACCGACCTTCCCAACTTTTTAAATGTGATCTATGGACAATCAAACAATTTTTTGTGTGGCCTTAGCAGGCAGCCGGCAGGCCAGGGTTTATTTTGAGCTGCTTGTTGGATGCTTGGTATGTCATCCATGTCACCTTTGCGTATCGGTTCAATTCTTCTGATGTGTCTGCAAACTGACAACGGTAGCAGTCAGGTAGGAGTCAAAAAGTCATGAACGAAGTGGCGTTGGTGTATCTGTATAGTGTACAGTAACACAAACGTGAAGAGTGTTCAATGTACACATGTATGCGTGGTATTGCTTGCTACACGATGTAATGAAGATATGAAACATTTTCTGCCACTGGTTTTAAATATATTACGCACTCTTTTTATATAGATTATTAGATGAAATTGAAATGAATTGTCTTTAACAAAGAATTAAATAGCTCATTTATATTTTCTTCTAACTGTTTTGTTAATTTGTTAAATTTGGTTTATTTCTAATTGAAAATCTGCCATTTCTATAACATCTCGACATTTCAAAACAGGACTGTTCGAATACCACCAAACAAGAAAACCCGAAGGATAATTGACATAGTTTTGGCATTATCTCATTCTCCATAATTATATATTTTGCAGATTTGGCCCATTTAACCATTCTATTGAGTATCACTAACTTTTGAATAGAATGCCAAGAGGTTATCCTTGTAGGTACACAGCAGGGGTTAAAATACCTTTTTGGCTATGAGGGCTATTTTGAGCAAATTCTGCCAAAAATTGCCCCCTTTAGTACATTTTACCATAGGCCAATATTTTCTAAGGGGGCTATTTTGTGAAAACTGGGGGCTAATCGCCCTTCGCCCCCCGTGTATTTTGAGCACTGGTACACAGTCATAGGAGTTTCCATTTGATTTCCTCTCCGTTTAGACAATACTGTAAACATGGAAATTTTCGAGCTACATTAATTTTCACGCTTTTCGCGCTCCAAGCAGCTACCGCGAAAATAAAAACATGCGAACATATTTATTTTGTGTATTATGTAATGAACTTTCAAATCGCAAATTTAAAAACAAGCGAAATGCAAATAGCAGACTAATACAGTCATCAAGTCGGCAAAGTCACACAAGCATGGATTAGTCTTTCAGTTGTTGGCTGTTCGAGATATCGATGAGTTTGATGAATCTTCTAAAGGCCACAATATAGTAATCTCTTCTCATTCCGGTTCAGTATCACAGTTTCCTTGCATTTATTTATATCCATTTTGAAATCTAGTCAGGCAAATTGTTACGCTACATGTACAGCAATTGGCTACAGCAAGTAGCAGCATTTAGTCACATTTTGTATTTATGTAAAGCTGTCTGTTATTTATAAACTCATCAATCATGACTACAAATTGGTGGTAAATATGTACATGCATTACTGTCATTCACAGTGCATTGACTTGGATGGAATCTGTATGAAGGGTGCATGAACTTTTACTTGACTAATGACCTGGTGGCAGTCTGGTTATCTAATGATTTAAAATTAGGATACAACAAGATAGGACTAGTAATAGTTGTTAGACTCGGACTCGAATGTATGTAGCATTCGATTCGTGTTAGAAAACCTCAATCATAGAAAAAAGGTGTTCGAACACTGACCCTTATTGCCATGCTTATTGGACCATAACAGGCACGCTATTTGAGTCACGTGAAAATCAAACCTTGTTTCTGGTAGCCTGAAGTATCCCCTTACTCATATCCCTCCCCCTTCCCCATCGATCAATGTTGCGAGGCCCTGTGTTGATGGTGGGTAAATTGTGGGATTCAACATTGATCAGGGGGGAAGGGGGAATACTTTACATTACACCTATAAAGTGTTCGAACACTTTTTTCTAACATTGCTGTTCACAATATATGTTCACCTAGAAGTCCAAAGCCAAAGAGTTAAATACACTGAGCCAAAAAAGAAACTTATAAAATAAAAGAAACTTATAAAATTTTAACAGATCACTAAATAAAATTCTGTGCATGAAAATGTACCAAATTTGGATACAATATTACTGCGATTTTTTTTATAAGTTTCTTTTTTGGCTCAGTGTAGATGTGGTTGTTGTTGTTGTTGTTGTTGTTTTGAAATGAACTCCTTTGATCCATTCCTAAAACTTGCTCTCTTGGTCAAAGTTTTCTTAGTCAAAGTTTTTGGGAGAGTCCTAAACTAAATTGCTCATACCCTTAATAATATTTATAATCTAAATAGAAATATAGACAATGAATGATTGCAAACTAATTTTTCTTGAACCAAGAAACTTATAAACAGTTGGCAAGGGTCAATGAGGCAAGACAGTCTTGGTATTCCAGGAATCATGGGGTTTGTCGATTTAGCGAGTTATAAATGGGCGAGTTATGAATGGGCGAGTTGCAAGTGGGCGAGTTGGGCGAGTTGTCGTAATGGGTTAGCTTTGATTCATTGGGTCTATCATTTTGTGAGTTACAAATGGGTGAGTAGAGAATCACAGGGTTTGTAATTAAATGAGGTGTGATAGAATTGTGGTTTTCTTTAATACAGAAGTTCTGTTGGTTAAAATTATGATTGTCAGACACACATTGTAACGCTTGATTTACATATCTTATTTTTTAATAATTATCCTTGTCGTAACTCATTGCCTTATTCTGAGTGTATACCTCACTCATTTCATGATCCACATTTAGATTACCCCTCCAGGGTCTTGGCAAGAACAGCAGACTATTTGCCTAGCTTATTATCTTAATCAGTAGGGGGGTCTTGAATCCATGAAAGCAAAATATCATTGACCTCTTCAGCCACGACGTTGACCCCTGTGGAGTTCAACTGAGCTTGACCTCCATCTGCAGGCTATCAACATGTGCCTCCAGTGTTGCCATTCCTAAAGCTAAATGGTACAATTGGGCTACTATTGATCCTTGCGCTGAGGCCAAAAACATGGGTGCCACTGCTGTGGTTTGCCAAAGGATGGGCTCGCCAAAATTGGGCTTCTTTTGGTCGTTGGCTGTGGCGCAGGAGATGGCCTTTGGTGAATTATTCAGTTATGAGTCAAAGAAGATTTTAAAAACACAACCACAATGCATTGCGTTTTTGCAAAATGCCCTAATTCTGGTCTCCAATTTGTCTCGGTTCCCATAGACACATGCACACAATCATGGCTTCATAGCGCGTTCATAGTCGGAGCTCTTAGTCTTAGGTTCTAGTTTGCATCAGTGTTGCTTTTTCTTATTTCTAAAACTTATAAGGTCGACAAATGCATCGTGTGAAAAAACCCCGTTAGTTGGCTGGCGTTAGGGCAATGTATTGTGGGAAGACCTTATAATCTTCTTTGGTTATGAGTACCAGTTATCAGTGTGAACTTCCCTGTTGCATTTGCTAACCTTGGCCAATAGGAATCTTCTTTTAGGGATTTTCTTCAAAAGTGTTTTGTTAAATGTTATCTGACAGGTTTGACCCTATTTCAGGACACGGTTTGTTTTTATATGTGACAGGTCAAAGTACTATACCACTGTGGCATCATAATACTAGATCCTACTTATTATTTGGTAGACAAACTGGGGTTGTGAGTGATCAATGATAAGGGCTATTTATCAAGTTAGCATAATCCAGAAGTCAATTTGAAGTAGTGAGTATTGATATAGGCCTAATCAATGAAAGGGATAATGTCATAATTTTTGCCAACTTTAGCACCAACGAAGGTCTCGATTCATAACTGAAGTTAGGCAGAGAATGTTTGAAATTGGAGAATTTCTTGCTGTTCAAATGAAAGCTGAACATGATTTGCTGAAACTATCCCCACCTATGGAACATTCTTAGAAAAGTAGCCCTAACTCCTCGGGCTTGTTCTTGGGAATAAAACAATCATATTTATAACTGAAGTTAGGCAGAGAATGTTTGAAATTTGAGAATTTCGTACCGTACAAATGAAAGCTGAACACAATTTGCTGAAACTATCCCCACCTATGGAACATTCTTAGAAAAGTAGCCCTAACTCCTCGGGCTTGTTCTTGGGAATAAAACTATCGTGGGAGGGGCTGGGGGGGGGGGGGTGGGTAGTCCCAATAGTGACCTGTCCTAGGTAGCTGGGTCACAAAACTCCCTATTGACTGTTCACGTAATTCGAAATTCACATTGAGTGTCAGCACTGCCGATTTTTCACCTCAATATTTTTCTCTAAAATAAGGATGCTTGATCAAAATTAATTAACTCAATGTATTACTATAGAGTTCTAGGAACAACATGTGAGTGTATTTTGATTGATTCAAATTATATTTGATGTGAAAATCTTGAATTAGAAATGTGATTTTCGGGATGTCGTGTGTCTATTATAGAGGGTGTTGTGGCTATAGTATAGTGAAGCATGAACGACAGTATAGCCACCATTGGGTCTAGGGGGTGGGGTGGGGTGAACCCTGGCCGCCAGAGTGGACGTCCGGCACTTATTGCGCCACAGAGTCAGCTTGAGAATCTTAACATTTTCTTCACCATTTGATAGCCAGTCTGATCGAGATAGGGAAAGCGTGCACTACCAGCAACTATACTCCCTGTCATAGTCCCTTGGGCATAATTCGTGTTATTTCACGCGAGCATATTTTGTTGTTGTTTGCGGGGCGCGGCGTCAAAATGCTTGACAGGCGAGAACAAGGTCACGCGCCGTCAATCACGGCGTGTGACGATTTCACAATTGACCAATTAGGATGCGCGATTATTTTTTTTAAAATCTTTTATTGTTTGTTACTATCATTTTACATGGTTTCATCATGTTTACATTTCATAATATCGATACATGTATAACACATTTTCATATGCTTTTCAGCATGTTTACATTGCATATCAATTTACTTTCCAGCATTTTTATATGCTTTTCGGCATGTTTACATTCGTAATTTTCACATTTCATGTCAAAATACATATTTTTCACATTTCATTGTTCATGCCTACAAATACATATACTTTTCACATTTTCATATGCTTTTAAGCATGTTTTCCTTGCATATCATGTATAGCACAATTTCATATGCTTTTCAAGCATGTTTCCATTGCATATCATTACATGTTAACACATTTTCATATGCTTTTCAGCCTTTTTACATTTTCATGTTTACATTCATGTTCACATGTTTACATTACATATCAGCATTTTTACATGTTCATGTTTACATTTTTCACATTTCACATATTTACATTACTTGCCTGTCATATGCTTTTCAGTATGATTACATTGCCTATCATGTATAGCACATTTTCATATGCTTTTCAGCATGTTTGTATATATGCTTTTCATTCACATAATTTTCATAGTTTCAATCGCATGTATAACACATTTTCATATGCTTTTCAGGTTTACATTGCATACCATTACATAACACATATGCATTTCGGCATATTTACATTCATGTTCACATAATTTTTACATTTCATGTTTACATTTCATGTTTACATTTCATGTTTACATTTCATGTTTACATTTCATGTTTACATTTCATGTTTACATTTCATGTTTACATTTCATATTAATTACGGCATCTTTACATTCATGTTCACATAATTTTTACATTTCATGTTTACATTTCATGTTTACATTTCATGTTTACATTTCATGTTTACATTTCATGTTTACATTTCATATTAGTTACATGTATAACACATTTTCATATGCTTTTCATCATGTTTACATTTTTGGCTTTTCAGCATGTTCATTTCAACATTACACGGTATATCATGTTTACAATACATAGCATCATGTTCATGTTTAGATTGTTGTAAATCTTCTTTCATTTTTTAGATCAATTCTTCCAGAGTTTTCTAATTTTAAGTTCTAAATATAAGACACTTAGTAAATCAGGATGTTTTCCATATCTGTACTTACTAATAGTTGATTTGGCAACACTAATACACGTATTGACGATATTAGTGTTCTTGTTATTATCCTCATGGTAGCCAAACAATACATCTTTTTGCAATATCTTTATGTCTAGATTATACTGTCTAGATTATACTGATGCGCGATTATTGTTTTAAAGGGACTGGTATGCAGTTCCGTGTTTACGCACATTCGCACCTACGCAATTCGCACCTACGCAATTCGCACCTACGCACACACATACGCAACTCACAATATACGCATGATTTGATGGAATTATGTCCAAGGCATTATGACAGGGAGTACAGCAGAGTAGTGATTTATTGTGTTAGGTTAGGGTTAAGCAAGTGAATAGTAGTTACCTAATAGGATTCTAGCAAAATTCTACACAAGAACAATTATGGCTTTTCAAGTTGCAGATTTCTGCAAAAAGTTAAGAATCTAAACTTCTCCCAAGATTTTGCAAATTTGAAGACCGGTTTCCCATTGAAATTAGATGAACTGTGAATGAGAAACTATTGAAATCCAAGTTGGTATAACGGTGAATGGTCTAGTCTGAGAATGCAGTAACTTGATAAATACAAATTGATCTTCCGACCCTACCTGCTGTCACACGCAATGTTTACCATACAGTGGATGTAAGAAGCCCAATCTGACTGTGTTACAGGATCATAAGTGCAGGGATGGGATTTTTCCGGAAATTAGGCCATAAAAAAAAAAAATCCGGATAGGAAAAACAAACAAAAAAGTTTATTTTTAAAAATATTTTTTTTGCATTTCCGGAATCGGATGATGATATTTCAGCATAAAAAGAGTCAAACATGTTTTTTAGGGGGGGGGGGGGGGGGGGTGATACTCTATATCCCTGGACCCCCGGCCGTGAGGTGCGAGAGCTCCGCTCGCTACGCCTCACCCTTTTTTTCAGGAAATCTCTCAATCACTCAGTCACATCTCTGTAAGTGCTTTTAAAGATACATGTTGAGTGACTTAGGCTACACTTTTTGACACTTGTTGCCCTACCAGCTACAGAGCAACGAGCAAAGGATATGATATTTAGGATGTAATTGTGTCTAAGGATTGGACTTTTAGGCCAATATATCGGCAACACAGACTGTCTGATGTAAAGCTGTGCCAGTGAAGATGGTTGAATTGCTCGGTCAAGTTCACATCACAAATTATGTGCCATTTTCTACCTGTGTATAGCTCTGGGCACTTAAACCCTCCTTGTAGGGGGGGGGAGCATATCAATTGGCTTGGCCATATAGGTACATGTATGTACTGCAATCAAGACTCCCTTTTCATGCTTCATGGCTGTTTCATAAGACTCGCATTTGCCGCATGTTCCAGTTCTGCAAGCCCCCATTTCAACCAAAAATCACAAATGTGTACAAAACTTTAGTTCCATTTTGCCTATTAACCCTAATGCCCCCCCCCACCCCTGAGTACTAAAACATACCACTTCTAAGCCTATCTGGAAGCGCATGCGCAGATGGTTTTCGATGGCGTAATCAACCGAGCCATGATAGTTTTTATCTTATTCTGATACTGATAGTGATACAAAAATGCATGTGACACATAAATTGTGTACTTACGCCAATCAAAAAAACCAAACATATCTAGCGACCGGACCTTTTAAAAAAAAAGGACGTAGGCCCTCGTTTAGCGATAATCTTTACAAACCTTAATGAGGAGGAGGCCTCTTTAAACTGTTTTATTTTATTTTCATGATTCTGAGAGGTTTGGATACCACAAAAATTGTTGAAATGCATATAAGAAATGAACAAAGCTGTTACCATTTTGAAACACCTGAACGAAAAAGTTGTGACTGAAATAAAGAAAAGAGAATTGAACCAGACCCAGAATAGGAAGCGGTACAGGATGCTATAACATGTTTTTATTGTTTTTTGCCTATTGTCACATGGCAGTTTAATTGCCCTATTATGAAGAATGATTGATCAATTGTTGTTGGGAGTACTACATTAGACTGATTTGGTATTGTTCAGGACTTTTAACATAATGAGGATGCATTTTTCATGAGTATATGAATACAATATTTCCATGAAATTGTATAATTTTTTAAAATGCGACATGGGAAAAAATATCCGCATTTCAGAAAATCAGGGGAGGTGTATTTTTGTTGACTTTTTCCCGGTATTGAAAATAAGGAGTAGGTAGTGGCATTCACCCAAACAATATTAACACTTTCCACGCGGCAGGCGTCTGCAGACGACATTCCAAAATTGTACAAAATGTTTCAAAAATGTCAAAATAATTAAATTTCATTACCATATTTGGAATCACCATGAGAAATGCATTAAGTACAAAAATGCCTAGTATTGGTTCTAAAATCTTTGAGATACACTTTGAAAGCTGGGAAAGGTTTCAGAATAATCTGTTTTGGATGGTAAAACTAATAGCAGCGTGGAAAGTGTTAAGCCTAAAGCCAGCCACCAGTAAAATATAAAATGGTCTGATACATTTTGAATAGAAGTAACAGCAGTTTCACTAATAGTGATTATCAATTAGTGGCACATTTAGGTACATACCAGAAGACATTATGGTTCAAACCATTATCCTATCCTGATAATGGACCTGAGCCCAACCATTTACAAACAGATGTATTATTTCACTCTCCAGTATGCCCAATTAGAGAATAAAGGTATTGTTTTTAGACCGTACCCGTGTTATATTGTCTGACATAAATGCGGACGATAGTATTATTTTAAGTAGAACAACGATGCCGCAGACGGATTTGTTCTACACTTTAGACATTTATCAAAGAAATAAGTACATTTTATTGTCCACATTTAACAACTTTTACCCCTGCTAGGATCGAATAGCCCACAAACATTCCATCCAATCACATGCGATGAGTAAACCATGCGTAAGCGTCGCAGCGCCGGCATAAACGCATGAAAAGCGCTAAGACGCACTGCAGAAGTGCACGTTATGGAGCAAACCACTCATTGTGAAGGTCGGGCGCACTGTTAAAACGTAAGCCCCACCTCCCCGTGTTAAGTTGTCTCATCTAGATGTCGCCGATTTCTCTGAGAACCAATAAGATTGCTTACACTTTCTTAGCTGTTTAAGAATAAGATTTATTTGTGAAACTGTGTATCTTCCATTGGTTCTAATTAGCACATTGTATCTTTATTTTGGTATTTATTTTGGTGAACTGTAGACAGAAAGTTACGTCCAATTAACCCTCTTTTATAACCCTCTTTTCGTATTTCTTTTGTAAATTGACATCTACAAAATAAAAGGCGCTCTGTCTCTGCATTTAAAATATTATATTTTACTCTAAAGGTAAAGTCAATTTAATTTAATTGAGGGGTTAGAATCCCTTCAAGGATTTAGAATCCCTTCAAGGATTTAGAGTCCCTTCAAGGATTTAGAATCCCTTCATGGATTTAGAATTTTAGGGATGTATAGTGCATCATACGACTGACAGTGCATTAGGTTATACATATAGGGGTAGGGAAAATCTGTGGTCACATTATTTGCCTAACCCCCTATATAACATATGGGTAGGGAAAATCTGTGGTCACGTTATTTCCCTAACCCTATATAACGTACGGGTAGGGAAAATCTGTGGTCAAGTTATTTCCCTAACCCTGTATTACATAGAGGTGTAGGGAAAATCCATGATCACATTATTTCCCTAACCCTATGTAACATATACATTGTAAGGGTAGGGAAAATCTGTGATCACGTTATTGTGATCATATCCACCATTTGTTCGGTGATTGTCCTCCAATGCAGTAAAGAGCAGGAAGCTATTTTCTGTCAGCTGATGGTTTGGCAAGTAGGTTATTGACATTTGGCACATCATCAATATTTAGCTACATGAATGAATATGGCCAACAAAATGGTGTAGCCTACCACCACAAGTGAACTTAAAATGCACTGTTTTTAAAAAAAAAAATCCCTTTTTGGATAAAGTTGATTTACATTTGTACATTTGTATTCCCTGGTATGCATCAATTACATGGTACACAAATTTCTCGTTTTAAAGGGGCATTCAGAGATATATTTGGGCGTGCGCCCTCAATTTTCCTGGAAATTTCCTGGTTTTTTTGGCACCTACGTAATACTCCGCACTTTCTTTTCATTTTAGCCTGTTTTTGGCCTTTTTAGCCCGATTTCACGCACATTTTCAGTTTTTTCAGTTTTTTTCATGGGTTTTCATTCTCATGCCTGACTATACCATCTGAAACAGTTTACCTTAATTAGCTGTATGTCATTTCGATGTAGATGACATCAAAATTATCAGCATCACTCGCCACATAGATTGCTTCCACCAAAATATCTATCTAGCGCCATCATTCAACCCTTTTCCCGTAAGGCCCATCACCATTGATTTTTAGTTTCCCGTTGCCGCCCGCATCCGAAATTGAAAATTACAAAATATTTTATTATTTTATTTTTATTTAGGATTTTCACCTTTAAAATGACTTTCAATAAACTTACTTTCTGACTTTAATCATATCAGATAAGATGATGTACAAACATAGAACATGATTGCATTACTAAGTGGGTATCAAATTAATCATACTTGGAAAATAATCAAATGCAGAGTCCTCGATATGAGGGACTGAAAATTGGTTGCGACCGCAAAATAATTAAATTCGAAATAAAGAAAATAAAAGATAATTGATAATTAATAATTAAAAGCTACCTCGTCCCATTTCAAATTTCCCACTCCAACAGGAAACTAAAAATTAATTGTGACGGGCCTAAGTTATAACACTTCAGGGTTCCTATGCACCTTATCTAGTGAAACAATTTATTTTTTCCACAATTTATTTTTCTCGACAATCATTCAATGCCCCTTTAACTGTATGATGCACTTTATTCCATCAAAGACTTGATGCTTTGTTCGTACCTTAAATACACTATTTTCTATTTATTTTATCAAAATAATTGTCTATTTTTTCTCCAAAACACTAATTTAATCAAAATAATTATCTTAAATACACTTCCAAAATTTATCAAATTCATAGTATCTTTCTTAAATCAGCAAACTGATAAACCAACCCACAGACAGATTATTTCTCATTTAGTGACAACAAAATGTTGATTTTTGTTTGGATGGTTTGAACTTTTAGATCGAATGTTTAACCGATGAACACTGGGTCATTGACACTTGATTTTACAATGAGGATGCACCATGTAATAATTGCTTTCTCTCACTGGCTCACATTGAATAGTGTTTTAATATAAATGACACGCTCTGTCTGCTTGTTAATGCAGGTGTCAATTTGAATCTTGAACCTACCCTCCTCAAGCCTTCCCCTGTATTCACCTTTCCCTGTATTCACCTTCCCCTGTATTCACCTTCCACTGTATTCACCTTCCCCTGTATTCACCTTCCCCTGTATTCACCTTCCCCTGTATTCACCTTCCCCTGTATTCACCTTCCCCTGTATTCACCTTCCCCTGTATTCACCTTCCCCTGTATTCACCTTCCCCTGTATTCACCTTCCCCTGTATTCACCTTTCCCTGTATTCACCTTCCCCTGTATTCACCTTCCCCTGTATTCACCTTCCCCTGTATTCACCTTCCTTCAAGATAAAATAGGTCAAGATAAGCCTTTCCTGTAGTTGTTGGGTTGTTTGAAAACATTTCTCTAAATAAAAGCATCATTGAAATCTAACCAGGTCTGAGCAAACTGAGTTTTCTTCCTGGGAGCACAAAGTTTACTTTGAAAAAAAAATCCTTGGATCAGGGGTAGTGAACTAATTGTGTAAGATTACCTCAATTCTGGGACTGGGAGTGATGTTCACTGCCCTAGCACTTTTTGCAGCCTTATTAGGCTTATTTTAACCAAAATATGAAGACAACTACAATGCTAGGATTAACAGGATCGCTATTAACAGTGAAAAGCGTCACAAGATTTTACGGTATTCTATATGAAGCAGTCAATATGTTCAAACCCATTTCAGCAAACCTTGTGTATGCTATCTTCAGTAGATAGCAGGACTATTCTATAGTTCAGTCAGTTCCAAATGGGCGAAATCTGTTTACAGCAGCGAATTAATTCACTATGAAACGCCACTAGTTCAAGTGCGTTGCTGTGGCTATGCATGCATGCGACGTCAGCCATTCTACAATAAAGTAATTGACAATTATCATGACAAAAAAATTCCCTCTTGTGTAATTTGAAAACTGATAATGTGTTCATTATCTTCTATAAGATATTCAACTTGGTCTCTCTTAACACTCAGAAACCAACAAATGTTGTAACTTTCTCCATTCAATGCACTCACATATCACAATGGACCAACCACAATTTAAGAGATCCTGGTCGAAAGATGTCAGCCCTAAAACAGAGGGGAAAACCCTATAGATAACAATGAACACATGCTGAAACCCACAATTGATGTAACTTCCTTAACAGATTAATAACACAGTCCAGTCATAATTCATAAATCCAGGACAAGCTATGAAAGTGGTTGAAACCTCTCCGGAAATAAAGACACCCGCAGAAGTTGTTAATTTCTCCCCACAATTTCCTCAACAGATGCAGAACACAGACCAACCACATTTCATGGTCTAGAGATGACACAGTAGAAAACATATAGAGAAACTTTCTTCACACACAGAGGAAATGTTGTAAGTTTCTATCACAGATCCAGGACGCAAGTTGACAGCCCTCTGAACCAAAGGGGCTACCTCAGTTCATACAGAAACCAACAAATGTTGTAACTTCTCCCTTCAATTTCCTCCATAGATCCACAACACAGACCAACCACAATTCAAAGATCGCGGTCGAGAGACGACAGAACGGAAAAACAGAGGGAGAAACTCCAAAGGAAACTTCGGGAGAGGGAGAGGAACAAAGACAGTAGTTACGGCTCGTTGACACCGAGTCCGCAGACCTCGCCCAGGAGCAGTTTGAATAGTAATACTCTAAAAGGTCAAGAAAATGGTGCTAGAATGATGAACAGTAGTAGACAATCGAAGAAAAGGCATAATAGCAGGGAAAAGATAGAGGAACATGAAGGTAGGTGTACGCATCAAAGTTGAGATGAGAATGAACACTTGCCGGAGTTGATTGTTGTCACTAATACTAATAGTTCAGCTCCAAATTAGAGAAGCCTCCTTATAGTACATGTAGGGTATGAATACAGGAAGACACGGGTCAAGGACATTGAATAACATATGCGTCACATATGCGTGACATGTGCGTTTTACCAAAACAGCCTGCATGTGGCCGTGAGTGCGTATGCTTGGATAACTTGTGCTCGCATAGAGATAAAAAACAAATATTTCTTGCCAATTTGGAACCGATTAAAGTATAGCTGTCATTGATTGATGTCCATGGTGGTGTAAACAGTTTTAACTGCAATGACCAGCAAGGTTCCCTCCAAAAATTAAGCTTCTGTCAATGTGGGCACTCTGTGACAAAAAATGTCCATAGAGCATGTCAATTCGCTGGGCTGATTAGCTTAAGCATTATTTTATGGTCCTACTCTGATGAAGAGCATGTATAAGAAGTATACAAGGGAATAAGAGGCTATTACTTACAGCATACAGCCTTCTATCTATCTATAACTCTTACGTCACTACACCTTACAAAAACATATAGCTAGGAACCATATCCATGCGCATGCTACAGCATTGATGGCATCGATTGGATGACGTAATCGTCTGAGCTGATATGTGGGTACGAAAACGATGCCCGGGCAAGCGTTGAGGGCTTAGGTCAGTGTGTAGGGACTTGGCGCTAGCGTGCGGATGGTCCGGGACAGAGGTTTGGCAGCAGTTTGTCGGGTAACAAGTACATACTTTGTCCCCTCTTCCCGATCCACATGAAAACATAGCTGTGGTAGTTAGGGTTAAGCTTTATAATACAATTACAATTGCAATTAAGATTACAAAAAGGATTATTTTTCTGAATGTAGGGCAAATCAAGTTTTTCAAAATGACCCTGCTCCATTTGATTTCAAATTTACTTTAACTATTTTAGTATTAGGGGCTGTAATTTGTAATATGGAATCGTTTAGATACAGATAAAGATGTCAAATTTGTCTTATTGATTTTGAAGTATAATATCAAGAATGGGACATCTGTATCATATTGGGACTGATGTAATCATTTACAGATGAGATACAAATGATTTGTTATCAGAAAAATAGATATTCTTTAAGTGTTATTAACAGATTTTTTCTTCTTTTTTTTCTTCAAAATTTTCCACGTATGATTTTATTAACCCTAACCATCCTCAATGCCGCAAATGTCCACGGTAAAGTCTATCTGTGCCAGCTGGCGTGGCACTTTTTCGATGAAATAATGGCCCCAGGCTACATAGTCATGGTTGGCCCCCGTGGTGCACTTGTAGAGCGTTCGTCTCGCAACCGAGAGGTTGTGGGTTCGAGCCCTGGTGGCGGCGCCACCAGGGCTGCCACCAGCCAAAGTCAAAATATGACTTACGAGGTTAGGGTTAATACATACTGCTACATTTTATACTTCACCACATCAAACTATTAGGCGACCCCCCCCCCCCTAAGTATTATGTAGGTGCAAAAAACCTGATTTCCAGGAAATTTGAGGGCGCACCCTCATGTATAGATCTCTCAGTGCCCCCTTAACATGCAACCCAATAACAAGTGGCACATCAATTATGAAGCATAAAATGCAATCGGATCAATTATGGTTGATTGAAACATATTGAAATGAACATCCCCAATTAGCACTGTTCAAAGAATCGTGTAAATAAAGGAAATTGCTTCCAATGCACCGTTGTAATAAGCTTCTATGGTTCATGTTATTATCTCCTTCTCACGATATAGGTCACCAGGGGCGACCTATTTGTTTGTCTAAGGTGAATTGAAATTCATGGAATTACGCATTGTTTCTTGATCTATTGTAAATAGGGCAAAGTAGTGGGCAATATCATCAACCCTTACTATGCTAGGGGCAATACAGCTACATGTAATTATACAGCAATTTAAAATTAAAAAAATTCATTCCAAAATTTTGTAATTTTCATCATAGTTAACCCATACCTTCCTCATCACTACAAATCACTACACTGTGTATGTTCGTAGCACCCCAGTCTATATAGTGGCGCTATCAGACAGGCTATCACATGCGTAGAAGGCATTTACTAAATGGTGGACAATTTGACTGTGAATCTTACTAGATATTATTTACAAAATACAGAATCTATGGTGTTTTAATTAAAATTAATAAAAAAAAGTGGGCATCGTCAAAATTGCATATTTACGTTTCTAATCGTTTATCTTTGTTATATCAACTGATTTATACGAACAATATTTGAAAATACATTTAACCATATTTTTGAAAAGGAATCAGAGCTTACTGAACATGGATATCAATAGTAAAAGGCATTTAAAACATTTGGTATTGCAGCGCCCTCTATTGCTCAAATGTGTCAGATTGGCTGAATTAAGCCACTGGTGGAATGAGTAGATGCCTGGGGCTTTAAGATTTCCCTAGCTGACTCCATGGTTCAATTAGATAGTGGTCGGACTGCTACGCAGACGACCCAGGTTTGATTACCACGTGGCTTGGATGAACCTTTCCCCTAATTAGACCATATTTTCTACGCTGTCAGTTTGATTCCCAAAAATACACCTTTGGAGTTAAAGGATCATTGTGGACTGGGTTCTACCCAGACGTACTTCATCTAATTCTGTGCAGTGACATCACAGTGTATTCCAATGACACATTTGTCATTATAATGTATCTATAGGCAAAAGTACCCATCAAAGATAAATCCCTGCACTTGTGGGTAAATGCAGCGTTGATTAATTCATATTGATGTCAATGCACAGAGTTTATGAATTAAGTATACAGGGTGTATCAGAAAGAACTGTACCATGTTTCTAAAATATATCAAAAATACAAAATGATTATTGTTTTAAATTTAAACACCCGCAATATAAAGGTGAACATGTTTCCTATATTATATGTTAATTTCATTGAGATATCTCTTTTTGTTCTCGTGTGGCAAGACAATATCGAAAATCGATGAAAAACGTATTTTCAATTTCAATCAATCCTCTCTACCACTTTAATACCCAACATCTCAAACAATGTAGCCCACACCGTATAAGCAATATTCAAAGCTCCCGCCAAAGAAAAGAAAGTTAAAACCACTCAAGCAGAACAAATCCTGGTTTATTTTTCGGATTAAAAATCAGAATTTATCTCCAAATTTCACCCACAAAAGTATGCAAATAATAAATAGTTACAAGTGATGTGAAAAGTGAAAAGGCGACTAAAAATAAACCCTGTCCTATGGACAGATGGATATCTCAGGTAGGATTAGTAATTTCACAGATTTTTAAATTGATTATTTCGACCAAAATTGAAATCTGCCATCTTTACCAGAAAGTCTGTATTTTCCATCAGAACTGTCCGATTTTCAAAATTTAAAATTCTTATGAAAGCTAGGCCTTTGCGCAAGATAAATGTGAAAACGGTTTGAACAATATCAATCGAATTCATACCGTAATAAATCATATTGTCTCGGTACAGTTCTTTCTGATACACCCTGTATCCTTATAATGTTATCTTTCATTGTCTTCTCTTGTGGTATGATTTGATGCATCACAAGTGTTCTAAAAATCAGCAAACAATTTGATTTTTAGCCAATCATTATTGTATATTTTGATTGGAGATATAGGGTGAGTGTTTGTACTTTAGCATTCTCATTCATTTTTCACATCCATGTTACTTGCTTTTTAATAGAGCGTGACCCCAAATAGCCCAAAAGAAGCTTGAATTGAGCGTAAAAACCAATTTTGGAATACAAATGCATAGGGTACTCAGAGCCTGTTATAACGCGGCCTAGAAAAATTAGCCAGGGCCTGTAACTTGAATGCAAACCGCATTGTTTGAAATCATAAGAAACTTTCTTTGTGATTTGACAATAGAGACATAAATGTCAAATAACAAAAAACACTGTGGAGTCAGTAAATGTCAAAAAACACCTAGCTCTCATTCCGCTCAGGAAATTAGGTTGCATTATCTGCATGCACGTGCTGCCTAAAAATAGCTCACTCTTTGAAAACAATGATGCCAATTTTTGGTTTCTATGGGCCCAGGATGATTGTTGGTTTCTATGGGCCCAGGATGAAGCAATGGCTATTGTTCTTCTAGAGCGCATTATGCATAATGATTTCATTACTATATAGCCTGCTACGCTCAGGGTCCTAGACTATCTTTGAGAATCCCTACCATTTGGGCTATAGCTCACCAATACAATTTTTTTTTAACATTTTCAAATATTAAATATTTGTTTCTCTTATTTGATTAACGTGTTCAATTTTTTTTAAATGTCATTGTTTTTCTTTTCAAAATATAAAAATAAAAACAAATGTTTAAAACATTTAAAATTGTAAGTTCGCCCCAAAAATGTGTTGGTCTGTCTTGCTTGAAGAATTTCTTTTTTTTCTTCTCCGGCCTAGGCCGTGTGGAAAATAGGAAGACATGAGGATTGTGTCTAAGTATTTCCCTGGGTCAGTCTGGTTTACAAGGAGGGCTACATATTTTCCCAGGATGTGGCTAGGCCATTATGTTTGCCTATTTACACACGATATAAACATATTTAGACATGGCAGAACTCATTGTATGTTAAGAAGATTTACATGACTTGTATTATGTCTAAATTTATAAAACAAAAATGGTTGTGTTTTTCAAAGTTCTGTAGATCACGATCAATTTAAAAGATATATCTTGGACTAGGGATCAACCGATGTGACATTTACCTTCCGATACGATAACCGATAATTAATTTTATAATGTTAGCCGATATCTGATCCGATCCGATACTTTTATTGAGTCCTTCAAAAATAGAAAATCACTTAAAAATATAGTGGGGGATCGACTCAAAAAGGTTATAATTAATGGAGAAAAACAAGGATTACATAATGTACATTAGCAAATAGTAAATAATGGAATAATGGAAAAAAATGTATTCAAAGGAACTGAAAATGCATATTTGACAGACAAGTTTTGGCATAAAAAGCCAATGTTGTTGTTTTCATTGGCAAGCAATATGGGTGGCAAGGACAATTTTCTACCGATTCCGATATTTGTCCAATATGTCTAAATATCGGGCGATCCGATATTCGATCTGATAACTGATTGATCCCTATCTGGAACATGTTATTATTTAGCTTAATGTAGATGTACTTAAAAATAATAAATTGATTATAGTCTGTCTAGACTTAGTATCATTCACACACCCACACAAACATCCAGTTGAAAACAATTTGATTTTTACCAATATCATATCTTGAAAGATAGCAGTCATAAGTTCAACTATGTGATGCAGAGGTTTGGGAGTTTGACTAGATCAAATTAAATTTCAGTACTTTGTGGAGCATAGTGGATGTCGCTAAAAGCTATCTTTAATTCCTCCAACCGCCCTCTCCCCGAGGACGCCTCCTTGTTTTCCCCCCAGAATGAGATTAGGGGGCACGTGCCCCCCCATCCGTGAAAGTGGTGGGACACCATGTGCACTGTGCCCCCCTAGAATTTTGTGGCTGAACTCCTTTAATCGAGCTCCACAACATTTTTTACCCCAAAATAATTGAGAAGATTGACTTTTAGTGTCAAAAATACATGAAATTCTCTTAAACTGCAAGCAATTTTGCATTAAAACCAAAAAAAATGCGCGCGCTTCGCGCGCATTTGTAAAATTTTCCTTGCCAATTTTTCCCTCCACGAAACAGCCTTTGGTCCCATTTTTATGCTGGTGGTGCTGCCACTGATTGAGAGTATCAATGTCCTTCTTAGGTTGTAGCTGAGACGACTTCATTTATTACATTATAATTATTCCCAACCCCCATCAGTTCACATTTGCAATAATCTCTCAAGTAGATTATCATACCAAGCAAAAGTCTAACAGATCGTATTTTGCCCCTTCACTCATGGATATACCAAATATAGTTCTCCCAGTCCCCATCTAGGCAACCGCATTTACGTGATAAAAACTGGCAACATCCTCTAAATTTTCTTGTGTCAACCCTGATAGACGTTTGTTCGCCGAGTGGGTAAGATTGACCAAGTATTTGAGCCCTTAAGTAAGGCTCAGTTATCAATAATGTCAAGCATATTGTTTAGCATATAGATCGTAATTCATCTGAGATGTTTTGGTAAATTTCGTATTTTCAGAATACGAGATTTACAGCCCCTTTTTATTTTTGCTACGACGAGTTCGTTCAAAATTTCCATTCAAGATGGCGGCAAGTTAGTGTCGTCGAATTCGTCACCCATTGATCGGGACTGTCGAATTCTCTTCTATTGCTTCGGAGGCCGGTTATATTTTGTTATTGTATTATATATTATAAATGTTTATATATATATTTATATGACCTATGTGACTCCGATTTGTCCTTATGAATGCATGCATCTGATTAAAGATCCCGCATGTGAGTTGTTTCCCGACTTGATAAAATAAATAGTTTAATTCACGCCGAGGAACGACGGACATATTTTCATTACGTCTTATTGTTGTTATATAAAAAATAATAGACATACACGACGGGTATAAAACAGATTATTATATTGCTATTTGTTATTATACTGATTTAATTGATTCTTGATGAATGCATACAACGGATTATATAATAGTTTAATTCACGCCGAGGAACGACGGACATAACATATTATTGTTGTTATTATGATTAAATTGATTCTATGATGTTTCATTGTATTCTTTATTTATATCTCTATATACAGTTTCGACTGTCTTTCGATTTCGATTCGCTTAGCTTTTCGTTTCTCGCGTTCAACCTCACCCGACACGCTATTCTGATTCGTTTTCCGCATTAATATTTAGAGTCTTTCAGTGCAATTGAATCTCTGATTTCGTTACATTTCAATATTCATTCGCGCTCGTTTTTCCAAATTTCATCGCTAAATTCGCTTCGTTAGTTTACTACTCATAGTTTGGTTTCATTATCATAGTTTGGTTACTATAATTCGGGTTGTATATTGATATTAGTCCTCTACAACCTGATTGTCCTTTTGTGTTTATCATGATGGGGTTATGCCGATGCAAACTTCCCATTCCGGAGGGGGACCTCCACTCTTCTTGCTACATACATCGTAGATGTTCTAGAAAACACAAATGTAAATTGGACATGGATAAACCGAACGCATACTGGGAGGAGATTGAGTCATACTTGAGAGCAGCTGATGCTGTTATTTCCCCTCCCAAGACTAAATCTAAGAACAAGAGTAAGTCTGTTTCTAAACAGCATAGTAATAAACAGCTTAGTAATACTAATTCTATTTGTACTAACAATAGCAACTCTGAGAGGGTTGCAGGTGTTAGAGCGGCTTTTTCGAGTAGTGCCAATCTTTCGCCCGAGGGGACTCACCTCCCAAGTAAAGGTGACGGTGCAGGGATCGTGAGCAGTCAGGGAAGCTTTCTAGCTCCGCTGACGGCTACTAGTCATACCAGTTCTGATGGTGTGCAGATCCCCTCTCCCTGTTCCAATCAAACGAGCGAACAGGGGGAGAAATCCATTCCGGTAGTATCAGGAAACACCTCACGAGGGGGTGTTCTCCCTGCCGTTATGACGTTCAGTAACAGAAAAACAACCTCCCATGATGGTGACCGTGCTTATAATAGAGGTTGTTGTGTTTCCCCCCCCCGGAAATACTGGTGAGACTGTTACTGATGAGGGGAGCACGGAAAGGGGAGCTCCTGTAAATAGACAGGTGGTTCCACTTTCCACTCAGGCATGTGAATCTATACCATCAAACACGCACCCAGATCACATCCTGGCTCCACCGGGCGGTGTAATTTCCTCACGAGGCTATTATACTGCTCCTATTGTTGCTCTAGAGTCAGTTGTCGCACACCACCCCTCTTTACGGGGGGGTTTTGGTGCACAGCTACAGAGTAGGGGATCTCACCGGGGGGACCAGGGTACGCTATTTTATAGTAGTAACCTAGTCTCCTCCCCCAAAGACGCTTCTCGTACGGTAAATATTGACCCTCTTACCACAGATCCGGTCCGTATTGCCCAGAGTCGCGCCCCTGATTATCGCGCAAATATTTCCCCCCCGGAAATATCGGATATCAATCAGGGTATTTGTGACAAAGGTTCTTTAGAATCTATTATGTCACGATCCAGTGACAATAATCGCTATCCGAAAGCAAACTCGTCACGCACTGACTATCGAGATGATTATAGATCGAGTGGTCTCGCTTACCGTAATCCCTCTTTAGAGGATAACAGTGCAAGTCAAAGAGATGCATACAGGGGTACTCAAGGAGAGTTAAGCGATGCATACAGTAGACAAAGGAATTCACACGGGGGAGACTTTGACTATTATCCTGGCTCTTACCGCCAGACTATTCACCCTAATTATGGTCAGCAAGTAGCTACCACTTCAAGGGTCATTGAACGACCGACCATGGGATCGCTTGAGGATTATAACTCATTCTATCAATGGCAGCAGTTTAAGGCTTTTCAAGCTAGAGTTAATACTGAGGGAAATTCCCAACCAACTCTTACACAGCCACGGGCGAATCACAATGTCACACAACCCACGGCTGCCCGTACTAGTACTAGCAGTACTCAATCATCCCAGGTAGTCGCTACTACTGTCCCTTCTACTACTACTCCTACTACAGTCACAGACTTAGTCAGCGGAGACGAGGTAGAGGATATCATCGAAGAGGAAGACGATGATGATTATGGGAATTATGATGATGATGATGATGATGATGACCTGTCACAGGGTTCAGGTGAACATAACTCAGACGATGATCCTGACAACTCTGGTATTTTCCCGGCCAATGTCCTGATAAGGAAGGAAATTTCTGAGGATGAACCTTCTCCTTTTGGGTTTGCTTGGCAGTCAAACAAAATTAAGAGTATCTTCCAACGAAACAGAGTTGATCCTATCAACAGCTATGCAGCCAGTGCTATGGGACTGGCGCCCCCTGATGTTCCAGAGGAGTATTCCGGCGGATCTTTTTTCTTCGATAGCCTTAGTGAGCCGGCAGCGACGACTTCGACTCCTACTCTTTCTCTTCCCAACGAAATTTTCACGGAAATGTCGAAGGTTAGGAACAAGGACAAACTGACTCTGGATAAGGATGCCAGATATGATAGGAGAGAAGCCATTGCGGCATTCAGAGTCTGCCCAACGGATGAAACCGAGTGTTTCGGTATCTCTTCCATCGATAAAGGAGTCATGGACTACATGAAGCCGAAATCTTCTTCAGTCAATAACTTCTCGAAGGAATGGGAGGAAGTACTATCGGCTGAACAGGAGGAACTTTCTGTTATCAGAAGACTCAGTATCTTCCAGATGTCGGTGATTAACGCCCTTGCTTTGGATCTCCAGCCTTCTCTTTTGGAAAAACCTTCGGAGGAAGTACAGAGATCGTACGCTTCAGCACGACTCGCCATGGACATGTCAGGTCGTGTACTTCGGACGTCGGCCAGAGCACATCAACGCCTTGAGATGCTACGGCGCAAGAATGTAGCAGCTGGACTTAAACATGAGATAGTTGAGCCTATGGTGGACGCTCTCGTCAATGCACCCTATGATGCGGATAACAATTTTCTCTTCGGTGGAGGTGCTAGCAAGACGGCTAAGACAGTTTCTAGGAAACGTATCGCCGATGCATCCATTGAACATTCTATTAAGAAGCCTCGTCAATCTAACTCTAAGAGGGGTAATCGCAGCAGAGGAGGTGCGTATCGCGGTAGATCTTCAGGTCGAGGTCGCCAACCTTCCCAGGACAAGGGTCGCGACTATTACAAGGACAACATGGATTACGATTACCAACCTAAACCTCGTGGCAGGGGTAGAGGCAGAGGCGCATCTCGCGGGAGAGGAAGAGGGAACAGCAAGTCACACTCTTCATCATCCCGTAACGCTAAACCTGATGAGAGGTCACACACACGTTCAGACTCCAGCCCACCTAGGAAGTCCCGAGGAGGCAGGGGACGTGGTCGCCGAGGATTTTGAGGATTATGCGGCCACCCGGGTACACGTCGTCTTAGACGTGTCCCTTCCACTCCCAAAAGTCTTTCAGCTGGAAGACTGGGCAGTGGGTGGCCGCCTTCACCACTTTGTCACAAGGTGGGCACACATTCACGCAGGATCATGGGTTTACAAAATCATCAGGGACGGTCATCGACTAGACTTTACAGAGGTTCCGGAGTACGGGCCTATCAGAGAGACCCCCCTTCCGAAGGATCCATCCCTGAAAACCATCCTGTTGGAAGAAGTGGACAAACTAGTCATCAAGAATGCAGTTATCCCCATTTTTCCACCTTACGGTCCCGGGTTTTGGTCAACATTTTTCCTTGCTACAAAGAAAAACGGAGAATGGCGTCCCATCATAAACCTAAAACCGTTGAACAGATTCATCAAGCCAGAGAGGTTCAAGATGGAAAACTTAGCCACCATCTTAAAAGCACCCATCAAGAACAGCTGGGCGGCGTCAATCGATCTGAAGGACGCCTACCTTCATGTCCCGATCCATCCTTCAGACCGGAAGTGGTTACGCTTCAAGATCAACAGACAGGCTTACTCCTTCAAATGCCTTCCATTTGGCCTGTCCACCGCTCCAAGAGTTTTTACACGTGTAGTTCTAGAAGCAGGGGCTTATCTTCGAAGATTAGGGATACGGATCTTTATGTATCTCGACGATTGGTTGATCCTCGACAACACAGAAGAAGCAACATCGCGCGCTGTAGCGACGGTATTGAAAGAAATCACTCAGCTGGGCTTTATAGTGAACCTGGAAAAATCATGTCTCATTCCGTCCCAGTCTCCAGTGTTTCTCGGAGCCCGCTTAGATCTGGTCTCCGGCCGAGTTTTTCCGACACAAGAGAGAATTCGGAACTTGACGTCCCACGCCCGATCCTTCCTATTGAAAAGGACAGCGCCTGCATCAGACTGGCTACAGATCTTGGGATTCATGGCGAGCATGGTGGATCTGGTGCCGTTTTGCAGATTCCATATGAGGATGACCCAGATGTACTTCGTAAGAAACTACGATGCGTTGTCCCAGCCTCAATCACTGCTCCTCTTCATTATTCCGGAAGTGCGGGTGGAGATCGGATGGTGGACTTCCAGCCCGAACTTGGAAATTGGAATGCTCTTCCCACGTCCGTCCCATCAGATGACCTTAACAACAGATGCATCTATGCTGGGCTGGGGGGGGGTTTATTCATCATACAGCAGCTCACGGGACGTGGTCCACAGCAGAGACTTATTATCACATCAACTTGTTAGAGCTGTGGGCAGTTCGAAATTCTCTGAGAGACCTCGAAACTTCAGTAGCGGGGAAGAGAATCCTTGTCAAATCGGACAATACAACAGTAGTAGCCTATATAAACAAACAGGGAGGCACAAAGTCAGAACTTCTATGCAGGGAAACATTATCCCTTCTCCGGTGGTGTCAGAAGAAAGGTATCCTCCTGTCAGCCATCCACATCCCTGGAATAGAGAATGTCCTGGCGGACAATTTGTCGAGGGGAGTCTCCTCGAACATCAACGACTGGTCTCTCGCGAGCAATGTTTTCCAGGACCTTCTATCGATCAGGAGCTTCCCGACAGTGGACCTCTTCGCAACGAACCTCAACAAGCAGCTGTGGAAGTACTGCTCCAGGACCAAAGATCCTCAAGCCTGGGCAGTAGACGCTCTTTCGATCTCTTGGAAGGATCTGAAAGCCTATGCATTCCCTCCTCTTCCTTTGATAGACAGGATTCTTCAAAAGATCCAAGAAGACGGCTGCGAGCTTCTTCTGGTAGTGCCGTTTTGGCCGAAGCGCCAATGGTTTCAAACTCTTCTGAGACTATCCATTCAGGACCCAATTCATCTGCCACGGAACCAGGACATCCTCCGGATGCCGGGGTCGCCGAACGCGAGGTATCATGCAACGGACAACCTCAACTTGACTGCATGGTCCTTATCAGACAACGTTTTCAGAAGGAAGGACTATCTGAAGAATCTGCAGATCTGGCGGCCAGAGGAAGAAGGGATTCAACCCTCAGACTCTATTCTTCGCGTACCCGACCTTTCATCGAATGGTGTTCTATACGAAAGATTAATCCAAGTACGGCAAATATAGGAGAGATTGCAGATTTCTTAAGATCTAGATTTGATCTGGGCCTTCAAGCGTCCACGGTCAATGGATATTTGTCTGCTATTCAGTCTTTTCATACAGGTTGCAGAGACGGGGGCTCGATCATTCGTAGTCGCCCCCTTAAATTCCTTATAGAAGGCATGGAAATTTCTCGTCCTCGATCTCGCAATATCTGGCCTTCATGGGATCTCCCTACTGTTCTGAATTACCTTAATCATATCCCTTTTGAGCCCTTAGAAGCAGCCCCCTTAAGAATGATTTCCATCAAAACACTTTTTCTTTTAGCCATAGCATCTGGAAAACGCTGCGCGGAACTACATTCCTTGAGCGTAGGGAAGTTCATGGTTTTCAGCAAGGCGGGTGTTACACTTTATTTTCGTCCAGGTTTTCTTGCTAAAAACGAGAGAAGCGATTACTCCGCGGCACCCCTGTTTTTACCTTATCTTAAAAGGCAAAACAGTAGGGCTCAGAGACTCAGTTGCCCCGTCAGAGCACTTAGATGGTATCTAAATAAAACCAGTAACATTAGAGGCGAGGAGACACGCTTGTTTATTTCAAGTAAAAAGCCATATAAAGCTGTCGCAAGGAGTACTTTATCAGGGTGGTTGGTTGACGCGATAAGATCAGCGAAGGCCACGAATAACGAAGGCATCCCACGAGGTCACAGTGTGAGGGCATACTCCGCTACTTGGGCACACGCGAAGGGAATTTCTATCAATGAAATACTCAATACGGTTTCATGGAAGTCCGACACGACTTTTACATCGACGTATCTGAAGGACATCCAGCTAAGAACCGATAGAGGAAGGTACGCTTCGGCCGTCTTGGACGGAGAAAGCAACACCAATTAAGACACACTACCAACTAAGACAATATTCCCGTTTTTACGACACATCCCCGTTTTATGACATCACTCATGACGTCTTTGAGACAGGTTCGTATTTTAAGATGATATCTTTAACTTACCCTATAGGGTTTACTACACTATTTACGTTTTAAGTAAGCTTAATTAACCTGTATACTAGGTTAATACGGTTAGTTATTTATATCAAGGTGGTTTTATTATTATGGTTTCCTATCGTTTTTGACCCCTCGTGTTTGTATACACTTGTTTCCCAATTCCCATCAGTTTACTGCATCCGATGATTGGCCTTTCACCGCCATTCGCCGTGTCAATCGATTGCAAATGTGAACTGATGGGGGTTGGGAATAATTATAATGTAATAAATTAAAAAAGGACCCTTTAGGATGTCCTTTTATTTATCAATTATAGTATTATTCCCAACCCCCATCAGTTTGTCCCGCCACCGGCCCCTGGCTTAATCACGATGCCTTCGCTCGTCGTTTACGTTTTTCTCCAAAGAGAAATTTAGAGGGTGTTGCCAGTTTTTATCACGTAAATGCGGTTGCCTAGATGGGGACTGGGAGAACTATATTTGGTATATCCATGAGTGAAGGGGCAAAATACGATCTGTTAGACTTTTGCTTGGTATGATAATCTACTTGAGAGATTATTGCAAATGTGAACTGATGGGGGTTGGGAATAATACTATAATTGATAAATAAAAGGACATCCTAAAGGGTCCTTTTTTAGTTTCAGTCCATAGTAGTTTTTTCCATCCAAAAGTATGAGAGTCGCATTTTCAACAAGAATTAGTTAGCATGGTTGTAGTGATAGTCTTGTGGACATGACTTCAAAGCGCATCTAAGTTATTGAGAAGATTGTTAACGGTATAGCCTATATTTTCGCAAATAATACATTCGGTGTTGAAATTAAAATTGAGTTGCGCATCGCTCCTGAAGTACAAATGTTTATTATTAATAAATTAATGTTAGTGATAAACATTATGCCATTTTCCGTTTCAAAATGGACCGCAAATGGCCTCAATATGCATCTAAAATTCCAAATTTAGCTCCACGGAACCCACGCTGTAAGAAGCTCCGCTCCGCTTTCCAGGATCATAATCATTATACAAATGTTCAATTATTTCATTATTCATTATTGAAAAAATTCAGCAACTAAATTGCCATTTTTCTTACAAAATAGACAAGAAATGGCCTTGATGCAGCGGAAATTCAAAACTTTCCGGGGCCCGGTAATCATAAAATGTTCGTTTTCATTAATACTACTGGTCACTTTTTGGAAATCTTGTCATTGGGTTGCGGATTTTTATTTTTATTTTTAATTATTGCTGTATAAAGTACAATTTCGTGGGCCTTTACAATGTCATGAATGTGTTAATTATATCAAAATACGCCATGAAATGGCCCCTGAGCGCATATCAAAACCCAAAATTTCCCGGGGCCCTTAAGCGGGCCCCGGACCCCACGCCGCAAGGCGCTCCACTCGCTCCACTCGTTTCGCTTGCATGATCGTAATTTTCGTGCCCCCCCATTTTCAAATACGCTCCGCCGCGCCTGTCTCTGATTAGTACATGCAATAAATGAAATGGCGTCTCCACCTTTCTGGCCAATCGGCAGGTTTTTCTCAAGGAGTTAAAATTTGATTGACTGAGCTTGACTCTTGAGTTGAGAGCTTGAGAAATCATCTCAGTGCTTGAGTCTCAAGACAAATTCACAAGATTTGACAAGCCGGTTGTTTCATGATAGCAAACAATTACATACACCATAACAAAACACAATGACAATTTGATTAACGTGAAGCCCGGCAAAAGTCACCGCTGAAGCATGTGGCGAGTGTGAAAATTAGTCGAGGTTGAATATTTCTTATTCTACAGTTACTAGGCAACATCACGTTTATGACATTTTGGACCGAGTCTGGAGTGAAGAATATAGATTTGTACATGCCGTCTTGTGGGTCGGTTTTGGCAAAATATATTTTTTAACATGTTTAGCGTCCCCTTTCGCTTCCATTTTGGATCTGCTTTAATTATCTTTTATTATTCTTTATTTCAGTCATAATTTTCTTGTTCAGGGATTTCAGAGTTTGAGATTTGTAACATCTTTGCTTCTTCTTACAAGCATTTTAAACAATTTTTGTGTTGACCAACCCCTCCAGAACCTGTCATGAAATTAAAAATAGATTTAAAGAGGCCTCCTGCTGTTTATGGTTCGCAAAGTTAATAAGGGTGATTTACATAAAAAAGTCTGGACGCTAAACATGTTTTATTTTTTTACTTTGCTTTATTGATCCACATCGAAAAGGGGAAGTCCCTGCCGCTCTCGATTTGGATGGATAATAGTGTTAAGTCAATGTACGGTTACAATTGAGTCATGGGTCTTAGTTATGTAATTATAACATTGTATGTAGTAGCAGTGTGGTTGTGTGGGAAATGGGTTTAAAATATCACGCACAGGGTCATGTGCTACTTTCTTGAGGTGCACACCAAGACTCAGAAATGTGACGATTTGGAAACTAGATTCAGTCAAATTTAGAATAAGGGGATCTTTGGTAATGCTATAAACCAAGTCATGTCATATTTCAAGAAGCCCATAATTATCCCTAACTCTAGATCACCACAGGGCAACAGATTTCTTTTCCGACCCCCAAAATTCACCAGAAAGGTCACCCCGCCCCCGAGATTTGAACCACAGACCTCTAGCACCAGGGCCCAGATCCTAGCCACTACACCACGGCTGTCAGTCGACACTCGGCGAGTATATTCGCCTCATTATATAGCCTGGGTCCGTTTTGTAGCCCAAAAACCTGCACGCCGGGTTACTAAACCATTTTCTCCGCCCAGTTGCTGTGTCGTGTAGTAGAGTTAGGGTTAACAAAGGCCTCATCTTTGTCAGAATTCGGGAACTCTTACCACTGTAGGCTATGGCACTCAACTTTTTTTAGGGTAGGGGTGTGCCGCACAGGGTCTCAAAAAGGGGGGCTACAGAACTGAACTGAGGGGATTTTATGATAAAAAATAGGGTCTTGGGAACTGATTTTTTTAAAACAGTAGGTCTTGAGAACTGGCCCATAGTTCAATTTTGATTAGCAAGAACGCACATTTTTTTTGTTGGTTTTAGAACGCAACATTTTCGAAGAATTGGTGCTTTGGAACGCACAATTTTGCGATTTTTGAATTTTCAATCAAATTTGGGTCTTAAGAACTGATGCAGGCTCAAAAGGGGGTCATAATAAGAACTTGCAGCAGAGGGTGAAAAAGGGAGTCTTCAGCATGGCACATACCTATACCCTTTTCCAATGTCAGTGCCCCCCCCTCGTTTTAATGTATTGTACATTATGTGGGTGGATATGTCCGTAGAGATAGTTTATTAATCATGAAACATCTGCCACAATAGACCATTTGCATCGAGAGAAAGGTCTTTAAGTCAATGAACGTTTATGGCACCGCTTATGCGTGGGTGCCTGATATTATTACAGGAACGTTGTAACTCATGACAGAATTTGAACAGGTTTGAAATAAAACGTATGTCCACAAACCATGTAAATAAATATACTGACATATGGATGAAATAGTAAATAAATAAATAAATTTATAAATAAATAAATAATTGCAAAGCATGGAGCAAAACTATCAAAGGTAGATGACCCGATCACATTTTCGTAACACAGAATTATTTCAAACATACGGAGAATTTCATATCTTATGAAAGCTCGTATTTTTCTCATCATCATACTGAAATTTGACGGCCTAAATCGGTATAATTACGGAGAAATCGATGAAATAACGTCGAATTACCGCAAATGGTGGTAACCACCGATATAGTTTGTGTACTACTCAATGGGTACAGTTCACAGTATCTTGTGCGTCTAAAATAAGAACCATTAGAGCTATGCAACTCAAACTTTGGAACACGACTTTTTTAAGGATGACCTTTCATGTAGAATAGAAAACTTCAAGTTGAAAATCGGAACATCTACCTTTAACAGAAGATGCCTAAATTGGCTAGGACATCTAATAGTCTTACAGAAGATACCCCAGCACATCAAGCTCTCACTGAATTCAATAAGAAAACAAAACGACCAGTCCGAAGACCAAAACCAACCTGGGCAGCGCAAATCAAACAGGATATTGACCGGGAACTTGTGACACAGACCAATGACCGTAAGACCTGGAAAGCAATAGTTGCGCGTGCAATGGCAACATAGCCGGGAATCGTTGACGATGTTGACGATAATGGTGTAGTTACATGAAATGTTATGGTCTAACATCTTTTGATTTTCACATCCACAAAGATGGCAAAACAGCCGCTTGTTGTTACACAAGTGTCTTTGACATCAGACTCATACAAACCCTCCCACGCTCATACAGGTAGCCATTAAAAATCTATTACGTTAAAACTGAAATATTTTGGTGGTGGTTATATATTTGCTCACTAAAGATGTACGGTTAAAAATTGAAGCTAAGTATTGCTTTCAACATTGTAACAGGTAGCTGAACGGGCTACAAAGTCATACACGGAAATAACCCGGGGGGGTACTCGGATTTGGTTTGGTCGGGGGTGTGCCGCTGGAGATTCAAAACCCATACCCATTTTTAGGGGTGATTTTGGAAAAATCGGTACCCATTTTTAGGGGTTTTGCTTCATTTTAGACCAATTTTTCACAAATTTTCGCGAAAATAGACCAATTTTTCGCAAATTTTCGCGAAAATAGACAAAAATTTCGCAAAAATAGACCCATTTGTAAAAAGTGACCCCATTATTAGGGATTTCTAGCACAAAATCATACCCCATGTTTAGGGATTTTGTGCCCAAAAAGCTACCCATTAGAGCGGCACACCCCCGTATACCGTCTTGGGTGAGTACCCCCCCCCCCCCCCCCCCCCCCCCCCCCATTTTAGACCAATTTTTCACAAATTTTCGCGAAAATAGACCAATTTTTCGCAAATTTTCGCGAAAATAGACAAAAATTTCGCAAAAATAGACCCATTTGTAAAAAGTGACCCCATTATTAGGGATTTCTAGCACAAAATCATACCCCATGTTTAGGGATTTTGTGCCCAAAAAGCTACCCATTAGAGCGGCACACCCCCGTATACCGTCTTGGGTGAGTACCCCCCCCCCCCCCCCCCCCCCCCCCCCCCCGGGGGAAATAACAACTCATGAAAATGTCTTTGACGTCAAAATGAGCACAAATATCTTTACGCAAAAATATGGGTTTTTGCAGTATATAGTATCAACAGGATATATGTGTGCGTGTCTAGGTGGAGTTGTTTACAAAGCAATACTTTCTTAGAAATCTCCCCAAACAGAATGGTCTTGCACTTATGCAGGGATCAATGTGCATCTTGAACCTACCCTCCTCAAGATTAGTCAAAGATAAGACGCCTAATCTTTGCCTAGTAATATTTTTGGAGAGGTGAATCTTTAATTAACTTATACACTGGACAGATGAAGCTATGGTGAATCTTCACCTATATTTCAACTTCTCCCACATATTACTATTGAACGAACATGGTGCACTAAGGTGAATCTGCACCCTACAAATTACAGGATAGACCTAATCTTGACCTAATCTATCCTGAAGAAAGGTGAATACGGGTGAATGCTTGAGGAGGGTAGGTTCAAGCTGCACATTGATCCCTGCATTAGCTCACTTAGCTGTCAATGTTGTGAACATCTAAAGATAACATCCTTGTGTTTTGGTTGTATTGTTTTGTCTGGATGGCTGTTACGCACTTTATTGTTATCGTTTTTCCATTATCTTTAAAGAGAAAAAAAAGTTTGCTTTTAAATTTGACAGACTTATTGAAACGGAATATATGCATTGAAGGCAATTGCCTTCAATGCCTTCAATTAATTCAAGCCCTGACAGTAAACCTTTCTGTCAGTTTTCAAAATTAGGGTGGTCGGAAATGGACAAACAAAATAAATTCTTTTGTTGGCCTTATTAGTGATCACTGATCTGAGACCATACCCGATCCATTGACCATCCCTGCATTTATCTATATATATTATCTACAAGCAACAGATTTAAATTTCAGTGCTTTTTCTAAGACGGTTTCCATGGCAATTTTCAAGGCCCGAGTCACTTCCTTCAGGGGACAGTCCTTATGCTATAGTAGTTTGAAGGAAACCTAATTTCCCTGATTCAATATGAGCAGAGATAGATTTATAGAATTATCTTCATTTTACTAACTGGTTTTTGAGTAAAATTAAGAAAAGACAGTGAAGAGTCTACTTTACCCTTACGTATATAATAAGTGTATCGTTTCGGTTATTAAGCATGTGTTATAGTTAATTGCACTAAAAACAATACAACTTAACAGATGTATGAACCGATTTTGTCATAAAAACAATTGTACCAACATTTTGAGTTGAATTGTTGAAGAAAAAAAGTATAGCGTACAATTCTGAAAAAAAGTTAATACCAGGACCATTAGAGCGCTAAATATGAATATAATGTTATACAAACATATATTTATAGCAAAATGTTTATAAAGGCTTTATGAATTGTTCATGATGTGACACGCTTATATTCCTTGTTACCATGGCAACATCCATTTTAGTCATTTCCGACTTGGAAGTTGTCTGAGTGAGATGTGAGGTGAATATTTTGTGTGGAATGGAAAAATGGTTAGAATATATGTATATTGCTGATTTATTTCATATGCCAACAATTATTCTGTCCAATCCACGTCAATTCAGTGGACTATCTGTGGTTATTATCACTCGCTTGGCTCATGATCACCGTTCATAGGGTTTGTACAGTCCTAGGCTTTATCAAAGACACTTCGTAAAATTACCTGGCGATCGCCGAGCGAAGTGAGGTTGGAGGCCGAGCAGCGTCTTTGTGCAAATAGCTAATCTACTGGGCAAGCATATTGTGTCAATCAAACAATGTAGTCATCGTAACACTGCCTAATTCTATTGACAACAACGTCTAAAGATTAAAGATAGCACTTGATATCAATGTCTGGACAAAACTTATGTTTACTTCCCAGACCAGAATATTGAAATTTTGTATAGGCCTATTATTAACTTGAGAATGTAACTGTCTAGGGACCTACAAGAAGACTAACCATGCATAAGAAGATTGATAAAGATCTTCCAAGTCTAAACATTCTTTTTTAGGTTAGGTGTAGATTTGTGAAATTGAGCCCTCATGCATGAAAATGTTTGCATTATTCCTGTTATCAACCACTGACAGACTTTGTGATTTTTTTCTTCAGCCAGCCAGGTCTTGTGTTCAAAAGTTCTTTCCCTAGGCTTTATCAAGGGATGTCATGTGAAAATACAAAGCATTTCATGATAGCAACATTGCTCTAAATATAGAATCTTTTTGTGTATTTTAAGCACCTTCTCCTGTGAGTTTATATAAATAGGGAACACATACTTGATATGTGCGCTGTTTTATTGGAGAGCTTTAAAGGCTGACCTACAATTTACATTTATAATGCAATAACACTCTGGAATAAATACCGGACTTGTATTTAGGGGCCTCGCCTTTTAAAAACAAAATAGAGGAAAGCATGGGAAAGCTCAATTCTTTTTTTGTACTGTTAGAGAAGTCCTACCTTAGGACTACTCTAAAAGCCTAGAAAAACTGCTTTCAATTCGAAAACCGCTATCAACTCGATGACTGGTATTGTATTTGTTAAGTGTCCTATACAGGGCTTGAAATAAGGAATTAAGAACCAGGTGCTACCTTTTATACAAATTTGTCCCTGGTTCACGGATTTTCCTTCAGGACCAGGGGCAATTTATCACATACCAGGGGCTGTTAAAGGGCAAAACCACAGAAATATGTTATCCTGAAAATGAGTGCAAAGTACTAACCAGTAACCAGGGGCAATTTTGAATGTGAAAGTTGCTCCTAGTGACACAATTCAGGTTACATAAGAACCAGGGGTATTTTGAGATATACCAGGGGGAAATTTGCTCCCTGCTCCTGCTTAGGCCAAAAAAGAAAGAAAAGAAGTTGTGTTGCCTTCACAAGCCTAAAATCGGGAAGGACGGCCGGCCGGATTTTTTATTTTTTAAAATTTTAAATGTTACCAAATCAACGATTTTATACCTATAATATTTCAGTCAACATGTGTGAAGATACTAAGGAAAATGCTTACTGGATGTATTTTCAACCCAATGGTGAATATTTTGGTTTCTTGCTCATCTCTTTTCAT
Source organism: Ophiura sarsii (assembly GCA_035610835.1). Lineage (NCBI taxonomy): Eukaryota > Metazoa > Echinodermata > Ophiuroidea > Amphilepidida > Ophiuridae > Ophiura > Ophiura sarsii. The sequence continues at coordinate 6,829,532 of CM069454.1, read as the reverse complement.
AGATTGGAAGATCTTGAGAAAAAAAATCTTGGAAAAGAAATCTTGGAAAAAAATAAATCTTGAGAAAAAAAAATCTTGAAAAAGAAATCTTAAAAAAAATAGAAAAAATAGAAAAAAAATCTTGAGAAAAAAAGAAAGGAAAAACCCCCCCCGGCCCACATTCTCAGAATTTTGACCCGGCCGGATGAGGGCAACACAACTATTTTTTTGGGGGCCTTATTTCAAACCCAGGATCTATAGTTAACTACTTTGTTCATCTAACTCAGTGTAGCGAAGCCTGATCGACGCAGATCTTTCAGGCAACTGTCAAGACTCTTCCGTGATTGTGTGGGCATTCACACCACAAATGGTAGAATGGTGTATTGATTGGAATACTGTCAAACCAGTAATGTTCGCGAGTGTAAGAGTTACATTGTGTAACTTTGCAATGCATTGCTACAAGGTAGATTGGAAAGATTCGCTGCATGAAATGTTTGCAAAATGTAGGAAAAATTTAAACGCACACGAACATTTCTGGTTTAACAGTATGCCCTTACATCACTGCACAGAATTTGATAAAAGAAGTATGTTATGTTACTCTTGCAGCAAGGGCTATAATTATATTGAATAAAGTAACACAACACCAAAATGGATTAGTTTTGATTTGACACACAGACATGTGGGTGTATGGATGGACAGATTTAGAGCGCAGCCTTTGTAAATAAAAATATATAAATGTAAACTTGGAAATAGGTTAGGTAGGTCTCACAGCTAGTATTCTGGTATGGAAAAGTGGGTGTGTTTAGAAGTGTTTAAATCTAGAAACACTAACACAGAGGAATGAATTATTATTGTTAACATTTTTATCGATTCTTTATTCATAGATACATCGATATAATAATACAATAACATTAATATTTAACAAAAGATAGGTAATAATTTAACAAAAGATAGGTAATAATCATGAGTATGTACATGCACAGGCTGAAAAAGTAGGCAATACAGAAAGCTCCTTGCAGGGAAATTTGAGCATTTGGAGGGACATTTTGGCATTTGGAGGGAAATGTTACTCTTTCATTAAGAAATGCATTCCATTTTGGAGGGAAATTTGGAATCGCTTGCCGGGGAAAAACATTTTTTCAGGCCATGTGTACATGATGTACAAGTGTGACATTCGAGGAATGAATAATGAACAACCTTCAAAGTGGTGTGGGTTCAATGAGACAAGTTGAAGGGCAAGGGCAAGAGAAGATATCTGTATCTTCCCAGAAACCATTGTGATTTATGTTTACCCAGTTTATTCTGAACCAGGAATGGGAACCATGTTCAAAATTATGAGAGTGCATGTTTGATTAGATATGGTAAGAGTTAGACATGGTAATGCGACCAGCCACTATGGTTTCTGGGAAGCTCCCCATATCTTCTCTTGGCAAGGGCAATGAAGATGAATGGAAACAAATGACAGGTACATTGTACATTATCAACTTCAATATCCTGTCATTAGATGAATAATTAGACATGGTGAGAGTTCGGCATGGTAATGCGACCAGCCTCAATGGTTTCTGGGAAGCTCACCATATCTTCTCTTGGCAAGGGCAATGAAGATGAATGGAAACAAATGACAGGTACATTGTACATTATCAAAGTGAATATCCTGTCATCAGATGATTGATTAGTTGCTAAATCAAATATGATGGCACTTAACTACTGAGCTCAACAACAATTTTTTTGAGTAGGTGGCGAGTGGCGACTAATGGGAAGCCCGCAGTCTGGACTGGCCATTATTGTTTACGTGGAAATTGTCGCGCTACATGTATTTATCTTTGCGCGAATATTGGGAATATTGCGTATATTGCGAATATATTGCGAATAACCATTTTGTATGTAGGTCTATGTAAGGAAGCTCATAATCGCAAAATATAAAAAGATTGTTCAAAATGTGCAAAGCGTGAAAAATTACATGCACAAAAATGTCCACTTTTACGGAATGTGTTTCCTACTGATACTCATCCTGCCATGATCCTGCAGTGTTTAAATTTTTAATCAAAACATTTTATCACAGTTCAAAAGTTCAAATCATCACACTGATGTGGCTCTGATTTTTCCAATGCTAATGCAGGCATCAATGTGCATATTGAACCCACCCTCCTCAAGGTTAGTCAAAGATAAGACGCCTAATCTTTGCCTAGTAATATTTTTGGAGAGGTGAATCTTGAACTAATTTAAACATTGGACAGGTGAATCTATGGTAAATCTTCACCTATATTTCAACTTCTCCCACATATTACTATTGAATGAACATGGTGCACTAAGGTGAATCTTCACCCTACAAAATGCAGGATAGACCTAATCTTGACCTAATTTATCCTGAAGAAAGGTGAATACAGGTGAAAGCTTATGGAGGGTAGGTTCAAGCTGCACATTGATCCCTGCATAAAAACAAGGGCTATGTTGAGTCAACTAATTGTACCATTGATCTTGGAAATCCAAAGTTACAGACTTGCAACTTGGACTCAAGTTGGAATTAATTCACTGTTGTTGTGACTTGACTTTAACTACTACATGTAGCATTGACCTGTGACTTGACTTGGACTTGCAACTTGACTTGGACTTGCAAAATATGACTTGGTGCCAAAGCAAGTCATAAGCTAGTTGAGATATCCCAGTAACTTCTTTAAATTCCATTGATGTATTGCGTAAACCTAATTAAATCACCAATGAATGCATGTTTTAAAATTAAAGATCTTCTTCGTTTAAATCTGGTCTGTCCTGACAGAAAGCAGTTAGTGTCCTGAATTTGCCTGAATGCTTACAAGTGGAAAAAATAATGCATGACTTGACACATACTTGGACCAAATGACTTGTAACTCGCAAAAATGACTTTTAACTTGTCTTGGACTTTAAACAAATGACTTGCTGCCATCTGTGGGAATCCAGTCCTGTTATAATAAGACTACACATGATCTATGTCATCTGAAATATTGAATGGCAGCTGCAGCTATATCACGGCTGTTTGACTGTCCGCTTTATAATTAAAATTATGGGATAAAAAAGATTACATAGTGGCCCGTTTATGGTTTGACCTGATTTAGGTAGCGCTAATGAATACGAATACTCGTATTCAATACGGTGAATGGCTATGTTACGTAGATATGCATCGGTTCCACTTTCACTGTTTTTAAAGCACTGAAAATCCCTAGATGTCTCTAGTCTCAGTAGATATCAAGCTATCGTCCCCAATCGCGAACCTATTCTTGTCTGCAGTCCAATTAAAATAATATAAAGTACATGTTACATTCCCAGCACATTCCCCCATAGCCATATAATGACCCTCGTTTGACTGCTAACGCTATCCTAGACAATAATATAAGTCACCGCAAGATTGGCATTGTGGCATAATTCCTCTGCATGCCTGTATGAACAGGGGGACGGATGTGCAAGTAGACAAACTCATTCATTTATTCTGGAGACGTAATTTCTCCAGAATTGTACCTTCGGTGGTATCAATCAGTCGACATGGACTTTGTGTTTCCATGATCGTTCCCAAAATTAGGGGTGTTTTTTGAAGCTATGTCTCCGAAAAGGTAAGGCCAACGGTAGGCCTATAATATATTTGAAGACCCTCATGTCCGCTACTCTGTGCATACATTTTAAAAGGGAGAATGTGTGTTCTTTATTGCGCAAAAAAGGGGGAACTGTTTAGAAAGTGTTCTTGAAATGGTAAAATAGGGGGTTGGGGGTTTGAGGCAAAATGTCCTTGTTTTGCACGAAAAAGGGGTCAAATGAGCAAAATTGTCCCTGAATCGCCGTTTCAACCTGGAACGATCATGTACGAAGAGAAAACACAGGGATTGTACCACAAAAATGCGCTTGCGAGTTGGTGTGCCATTTACTCCCCAGGATACAGACAAACTAGATTTTTCTAAATAATAATCTTCCTAATTCAATTTTGACCCCGTTAAAGGTAGTCATACTGAGAAAGGGAGATTTATTTGTATAAAAATCTTTGGCAATTCACCCACCCTCTATTAGAGATTCCTTGAAACAAAGGGTTGTAAGCAAACCGTAAACCTCATTGAGCTCAGCTCCATCATACATTAATCCTTAGGAGGTGTGGGGAAAAAAAATCACATTTCCCATGCAAGACAGACAGCTACAACTTCCCTTCAAAAAGAGAGTATTTCCCTCCAAATGTGTATGTATTTTTGTTAGGAGACTCTAGAATTCCCTATTTGTCAGGTCTGATCCTTAGACTGCACAGACTCTTTGTTTACCACTTGAGCGCCATTATCCTGCTTCACCAATGAATAGATATTTGATAATAAACCAGTAGTGCTGAAAAAGTTTCCAAAATCTGGGTCAAGGAAGCTATTTTTAAAGAGACTGGGAGTTATTTTTACTCTTAGATTCTAAATTATATCAATTGATAAATAAGTTCTCAGTGTTCCTCTTTCTTATATCTAAAACTTACGAGCTCCACGAATGTATCATGTTAAAAAAACCTTAGTTGGCTGGTGCTCCCACAATGCATTGTGGGATATCCTTAAAATCTTCTTTGGGATTGTCCTTTAAAAGCATTGCAGTTGTTGACCCTTAACACTTTCCACGCGGCTGTTATTTTTAACATACACAAAACAGATTTTTCAGAAACCTTTCACAATTTTCAAAGTCTATCTCAAAGATTATTGACCCAATACTAGGCATGTTTGTACTTATGTCAATGCATTTCGCACGATGATTCCAAATATGGTAATCAAATTCCATAATTTTGACTTTTTTGAAACATTTTGTGAAATTTTGGATTGTCGTCTGCAGACGCCTGCCGCGTGGAAAGGGTTAAGGCCATCCATGGAATCACAGGTCAGACTGACTTGTTCCTTATAATTTGACTAGAAATAACAAATAAATAGGTCAGGAATTTCCCAAGTGGCATGCCATCGAGAGGATTGAATGGTTGTGTCTGATCTTATGACACTTTGCTTAGGAAATTATACAATTCTCTGAAGAGAAAGTGTCACCTCCACATTTTTAAAATGTCAGTGTAACTGCAACTAAGGCCAAACAAAGAAGAAGGTCGTCTCAGAAGCCCGCATAGTTGGTATATGAAATGAGCTACTATGAGTAGGTCTATGCGCTGGGGGCTAAAAACTTTTTTTTTGATTTTTAAAAAAAAAATTACAAAAAGTTCTCCATAAGCTTGGATAAGCAAAAAAAAAATAGCAAAAAAAAAAAAAAAATCGCATACCTCATAGCCTTTTTTCTAAAAAAAAAAAAGCAAAAAAAAAAAGCACAGCACTTAGCTTATTTGCACAATGTTTCTGAGACAGACCTTCTTCTTTGTTTGGCCTATTAAAATAGCTCCAAATAAAAATATAGTGAAAAAATGCAACAGTTGCAACCACTGCTCATGAAATTTATAACATAATTAGTTTCAAACATTTCTTGAAGCGATGTTTAAAAAGATTTTGAAAACATTATGGCCTGTGTTTTAAGCTAAACGCGCGTCTAACTTTGACTTTAGACACATCGTTTAACTTGACGTAATTCTCGAAAATGTGTTTAACTTAAATACGCGTCTAACTCACTAAAAAGTGTCTATCTTTAAACATTGGTATGGGGGTAGTTTAAAGCGTGTTTACTCATACACCAACTGTATGCCTTGAATAATCACTCAACTGTGCCTGTTGCAAGCTGACGTTCAGATTTCGTAGTATTAAAAATACATGTGCTTTTGAAGTATTCGGGCGATATATACTCGATATCTATTGTAATCCATTAGGGCCACATCAAAAATAAATACCTGTAAACAGTAACGCACGACCACTCTTGGGACAAGATTCGCGGAGTTTAAAACTGAGTTTTAAGCATGTTGTTTAACAGATAAACTCACGTTTAAGTTAGACACACGTTTAGTTAGACACGGTTTTAAGCTTAAACCGCGTTTAGTACGAAAATACGGCCCTATGTGTTTACTGGGTGCTGAAATGTAACTGGACTAATTTTTGTATCAGACACTGCATTGCAAATATTTTGCATCGTTCTACCTTATAATTTTTACAAATTATATCATGTATCTTGTCTGGATAACTTGTTTTTCTGTGATTCTTAGATATTTTACATTATTTATTGTAGCTCCTAAAGTTTTCTTCCACGCAAATTGTTGGGTTATTTACGACAATCATCAGCTATTTTAAAACTAATTATTATTTTATTATCAAATTTTGATTTGGTATCAGGCTCTAATATCATTAGGGGTCAGACAAGCTTGTTTCTTTAAACATAAGGTCGAGAGAAAAAACCCAGCAATATCGTTTTTCCTACTCCTAAATATCAGTATCTCTGTTTGTTCATAATGAGACAACGACCAATTCAATTTAAATTGCGACATTTGCTAAATGCTGTTATTTGTCTACCATTTATTTACCCGTCAGCAAAATATTTGACGGAGAAAGTTGCTTATGCATCATATTTGCTTCAATTTTGTTGTTGTTCTGAACTGTTTGATCACACGTCTGGCCAAGCTCGCGTAAAAAGTTCAGGAAATGGATCAATTGCCCACTTACATCCCTGATTTTACCCAGGCCTGAAAATAATGTTGATTTCCCAGCAAGCTGACCCAAATTCCCTCCTAAATGGAAATTTCCCATTTATTGTTTATGTATTTCTATATATGGAAGAGCAAAATGTTCTCTCCAAATACCCAAATTTTCCGGCAAGGAGCTTCCCAATTTGCCCATTTTTTCTAGGCCTGGATATTACCCACAGGATGCAACCTGTATAGGTGGGTTGGGTGGGTTTGGTTGGGGTGGGTGGGATGGGTTGGGTTGGGTTGGGTGGGGTGGGTGGGGTGGGTGGGATGGGTTGGGTTGGGTTGGGTGGGTGGGTGGGGTTAGGGTGAGTGGGGAGTTGGTAGTACTCAAATGACTTCTAAGTCCTACGGAAATGAAACAAGAGACGAGGGATATCTTACAAACAACCGTATTACATGTTGCAGCTATTGTAGAGATTGCCTATAACTAAGATGTTGAAACAATATCCAATCTATTATTATTTATAGCTGCCCTGTGTTACAATGGGTCTGCTATAGACTACCAGAATATGATAACATCTGGCAGCTATTACAGATAGAAATGGTGTCTTTAAAATTTGAAACAGTTAACCATTACCCATATATATGAAAGTGGTCATGACTAACTGCTGATTTCTTCAATAGACTACATTTTCTGTGTTTTGGCATCTACAAGGTCACATTATGCAACCCAACAATAGACAATAGGCCTAATAAAAGGTTTTGATACTTGGCCACATTTTTTGTTGTTGTTATGTTGTCCTCGACCCCCGCTCCGGATTTAGGGCCGCTCCGATTTATTTTTGCAATTTTTTTTTGCCAGATTTTTTTCAGATTTTCAGATTTTTTCCAGATTTTTTTTTCCAGATTTTTTAAAAACAGTTTAAATGGCATTGAATATTAAATTAAGTGTTTATAACATATATGTGCAACTCTCAGAATGATTCCACCTTCTTGTTGGCTGAACTTTGAGCTTCCGCTGGTAAAAGAAAAAAAAGAAAAAAGAAAAATAATCCGCCCACCCGCCCCTCCTCTCTGAAAGCTGTGGAGGACAACATAACAACAACAAAAATTTGGCCTTATTCCAACAAACCAAAGCTTCAGCAGGTAATTAACCATTATGCTATAAAAACAATCATTATGTATGACTTCTTAAATATTATGTTATCAAATCTTTTGAGGCCAAAAATACAATTTGTTATTGTATAATGCATTATATAATAAGCTAAAAGGCTTCAGCAATTAACTTTCTGCATTGCTTATACAGATAAAATGATGTGTGTGGCTTCTTTAAAGATCATGTAACTCAAGGCACAGAGTCCGATTAAAAACTCTGTTGATTGCATTTTTCCCCTGATTATGATGTAAACTAACATAGACATTTAGTTACGGTAATGCGGAAAAAAGTGTAGACTAACACTAGCTTTTTTGGGATAGAAATGTAGAAGAAAATATATCTGGGATTGGAAATGGGTGAAATTTTAGCGGGAAAAAACAGGCCCTGCCGGCCCCTGTATTTAACAATTCTGTCCGCAGCCGCGATCGCTCAGGGAGATAGACTGAGGCAACCCTTGCTGCCAGCATAGTTTTCAAATAGGATTTCATGGGCTTCAGGGCTTAAAAATCTGTTGACTTAGCATTATGTAGCACTAAAATACCCAACATTTCTCATGGGGTCTGTCTATTTTACAGAATGGGTTAACTTAGTTTGTTAACTTTTGCTTCTTTGGTTTCCTTGGTAGCAAATGCCATGAGAATGCAGGAATTTGCCCTGGTAATCTACTGTGTTTAGTTGGATTGAACCATGAGTTGATCAGCTGTCCCAATATTTTAAAGAAGTACCCACTTCTTTACTGTAAAAGTGGTAATTTTCGCGCGATTAAATGTTTGCGCTTTGCCGACTTTCAGCCATTTTGCTTATTTTTAAATTCGCGATTTGAAAGTTTATAACATAGACTTATACACAAAATGAAAATGTTTGCGTGTTTTTTTTTTCGCGGTATCTGCTTGAAGCGCAAAAAGCGTGAACATTAATGTAGCGTGAAAATATCCACGTTTACAGTAGTGGGAGTTTGGCTGGTTGGGTGGATGTTAGAGGGGACTGTATAGTGTATGTTTGGCTCCACCCCTATTATGATGATATAAAAACTTACATCTGATTAACCAGTAACACTCTACCTTTCCAAATCTCTGAGGCCAAAAAAACAAAACTAAAACTTAGGGAAACAATGAGATACTATACAAGTACACAGATTTTAAAGAGTGCGGAACATGCACCTTTCTTATTTCCTAACGTTTAATATTGCAAAACAAATAAGTGAGTAATTGACGATCGTATGTATTTATGTCGCAGTTAAACATAAACAGTACACATTATTAATTAACCAAAATATGATATTTAAAAAAAAGCGATCCTAGATTTTGTGGTCAGTCGCAAAGGGCAAGCAACTTATTTTTTAAAAGCCAACTGGCTTTAGTTTTTACCAGTCCTGAATGTTTGTTAGGCCAAACAAAGAAGATTGTCTGTCTCAGAAGTCCCCCCGCATTGGTATGTGAAATGAGCTATTGTGCGTAGGTAGCCTTTTTTCTAATTTTTAAAATAAAATAAAATCGCACAGCACTTAGCTTTTTTGCCAAATGTTTCTGAGACAGACCTTCCTCTTTGTTTGGCCTTATTGGATACCTGTACATCTTCATGTAGTTGTTATGTTCATATATACCAATGCAAACTGCCCATAGGGTGCTATAAAACTTGCATAATGATATCCAGTAACTCATTACCTTTCAAAAACTAACTCACATATTTGTTATTTTCTTAGTGCATCAGTGGCCTGCCCTCTTGTAATATGTAATCACATACAGACTGTTTTGCTTGTGGCATACCAGTACAGGATCAGATAGCGCCTCCTTAATAAGGCCCCCCCCCAAAAAAAAAATGTTGTGTTGCCCTCAGTGACCGACCCTAAAATCTCAAAAATTAGGGTCAACAATTTTTTTTAAGATTTAGATTTTACCCAAATTAATACTTTTTTCTGCTTGTAATGAAAAATAGGTTTGCTTGAACTGTTATTACACTAAACATTAGTCAAATTGACATGACCCATTTAGTCTTGACATGAACCACGGTCTGTCAGTAATATTTGTCAGCAAAAGATGGAAAATCGACGACCGACCCGACAAGATTTTTAGCATTTGAGGGCAACACAACAATTTTTCTTTTGCCTATAAACAGAAGTCACACACTACCATGAATTAAATACTGTTAAAGCTGAAATTGTTCGCGGTGGTTTTATTTTCGCGCTTTTCGTGCAAAATATTTTTCCGCGAAAATTATAACACGCAAAAATATTGTTTTCAACATTCATGCAATGCATTGAGAAGGTCACCCGCGAAAAAAACAATTCGCGAAATGTCTATGATATCAAAATGCGCGAAAATATCTTTACATGAAAATATTGGGTTTTACCATACCAGCTTCCGTTTATCGGATCCAGTCACCACAGCGCACATACCTGGCTGGAGTGAATGCCCTGAACTCTGGTTAGCTGGCAAATAATAATAAAGTTAAATTTTGTACCAAAGACAGGCTTGTCTCACGAACACAGTACAAAAGGCGCCATATAAATGCTGAATTTTAGGCTATTTAAAAAAAAATCATTTGTCTCAAAGCTCATGCGCGCGTTAGGGCGATTATAGATGCCTGTAAGGAAAAAAAAAAAAAAAAATCCCCAATTTTTACAGATTTTTCAGATTTTCAGTTTAAATACAAAAGGTCACTTTGACAAGATTTCAATATTTTATATTTAAAAAAACAAACCTTAAAAAACCAGCATTCCGCAGTAGGTTTTGAAAAACGGAAGAGCTTTGAGACAAAAGATTTTTGTTGATATAGCCTTATTATTGATATTTATATTGTGTATTCCAAATTCTGTTTTCAACCATGTGAACTACATAGAAATAATAGGCATATACGACGGGTATTAAACAAATTATAAATATTTTTTAAACAGGTTCGCCGTCGTGGATAGAAAAGAGACAATTATGGGAAAACGATCTCGCCCGGGAATCGAACCCAGGACCTCTTGCTTACTTGGCAAGTGCCTAATCCATTGGGCCACAAGACCTCGCATGGTAAAGCATCTGAAATTCAAACCTAAGCTATTTCGTTTCCCAGTCTCCTGCCACAAGTAGTATCCATAGTAGCTAGGGCCTATACAAGTGTAATAATCAAGTGCCGTCCTCCCTGTAAAGGGAAAATACATAGAAATAATAGGCATACGACGCCCTAAATGTCTTCATTACTATGAACCAATCAACGATAATCTGAATATATGTCAATTGCATCAAGCGAGGAAATCATGCTAATTACACAATTGTATTTTATAGATCGGATGTGGAAACAACAATGCTTCATAATAAAATCAGACAATTAACTAATTGCATTTTCAATCAAATGTCATAGAATTTTTGATATTTCAATTGCATAACTAACATACATATAAGTAATTGAAGAAAAAAAACCCACGGTTGCAAAAATGACTGTATAATTGATATATAATATAATATTATATTATATAAGTAATTGATATATATTTTGTGTCACCCACTTACATCTTATAGTTACGGGAATTTAAATGCCATTCATATACAAACAGATGTAACTGTTTATGATTTCCACAATTGTGCAATACACTATTTTATTCATGGTTTGAAATATTAAAAAAATACCAAAAAACATATTGGGTGGAAGTGAAAATGTTGTGAAAATAAAGTCAGAACATATTCCGGAAACCTCTTCTTAAGCTTTTTGGATTAGAAGATTAAAGTTAGAGGATAGGATTGACCTGAGGAAGTCCTACGGATAATATAATCACCGTTTGTCCCCATTTGACTCATTAGCTTAACTCAGAGCACGTGTGGTCCAGTGGATCAGAAGCAAGTCTCACGATCATAGGTTTGTGAGTTCGAGCCCCTCTGCGGTCAACGTGTTTGTATCCTTGGGCAAGGTACTTAGTCTCAATTGTCTCGTGGTCCGGAAAGTCACGTAAAGCCGGTCGTCCCGTGTATTCAGACGCTTCACCCTGAACACGTTAAATAGTCACAGACCTTATCGTTAAGAGTAGGGGATCATCCCGGGCCTGTTACTTGTGCATTTAAGGTAGTCACAGTCGTTGTACTGATAGGACCCTGCGCCATAATAGGCTGCAACCGTGGTTCTGACTATCCTATACAGGGTGAGTCAAAAAAAAGTTTACCCTAATTCAATAAATCAAAAAAAAAAATTCTGACCACAAAATCAAGGCAAACAAAATTTTAAATGATTGCGCCATTTCTTTGCTACCATCTGGAAAAAAAAATCATGCTATTTGATGATACCGTTAAGTAAATATGACTATTTCTGTACAGGAGCTGTTTTTTCACCAAAAACACGGTTTTTAATTTCAAGCTTAACGAGCTTAATAATGTTTACTAGGATTATGATGTAAAGCATTACACATCTTGTTTATTAAAAGAATTAAGTAGACAATAGACTTGTTCTAAATTGTCTCCTAATAGATTAAAACAATAGACAGCTTTAAGGCCTATTTATGACACAATTACCACACTTTTAATCATTTCATAACAAAGGAATTGATCCTTTCGCTGTCGGTATTGTAATTTTTTATTGGTCGTATCTTATGAAATATAATGGTTAAGATCTGGAAGCGTGTTCGGACGTTAAATTGGTCACTTTTATTCAAAACCGCGCAAAATAAGTTTCCCTCAACCAATCTAAACCAGATAAAATTCATATTAAAGCTAATTAATTTGTCTTTATACCGTAGTAAATTGTTTTGAAAACAAACGAATACTTTTTTCTAAAACAAATCGCTGAAGTTGAGTAAACTTTTTGGAGTAATTCTGTTATACCCTTCACAGAGGTATTCATAGTGCATGATTTTTAAGAACGACGCATACTACCGATGTAGGTGTGTAGGGTATAACAGAATTATGCCAATTTTTTTTGACTCACCCTGTATAGGAATAAAATTGTAAAGCGCTTTGAGATGGATGTATGTAACAAGCGCTATATAAATGCCGTGTATTATTATTATTATTATTATTATTAGCTCAGTTGGTAGAGTGCTTGTCTTGAGATCCAGAGGTCCCAGGTTCAAATCTTGGATGGTCAGTGAAAATGTTTCACTGACTATCATTGATAATATGTGGAGTTACGAAGAAATAATTTACTCATGTTCCTTCAAAGTTTATATATAGTTCTCCGTTAACAAAGTGTGAATTTAACAATATGATACCGTTTAAATATGGCTCAGTATGAACAATTATGCTTGCAAATAATTATTGCACTTTGCAGCAATGTTAAAGCGTTAATTTTCGTGCAGTTATATTTTTTTATTTTGCTGATTTTGAACCATTTCATTTATTTTTCATTTCATTTAATATATAAACATATAAAGTTCATTTAATATAAATTCATACACAAATAAACTATTCATGCTTTTCATTTTTGTGGTCGCTGTGTGGAGCAGGGAAAAGCTTGAAACTTTATGCAGTGCCAAAAATGCCATGGTACTAAGTATTTGTATTTACATAAACTGGGTGGTTTCCAACTATCTTCATTCAACCATACAGTTTATATATACATGTAGAATTGAATTGATAGTTAGTGTAAACTATTGTTGATAATATATATGAACTGTCTGGGTTTGTAAGCTTGCTTTTGTGCTATATTGACGATAAAATCCAACATGGCTTCTGCTAGTACTACAACACATGCGCAACATATGGCAGACGATAAATGTAATGTAGAGGACAATGGTAAGGACAAATTGCAGTTCATTTGTGCCGGCATTTCTAATTTGAAGCCAGTAGTGTATTACAGAAGTGGGTTTTATTTATATATCATAGTATGATGATAGGAAGTAGCATGCTGTGGTTGAGGAAGTTGTAGGCCAATGTATTATTTACCGGATGTTTTTGATCAGAATGAGTCGTACATAGTGCAATCAAGCACGTGTCCGTCTGTGCAATGCACTGAGTCTCTATATTGCATATTCGTTAGTTACTCGATGTTTTGTAAGTAGGTTGAAAACATTGGGAAGGTTTTTTAAAACCTTCCAATGTTAAAAACTCTTCATGGAGCAAATAGTATCCATGTCCAGAGATTCTAAAGGGTTTTAATAAATCATTGTCTGTTAGAAAGTCACATTGTATTGGTTGCGCATCACAACATCAGACTAATTACAATAGTTTAGTTTTTGTCAAAGACACCTCGCAAAATTACCTGTCGAGCGCTGAGCAAAGCTCGGCGTATACGGCGGTCGTCTTTGCGCAAATAGCTATTCTACCGTGTAAGCAGTATGTGTCGATCAAACACTGTCGTCATCGTAACACACGATTAGCTGCGCCTAATTCTATTGACGACAACATTTAAAGATTGCACTTGATATCGATGACGTCTCCCGATATATCATGACATCATTATCAACCAATCAGCAAGTGCAATTTTTCCAGGGATAATCTTCTGTAAAATAATATAAAACATAACACAAATAATTATTTTGCGGAAAGGCTTTGTATTATACTATTTGCAAAGAGGGCGCTTACACTGTTTTAAATTTGGTCACCACAAAGCCTACAATCTTGGAAAAAAGTCCTTGGAACGCGAACGCTGAGCTGAGCACACGTGCTGGGTATTGTGTGCATGTATTGATACTTAGTGTCTTCTGTTATCTGTTATAAACGGAAACGGAAATTGTTCAAATGAGATTTTTCCTTCCCCACCCCCCATCGATCAATGTTGGGACACTCTGGCAAGCTGCAGGAGCCACTGGCCTTGGTCAACATTGTACGGGGGAGTGGGGGTGACACTTTTCCGTTAATCACACGCAAGTGTTCCAAGACTTTTTTCCAGGATTGTAGATAAAAGTCTAATGATACGCCAAAAACTCTAACAGCCCGATTGCTAACAAATATTTCTGTAGTAGTCCATAGGGCCTAGCATCCTACAGTGTTGTTACGTAGTCAACCCCATGGTACTGCATATATCACACTAAAATCAATTGAATATCAGTGTTTCATAATCTACATTGTTCCCACATTTTACATTGCTCCAATTAATAACATTTAATTAAATATGAAGCTATAATTTTCTCTGTCCTGAATAAGTGTGATCATGAATGAATATAGGTGCTGGTTTGTGCATGCTTCCCCAGTCTGGTGGCGTGGTCATGGCAGGCTATTAGACTGGGTACCCGCGTCCCTCTATATGGCCGCCATCTTTAAAAATGGCGAACCAAATAATAGGGACTGGGAAAATAGTACGTCCAAAAAGTGTGCGGTTTGTCGTGGAATTCCACGACAAAATACCAGCACCGAGCATGCGCGGCAACAACAGAAATACCACCTGATTGGTCCAATTCAAAGGCAGTGCGTCGAACGATCGTCACGCTGCGCCACGGGGAGGCAAATCGTGCGCCCTATCGCGTCACGCGAGGTACAACGCCGCGTGAAACTACCGGCGCTCTGTGGCGTGATGGTGCGTGAATAAGCTCATTTTTTCACGAATTTATCAGCGCACACTTTTAGAACTGTATTTTTTCCAGTCTTCACATTTGAGCACCCTCGCAGGGGCCGTGTGGAAAATCAGGAAGACAGGAGGATCCAGTCTAGCAGGCTATTACCATAGACGTGAAAAGGGAACCCAGTCTATGCTATTACATGCGGTAGGAATTGTTTATATGTTTGAAGAAGACACTGTGGCTCGTAATAGGACTGGGATTGCCATTATATGCAGGTGGCCCAGATTTGATTTCTGGTGCTGGCAGCGTCCAATCAGCTTGTCTTTCCTATTTTTGCCCCCCTGATAGATTTATTCCGAACACCAGGTCTAGGTGATACCGGCGCTTTATAGATATCCACTATTATTAGGTTATAGGGTCATGTGCATGTATAATTATGTACAACTGTTCTGACTTAGGTCACCAGCAGTAGCGTAGCCAGTGGGGGGGGGGGGGCAGACTGCCCCCCCCCCCCCCCCCCCCCCCCCCGGACACCTAAAATGGGGACGGAGAAGCTGAAAAATGGGGACGAGAAATTGTTCATGTTGTATATTTACTGTGCGATTTTCTTTGACTGTGCGATTTGTTTTGGACTGTGCGAAATTTCTTGCTAAAATGGGGACGGAGAAGCGGAAAAATGTGGACTAGAAATTATTCATGTAGTACATTTACTGTGCGATTTTCTTTGACTGTGCGATTTTTTTTGGACTGCGCGAATTTTTTTGCTAAAATGGGGACGGAGAAGCGGAAAAATGGGGACGAGAAATTGTCCATGTGGTACATTTACTGTGCGATTTTTTTTGACTGTGTGATTTTTTTTTTGACTGTGCGAAATTTTTTGACCTCACCCCCACCCACCCCCCCCCCCCCCCCCCCCCCACTTACGTGAAATTCACGAGGTAAGTGACTAGGAAAAAATTGGGGCAACCTTTTACGAAATTTTTAGAAATCTTGCTAAAAAGAAAACAGGGACGATATTGATGTTTGCCCCCCCGGAATGACAATGCTGGCTACGCGCCTGGTCACCAGGTAAGATGTAATCTTCTGTTAAGGCGGG
This sequence comes from Ophiura sarsii, assembly GCA_035610835.1. NCBI lineage: Eukaryota > Metazoa > Echinodermata > Ophiuroidea > Amphilepidida > Ophiuridae > Ophiura > Ophiura sarsii. The sequence continues at coordinate 6,813,367 of CM069454.1, read as the reverse complement.
GGGGGGAATGGAAGTTAAAAATTTAAAAAAATGGCCCCCTATCCAGGGAAAAAACAACAACTTTGCCCACCAACCAGGAAGAAAAAAAAGATGCCCCACTGCCAAGTAAAAAAAACACATTATGACTCACCCGACTCACCCAACTTAATGTACAGAAAAACAGTTAAAACCTAAAAAAAAAACAGAAAATAAAACTTGCCGCCGCCTTAGCGGCAAAAAAAAGAAAAAGTCGCCTACTTCGGTGACGAAAAAAATAAAATTCTGCCCGACCCAAATTTCCATGCCCCCCTGAAAATCAAATGGTGCGTCCCTAAGTCGTGTGTATTGACTATTGAGGCTCTCTTTTGCCTTGCGTTAGGCTCTATGGGAGGAGCACTGCAAAGTTGAATACAAGAAGCAGATAGGCTTTATGATCTGATAATTTTGGCTTTATGATCTGATAATTTTGGCTTTAGGTGTACAAACCACACAATAATATAACACAGCGACTTGTCATATCTAGAAAATCGTACCTCCGATCAAGCTCAAATTTCAGATTATTGTGGAACTCAGCAAGCTCTATTAAAATATCAAATAAAAAATTAACCATAGGAACAACCTTAACTTACATCATATGGAAACACATTAAATCCTACCCTAGGCAGTCAGGGAGATTAACATTTTAGGGGAATTCCCTTTTCGCCATTACTGCCTGAGTGCTTGTCATGTAAACATATTGCTTGACACTCACGTCTTCCCTATGTGTGATACGTAGAATGGAATATTCAAGGGGTTTTCCCCACTCTGTCATGGTAATTACAATCATATTTGTCGCTATGATACAAATGGAACTAATTTGAATTCTATAGACTATCTGTGCAGATTGCAAAAATAAGAGTTAAATATTTAAGGGGGTTTTCCCCATTGCTTCTCTATCATGATAAGACACAGCTATTGCTTGTTTGTTAGATGGGAGAAGCATTGATACACTGACAAGACAGGTGTTCACCTGCTTTAATTTCCCGACAACGCTTGTCATGTTGTCCTCTTAAAATAAAAATTGTGTTCGCGTTGTTGATTTGTTCCATCCTGTGACCTTTTTAAAGCCTTAGGGACGCACCATTTGATTTTCAGGGGGGGACATGGAAGTTGGGGTTGGGCGGATTTTTTGTTGTTGCACCATTTGATTTTCAGGGGGGGACATGGAAGTTGGGGTTGGGCGGATTTTTTGTTGTTGCACCATTTGATTTTCAGGGGGGGACATGGAAGTTGGGGTTGGGCGGATTTTTTTTTTTTGCCACCGAAGTAGGCGACATTTTTTTTCTTCAACGCCTTCTGCGGCCAGTTGCAAAGGCGATAATCAGCAAGGAAAAACTGGTTATTTGCCAGTAAATTTGGTCATTTCGGGTACATGGATTATCGCTATTTCGAATGAGCATGATTGACAAACATCAATTTTATTTTTGCCAATTTAATTATCTGTAGATATAATCGTATAGATAAAAACAAAAATTGATTGATTATCCAAATGGCACTATAAATAAAAAGCATTGTGTCATGGTGACGTCAAATTAACAATTGATATTGCCCAGGGGTTGATCACATTGGATCAATTATTAACAATGATGACGTTGACGCTAGCTATCAATTATACACATCTGATGATGGCAATGCTATAGTTTGATCAGCTCCAAATTGGCAAGCCTCTAGCCTCCTGTCAGCAGCGAATTAAAGGTATATTATGTGATCTTTCCAGGGAACGCCCTCAACATCGAAAAAAAAATAGAAAGCAGATTTTCTTGCAGATTTACATTTCTGATCATAAATCATGCATACATTCCAAGTTACAGGGCGATACGATTCTTAATTACTTCAAAACCATGGTTTTAGAGTGAAAATAAACTGTCCGAATCTGGACACTTTATATTTTTCACTCTAAATTCACTCTAAAACCATGATTTTGAGGTAATTAGGAATCGTATCGCTCTGTAACTTGGAATGTATGTATGATTTATGATCGGAAATGTAAATCTGCAAGAAAATCTACTTTCTAAAAAAAATAATGAATAGAGGGCGCCCTCTGGAAAAGATCACATAATATGCCTTTAATACAGGAGGATGCAGGCGCGCATGAAGACAACAAGTGCATCATATATGTGACGTGATCAAGCGAAATGAGTCACATGTCGGCAGTTTTCAATTTTGATATTTGTCCACCATTCAAAAGCAGATGGAAAATGCTACAGTATGGTCCAAACCCCACTAGAATTGAACTTAGTTACAAACAATTTACCAACTGAGAAAACATAGTAAACATAAGAATTTGTCACTTCTTTTTACCTATATAACTCAAATTCAATATTCCCGACATCCGACTCATTCCGCTTGATCGCGTCACATATGGGAACGACCAAAACCGTGTGCATTTGGCCATAATCCTTATTCATACGTGTTGGCTAGGATTACTTTTCCGCGTGGTGAGATAAAAAGTTGATAACTCAAGGAGCTGTCGAAGGAACTCATAAACGTGGCAGACCAAAACTCCGCTAGACTGATGGCATTAAGGAAGCAACAGTTTTATCTCTTATCTCTGCACATCGCATGTTCCAAAATAGACAACGATGGTGCTCCATCATCAATAGGGTCGGGTCACAAAGAATCAGCCATGATTCATAGAACGACGACGAGATAAAAAACAAATATTTCTCGTCAAACTGATTAAACTATAGTAACAAATTAATCGAAACATCTTTGGTTCATAAATGAAAGTGTGAAACCATTGTTGCGTGTGTTAGGGTCTGTGCATCTGATAACAAACCAGTTTGTGTCCTCGTTTGGTTTTCATGAATAACATTGAAGGTAGAATGGGGTGGGGGGGGGGGTAATGACACCTCATCTTGACCTTTGACCCTGATGCCCGTATGTTGCAAATTCCATTTTTCTTTGAAAGAGCAGATTGTGCCTCATCTAAGAGGTATTTGACTGTTGTTTTGGTCACTGACCTCTAGTGACCCCTCCTGGCAATGTTTAGTCTTGGTTTGTAAATTAACTGGAATACTGTAATGGTTCCCCATGACAAAGTTTGTTGGACTAAGTGTTTTATTGAGCAATGGGACTGTTGCCAGAAGAAGATACCAAGATAAGAGATGAGAAAACATCACCAATACATCATAGGACACATTTGTCGTTTCTTCACTATAGCGATCAAATACAAGACTTCAGTAAGTTCTTGTATTAAAGGTGCACTGAAAGTATTATGTAGGATCAAAAAACTTGGATTTCTAGAAAAATTGAGGGCACATTCCAAAACGTATCTCTCAGTGTCCCTTTAAGGTAGCTATATCGGCTACGGCGTCATGCTCAGATTTGCTTCAAAATTATACAGGATGTGTATATTGACAAAATAAACTCACATGCCAATTTTGAATTTTTTCCATCAAGCCGTTTTCAAACGGCGCAATTTTTTGTCTTCCAAAAACCCCATAGACTTACTGTGTGTTAGGTTTTTGGCACGTTGCCAAATTCCCCAAAATTGCTTCTTTTCTCAAAACACACTCTATTTATAAATGATTTTTTAACCCTTTATATCCTTAGGATGAACTTGTTTTTTATATTATGTTTTTGGCAAAATACCAATGCACAATATTTAATGTAATTATTTTCACATTTACCATCATAACATGGATTGAATGGAGTGGGAATGTTAGTACTTAACAAAAAAATTGTATTTTTTCAAGAAACACTAAATAGTCAAACTTTGTGAATATTTTTAAAGAGAAGTATAGCTCCTATTTCAACAAGCAAGGTGTCATATGAAAGGTAATTCAATTTAAAAGATTCTCTCGCCAGCTTTTTCCATTAAAGTGTTTCTAGTATTTTTGGTGTCAATTTGAACTTTTGCCTTTAAAAAATCCCTAAAAAATTAATTTTCTCAAAAAGTAAACACTTTATTCACAAAAACTGGCGAGAGAATTTAGGTAATATGCTTATTAACCATCCCCCAAAGTGACAGACCCATAGCAGTTTCCTACTTGGCTGAAAATATTCAAATGTCCAAAAAATTAGGGAATTTTCAAAAAATAAAGAAAAACATAAGAAATATCCAAATTACTCCGAAAGTTTTCAAATAGGTAGAGCAAAGACTTATCTTTAATGTGGTCTCAAAATAAAAAGTATAGATATAATTAATTTGACACAATAGTTGTTTTTCTGCAGTGGTGTAATAGCCGATGTAGCTACCTTAAAAGACTGCAATGAATTCCATGCATGCAATGATTGAAGCGTGCCAACTAAATTTCCAAGTAGATAGCATGGTGCAGCCATGTCACTCACGCTGATCATACCAGCTAAATGCACTTTGTAGGTATGTGTAATGGTGACTAGCACTAGTTCCGTGCTGCTGCGAGATGTGATCAAGTGACTACACGATGCAGCCATGTCACTTAAGCTGATGATACCAGCTAAATGCACTTTGTAGGTATGTGTAATGGTGACTAGCACTAGTTCCGTGCTGCTGCGAGATGTGATCAAGTGACTATACTCTATTTGTCTTCCTCTAGACAGTGACGTAACTTAACCAGCGCAGCTTTTATGCACACGTATTTATCTTCCGTCTTTCAACGCTCGTGTGTATACGCCAGCGCCGTGAGTAGGCGCGCACGTTATGTGCTGCAATAAGTAGAATACGCGGTTACGTCACTGTCTCGTGATGGCCAAATAGACTATAGAGCAGGTTCTCTGCTACCAAGGTTCAGAGGGTCATAGTTTCGAGCTATTGGGGAGGTAGGGTCTAGTACTAAATGGTGACGATTCTCATTAGAGACTTGTGCCAATTCTCTAGTGATGGAACACTTCATGGTTTTTTGATTAGGAAGAGTTGAAAGGTTCAATGTATTCTGATGTTCAGGTGAATTCTCCTTTGCTTGCCATTTTGTGGACTACTGTAAAAATGAACATTTTCGTGCTCCAAGCTGCTACCGCGAAATACTACTACTACACGAATGTATGTGATTAAGCTACCAATCACGAATTTAAAAAAAGCTAAAAATATAAAAATCAGCAAAGTGCGAACAATAAATCACACAAAAATGGAAAAAGATACTCTATTTAAGTGAGGATTTTCAGGAGAGACTTATTTTTGCAAATTTCCCAAAGCAAATCACATAGTGCAACATTCATATAAAGGGTTCAACAAAAGAAAGTATACCACTTTGTTTATGTCATTTTGAGTAACTTTCAATTTGTTTTTGACCAAACAGTCTAGATAGGCATTTAGATGAATCTTTTAGGCATAACTTGATACCAAATTTGCCCCTAACAACAAAGATAAACCATGATTAGCACCATTTAAAGGAAAATATCCCATTTTCAAAAGTCGCATTTCCAATACACAGCACGAGAAGATTTGGTTAATCTGTCCATGGTCTCCCCATCCATAACATTCTGTTGAACCCTTTACTTATAATTGTTAAAATATATTACATGAAGACAACTACAAATTGGGTGTAATTGGAAAGATGAATACATCAGCTTTCCTCTTAACACTTTAAATTTCACTGATGGGGCACTGAATTGAAACTATAATTGATGATCTTGACCAAGCATGTGCAACCTTTTCTACCACATGGGCCTCATTGTGATCTTGAGATTTATTCACGGGTCGCAGTGGTTGTCAGACATTCCAAAAACACGTCCGGAGGAGGAGTAATAGGGAGAGGGGAAGTCCATTGCAAATGGAATACCCGCTTCTCTTCGTGTAATTTCCTCTTTTTACTCGCTGTTGCTGCTGCAAGCGCCATTTTAACCAGGGATTTTATCATGCAATCACGCCTTGAGTTATATTTACTAAATGCAGCGTGTCACCCTACTAATTATAAGGGAGCACACTACTAAATCAATCCGCCATTTGTGTAAAAGTAGGGAGTTCCAGTTAAAACGGGCCGCATCAATGGGAATTTTAGGATTGCTTCGCGGGCCGCAGATTAGAGGTCGGCGGGCCGCGTGTGGCCCGCGGGCCGCAGGTTGCACACGCTTGATCTTGACAGTGCCAGGCAATATGCTAGTAGTTTAGAATAGTTGAGTAAATAACCAAAACTTATTTTCAATCTCCAAATTTTTCTATGGTGCTCATGGTGAAATACAAGTCATAAGGTAACGCTTAATGCCTGGCACACTTGAAGTTGAAACCCTAAGAATAAATATTCCTAACGGTTGCTATTTCCTGGAAGTATAACCCTAATAATAAACCCGATGCCAAAGCAAACTTTTGGAATGGTTATCCTAATTCATATGTTGTTTACAGTACTTTGTAAAGGGGGTGGGAGGGGAATTACCGATATTATTTGTTGGCACTGGATGGTATATATCGTCAGGCTTTCTAAGAGATGGTGGTAATTACAGTAACAGTTGGCACAATACCAGGCTCATTCCAAAATTGTGAAATTCAAGAAGGCACAATTAAAGTCAGTACAAATTGAATAACCAAATAAGAGAGTGACAGTACATATTTATTTTAATTTAAAACTGGTCATGCACGATATTACCATATTGCACAGTTGCTTTGAAAATAAATACATAAATAAATGTGTGAAAATATCTCAGATTATTCAATGAAGCTTGCAGTAAAAAGCAAAGAAAGTGAATATATAAAAATAAAAATAATGTTAAAAATTCAAAAGAGAAGAGAAGGGCGTGGAAATAACCAATTAATTGTTTTAATAATTTAAGACATTGGCAAGTGATGTGTTATCCCTTTCAGATTTGAATCAATTTTAGGGTTTCAATTTTAACCTTTGACCTTTTAGATCCTCTCCAATCATAATAATTGTACCTTATGTGCAATGTACTCGCCCTCTGCTTAAAGTTATAGAGGACATTGTAATCTTTTAAAGTATAGCAAACGTATGAGTGGCTTCATTTTTGAGGTTCAGAAATCTTTTTGAAATGTATTCCGAAGTATTTGCTTGGAAGGCTCAGGCGTTCTCTGGATGTGAAAGGGTTGTCAGTACGTATAGCAGGAGTGAAGCTTTTTGTAAATTAAAAATTATCATTACTTTGGGTAAAAAACTGTAAGCGAGATAGATGGTTTCTCTGAAAATGCCAACAGCTTGATGTAATGAATGGAATCTATAATGTTCCATCAATCATGTCAGGTTTCCTATGATGATCGATCAGGTTATTATGGACACAGCGGGAAAATGCTGCACCACATTAATACGCCCTTTTTGACACCTGTACATACAAAAACAATAATGACTTCGTAGAAAGTGATCATAAATTGGCTGAAATGAAAAAGATGATTTTCCTAGGGGGGAGAGGATATATTGTGCACTTTCAGACTGATGAATAAGATAATGATGAGATAAGATAATTTATTGGTTGCAGAATCCAACAAAGTTGAGTACATACAGGGGCACCAAATAAGGTGTTACAGTATACATGTAGTACCACCTTGAAGAACCCCTTTTCACTTCTATAGATGTTTTAAATATTTCAGACTGCTTCAGATCTTGGTGAATTCAAATGTTTGTCAGAAAAATAGCCACTTTGTATAATTTTTGCAATATATTGCAGAACGTATTTGGTAACCAGATCAATAAGAAGAAGAAATAAATCGATCATAAAATACATGATATGCAAGTCATTACAAACAAGAAAGAGCTGGTTTCAAAGTCGATGCATAAATCGGTGACATAAAGCCTGTAAATTAATCAATGTCCTTCTTGTTTTTCCTTTTTTATTTTCTTTGTCTCCATTAGATCCTCACATCAAAAAGTTACGGGAATTACTGTCCGACATCCAAATGCCGAACATCCACGACATAAGTGCCAGGACTGCCCTTGCGAGATGGTCTTTCCCGCCAACGCATGCCGGCAATGGGGACTGTTGCCTGGACAACAACATCGACCTTGCGAATGTCAGCTTTGAGTTGCTGTTGGCTGACATGAGCAGAAACGGATCATCGAGATCCATCTATAGGTGTGTATATATACAGGAAGAGAATACAGGGTGCATGAAAATAAATGTTTATAAGGCCATTAAAAAGAAGATTGTCTGTCTCAGAAGCCCGTCGGTATTGGTATGTGAAATGAGCTACGGCGCGTAGGTCTACGCGCTGAGGCCTAAAGAAAATAATTTTGGATTTTTTACAAAATATTTAAAAAAAAGATCTCTGTAAGCTTGGATTAGCAAAAAAATAATTAAAACCGCACATCACTTACCTTTTTTGCCAAATGTTTCTGAGACAGACCTTCTTTGTTTGGCCTAACTATGCATACCAGACAAAGCTACCTATCACCCTACATTGTAGGGAGTCTGTTCTGTAGAGTTTTACCGTTGGTCTTGCGTTTATTATGATACACCCTGTATTTATATATAGGTGTGTATTGATATGCTGCAGTAGACTACAGGGTGTATCAAAATAAATGCAACACTTTTTGTTTAAAACTATGCAAACCAGAGAAAGCTACCCATCATCCTAAATTGTAGAAATTCTGTTCTGTAGAGTTTTACCGTGGGTTTTGCGTTTAATTCGATACACCCTGTATTTATATATATAGGTGTGTATTTATATGCTGCAGTAGACTACAGGGTGTATCAAAATAAATGCAACACTTTTTGTTTATAATATGCATACCAGAGAAAGCTACCCATCATCCTAAATTGTAGAGATTTCGTTCTGTAGAGTTTTACTGTGGGTCTTGCGTTTAATTCGATACACCCTGTATTCATATAGGTGTGTATTTATATGCTGCAGTAGACTACATGGTGTATCAAAATAAATGCAACACTTTTTGTTTTTAACTATGCATACCAGAGAAAGCTACCCATCATCCTAAATTGTAGAGATTCTGTTCTGTAGTGTTTTACTGTGGGTCTTGGGTTTATTTTGATACACCCTGTATATCAATCCATATTTGATGTGATCAAGTGAAATGAGTCGCATGTCGGCAGTTTTGAATTTGATATGTGTCCATCATTTAAAGCAGGTGCAAAACGCTACAGTATGGTCCAAACCCCATTGAAATAGAACTTCTAGTTTTAAAGTTACGAACAGTGTACCAACGGAGAAAAACAAAGTAAAACACAAGAATTTTTCACTTCTTTTTACCTGTAACTTAAAATCAGTATTCCCGACATACGACTCCTTCGGGTTGATCGCGTCACATATATTTATATGCTGCACTAGACTACAGGGTGTATCAAAATAAATGCAACATTTTTAAGACAAACAACACCCAACACAACAGCCTTTAATTTATTTTTATTTTAATTTTATTTATTTATTGATGCTTTCTTTATTGAGGGTATTATGCTTCAGTGATTTGCACTGCTTTCCAAGCAGGCCCTCGTTAATGGTAAGACATTACATCAACACAAAAAGACTACAGATATACCGCTTTCATTTCATTTCATTTTCTTTCGTCCGTCCCCCATATGTATGCACTATGGTAGGAGTCAACGTTTACACCATGTGTTCTCAAGGTTCCTCAAGGACCCTGATAATTACTATAGCTTAGAATTAGCTATATCAGAAGCTATTTCAGATTATCATTTCTTGTTTTATTTTTTAATGAAAAAAAAATTAGCACCATCTGGAATGGGTGTTATATTCCTGTAATGGTCTATTACGGCTTTCTAAAAATAGTAGCTTTTTACATACAGCGGTTTTAAATTCTGTGAAATCTTTTGAAGGTCAACGCCTCTCTCCATGTCATCATAATAGTTGTTGGAATGGATGAATGCATTAAATAAAGATAGGAAATTGTATGAGAGTAATCAATGATAATGTTTTTTGTGTGGAAAACAGTGTGGGCAAAATTTGATGTGAATTTAAAGACTGCGTTGATCCCGGGAGGGGTACTCGCCTAAGACGGTATACGGGGTGTGCCGCTCTAATGGGTAGGTTTTTGGGCACGAAATCCCTAAACATGGGGTATGATTTTGTGCTGGAAATCCCTAATAATGGGGTCACTTTTTACAAATTAGTCTATTTTCGCGAAATTTTTGTCTATTTGCCAAAATTAGGTCTATTTTGGCGAAAATTTGCAAAAATTAGGTATATTTTCCCGATAATTTGCGAAAATTTGGTCTAAAATGAAGCAAAACCCCTAAAAATGGGTACCGATTTTTCCAAAATCACCCCTAAAAATGGGTATGGGTTTTGAATCTCCAGCGGCACCCCCCCGACCAAACCAAATCCGAGTACCCCCCCGCCCCCCGCGGCGTTGATTCGTGCGCTTTGCTCTTTTTTGAGGATCAATGTTTATTAGGCCAAGAAAAATAAATTGTTTGATTGTCCATATAGATGCCCTCTAAAGAGTAGGGTCGTGAGTAAGTGCAGTTTACATTTTCACACTTTGGTTTTGAACATGCAGGACCCTGTGACAGGTATGGGTATGGGCTGCATTGATAAATTAAAGCATCCCCAATCCTTTTCTTACTATCAACCCGTGAGTTGTTGCTACCAGTTAATCAATAACCTGCCTGTTGCTAGTTCATTCTTCACGTGTAATATCTCAGATTGAAGAGAAGAGATTTTCTCACAATATAACTTAACATTCTTACGTAAGAGCTATAGTTTTGGAGTTGACAGCATATTATTTACCCGGTCAGTTACTTATTTTGAGGACTGTAGTTACTTAGTGTTATGGAATAGTCCCATTCAATGCGGTACCAGTTTGAGGCTCTCCTTGCAAAATGGCGGACTGTGCAAAGAGCAAATGGGGAAAAACCATCATTTTTCTGCACAATTGTGATATTGTGATTTTTGTAATGCTTTCTACATAGTCTCGATCACAATTTTTTGAAGAAAAAAAAACACCAACTATATCGCTGGGAACCTGCTGGGATTCGATCCAGGGACCATCCGGACTCCGGCCCTATGTCCCACCCACTAAACCACGACCCTCGGCTACTCGTTCACGCAATATACTGCGCTCACTATATAGGCTCAGGTGTAACTACGTCAATGAAAACCGGCGGCATAGGCTCTTGGAGATGGACTTAGGATTAGCATTTTTTGCTTTCGGGGGGGGGGGGGGGGGGTTAGGGTTAATAAAAATCTATCTGGATATTTATCATTGTACGATACCTGCCGAATCATTTCTAGACAGCAGATACCCGACCCAAGTATTCAAATAACATTATGCAAGCTCACACAGCTAGGTCAATAAAAAAGTCATTCTTTAGGATTTGGTTGAAAATTATATTTTGTAGGATTTTTTTAATAACTGTTTTGCATACTGTAAAAGTGTAAATTCTTGTGCGTTTACAATTTTCATGCGCTTCACACATTTTGAACAATTTTGCTTGCGTTTATTTTTTAGCGATTTTGAACTTCCTTACATAGACCTACATACAAAATGAATATATTTGCGCGTTTTTATTTTTCGAGCTTGCTGATTTTTGCGCGAAAAGGGCAAAAATAAATGTAGCACGAAATTTCCACTTTTACAGTACTGTAAAAGCCAATATTTTTCGCGTAAAGATATTTTCGCGCATTTTGGTATCATAGTCATTTCGCGAATTGTTTTTTTTCGCGGGCGACTTTCAGGATGCACTGCATGAATGTTGAAAACAATATTTTCGCGTGTAATAATTTTCGCGGAAAAAGATTTTGCGCGAAAATAAAACCACCGCGAATATTTCCACTTTTACAGTATTACAACACTTTGAGTGAAAAAAATAAATCAGATTTTCAATTTCATTGTTTTAAGGAAAATCCTGAAATCATTTAGATAGGGGAGGATGCCAGGCATTCCTGGCACCAGCGCACCCATTGACTCCCCTCCCCCCTAATTTTTCTATCAACCCTCCCCCCCCCCCCCCGATAGTTTTATTCCCAAAAAACATGTCTTGAGAGGTGTAAATCACATGGCCTCTATGAATGTATTTGTTGAGCTCATCCCGATGCTTACAGCAGTGGAACAGCTGTTTGTGTGTTTGTACACGTACATATAAAATGTTAAGGAGAGAGATACCCCGTTTAAACAGGATGATGCCATGTTTAGGGGATTCATCTCCAGGTGGCTAATTAAAGCAATTGTAGTATACCAACCAATGATTGCAATTTTTCAATAATATCTGTTACATGGGGGTATGGGGGGGGGGGGGGGGGTAGGGGAGAAAGAGAAAGAAACTAAAACACACAATTTGATTTTGTGTGTGTAATTCAAAATGTCAAACATTTGCACAAATATATCAAGACAAATATATAATAGCAAAACTGAAACAAAACAATTGAAAAATTGCATTTATATTAGCTAATCTAAAACACAGTATCTCTCTAATAATTAGTCGAATATCTATCAAATTCAACACTTCATGGAACGAACCGTTTAGTCGACATCTGGTTGTGAGATTGCCATAATAGGGTATTAAACTGTTAATTATCTAGATCTATTGTATTATCTGTATAATAGCATATATACACAGCCAGTCCAGAGTTCCACAAATTTCACTTATTGTACAGCTTCAGAGTGCTGATAATTTGACATCATAAATAACATGATTAATTACAGCTCTGTAATTATTACCTAACTTGGTGTGGGGGTGTGTGTGTGTGTGTTTAGTAGATGATTGTTTAAGGGACGCACCATTAGATACTCGGGGGGGGGGGGGGGGGCATGGAAGTTTAAAAAAACAAAAAAACTTTGCCCACTATCCAGGAAGAAAAAAAACAACTTTGCCCACCAACCAGGAAAAGAAGAAGAAAAAAAATGACCCACTGCCGAGTAAAAAAAAAAAAAGATGACTCACCCAAAAGGCCCAACTCAATGTAAAGAAAACCATTAAAACCTAAAAAAAACCAACTTTGACGGCTTTGCTAAAAAAAAAAAATGACTTGCCTTTGGCGGCAAAAAAAATAGATTCCGCCTACTTTGGTGGCGAAAAAAAAAAATCCGTCCGACCCCAACTTCCATGCCCCCCCTGAAAATCAAATGGTGCGTCCCTAAGTCCTGCTGAGTGAGAGGTGTCTACACCTACTGTGAAAGTGGTGTGTATATATTGAGGTGTCCCTGTATAGCAGAGTTCTGCCACATAAATCATCACTAATACAAGTGCTGTCGATGAGTGCTATTAATTCCTTATAGCACTCGGCAGCATAAGTCATACTAATTGTATGTGTTTATTTATCAGGGATATTTGATCAATTAATTTTGTTGCAATTTAAGTCTTCTCATGATAATTGTTAGTATCTATTTTTCAGGGATATTTGGTTGATTAATTAAATAATATAAAGACTTTGACTAAATGTGAATGAAAGTAACCAAAGACCTTAAAATTACTCAAATACACGGTCTTAAACCTGGTCCCTCTCGCATTCACGGCGAAGGTTTACCCACGGGACGACAGAGACTGTGTTTACATGGCACCAGTATTAAAGTGCTAATGTATAAATAGTTTTTGTTGAGTCTCAAGCGGCCTACATACATACAAGTAAATATTAGATATGTTGGCCTATAAACATGATTTTAGCAGAAGCTATGGCAAGCAAAACTAAATTAAATCTATTAATTTAGTACAGATTTATCCCGGGAGGGGGGGGGGGGGGGGTGCTTTTCTGACAAAATTGGTATATTGATGGGTGGGAAATTGGCCCGAAAATAGGTATAGAGAAAGTCAAATTTTCGAAGTCCGGCAGGCACATCCATGTATGAGTTTGGCGAAAGTAAAATCTAAACAAATTATACCCCACATACAAATACCCATGGTTCATGTCCTCAATTGAATCTGTATTTTAATCAACTGTTATATATCTTCTTATTTCAGTGCTGAAAATCAGAGGATGGTTACAGACCTGAAACCAGCTACTGAATATCACATCAGGTGAGATATTGCACCAAACTTCCTGTATCACATTGCAATGTGTATCTAAAAATATGTTGATTGCAATATTAACATAATGGTCCTAAAATCAAAACAAAGAATTGTCGATCACAGCGTCTCAGATTCCTCAGCATCCCATGCACCTGGTGCGTACTTCACAGTTGCTGCGTAACCGCAGCATTCGCGTAGAGCAAGGGCGCAGTGAACCGGAAGATGTGACTGGAAAAATCATGCTTTTCCCTATATTATATGCTGAATTCTGAATTCAGATGCCAAAAATTCAGTGTGGGATGATGGTATTCGGATATTTCTTGAATTTTGTGTGGAAATTAGGGGCTGGGATTATACTTGAGCATGAGACTATACTCGGACCATTACGGTATATCTTTCAAAACCTGCAGTTTTTGTAGATCAAGTTGTTGCTGAGTACAAATTACATGTCGTGAACAGGAAGGATTATTCAATTTTTGGATAAGAAACTTCTGCGCATATGTGCATAATAGGTCTCATCGAACAGCGCCATCTATCAGCGTGCTCTCCAACAAGTTAGGTTACGTCATGTTCACGTGAGCTGTGATTCGTCAACAGCCTACCGCAATTATGCAACAAATATATATTGTCTTCCATCAAGTCCGTCAGAAACGAACAACGACGCTTTGGTGTAGGCCTATAATCAACAGAAAATGACAAACATACAATGAAATGTGAATTACTCTTATTTCAGGCTTGTAAAAACCATTAAGCAGGTTAGTTTATCATAATAATTGAAACCGCGTAAATTGTCCAACAATTCTGTAAATAAAGTTCAATTAAATCTATACCTTAGCAGAAGACAAAAGTCACCGACATTCCAACTACAGCGCCATCTATTAATGTTAAATGTGGCTTCCTATCGGCAATTGGGAGTTTCGGTTCCCTGATGCACCCCAACAGGGGTTAAAATACTTTTCTGGCTATGAGGGCTATTTTGAGCAATATCAGCCAAAAATTGCCCCTTAGTACATTTTATCATAGGCCAACATTTTTTCAGTGGGCTATATTGTTAAATTAAGGGGCTAATTGCCCTTCGCCCCTGTCTTTTTTGAACCCTGCACCCCAACTTGAAAAGTGAGTTGCAAAAGGAACAAAAACAAATCTAGAGGGTCGTATACAAACATTTTAATGTCTTCATGTGTTCTTTTTTAATTTTTTGTTTTTAAATTTTAATTATTTCTTAATTCCTGTAACAGCGTGAGTGCAATACTAGACACGGTACGCGGGACCCAATCTCAAGCCAACCGTTTTGAGACCTCGGGTTGCGCCCCCGACGCCCCAATGATTCCAAGACTGACGACCAAAACGAAAAGCAGCCTAATGCTCAAGTGGAACGCCCCCAACTGTAACGGCGCCAAGATACACACCTATATGCTACAATGTGATAAGGTGAGTGTGCTACGAATAAATGATTGTCTTCCAATTGAGGAGACAAAAGAGATCTGCTGAGATGGTATTAAACGAAGGATTATTGTGGCTTTTATTTAGTTAGTACATTGCTAAATTTACTCGAGTGAGGTAAAATATGAAAGGAATCAAAGTAGAGCATTGGCGAAATGGTGCGTTTATCAAGATGAAGATGAAGGAGTGTTGTTGAGATATAAGTTGTTGAGTATAGAGGTTCTTTCAAATAAGTGTTGTCTCTGATGATCTTAAATGTCCTTCTTAATATAAAACCATGAAAAGGGATCATTATTTAGTGGAGTGGCCGAGTGGGGATCATTATTTTAGGCATGAGGATTAGAAGGAGAACTTTTATTGACGAATATCGTAATTATGGTGGAATGTGATCAAGTTGGATCAATGGCGCCTTTATTCCGGGTAATCCGGGATCAGTTTCGTGGGCAGCAATAACCTTCTTGTTTTGTTTTCACTCTGAAACTTTAGGCAGGTGTCAATGCGCATCTTGAACCTACCCTCAAAGTTCATCAAAGATTAGACGCCTAATCTTTGCTTAGTTATAGTTTTGAAGTGGTTACTCTTAAACTGATTTATATAAGTAAATTTTCTACCAGACTTACATTTCTGATCTTTAATCATAAATAAATTCTGAGTTACAGAGCGATACGATTCTTAATTACATCAAAATCATGTTTTTTAAGGGTTGAAAATAGATTGTTCGCTAGCAAACAATCTATTTTCACTATAAAACCAATATTTTGAAGTAATTAGGAATCGTATCGCTCTGTAACTCAGAATATATTCATGATTTATGATCAGAAATGTAAATGTGCAAGAAAATATACTTTAAAAAAAAATCAAGAATAGAGGGCGCCCCCCCCCCCCCCGGAAAATCACATAATATGCCTTTAAACCAAACTGTCACTCAACATGTTATTCACATAACTGGCATTATTGGTGTCTTAACACCCAAATAAAACATAACTAGAAACCTCCATGATTACTTGAATTACATTTAAATCTAACGCTCAGACAAAGAGGAATTTCTAGATGTGTTATCATAACACAACAGGTTGAATTCCGATCACATTAGAGCATTACTTTATTACGGTGATGATCGAGAGATGGGATTAAAGGTAGATGTTCCGATTTTCAACTTGAAGTTTTCTATTCTACATGAAAGGTCATCCTTAAAAAAGTCGTGTTCCAAAGTTTGAGTTGCATAGCTCTAATGGTTCTTATTTTAGACGCACAAGATGCTGTGAACTGTACCCATTGAGTAGTACACAAACTATATCGGTGGTTACCACCATTCGCGGTAATTCAACGTTATTTCATCGATTTCTCCGTAATTATACCGATTTAGGCTGTCAAATTTCAGTATGACGATGAGAAAAATACGAGCTTTCATATGATATGAAAATCTCCGTATATTTGAAATAATTCTGTGTTACGAAAATGTGATCGGGTCATCTACCTTTAAGACCAAAAGGGAGGTCGTGTTGGGGAGAAAAAGTCGCATTTCCTTTCTATTAACCCTAACCAGCCAGGCTATGTTTTTGTGTGGAAACTGGTATGAATTCGGCTAACCTGCAACGCTCGCCTGGGCAGCGATTTCGTACACACATATCAGCTTGGTGGATGACGTCATCGAATTGAATGCTGTAGCATGCGGGTGGACATTGTTTTTTTGCCGTAGTGAATCATAGTGTCTAAGAAAATCAAGAAGCTTAGTCCCAGTTGGTAATTTCCCCCTTTAAACATTTGTGTAGAGTGAGATCCTCAGCAAAAGTATTTTAAAATTCCTGATCATCATTCTTTTCAAATTGTTTTATTTATTTGTTATTGGCTGTGAAAATGGTCTTTTCTCCCTCCTACATGGTAGTTCATGCCACTGGGCTATTCCAAGTATTGCTTATGCCCCCTCTGACAGACTAGTTCATGCCACTGGGCTATTCAAGATATTGCTCATGCCCTCTCTGGCAGAGAGATAACTTGGACACTTTGATGCTAACCTATAAGAGCAGTGTATACCCACACGATTCAGTGTTGACAGACTAGACTGTTCAATGTGTTTTGTGCTATAGGGGGTTCCACCAAACATTCCGCCCACTCAACTGGATTCTATGGACAGCATGACATTTAATCGCTATTATTGTTAAGGATTGCGGTTTTGAACACGCATAAAGTTAAATATCATGCATGTTCAATAATGTCAACAGGGTTATGTGTGTGAAATTCATTTGGGAGATTGGATTTAGGATAGGACAGTAATTGAATTTAATGGTTTATACAACCATGGTATTCTATGTTAATTTCAAAGTAATTTGGAGAGATCTGTAAAGGGAGATCAAGACGTTGAACCTAAGGGGCTCTACATGTACACTAAAGAAATAAATTGCCCTTTGGATTGCATGAGATAATACAGTCTCAATTTGCTGCCTTTTGTAACATAGTTGGAACATCTGGAAGGCTATTGAATGTAATCTTCAATATCATAATTTACAAAGGGCCACTGCTATGTTTTGTCCTTCTGACCACCTTCAATCAAAGTATGTTTTAAAATGCATGGACTGTTTACCATTTATATAGCAAAGTATAAACTAATATTTTCCATGCTATCTATTGGACACCAAACTATCACAAAATGGGCTTTTGTTTAATTTCCATTTGAGCACCACACATTGAGTGATTCAGTGTAGTATGCCCCTTACACAGTGGCAGGCAGCTCTACCATATTACACAATACGCCACATCAAAAGCATTAGGACAGACAGGGATATTTCCATGACCTTACATTTCCACGAATTTGCTGAATGCATTTCATTGTGTTATGTTGAAACACAAAGTTATGAACTTCAGGCATGTTAATCTCTGATCTCTAGATAGCATTGGTGCATGTCGAGAAATTGTGACAGAAGTGATTTCACAAAATATATAATATCAATCATATGTAGTGTTGATTAAATTTGGGGACTTATTTTTTAAAGTTAAACTTGGCATTTAAGGCGACCTACAATGTGTTCAACAACAACAACAAAAGAGGTTAAAACTCAACAAGTTTTTATTTAATCTTCAGATGCGTAACGAGCGTGTTGACAGCATAGATAGGGAGGAAACAAACTGAGAGCAAGGCAATCAGTATATTTAGTCAAGTTAAGGGCCAAACTGGCTCATAAACTAAGCTTTTCTGTGTATTTAGAATGATGTTTGTTGACTGTTTTCTATTGATTCTTGTAACGTTTTCCAATTTTAGCAAATGTTATGATGAAATAGAAAGGTTTCAATGAGTACTCCGTCGGATGACTTATTGGTCGAGCTTTCATCAGAAGTGACTCTAACTTAACCCCCTGAGAACTACCGGCCGATTGGTCAGAAAGATGGATACATCATTTATTGCACCAATCAGATGCATTGTTAGAATAATTGTATTCCCGGTACAAAATTGAGTGAAAAATGTTAGATGCAGTATTTCAATTCGTTATTCAAATGAGGATATCTTGAAATGAACCAATCACAAACGCTGTTAGACAAGCAGGTAATGCCAAGGGGTTAATCTGTCTTGATAAAAAGCTCGACCAATAAGTTGTTGTAATTCTCATTATTATGATATAGTGCCAGGTATTTTTAGCGTGGATTATAGGTAAACAACCCGTTGTCACGGATTCCACCTGACCTACTTCTAGCAGCAAATCATTAATTATTGTATGTATTCAAGCATATAATTGATAGCCATAAACACGAGCCTGAGATCTTTATTATTGTTTATTTCTATTTACACAGGGGAATGGCGGAGATGGTTTTGTGACGGTATTCGAAGGCAGCGAAAAGCAGCACAGAGTGGTGAAGCTGCAACCCTCAACTCAGTACAGGTTTAGACTACAAGCTATAAATGATCATGGCGCAAGGTAAGGTGGAGGTGATTCGCGTATGGGAGGGGAGGGAGATATATAGCGAGGGTCAGGGAGGAGGTGAAGCTGCAACCCTCAACTCAGTCCAGGTATAGATCATAGCGCGAGCTAGGTGGAGGTGGTATGGGGAGGAGGTAGATAGTAAAGTAGGGGAGGTCAAGTTCCAACCCTCAACTCAGTACAGGTTTGACTACCAGCTTTAATTGATCATGGATTAAAAAAAAAATTAAACAGCATGGACAGTATTTTGAGGGAAAACCCACCCCAAACCCCCTTCCAACCAAGTGTATGTTTGAGTCATGTTATTTTGTAGAGACACTGTTGTCCCCTATCGGTGCATCCTCCATACTATCCTCGCTTCAATTTGATATCAACCAACACCGATATCACTGAGGGAATATGAATACAATTATCTTATTGGTCTACATCAGAGTCGGTCGATTTTTCTTCTTTTTTACCGGTTTAGATATTTTTAATTGTATATAAATTACTAAATTTGATCTTACAGAGTCAAATAAATCACAAAATAACTCAAGATTGTGATGAGAAGCGCCAAAAATAGTTTTTCCCCCATATTTTTCTTCTGCAAAATATAAAATCAAAACAAACCAGGGTCTGGGGATAAATTAGGGTCGGGCTGGTTATGCCAATACAACAATTGTTTTTTTGTTGGCCTAAGTCAGCTTTAACCCCCCTGAGAACTACCGGCCGATTGGTTAAAAAGATGGATACATCATTTATTGCACCAATGAGAGACATTGTTAGAATAATTGTATCCCTGATAAAGATGGCAGTGAAACATTTTACAAGCTGCATTTGAATTGGCTATTCATACGAGTACATCTTGTAATAAACCAATCAGAACCACTGTAAGATAGACAGGTAGACCCCAGGGGGTTAAATTGTCTAACTACCTTTGTACTTACTTTTATTTGTTGCTTATTTAACAGTGCTTTTAGTCCAGAAGTGACGTACTACACATCAGGCAGCGCACCTTCCACGCCCGAGCCACCCACCTTATTAGAGGCACTGGCCCGTAGCCTCAAGCTTCAGTGGCAGAAATCTGCGGGTGATGTCAGCGGTTATATATTAGACATGGATGACGAGTCCAAGGTAGGTGAAATTATGCATATACATTTGGGTTAGAGAGAATGGCATCCTCTAAAACCTGTTTTAAAGGAGGCATTTCCATAGGGAAGTATAGAGAAATTGTGTGGGGTTAGGGTTAATGAAATTTAGAATACCTTCAACTCAAGACAGTAATGAATTGTTTCACAGCAGTCAAAATCTTAATGGGACATCTATTCATGTGACTATTAATCTATTTATGATTGCAACATTATAACACTGCCACACAAGTGAGAAAAGGAAAGGGAAAGGAACTTTTGAATTTACAGAGCGATGAAATGATCAGACATGGCCTTTGGCGGATAACATTTATATTCACATAGAAGAACCTGTTGTGCTTTAGGAGAAGGCACCTTGTCTCCTTGCCTTTAAGTGTGGATATCCTAACAGGTGAACTTCCTGAATAAATGAAAATATGGAATAACCACCAGTCTTATGATGTACAGTCATCAAACTATACAGGTAATAAATAGGCCTTCTAACTCTAAAAATATATATCCTACCTAAAAATATTAAATCATAAAGTTGTTGAGAAATTTATCTTTTTATAAATGAGATATTGCACGCTAGGATCGGTTGAATATTGAAAAAGGGACAATCTAAAATGTAAGGTAAAGTCACAATTTTATTTTCACATTTTACATTTTAACACGGGGGGGGGGGGGGGGGGGGAGTATGACAGGTAGCGTGTGTGTGGCGTATTGATCCATCGGAACAATACAGCCGACTGTCCAACCTGCGCATGCATCCCCCAATTGCACTACCGGTAATCGATAAGGTACCTGTCGATGGGTCCGCGTGTAGAAAAAAGAATGTGATAATGAAAATCGGACTTCACCTTACATTAGGGAGTGTCATTTCCTCAATAATCACCCGATCCTAGCGTGCAATATCTCATATTAAAGAAGATGAATTTCTCAACAACTTTATAATTTAATATTTTTAGGTTGAATATATATCTTTAGAATTAGAAGGCCTATTTATTACCTGTATAGTTACTTTTTTTTGATGACTCTAGAGCTTGTTATTGGCTATGCATTCTGGGAATTGTACAATGAACATATAGTTTGATCAGTTTTAAATTGGTGAAGCCTTCTTACAGTAGTGAATGAATACAGAAGGACATGGGCGCGCATGAAGGCAACAAGCGCACTGTGCATCATATGTGTGACGAAAAGTCAAAACCGTGTGCGTGTGGCCATAATCTCGCATGCAAGCTTGGATTACTTTTGCTGGCAGAGAGATAAAAACCAAATATTTCTCGCCAATTTGGAACTGATTAAACTATAGTACATATTAACCTTAAGGGAAATCAATGCTGTCAATAAAGTTGACATTTTTTGTGCATTAGTAAATTTCATGCTTTTTCCTGTGCTATTACAGCTAGGTGGAAAATAAGTATAAAATATAAATAAATGCAAATTTGTTTCTAAAGGTACATTTTTATGTAAATAAAATGCAGACTAGAAACATTTCCATGACCAATTTAGTATGAAATTGTGATTTCCGCTGAGCGTGACAATTCTGCCCACAAAATTACCACCTCTATTGAATTCCAAGTCAAGATTTATATTTGCAGTGCATTCTGGGAATTGTTTATGTGCAATGCATTTTTGGGAATTGTACCATACCCGCTGGTGGTACTGGCTAATCTGAGGGGAAATAAGGCTGACAAAAGTAGTCTAGTATGTTGAGTAAGTGTATCCTGACTGTAGCCCCCTGGAGGTACACAGGCTACAATCCCTCTATCTTACGTTTTGACATATACAGTGACTGCTCTATGAACCGTATGACCGTATTACCTAATTTGGAAACTGTCATGGGGATTGTCATGGGGATTAGTGTTGTGGTCATGATAGAGGGGTGGGGATTGGTTAGTAAGAGTTGACTGGAGGGGATATTGTAGGTTTGCAGAAAGAGAAGGAACACAATAACCTAAACCACAATTTTACATTTTGATATACTTTTCTATGACCCAAATTACCTAGTATGGCAATGGACACAGGTTTAGTGATTGGGAAAGAGAGGGGTGGTGGTAGGAAGTAATGGCAATTAACAAGGGAGGACATTGTGGGTTAGTTTAAAGAGGGGAAGGGGCACACTATACCATCCCTCGTTGGTGTTTTAAGATACAGTGCCAGCTCTGTGGCATGTATAACCCGATTATCAGATTTGAAAATTTATCACAGGTGGAAAATGGAGGTAGTAGCAGTAGTTGGCAAGGGAGGGAACATGGAGGGGTAATGGGAAGACGGGATGAGATCCAATGTGTTGACAGACAGATACCGCACAAATGCCCCCATATAACCATATAACAGCATTAGGAAATGGTAACAGGTGTATTTATGAGGGTGGGATAGTAAGAGTTGACCCAAAGGAAGGGACATGGTAGATTTGATGTGGCATGTATACCATCCCACTACTCTATTACAGGGGTGTGAGAGTTCCCCTTTTTAGCTGATTTCCTCTTTTTTCAATTTGTCTTGTGCCAAAATTTCAGCCTTTTCTTTTCAGCCCCTTATTTGACATTTTTACCAAATTGCACGCTATTTTTCCTCGTTTTTGTCTGTTTTCCTCTTTTTTATTTGCGGCCTCTCACACCCCTGCTATTAGCCTAGGGAGGAAGGGTGTCAGTACATAACACTGGAAGAGCATGATCAAGGTTAGATCGTGTTTGAAGAGAGAGAGATGGAAGCAGTCTGTTGTGTTTGCAGTGTGAAGACGTGTTTTTAAACATCTGTAGACCTTGATCTTTGCCTATTGTGTAACTGGAATGGATTTGCGGAGAGGGGTAGAGTACTTTTAATAAGAAATCCTTGGCAGTATATTTTGATGTTATTGATCTTTGAAAACACAACTTTCTGCATGGCAGCGACGGACCGCAAAGGAATGCGTGGGTGTGTAGGCACTCGTTCAGCATGACCCCTCCCATAGGTCTAGGTCAGAGTAAGGAAAAGTTGATTTGCTTTAAAACTTGAAATGCATCCAATGCCTAGGAGGGGAATCAATGTGGGGTAACCTTGAGGAAATTGCTCATTGCATATTATAGGAACTAACCCCCCAAGAGACTGTCGTGACAGCCACATTTTCAAACCACAACAATTTTCAAAAGGTTTTATAGTTGAATCAGCTCCAAATTGGCGAAGCCACCTTACACCAGCGAATGAATACAGAAGGACGCGGGCAGGCATGAACGCACCAAGCGCACTGTGCAACATATGCGTGATGCGTGGGTGTGACCAAAACAGAGTGTGTACGCGCATGAATGCACCAAGCGCACTGTGCATCATATGCGTGATGCGTGCGTGTGACCAAAACAGAGTGCGTGAGGCCATAATTGCGCACGTACGCTTGGATATCTTTTGGCAAACAAATTATGTCAGCACATTAATAAATGGTGAGATGCGACCCCTGGTCCCCAAAATCAATGTAAATCCAAGTTGGGTCTTCAGCTTTCAAGTGAGTGGACCCAACATTGATTGATGGTAAGGCAAAAAAAATGTTTGCTTGCCCATAGATGCTCTCCACAAGGTAGGGTCGGTCATTCGGTCGGTCAAACATTTTTTTCTTCTTTTTTTTCCTTCTTTCTTTTCCAAATTAGGTACCTTAATACCAGAAATAGAGAAGAAAAAAGTTTCAAATCTTTTCATTGTCTAAGTCCAAAACAAGACCTTAGATGTCCCATATGGGGTCACATTGGGGTCAATCAAGGTCATATGAAAAAAATTGTTTAAATTTTTCAATACATGTCGGATGAGGGCAAGCAAACAAATTTGTGTTTTTTGCCTAATGGGCGGATAGTTTAAGGGGAGGGCTCTTATCTGCTATTTGTTGAACACATAGGCTTGTAATTTCCATGCATATACTTTAATCGGCGAAAATTAATGAAGTGTACCAATTATTTTGGTATGGACTTAAGATGATGGAGAGTGTCATTTTTTATTGCTTTTAAAAGAGTGGACCCTCCGATATTCTAATATTTACCAACTTGAAAAGCACCTTCTTTCAAGTAGGGAGGGGGAACATGCTTATTAGTCTTATAGTGTTGTGAAATTATGAAGGTGTGTGAAAAGAGTGTGCAAATAGGGCAGTTAATTTTCAGTTGTGTGTGTCCTCGCTCTTGATGTTTACAAACAGGTCTTGAGTTGTAGATGGATATTGGGAAGCATGTGTGCAGACCTATAGTTTAATCCGTACAAAATTGGCGAAAAATATGAGGTAGATATTAATATGCGGGGCAAATGGAATCCCTAATGGCGCATGCGTCAAATGATGTGAGTGAGCACCACACATTTTATACGCACTTTTCCATTGCGCTCTGGTTTATGATGAACGGATGCATACTAAAAGCAATAGAAACGTGCCACAATAGGAATTCTTTTTGCGCGCAGAGATATAAAAACTGCACATTTCTTGTCAATTTTTGAACTGAATAAACTATAGAGCTAATGTGTTCCAAGAGAAGCAACATTTCATATCCCTCTAACATTTTAGATGACGTTGCAAATTTGATGACATGTTTATATGAATAACACAGACATAAAGTAAAGTGTTTGTTGTGATAAATATATCTTGCGAAAATGTTTCTTATTGCAACGAGCAGGAAAAGGAATAATTTAGCCATCTTTTTTGTGTGGTAATTTTGATGAGAAACTGCAAATTGAATGACACTTTGCGGTAAGCTTTCAGCAAAATCATATAAATATTTTTGATGATGAAACAAACAAGTTGAAAGACAGGGCATACCGGTGAACTTCACTCCATTGGGAATGTCTACAGTAAACCAGTCTCATCACCCAGGGTTGCATATACTATATCACACACTAGACAGGAACTTTACACCTATAAACTGTGTTACTATTGGAACCCAGAAACTAGGCATACAGTTACTACACTGTGTACATGTATGGTTGTAAATTGAACTTGTTAGTGGGTATGATGTTGGTATAGTCTCAACAGGCTTTAAGGAAACCTGACGTCTTCCTAAAGTTGTTTATAATTTGAGTGCAGCTTTATCATTTCCTCTATGGCTATGAATGGACAGAACAGTCTGCTGTATCGATAGCGTTTTTGTCTGGAAACTTTTTCAATTTTCAAAGGCTATCTCAACGATTACTGAACCAATACTAGGCATGTTTGTACTTATTTCAATGCATTTCTCATGTTGATTCCAAATATGGTTATAAAATTCAATAATTTCAACATTTTTGAAACATTTTGTGAAATTTTGGAATGTCGTCTGTAGATGTGAATGAAAAGAATAGTCTGCTGTATCGTAAGCGAATGGAAAGTTGTTGGTGTTTTTGTCTGTTCCAATTTTCAAAGTCTATCTCAACGATTACTGAACCAACACTAGGCATATTTGTACTTATTTCAATGCATTTCTCATGTTGATTCCAAATATGGTTATAAAATTCAATAATTTCAACATTTTTGAAACATTTTGTGAAATTTTGGAATGTCGTCTGCAGATGTGAATGAAAAGAACAGTCTGCTATATCGATAGCGAATGGAAAGTTGTTGGTGTTTTTGTCTGGAAACTTTTCCAATTTTCATAGGCTATCTCAACGATTACTGAACCAATACTGTTTGTACTTATTTCAATGCATTTCTCATGTTGATTCCAAATATGGTTATAAAATTCAATAATTTCACCATTTTTTTAACATTTTGTGAAATTTTGGAATGTCGTCTGCAGATGTGAATGAAAAGAACAGTCTTGCTGTATCGTAAGCGAATGGAAAGTTGTTGGTGTTTTTGTCTGGAAACTTTTCCAATTTTCAAAGGCTATCTCAACGATTACTGAACAAATACTAGGCATGTTTGTACTTATTTCAATGCATTTCTCATGTTGATTCCAAATATGGTTATAAAATTCAATAATTTCAACATTTTTGAAACATTTTGTGAAATTTTGGAATGTCGTCTGCAGATGTAAATGAAAAGAACAGTCTTGCTGTATCGTAAGCGAATGGCAAGTTGTTGGTGTTATTGTCTGGATCTGAATAGGAGTTTTTCCAGTGAAGTTTAACATAAGCACAAAGAGGTCTGAATCTGATAGGTGATTAATTTAAAAACAATGTTTGTACAGAACCTGTGGATCAATATTGACGCTAGATTGGGATTTGAGAAATGTTTAGTTCAGACAAGATTTTAGTCCAATTGCATAATTGATGCTTTAGCTATATTAAACTGACAAATTTAAATATTTTGACAGGAAAAAGGACCGTAAATCTGGCATGAATGTTAACCACGTGCTAGATGAGAAATGTATGCTGTTTTTTTGTAAAAACACACACAGAAATAGACTAAAAATTAAAATATGTAAAACAATCTGAAATAGTTTGTTGTCTTTGAAATAGTTTGCTGTCTTTGATAGATAGGTGAATAAAGAGTGTTGATTAGACTACAGACTGCATATGATCGGTTGTTATCAATCAAAAATGTTAATTATAGTTTTCCCTCTATATCACATTTCCATTCCATTCAATATCATCCTACTTTGAGCCACTGACTTCATCCATATTTTTGTTCTTAAGAATCTTCCTCTATTGATTTGTTCTAAGCATAAAGTTCTTCTTTTCTTATTCTTCTACACAGCGTTATGGCTTCCAGACAGTATACAGGGGCGAAGACACCGGTCACTGTTGCAGGTCACTCGCAAGAAATTCAGAGTATAAATTCAGGGTGAGTCAAATACAAATGCCTTTCCCAATTTCAAATTGACGATCTCTTTTTTTGTTGATTTTTGAGTGTATATTTTTAGCTTTATTATTGTTGCTCCCTCTCAAAAGCCCTGAAAATGTACATGATTTGGTCCGAAAGGAGTCAAAACTTCTTATATTCCCTCCATGGCTTTTCTTCTGGCTCCCTCAAAAATGTCTAAAAGCCGTACCAATGTTGGTCCAAAATGAGCCAACACTCTGTGCATACTAGGTATAAAGGACAAAGTATGTGAACAACCTTTCTTTGCTGCATGGCTGTCATGAACCTCTGACCTACTTCAAACCAATGGTGTATAAGTGATTAGAACCGTAAATTGTGCCACAATTAGGTAAGGGTATTGCACAAACCTTTTTTTCTGCAGGCCTCTTATTAAACCTAAGGGTACAGGCAGTTTGTAGAACTAAAGCTAACCGGAGAAAAAACAAAAGAAAAGAAAAATGGAGTGAAAATGGGTCAATTTGGGGGGGGGGGGGGGGGGGGGGGGGGGGGGGCACCGGACTGGCTTCAGGTACCTTGTAGAGTAGTGTTTTGTAGCATTCAGGGCTGTTGGGTAAACACTGAGTTCCTGATAATAGCACAAAGTGCTTTTGAAATTCCTAACTTGTATTTTACATTTCAATGTAACCTGATAACACACCATCCAATGCCTGCAAACACAAAGTAAGATGCAGGGCCCAGGCAGCTTTATGTAGTTCCACTGTAAACCCAAATGATTACAGATGAGTTTAACACTGATCATTGATACATATTTCTAATAAAGCAAATAAATATGTCCTACCTTTAAAATGTGAGAGGCATGTATGGAACCCCCAGGTGAACTATCAGTTCCGAAGTAGGTTTGGTTTCCAAGAAGTTGATTGTGTATCACAAGAGCGTAGGAGGCATTTCTTGGCAAGGTCCCGAGTACAGCTGTTATGGTGTTCAAGGGGAATATCATGTTTAGTATTTGTATACCAATATGTATGAAGACCTTTGACTCAAGCTGTCACTTAAAGATAACTATCAATTGAAATAAATCAGGTAGGATTCAACACATGTGATGTGGAAGGGTACATCTTGTCTACTTGTGTACAAAATATGAGTTTTTGACAAAAGTTGACAGAATATTAAGAAGAAAGTCCAATGCTTAACATGTAAGTCTATACTATATAATAATTAGGTTGCCACGCAATGTTATACGAAATGAATGTTTATGAGTGCAATGGTACAAATATTTTCATGAGGTGAAAGATGCGATGTTCCATTCAACCAGGCGGAGCCGAGTTGAATGGAACATTGCATCTATCACCGAATGAAAATGTTCGTTCCATTGCACGAATGAAAACATTCATTATTTGTTTTATACAACACTCGGAAAATCATTGTTATTTTGTAACAAATTATAGAGATTTAGGGCCGAGCGGTTTACCGTGCAATGTATTGTAGGGGTCGATGCACAGCAAATCGTGCAATGGAGCGAATATTTAATCACGCGTGACCTATAATCCTCCAATGAAATAACAATGATTTTCTTAGGTGTTGTTTAAAATACAATTTTAATTTCTTAATCTATCCATCCCACCCATTTAGTGCTCACTACTTTGGAGCTGATGCCCCTCCCCCAGTAATGACTGATTAGAATCAGATTATCGCTAGGCCAGATTGAGTGCGGGCTATTTTTACGAATGGCGAGCAGAATGAGTGGTCAAGAGACCCACTTTAAGGGTTTTTTAATGCATCAAACTATAGAAAATGTACCTTTAAAGACCTCTACCTGTTTATCAGTCTTCCCAGTTATGACCCACAGGTAGCATTCCATGCCTGGCATAACATGCATTCTGATTTACTGCGGCGAGTTATTGTGATACTTCCAACGTACACAGACCGCTATGTGTCATAACATATTTGTGTTTTATCTTATCAGGAATGGTGTTATTTTATCTTAGAAATGTACTGGAAAGAATTCTAGCCTAAAAATGAAATTGCTTTGAGGGGGATATTTTCGGTGGGTTCTGAAATAAATATCCCCATGCGTGGGTTGAGCTAACTAAGCTAACTATTCTTATACAAATATGGACTGTTCATGAGGGAAATGGGGTGAACTATTGCCCCAAGGTGATCTGGAGACCGTAAGCCTACTATTTTCCCGAAGCCGAAGGCTGAGGGAAAATAGTAGGCTTAGGTCTCTAGATCACAGAGGGACAATATTTCACCCCATTTAACGAATAAAGAGCAGTCCATATTTGTTTAATATAATGCATAAAAATATATTTGTGTGCGATTTTCATCAAATTAAACATGAAAATAATCTTACAGGCGAGTCGATCCTCCAAGCCATTATGGCAAAATCGTACGAGGCAGGGCTTTTTTTTTTTTTTCAAAAAATACTATTTACCGCCCGGTCAATAGTACTTTTTGAAAGATAAAGACAAAAAAGACCGGGAAGTGACGTCAAGCATGAAATGGACCAAACTGTTTTGTGTTATCTGATGTAGTATCCACCAATCAGATAGCTAGAATATTTTCATGCGTTATATAACATTGAATAGTTCAGTATAGTTCAGTTCAGACTGGCAATGTTCAAATGAATATAAATGTTCCGTGCATCTGTGTGTGAAAAATCAGTATATATTTAAATTAACATTTCCATTTTTGTCTGCATTATCTTTAACAGTTATGTGCCTTTAACGATGAGGGTAACAGCAAGTGGAGTAGTGTTGTGGCCTTTAGTACTTTGCCTGACGTACCAAGAGCGCCTTCCAAACCCATCCTCAAAGGCAAGGTCCACTCAACAGGCTTCAAAGTCAGCTGGGGTAAGTCTGCATAATTGAAGAGCCTAAATCAAGTGTTTTGTGCTACAATATCTAACATGCAATATCGTCCATGTGTTATATATACCATGAGTACCTAATAAAGTCGCCCTCAGAAGCATGGTCCTCTCAACAAGCTTCAAAGTAAACGCAACAAATTTCTGTGTCGAACATTTGTCACTCGGAGTGTTATTGAGGCTAGATGTGAGATAAATGGTAGCTGCCTCTCCATCTCTTATCTTAATGGTCTGGCTCCTCTTGCTGATCTTTAGGGAATCTGATATTATATCAAGAAACGTGAAAGTGGTTATTTTTGCGTGATTAATTTTTCACCCATTGCAGATTTCAACTGTTTTGGGTGTTTTTAAATTTGCGATTTGTAGTTTTGATCACCTAAACCTATGGGCAAAAGAAATATATTACTATAACCATTATATACCCTGCTCTAGTTCATTACAGCGTCAAACGATATTTACAGATCAGTGACCGCACTACTGTGCATTAGACTTCTGTAGTCTGTAGTAGACAAGGGGGCAGTCTCTACGTTATTTCCATTGGTCAAGGGGCAGTCCTTTGGAGGTTCTATTAGAATCAAATTTATATATAGTAGGCCAGTGGCAACCTACGTGTTCAGTGGAAGCGGCAATCCATCTGAACGGCTCTTTTCATGATCAGAGCCACCAATTCTTTCACAAGTAGAAAAGGGCACCTACTCTCAAATCATCGGGCAAGGGGCAGCCCAAATGATGATAACAAGAGAAGTGGCAATCTCTATGTTTTGTTTAATATTATAATAATTTGGTCCTGAAGAAGTCAGAGCTAATCCTGACGAAAGCTTGACAGATTAAAACTTGTCCGACGGCGAACCTGTTAAAACTTTTTACTTACAGAAATATATATGTTTGTTATTATTTTGCACGGTAGCTGGTTCAAGTGTGAAAGCGCGAAAGATTAATGTATCACAAAAATTTCCACATTTACAGTATTTTATTTCTCTCTTTTGGTAAAATCTTAACATATAGTCCCAATTTTTGACAAGCTTCAAGTTCAATGTGCCTGGATTTGGATCATTATGACTTGACTCCCTATGTGGGTGTAAAATTAGATCAATTTGTGAAGGTATTTCTCTAAATGTAACATTTTTTGTCTTCTTCTTCTTCTTCTTCCTCCCTTAGAATTACCAAGAGATACCGGTGGTTCTGAAATTACATCATGTACCCTTGATATGAGCAGTGGGTCAAGTAAGTATAACAGGCAAAATGATCTCTTCTTAAAGATAGCTCTATCTTTGAAATATGTGTGGTGGCATGGGAAAACCGTTCTCATGGTCATTTTCTAGCAACTTGTTTTTTTTCTTTAGCACAGAGCTTCATACTCTACTGAGTATAGGACTGATTAAATTTGTCAGAAATTCCATCTAGAACTACAGTTATAGTATTTTAAAGACGGCAAGGTTATACGCAACACTAAAAATTGAAACTGACAATTCAAAGGTGTACACAAAATCTTTTAAATGCTCTAATAATAATAAAACTACATTGTTATATCACACAGAATAGCTTGTCATATGAAAAGGACTTTTGATATGAACCTAGTTTTGTGCAATATTATGAATAATTGTAAGTTCTTCACTTTCAAAATATTTACAATGCATTGTCGGAATTTCATAAGTGGTTACCATGGTAACAATGTCATTAAGTAAACTTAGCATAAAATTTGATAAACAAGGTTCAGAAAAGTACTAAAATAAACTTAACATCTGGAATTTTGCATAAAAAACTCCTGGAGACTAAAGTTCAAGGTATAATCTCTATCTTGGGACCAAAGTTGGAAAATTGACTTGGAACTCATTGTTAGGAATATTTTGGTATGACCCAAATATCTCAAAATTAACACTAGCGACTTCCGACGGGTTTTCCCATACCACCACACATATGTGCTTCCATTCTCATCATTTGAGAATGAAATAGAATAGAAATCTTTTAATCCCGGCTGACTACCAATTTTACGTTTTAGCAACGATGTAATAAAGTTGCAAATAAGTTTCGAAAACTTTTTGATACAAAGTTATAAAGACAACGTTTAAAAATGTTCACCATAACGCAGGCCTTCACGTTTGAGGCGTGCGAGTGCGATCGCACTTTTTTATTTTTTTTCTTCTTCTTCTTTTTCTTAAGTCAAAAATAGGACCTTAGACGACTCGTATTTGACCCTTAATAACCCACATAATACCCCTTGACCCACACCATTAGGGATAATAACTCCTAACCTAATTTTATACTAACTTATTCTTATCAAAAGTATGATTTTTTCAACACTGAAAATGAAAGTGTATATACATACATTAACATACAGGTTTACTTGTCTTAACAGTTAGCCCCAGGAATGGCAAATCTACCTTATTTTGTTGTTGATTAATGTAGATTAATTACCCGGGACTCGCTCCCAACCTTACGCCATGTGCAGTTTGTTTTGATTCCACGATCCCGATTTGGTCATAAAACAGCACACCTAATTTTTTTGAGGAGTGCAATTTAT
The DNA here is from genome assembly GCA_035610835.1 of Ophiura sarsii. NCBI lineage: Eukaryota > Metazoa > Echinodermata > Ophiuroidea > Amphilepidida > Ophiuridae > Ophiura > Ophiura sarsii. The sequence goes on along the minus strand of CM069454.1, from coordinate 6,781,032 downwards.
GGCACACCTACAGCACACCTCAATGTTTTGAGGAGTGCGATTTAAAGCACACCTTCAATTTTCAAACGTGAAGGCCTGTAACGTTTGGTTAGTAACGCTCCTACAACGTTGTTAACACATCAGAACGTTTCATGCAACGTTATGTCATCCAACGTTCATGAGGGGGGGGGGGGGGGGTCATTGTCCCAATGTTGCATAAATGTTTTCCATGACCAAACCAAACTGCAGTCTAACTTTGAAGGTTGTGATAACGCTCAAGTTTGCTGGGTGGTCAAGCCACATGACTGAAAAAGCATGGTAGAAGAAATATAATGCATGAATATGGGTATTCTATCCCATCTTATTTTTCTGAGGCATACATAAAATCACTCTCCATCTGGACAATGCAATTTGAGGTGTTATGACCAGGGATAGCACTGGATCCAAAATGTGAGAGGTCCCATGACATTTTTCAGGACCCCGTAGGACTTCAAAAAACAAATTTAAGGGGTCCCCCAAGAAAATGAGGGGTCCTGAAGTTGGGGTATTTAACAAAATTACTTTTTTACGGGCAGTTTTAATGGATTTATATTGTGAGCAAAGGATGGATATGTAATTTACAGAATTTCTTAAGGTTTCCATTTCCACACATCGTCAAATTTAAGGGGTCCCTTCAATTTTGATCGGGACCTGCAAGTCTTTCCAATTTGAAACCTGACGCGTCACTATAAGAAAGTGAGAGCTCAAGGACGCGCAGACGCGTCAGAATGTGACCCCTGGTTATGACCGAAACACAATAAATTGCTCTGATTCAACATCATGGAATGAAATAAAGCTACAGTTCAAACTATAATTCCTCACATGATTAGCACTTTCCACACGGCTATTGGTTTTACCGTATACAAAACAGATTTTTCAGAAATCTTTCCTAATTTTCAAAGTCTATCTCAAGGATTACTGAACCAATACTAGGCATGTTTGTACATCTCTCAATGCATTTCACACGGTGATTCCAAATATGGGAATGAAATTCAATAGTTTTTACATTTTTTGAAATATTTTGTGAAATTTTGGAATGTCGTCTGCAGACGGCATGGAAATGATAATGCTGTATGGCCGGGACTACTTATGTTTTCACCGTGGTCATGACTATTGAAGTCCTCTTTCTTTTTCTCTCCCTGTACAGACGATCCATTCTCAGTTGTGTACGAGGGCCCTGATAGGGAATACCAGTGTGAAAATCTAACTCCAGGACAAACATACAGGCTCAAAGTATTTTGTACAAGTAGGGGAGGGGAAAGTCAGGTAAGAGACATACAAATATATACTGTAAAAGTGGTAATTTTCGTGCGATTACATTTTTAGCCATTTCGCTTGTTTTTAAAATGGATATTGAAAGTCCATTACATGACTTATACACAAAATTAATACATTTGCATGTTGGAGTGCGAAAAGCACAAAAAATAAGGTAGCTTGAAAATATCCATGTTTACAGTAATCAAGAAAGAAAAAGACTGAATTCCCTACACCCCACATGTAACGGCATGGCATCATTTCTAATGGCATCTAAAAATAGCATACCCCTGGAAATCTTATTTCCCTCCCTATATGGAGTAGTAAACAGTGTCTTTATAGTGCACTTGTGAGGTCCCCAGTGCAAGCATATGTGATATTTGTGTATTGGTTGTGTGGTAGATGGTGGCACACACTTTCATATGTTCTTTGGTATTTTACCCATTCACAGCGATGGTAATGAACACATTTGAAATGAATGTAGGTTGATATATTATCCTAAAACTTACAAAATTGTTTGGTATTTCGTCTGTTGTGGCAAGCTGGAGGTGAGAAATGTACACTTGAGATGTACTTGGTTGCTCCCAGATTAATTAACTTTTATGCTATTGTGTACTCCAATCTGTAATCTACCATCTCACATGATTTGGGGTTATGGTCATGATGATAGTAATGATTGTTAAACCCATATTTGTATGTTTTGTTTATTTATTATACAAGGGAAACGTTCTGATGACAAACTCTTTATTTTAGCTCTGTAATAAGATAAATGCACATAATGATGAAATGTATGCTTGCTTAGGCCAATCTTTTGTTGTTATGTTGTCCTCCACAACTTTCAGAGAGGAGGGGTGGGCAGGCATTTTAAAAAAATTTAAAAAAAACCTTTTACCAGCGGAAGCTTAAAGTTTAGCCAACAAGAAGTTGAAATCACTCTAAGAGTCGCACATATATGTTATAAACACTGCATTTAATATTCAATGCAAATGGCAAAACTGGTAAAAAGAAATCTGTAAAAAATCTGAAAAAAAAATGTAAAAATCTGAAGAAAAAAAAAATGTAAAAATCTGAAGAAAAAAATTGGAGCAGCCCTAAATCTGACGAGCGGGCGGTCGAGGACAACATAACAATTTTTTTTGGCCTTATTGATGTTTTTAATCCACTGTTGTTTGCGTTGTTTTGCAGAGTTCCGAGGTGTGTAGCGTAACCACTCTACCAGTCTGTCCAGGCCAGTGTCTAACACCAAGGCTGCATGGTAGACCTAAAGCCAACTCACTAAGTCTAAGATGGGGTAAGTAGTATCTCAAATATGCCTCCTATATGTAGATATATCAGTAATAAAAAATGTGATGTGAGAATTAATATATGCAATAAAACAAAAAATAAAAAAAAGTAGTTAACATTTTGTTCATCTACCTCAGCGCAGTGACGTCAGTTAGAGCCTATTCGAGTGATTGATGCAGCATTTATGGTTTGGTGTTGAGATTTGTCTTTGTTCATGTGGTTACATACACCAGAGCATAGAATGTTGCAAGTGGTAATAAGACCAAATAAAGAAGGTCTGTCTCAGAAGGCCGCCCGCATTGGTATGTGAAATGAGCTACGACGCATAGGTCTATGCGCTGAGGGCTAAAAACATGTGTGTTTTTTTGGTTTTGTTTGGATTTTTTAAAAAAAAGGTTTAAAAAAGTTCTCTGTAAGCTTGAATTAGCAACAACAACAAAAATTGCAACAATTTTTTTTTGCATACCTCATAGCCTATTTTCTAAAAAAAAATCACACAGCACTTAGCTTATTTGCAAAATGTTTCTTAGACAGACTTTCTTCTTTGTTTGGCTTAAGTGGAGATCTATTGAATACACTCTGATGTCACTTCACTGAGGTAGATGAGTGGAGACTAGACTTATTTCATGGGTTATTTTTCCATGCATCAGATCTTTTTTTCTCACAAATGGAAAACATTTCTTGAAATTGGTACTTTCTCTGCTTTGCTCAGATTGAGACCCATGTGTAAGGATTTGTCTCATCAAAATCAGGTCTTTTATCAAGGATTTTAGCCAACAAAAGGACATTTTAGTATGCCACATCTCCAGATAGTTTACACATATGATCTAATAACCTCTACCCCCAACCAAAGATGCATTCAAATATAGAATATTTGACTTTTCCACACTCTTTATCAATTTCCAAGCAGCAGGCGTCTGCAGACGACATTCTAAAATTTCACAAAATGTTTCAAAAATGTCAACGTTATTGAACTTCATTACCATATTTGGAATCACCATGAGAAATGCATTGAAATAAGTACACATGCCTTGTATTGGTTCAGTAATTTGTGAGATAGACCTTGAAAGTTGGGAAAGGTTTCTGAAAAATCTTGTTTTGTATATGTAATGGTAAAACTAATAGCCGCAGGGAAAGTTTTAATCAAACTTGTTTTTCCTTGCCCACATTATTGCATCAGCTCAACCAGAATACGACGGCGGTTCACCAGTCATAGAATTTGCCGTTGAAATGTTAATCTTAGAAGACAGCTCAACCAAAGAGGTACACAGGGGTGCACCATCCATTACAGAATGTCTAGTCAATGGTCTGCTACCAGGTAGACAGTACAGCTTCAAGGTCCAGGGATTTAACAGGGTTGGGGTAAGTACATATCACTGCTCTGGAGCCACCTAATAAACGTTATCTACCATACGGTATGATAAACTGTGACGCATAACGGCAAAGGATACTTACTTGTCTACTTTTGAGATTTTGGCAATGTCTGACAGAATATGAAATTAGCTTCGTCATGATTTCTAGTTTTTGAAAATATAAGGAAAAGAAGGTTGATATTTCTTTTATTTTCTTTAAATTTTACCAGCCATGAGACATCATGGGTGGTATGAGCATGTAGACTTGAATAAGATATTAACTAGTCAACCTCTCCTGCATACTGTTATTGAGCCACATGTTTAGCTATACATTTCAATATGAGACTAATTCTTATGATCCACCATTTTGTTTCAGGCGGGTCCATTCTCAGAAGCATTACAAATCACAACAGGTGCTGGTCCACCTGATGCTCCCGACCCTCCCACGGTCATGTGTCGGTCAGCCACTACGGCATCAGTCACATGGGAGAAACCTTGCTGTAATGGTGCAGAGATTACGGAATACAGGTTGGAGAAGGCATCGGAAAATGGATCGTTTTCATTGGTAAGTTCAGGCACCACTAAATTTAAGTAGGCATCCTCCTGAAGGAAAGTAGAAATCCCCCAATTTGTTTTTCACCAAAAGATTTTGGAGAGGGGACTCATTGAATGGTTTTAACCAATTGAGGATATAAATGACAGCTCTCTGCCATCATACCAACACTTGCTAATGGCAACATGCATTGACACTTGGGAGTCGCAAAAGCCTCACATCTGTTCAAGAAGGAGTCACAAAGTCAGTCAGTCAGTCACAAAGTCACAAAGTCACAAAGTCAGTCAAAAAGTCAGTCACAAAGTTACAAAGTCAGTCAGTCAGTCACAAAGGCAGTCAGTCACAAAGACTGTCAGTCAGTCAGTCACAAAGTCACAAAGTCAGTCAGTCACTAAGGCAGTCAGTCACAAAGTCAGTCAGTCAGTCAGTAAGTCAGTCAGTCAGTAAGTCAGTCACAAAGTCAGTCACAAAGTCAGTCAGTCAGTCTCAAAGTCAGTCAGTCAGTCACAAAGTCAGTCACAAAGTCAGTCAGTTACAAAGTCAGTCAGTCACAAAGTCATAGGTCACAAAGTCAAAGGTCGCAAAGTCAAAGGTCAAAGGTCACAAGCCTCATCATCCAAATTAGGAGTTTTTCACTACCTGTTAACCAAATCAGGATATAATAGGGTATTGTGAAACTTGAAGAAATAAAATACCCAAGAAAACAAAGCAAAGTAGTGTAATTTACTTTCAATGTAATCCTCACTTATTTCTTCTCCATCCATCCATCCATAGGTTTACACAGGTGCCTCACCAACCTGTGAACTTAAATCACTCCTGCCAGCTACGTTCTACTATCTACGTGTCCAAGCCATCAATCCTGCCGGGCCCGGTCCATTTAGCGAGGTGGAAACCTGTAAAACACCGCCCTCGTCCCCAGAAGCGGTGCCGACGCTCAGATTACTGTCGTCGACGTCCGATTCACTGCTGATTCAGTGGCTTGAGCCGAGTAATTGCGGGGAGGAAATTATCGCTTACAATATAGACATTGGTGAAGGCCAACCACTGGCCGTAGGGAATGTAACCGAGTACTGTATAGACCAGCTTCAACCTGATACTAAATACAGGTAAGAATTTTTTCTTCTTTTTTCCCCCTCCAAGCAAAAGTTTTATTAGCACAGTAACTTTTTATTACATCATATTATACATTCTTATGGTAGGTAAAATTTGGTGTTGTTATTGAATTATGAAAGTATTGTATTGCCATGATATTTGCCCTACTATTTTGTAGAAAAAAACCCCCACAATGACATGTTGACAATAAATGATAACAAACCCCTTTTCCAATACATGCTTAAATATTATGTAAACCGTTCGGATCCAATCATCCCTTAAAGTAAAAAAAAAGTCATAATGGGCCTGAAAAGGAGTTATATTTGCTAAGTTCATGATGTCTTTTCTAAGGAATATTTGGAGGAAACAAGATATATAGTTCAAAGAATATTAGCATATTCAACAGAATATGTGATGCGATCTGTGAAAACCCGCCACATGGTGGAATTTTTTTATATTGGAGATATTTATATCATAAGAAAGCTAAAACTGTGCTGATTACAGAACTGTTTCGATCATTTTTCTACGATCACTACAAAGAAAGTTATGAGTGAATGATGATTGTAATGTCATAAAAAGCTACAAAACTAGAAATCATGAAAACAGGCCAAAAAAGATACATAATTCAATTGAATAACATTATAAGGTTAATAATAAAAGTGAAGTAAGTTTTTGAAGGTGAACTTTCATGAAAGCTGATGGATGACACAAAGTATTTGAATTACATTTTCTTTAAAAAATAATAATCTAAATTAGTTCACATTTTGCGACATCCGAAGGGTTTTCACAGATCGCATCACATATGTGATTTTAATTATTAGATATCATATTAATGGACCTAAGGCAAAGAGTAACATGAAATGACAGCCACTAAATGTGTAAGCCTACAACTCACAATACCTTTTGACTGTTGATATGTCAGGTTTTTTCACCAAGATTACCACAAAAATCAGCATTGCCATGGAAATGGCAAGTTTTTGTCATTGGTTTGTCCAGGCCAAAAAGTTGTGTACATTAAGGGTAGAGAGATTGTAGATTTTATCACCTGCAAACCATCATCTCCTCTCTTCACAGAATACGAATACAAGCCGCTAATAACATAGGTGTCGGTCCGTACAGCGCCGTGCTCAAGGCTGTCACAAAAGCTCTTCCACCGCAACCACCAAAGCTGGAGTGTGCCCTCTATAGTCACCAAAGTCTCAAGCTCAAATGGGCCGAGAGTTCCCGTGTAGATGCCAAGATCCTTAATTATACGTTAGAAATGGAGGACAAGAAAGGAAGGTAAGGCTATCAGTGTCAAATATCTGTTATCGATAAACTTAAGAATTTCAATTATACACATGTTATGCTAGGGATATTTTCTTGATAAGACGAAGAAGAAAACCCAAATGTGACCTGCTCCCACAAAACCAGACATAAATGCTAAAAAAAAATTTCTTCTGATTTGTTGAGATTGAAAATGCTGAAATAACAAGCTTTAAAATGATGTATCACTTGGAGAAATTGTTCAAACTTTTGCCAATGAAAAATTAATATTTCTCTTGAAAATTCCTTTGTTTTCTATTGATTTGTGACAACTCTATTGAGCTGTATCTCCATAAATGTTCTGGCGACTTATGTCGGGTTTTGTGGGAGCAGGTCACAAATGTTCTAATGGCGGCGGGCAGACCTTTCCTTTCAACTGTGATCAGTTACTCCATCTCTGTCGTTGGTTTTTTAAGCACCCTCAAGGGAAAAGTCTGAATTTTGTTCAAACCAAAGCGTATATATCGATGGTTAGTCCAACAAAGTCCTATCTGCAATTGCTGCCATTTGTTAGATTGTGTTTTCACAAGGGCATATCTCCCTGGTATATAACATGTGGCAGCTAGTGTAGATATTGCCTTTTCACATAACTGAGATGAAAGTTGAACAATGTCATATCTGCTATAGCTGCCATGTGTTACTTTTAGTTTACCGTCAGCCTGCTTCGATAATTGCCTAACTCATTTTTTCTAGTTTTGAGAAAACAACAAAAAGAGGAAAAGTGAGTTAGAAAGTTATCGAAGCAGGCTGACGATATGTTGAATAGCACCATGAATAGTACAGGCGAATTCCAACAGGAGCAGTACCTGTTGGATAGAATTAGGTTGGGGATATACCTTTAAATGAAATGTGGCTTGTTATAGGCCTAATACGATTAGATATGACCCATTTTAAACATGTTACATAATTATTCCAATCTGCTTAACTCACAATGCTGACTTAGGCAGAATTGCAATTGTGCATTTATCAACACTTTTGATTTGTCAATGACTTAGATATTATCACAGCATGTGCATAATGTAATGAAGTCGTGATTTATGCAAAAAACTCAATTTCGCTGAAAAGTGAGTTAGGCAATTATCGAAGCAGGCTGACATTGTATCAAGGGTTTGCTATAGACTACCACACATAACATCTGGCAGCTATTGCAGATGGATCTTTTATTGCACTTGATATTTATCTACTCCACAACATTTCTTTTGTTTTAATCGTTCAGATTTATAGTAGTGTATTCTGGTGCTAACACATCGCATAAAGTAACAAGATTGACAGAGCAGATGTCCTATAAGTTCCGTATCTGTGCTAGCAATGACGCCGGCAGTGGACCATACTCGGAAGAGTATATTTTTTCAACAACCAAAGCACCACCTCCTAGCATGAAAGGTATGTATTATTGTCTTACTTATTTGTGACCAGTAAAAAGTAAAAAGGACGGAGTAATTCTGTTATACCCTTCACAGAGGTATTCATAGTGCATGATTTTTAAGAACGATGCATACTACCGATATTGGTGTGTAGGGTATAACAGAATTATGCCAAAAGGACATGTTGTCGGCAAACACAGTTTTGAGATAGAGGCCAATACATTTGGTGAAATATAAGGAATATAATAGAAGAAAAAAAAATTGTTTCATCAATTTATATCTTGTGACTACAAAGTCCGACTACCATCAACATGGTGTCATTTCAAAGATTAAAATGTGCTCTTTCAAGTCATACTTTTAACTCAGATTTTATTCGAGCCTCCAACAATCCTCGATGACTAACAACATGTAAAAATAACATAATGCATTCATCAGTGCTCAATGTGGTCGCTTCCATTAGAACTGAATGTTGTGGATCAATTCTGTAATACCCTTCACAGGTAACGTTAGTAAATGGTCTTTTACAGTATCAAGTGCAACAGGGTATAACAGAAAGAAGAAGAAAAAAATGAGAAAAAAGAAACATAACAACACCCCACCCTAAAAAACCCCAAAAAACCCCAAACAAACCCTCATAAGCAAAAAAAACCCAGAAAACTTTCCCCTGTCTTCTAATTTATTGATATAATTAAATTGATTTCTTTTTGTCTTGTCAACCTCTAACAGGTCCTAAGGTTTCTGATATAACAGAAGAATCTTGCCTTGTTGAATGGATGTCATTAGGTACATTACAAGGGGACACCATTATCTACCAGTGCCAGTGCCATCGTAGTAAAGAAAATGAGAGTAAACTGGTAAGTAAAGAGGAGGAGGAGGCTCACACCCAGTGGTGGCATGGGTCCCCACCAACTCCAGACCCTTCAACAAAGTCGTGCTGAGGTTATAGTAGATTCACAGACTTTGGCTAGTGTTTCAATCAAGTTTAAATAATATCTTCCAATTGAGGGGAGGCAATGATTTGAAATCTTAATCTGATCATTGACACATATGGTTCTATGCTTCCCTGTGTCTTGAATTCTTAAATTACATCGTAGGTAGTTCATACCCAGAAAAGTGACACAGTTTTCTCGTGCCATTGTCTAAATTGATTTTTCTTTCTAATTTAATCCATATCTATACAACAAGGATTAAAAGTCTAAGAAGAAATGATGATCAATATGTGTCACTTGTTTCATACTCATGGACGCATGATATTTGGGTATGTGTTGCTTTAACACATTGAAGTCCATTATATCGCAGCGAAACCAATAGCATCTAAACGATGCTGATATTGTCATGATCAGTTCATGGTGATTCCTCTAATGTTGAATGGAATAGGTTCAAATCAATTTATAAATCTACTTAAGCATATATTCATACCATAAGTACAGCAGCATCTTTGCGCCTGTGCTTGACTTTAATCATCTGGCAACATAAGCCACAGCAAATCGATACTAATGAGCATGATACTCTGCAATCACTTACTACTAGCACAGTGATGTTGATAATGGAGTTACTTGTGTGAAATTACAATATATGCCCTGTCTTCACCTTAAGAAGACGTGAAGTTTAGTCGACCACTAGAAGGTTGCCACTGGATCTGTCAATTTAGGCTTAAAAAGCTCATAATATGTAATGTTATTTTGTTATTCTATATTCATGTATAGGTTTACAGGGGTCCTAACACATCAGTACATCTCCAGGATCTAAACCCCAACACCGAATACAGACTGCGAGTGTGCGCTGTAAGACTCCCTCAGGATGGCGGACAAGATCTTAGCGGTGCCTATAGCCAGTGGGAATTATTCCAGACGAGGAGTAACGAGCCCGTCGAGACGGCCGCGGCGGAGGCCGAGTCGGAGGTCAAAGTTGAACGCAAGCCATTTAACGATCAGCAACTGGCGGCCATCTGTCTGTCGGTCTTCTTCCTCAGTGCAATCCTATTCGCTGTTATCTTACAGTATTTCATCGCCAATTAACGGCGGCCATTTTGTAGTGTGCTCGCCTATGAGGTGCATCCCGACCTTTTCTCTCAAAAAGACTTACTGGCATTATTCAAGATGAGAAGTCGGATTGGAGTAGGCGTGCTGCACCTTCAAGGCGAGCTCACTGATTCAATAACAAATTAATTAAATGCTATTTGTACGTAAATAAGAGTCACTGATAAAAAGAGTAAATTACTTGCTTGACTAGATTAAAACTAGTTTATTTTTGCTACTCCTATTCACATTAAATACCCCTTTACTATAGAGTTTTAACAAATAAAGAAGGCCTACAAATTATGACAAGTGTCCAAATGTCATCATGGTATAAAGCACACTGTCATATTTTGCGGCATATTTTTACGCATATCCTCTCTATATAAACACCCAACCCCTAACATAGAATAAATTTGATAACAAAAAAAAACTATATAGAAAATATGGAAAAGAAAGCTTATTGCAAGAAAGTGCGTGTTGCCGCCTTTAGACCAAGATTAAACACTATTGCCAAATTGTGATTATTTTATGATAAACCAGATATTGTGTAGCGCATGGACAGGTGTGCTAGCGTGCATGTGTCCACCATAATTAATGTTTCTGTGTTATTGTTGTCGCTTGCTAGAGGTATATATTTGTACATTCCACACAAGGCCCAACCATATAGTTGTAGGTTATCTCCTTCTAACCCCCCATCCTCCCCCTCCCCCATAAACACACTCTATGATTGGTTTTTTGTTCAGGGTCAAAGGGGAGGGGTCAGTGTATTTAAATGCATAGCGGAATATAATCACCATGCTCTGTTGTTTCTATGTGGGTATTTTTTACAGATTCCGGGGCCAAATTAAGTAAATACTTCAAACATGGGATCTGAGTTGGGATTTGTGTTAACATGATTCTTAGAATGTCAAGTGTCAACATTTTCAAATGAAAAAATAAAATTTGTTATTTTGTTTGGGAAAATAGGCGAGGCATTTTTGTTGTCGGTGAAAGTGAAAAAGACAACAAACTTGTCTTGATTTGGGAAATTAGCAACAGATAGTGGAAGAAAACCAAACAATGTTTTCAACTTTCACCTATATTTTTATTAAAATGCAAAGTGGACCATTTTATAACTTATACAACAGAATATTGGTGTGAGAATAAAAATGTGCAGTTCCGTTCATAGCTCTGTAACAAAATTCCAAAATTATCGAGACACCAAATTGTTAAAAACAAAATGCCAGAACATGACAATTTAAGCGCCATATATTCACTTATACAGTACTGACGAATCACTTTACTATAGGCCATGGAATTGATTCGCTTGGTTAATTTTCAATTTTCTTGAAAGAACCTTGAAGGAGGTTGGCCTGTGAGGTAAGGGATGAGAGGGGGGGGGGGGGGGGGCAATGAGGGAGGTAACCAGCTAAGGAGGGGCAGCATCATGTTTAATTTTTGGTTATACTCACTTCCTACCCAGATCATGACTTAAAGGGGTAGCGATAAGAGGTGAGGGGGGGGGGGGGGGGGGGTGTAACCATACGAGGTGAGGAGGGGCAGATCAAGTTTAGCCTGATCTTGGTATTATTTTAATATACAGCTCAACAACAAGTAAATTTGTACTTTGTCAATTTGTGATTGATAATATCCTTAAATAGGCTTCCCATAGAGTAAATGGCATAAGGCAGCATTTGTCTTATGTTGGATTTTATGTTATAGCTGCCATATGCTAATTTCTCTTTATGGAAACCTATTTGTTGATATTGCCATGTAATTTATTAATACTTAAATCGCTGCACAGCGACCACCTCAACAACGACAAAAAAACTCTTTCTAACATTTGCCAATTGATTGTAATTTATTGAAAATGAATTTTCTGCACAACTGCTGCTATGAGACGTACTATTGATTACTGAGCATATTAAATTGTGAATTGGGATAACTTGTAGAAACAACTTAGGCCAAAAAAAAAAAAAGGTTTGTCTCAGATGACCCGCGCGCATTCCCGAAACCGCCCGCGTAAGCTTTTTTTTTAGTGGATTTTTTTTTTCTTTTTTCATTTGTTTGTTTTTTCCCAATTTTTTTTCAATTTTTTTTCCAATTTTTTTTTCTTTTTCAATTTTCTCAAAATAATCTTGCAAAATCCAACTTTTTGACCAAACAAATGACGATCAGGTCTAAATTGAAAAAAAAATCAAAAAAAAAAAATCCGCAGACCGCATTAGATTTTCAGTCTCATGTCATCTGAGACAAACCTTCTTTTTTTTTTGCCTTACAGGGCGCTAGACTACTTGCCAAGTCTTGGAACAGGATAATGATTAACCACTTTGGTTTTTGCAAGACTTCACAACAGTCTAGGGCTAGTAGCTGCATTTTGCACCGTATGTTGATGAATTTTGTAGTAAAACATCTCCTAAATTAATAAATGTATTTTTTCTTCTTCAAAATGAACAGTTAATTTGAAATGAGACATCAAATTAACTCAGAGACATTAAATTAACTCAGAATGTTGAAAAAGAATGACCTTTGACCCACTTACATTGACTTGTTAATATCAAGTCTCTGTTACAGATATGCCATGACATTGTATGTATTACCTATAAGATAAAGGGAAAAGTATAGTATTAAGAGTGAGGTAGAGTTTCTGAATGTCATTCTCATCAATCTGGACTGAAATATAGTCTCTTACACAGATACTTGAGTGTACAGTCATGCACTTCTACTTATGCTATCTACAAATGTCATAATTATGATTGATGAAGAGTTTCTATGTGCCATGAATTGCTGTTAAGCCCTGTAGTGTTTTGACCAGTATTATTGGGAGACTGGGTAGAATGACACAATAAAGTTGATATTTTACAGGAGAAAATGCTGACTAACGTTTATACTGGTTTTGAGTAGATGACGTGAGTAGAGAAGGGAGAGACAGATTATGATAAGAGGAGCGAGATTATATTATGAATGTATTGGCCGGATGGCTTTGGCATTCAAAAGTTTCAAGAAAAAAAATGGTGCTATTAAATATTTACTAAGATAAAAGTGTAGTGTACTGAAGATATGTAATAAATGCTAATTGATGGTGCAAACACGAACAGATAGCTATCTTCCGTTAAAGGTATATTATGTGATCTTTCCAGGGAACGCCCTCAACATCGAAAAAAAAATAGAAAGCAGATTTTCTTGCAGATTTACATTTCTGATCATAAATCATGCATACATTCCAAGTTACAGGGCGATACGATTCTTAATTACTTCAAAATCATGGTTTTAGAGTGAAAATAAACTGTCGGAATCCCGACACTTTATATTTTTCACTCTAAATTCACTCTAAAACCATGATTTTGAGGTAATTAGGAATCGTATCGCTCTGTAACTTGGAATGTATGTATGATTTATGATCGGAAATGTAAATCTGCAAGAAAATCTACTTTAAAAAAAAAATCATGAATAGAGGGCGCCCTCTGGAAAAGATCACATAATATGCCTTTAATCTGATGTTAAGTGGTGTGTTTTTTCTCATTTGTAGCGCGGAATTATTTTGACTTGACAAATTCAAGTGAAGGTTTTGTTTGGAACAGACTATAGATTGGCAAGTGGAGTTATCTGGTCATGTTTGACCTCAAATGTTGTTATGTAATCTGTGTGTGGCGATATCCTCAAGAAGGCAGCTATTATTTAGACATGATATACATTGTAGAAATGATTGCTGCCTTGTGCTTTATTCTGTATCGGAGACCGATAGTTGAGGATATTGCCCCCGTATGGACAGTATCAACTGTGATACAAACAAGTTGAAATCACTCAGGATTGTCTACTGAATGTGGAAAAGAATGGACATTTCCATTGATGCTAGCTATTCCATTAATGCTACTTACCCCCACTGCCAAATCCATGCACACAACTGAAGCTTACTATGTATGATGCACCTTTCATTGGGGGTGGGGAGGGGTGTAATTCATAAATCATAACAGCCTAATACAAAAGTGTATTGGGTGATTATCTAGCGAATGTGCAAGAAATGGACTTTTCCATCAATACTTCTTACTCCTATTGAAGGCATGTGCATGCTTGAAGCTTAAATTATCACACTTTCACCGGGGTGGTAGTGGTAGGGGTGTTTTTTAAAATTAATTTAACAGCCTAATACAAAATAGGACTAAATAATTATGTTTCTCACTGATAACAAGGTTCAGCTGATTGATTAACTCTAAATTCACACATCAGCCCTTTTATGGTAAAAAGATGTATCTTATATTTACTTTCCTAATGATATACTTCCTTTTAACATGGATTGTGTTTACTTGCTTCAATAATCCTCACTTAGGAAAAGGTTGCAACTTTTAAAGACAATAAAAGTAATATACTGCCTTTTACCACTACATGATTTATGGAGAAAAAAGTTAACTTTGATCATGTTAAAAGGAAGTATACTGTTAGAAAACTACATATAAGATACATTCTTTTGGCATAAAAGGGCTGACATGTCCTAGAACGGTGTATGTGTTATGAATGTGATAGCCTAATAGTTCCCTCAGTATAAAATAAACAATAAGGCAGCCATAAATTACAAGTAAATCAATTGGAAAACAAATGCTGCCTTATGCTTTTTTTGCACAGGAGAATTCTTTGAGGATATATTTCTGCGTAATGTTTGTGGATAAATAAATCATCGCAAGAATTATATATAGAATAATAAAATAAAATAATAATAATTAAGACGAAAATTATAAGCAAGAGACCAAAAAATGTATCAAAGATGGTATTAAGTTGATCGTTATGTATGTATTATATGTCACTGGTAGAAGATGGAGGAATGGATATGGTCGGATGGAGAATGTGTTTTGGTGGTCATTATGTGTGGCGGCCATTTTGTGTTTCACCATGGAGGAATATTTGCTGTTGTCAATACAGATTTTTTTAAAACCTTGTTTGATGGATACTAACATTTACCATGTTTACACCACCGAAGCCTATTTAAATTCCCGTTGGTGGGCGTATGCTTATATCTGCGGATAAGAGTTGACATTGCTTCAAATTGTGCGCCGATGTCTGTCCGATCGATGGGGGTATGAAAGGACTTGGATGAAGATTTTTTATCCTTAAGTCATTGGCGTAAACAAATAACATTGGGTGCCATGTATGACGGGTATTCCATCCATAGTGTGGTATAGGCCTAATTTCTTACCATTGGTGAAACATGAAGGCACACAATCTTTTAAACAAATTCTCTATTTGAATTGTGTGAAATGGAATTGAATGCAAATACTCATATCATGCCAAGTCAAAGAATCACAGCTAACCAGTTGTTTATATGATCCATAGGATAGAGTGGGGCAAGTCGAGCCATTGGATAACTCTGCATTTATTGGTTTCATTAATTTGTTTAGCCTAATGCCTGGTTTATTAAGCATAGATCCCTCAAGCTCGTATCACACCTATTGCCAAGTGGGATCATATTTAGCGCAAAATGGTGAGAACCAAGTGCATTTGTGCTATTTAAAACTGACAATCAAGTAGTGTATTTGAATGGATGATGGATATGGGTATATAGTAAATACTAGGTACTTTGTACTGCAGCCTGCCTTATCTCGTGTATAGAGTATTAATTATATCATGCATTTTGCAAAGGGCATATTTCCTTTTATCAATTATGTTGTGTATTAATGTAGGACCTTTAACAGGGCACATAGAGAGTATATTACTGTACAGTCTAGATATATTATAAAAAGGCCACCGAATAAGTATTGAGTGATAATGATGGAAGAAGGGAGGTTAGTTAGTGTATACATATTGACAGCATTTAACGCAAGAGAGAACAAAGCATACGACTGGAATAATATTGGCAAAGATGATAGTCGCTGTTATAATGCTATGGACCTAGTTCATCAAGCTATTTCATGCAAACGTGTTTTGTTGTTGTTCGCGGAGCTGCTCCCAGTTGCATGAAATGCATGAACAAAACTATGCATGCATGCGCGTCACGATTTCACGATTGACCAATTAGGATGTGTGGTCTTTTTTTTAAAAATCGTCTGGTATACACTTCCGGGTTTACGCATGTACGCAAGCACGTATGTACATACGCATTGGTGGAATTAAAACCATAGCATTATGGGGCTGACTATAGCGCTGTTGAAGGATAATAAGGGTGTCCAAAGGTACTATATGTTATAGCTGATCTCTGCAAGTTTTAGAATTATCTACCTATGTGACCAGTGATTTCACTTTGCACACAGAATAATGTTTTGTGTCGTATAGAAGTTGTGGAGTAAGCTTAACACGTTCCACGCTGCAGGCGTCTGCAGACGACATTCCAAAATTTCACAAAATGTGTCAAAAATGTCAAAATTATTGAAATTCATTACCATATTTGTAGTCTCCATGAGGAATGCATTACAAATAAGTAAAAACATGCCTAGTATTGGTTCAGTAAGAGATAGACTTTTGAAAGTTAGGAAAGATTTCTGAAACATTTGTTTTGTATATGGTAAAACTGATAGCCGCATGTAAAGTGTTAATGCTTTCCACGCGGCTATTATTTTTACCATACACAAAACAGATTTTTCAGAAACCTTTTATAATTTTCAAAGTCTATCTCAAAGATTACTGACCAAACACTAGGCATGTTTGTACTTATTTCAATGCATTTCTCATGGTGATTCTAAGTATGGTAATGAAATACAGTAATTTGACATTTTTGAAACATTTTGTGAAATTTTGGAATGTCGTCTGCAACTGCCTGCCGCGTGGAAAGTGTTAAGCTAATTCCATTCGGTGCATAATGTAGTGATGACTTTTCTAAAATACCAACCAGATGGCAGCTCATTTCATAGGTCTCTTAGTACTTACTAAAGCTACAATGGCTGCCGTTGTTTGGTGAGTATTTACTTTGAAGCTTACATACAAAGACTTAACAAACATCATACATATAGCAGGACTTGAATACAGGTCCATCCTGAGTCTCCTGCAGTTTTTTTTGTCAAGAAAGTATTTACAATTTTAATTCTAATAATTGACAAGATGACAGAGATAATATATCAATTATTTTAAATCCGTTCTATTACAATCCGCTATCATATTACAATGCAATGAAATGTTGAATTTTCTGCTTAATATTATCTACGAAGTCTATGGACCTTGCAAGTCAAGGGGAATTATTATTTCTTTAATGTTGGCCTAACTTAAATATATAGAGTTTTGACGACCCCGAGGACCTGTTCTGTAGAAATCCTGTCATGCATAAAATTATAATTAATTTTTGTAATTTTATCTTTATTTGTTAAGGAATTGCCAATACCTTATCTCTTTAATGATACAATATTTATGAATTTGACAATTGATGATTATTTACGAATTTGACAACCAAGGGACCAATTGTTACCATTCTTCTTGTTTTTGTATACATCAACAGAATATCACCTTTAGGTGTGTTCAACTGTTTCACAATAAACAGTAGGTAAAATTTGGGAAATAATAGATTAAAAAATGTGACCTTTTGGTTTCTTATTAATCCAATGATTATGATTATCGGTGTATCATATCATATATTCCTGGCCATATTACATTACTGTAAAAGTGGAAATGTTCACGCTACATATATATTCACGCTTTTTGCACTCAAAGCAGCGACCGCAAAAATAATTACACACAAATGTATTTCTTTTGTATTTGTATGTGATGAAGCTACAAATTGCTCATTAAAAACACAACCAAATAAGTTTAAAAATCAGCAAAGCGCAAAGAATTAATCACCAAAATGACCACTTTTACATTATCTTCATATATCAAACTACCTCGACATTGAAACATTGACAATTCAGCGAAAAATATCGATGGCCAACTATTTAAAAGACAAACGGAACAAAACTTCAATATTTGTTAGTTGCTTGTCTACTTATGCGCTTATGCAATTGTAGTAAATAGTAAAAGGCTTTAAGGGGGACTTAAGGAAGTTTTTTTGAAATTTTGTGAGTGCTGTAATTATTGAACTATTAATCAAATGAAAATAAAAGTATACATTTTTGGATGGGATTTCGGTCAGAGAATCCATTTTTGGCATCAATTTTTTTAATCCAATAATAACAACACTCACAAAATCAAAAAATCAAATCAAAAGCTTCCTTGAGTCCCCCCTTAATTGGATCATTTAGATGGGCAAATGCGATCCATTTTAGGTGGACACAACAAAGAGAAATAGTTTTAAATTTAAATTATGAAATAGTGTACAGGGTGGATGGGTTTAAGGATAGCGTACAGAAACATTTAACTATAACATTGTAAAGTAAAACAAAAAAATTAATATATCTAATATATTTACAAAACTGAAACACAGGCTTATGTACAACATAACTTGTATGTGTATCGTGTACAGATATATACACTGCACTATTTTTCTCTTTAATATTAAAAAAAAAAGGTAACAATAAATAATGAAAAAGAGTACCGCCATATTTGACATGTTTAGATCGTTAAAGCAAGGTATCTGTAGGGTTTTTAGCCAGATTGTCAAAGCACCTTTCCTTTCATTATTCTTTTAAATCAAGTATAGGGCATGATTGAGAGAGGTATATTTTCAGATAAAATCCCAATCAAGTATTCCATTTATTAAGGACACAGTATTTATTAGTTTCTATGAATCGTTGTTTTCATATTTCAGTTTTAAACTTCTTAATATAACTCCCTGGGCACTACCTGTCTTTCGTACACTAATGTCCATTGGTCAATTACATGATATAATCATCTTGATGACCAATTACAGTTTTGCTTATAAATATGTTATGCTAATTTTTTTGAAAATTGTAATTATTCTAACAATGTCTGTGATTGGGACAATATTTGACACATTCTAAATTTCAACCAATCGACAGGTAGTTCTCATGGGGTTAAGGTAATAATCGAATATGGATTGTGCAGTGGAGTTGTGGATCAAGATAATCAGTTGCTTCACTTCAGTTTTGTTGTTAAACAAAATTCGATATTAACACTTTCCACGCGGCTACTATTTTTACCATACACAAAACAGATTTTTCAGAAACCTTTCCCAATTTTCAAAGTCTATCTCAAGGATTACTTACCCAATACTAGGCATGTTTGGACTTATGTCAATGCATTTCTCATGGTGGTTCTAAATATGGTAATCAAATTCAATAATTTTAACATTTTTTAAACATTTTTTAAAATTTTGTAATGTCGTCTGCAGTCGCCTGCCGCGTGGAAAGTGTTAACTACTATTATGACTTACGAGGTATATCTATACTTAAGTCTGAAAATATTTTTACAAAAGATCATTTTGGTTTAAATAAGGTGATGGGTTCAAACCTATGCTGTGACTATCCTTGTGATAATACGAAAATCTACCTCAGAAACGGGCATCATTTTATTGTGTTTGACGACATTGTGAGGAACTCTCAATCTTACAAACACGAAAAGTAATTAAAAATAGATCAAAAATCAAACAAAAAACAGCTAGGAACTGTAGGTTTATCACTCGTCAACAACTCAATATGTTGCATTTGAATGTGCAAGATGCTAAGTGTCACCTGTTCTGACCAAAATGTACCCTCTGTAGAACTCTTGAATTCCAGGATTTTTGTTAGCACCTGAATTTACTTTGATTTAATTTTAGTGTTTCAGATGAAAAGTGCCCAAATTATATACGTTTGAATGAAAATGTCCTATAAATATAAAGATATAGCTCAAATAATTGAGCATGATATTATTATGTTCTTACATTTTAACATAGGCATGGCGTTTTAAAGCATGAAAATATGCGCAATAAATTTACCTATACCCTCCTTCTGCCCCTGAATTCATGTTTCACCATTGATCCCCATTAGGACTCTGCCCCCTGAATTCCTGTTTCACCATTGACCCTCATTAGGACTCTGCCTCCTGAATTCCTGTTTCACCATTGACCCTCATTAGGACTCTGCCCCCTGAATTCCTGTTTCACCATTGACCCCCATTAGGACTCTGCCTCCTGAATTCCTGTTTCACCATTGACCCACATAAGAACTCTGCCCCCTGAATTCCTGTTTCACCATTGACCCACATTAGGCTCTGCCCCCCCCCCCCCTGAATTCCTGTTTCACCATTGACCCTCATTAGGACTCTGCCCCCTGAATTCCTGTTTCACCATTGATCCCCATTAGGACTCTGCCCCCTGAATTCCTGTTTCACCATTGACCCCCATTAGGAATCTGCCCCCTGAATTCCTGTTTCACCATTGACCCCCATTAGGACTCTGCCCCCTGAATTCCTGTTTCACCATTGATCCCCATTAGGACTCTGCCCCCTGAATTCCTGTTTCACCATTGATCCCCATTAGGACTCTGCCCCCTGAATTCCTGTTTACAAATCAGCTGCTACCTTATTGTTAACTGCCTACTTACGTCTTTGATATTAATGAATATACAGTATAAATAAGTTAATGGTGATAAAATCGAGTTGTAGATTGTTCTGGTAAATAAATTGTTTACACAAGCTTGTATAATGGTCTCATAATGGGAGATTCAACTAAAGTGAAATAAATAAAAGGTAAACAGTACAAGTTGACTCAACCTCACTATAAAGTTTTATAAAAATACATGATACAGTTTATAAATCTCTTTGACATAATCTACCAACATTTTGTTGGTCCCATGTTGCGTATGTATTCTCAAAGCACCCTATTTTGTCACTTGTTGTGTGTGGTAAAACCAAGGTCACAGTTAGATTTTTGCCTAGCCAAATTGTGTGTTATCTGTGGGTGGTTGTCTGATAATCAGTAAAACACTGCATGGCATTACTATTGCATTGATAACATAAGCTGTGCTAGCAAATCTATTTTATGAATACTTCAGAAAATTATGGAATATAATAATTGAATACAAATTACAAGGGTAGTGTATTAACACTTTCCACGCGGCTACTATTTTTGCCATACCAAAAACAGATTTATCAGACACCTTTCACAACTTCCAAAGTCTATCTCAATGGTTACTGAACCAATACTAGGCATGTTTGTACTAATTGTAATGCATTTCTCATGGTGATTCCAAATATGGTGATGAAATTCAATAGTTTTGACATTTTTGAAACATTTTGTGCAATTTTGGAATGTCGTCTGCAGCCGCCTACCGCGTGGAAAGTGTTAAAACAAAGGTAATAGATCTATTGCACATGGGTTGTGAGTATGCTGTAGCTATCCAGTTATGGGTTGTGTGTTGTAAAATGTAGTAGGACAACGATTGGTAGGAAGGGGGCATATGTAGCACACAGGCTTAATTGTACCAGTGCATAGTTAATAGCCGCACACTCGCCCTATTAATTAATTTTTTTTTTTTAAAGAAAGAAAAAAACTATGTATGGCATTTTTGGTGCAGATTATCACATATTTGAGATAATTGCGCAGCATTTGAAATTAATTGAATTTGTTCATTACTCGAATGATTAATTGATTAATACTCAATATATAATAATTGTATGTTACATGTATTCTTCTACAAAAAGCCTTGTCAAAGAGTGAGATTAAAGGAACCAAATCCTCAATATTGGGCAAGGGTGGGTGGGGCTGCTCTAACTATTTTCAGACCATCTTAGGTAGGCGCAGTTGGATTTTGTTTTAATTTTTGTTTATTTTTTTGACAAGAATTGTGATCCATTTTTTGTGAATTTAGTTTTTTGGTGAATCAAAACTTTCAAAGAAATTAAACAATTTGCACAAATTGTCAACAAATCTAGGAGCATTAAATCAAACTTTTAAAAATATTGGTTGGTCTGGCACTTAGAACAGGGTTTTGTTCCCTTTGGCCTAGTCTAAAATTATTTTATGATGGCTATTCCAGAAAGGGCATTTTACATTGAGAATTGGATAGTTTTATCAGCAATAGCTGCCAGATGTTATAGTGTTTGATATCCTATAAATGAAACTATAACCTGTAATAACATTTGCATTATGAGTATCTCATGGCAGCTTTTGCAGATACACAAACAAGAACTACCTGCCGATTGGTCAGAAAGATGGATCCATCATTTATTGATCCAATCAAAGACAATGTTAGAATAATTGTATCCCTGGTACAAATTGGAGTAAAATATTTTAGAAGCCGTCTTTTAATTGGTTATTCAAATGAGCATATCTTGAAATAAACCAATCATAAACATTGTTAGATAGGCAGGTAGTTTCAGGGGGTTAACCTACTTGTGCACTGCCACCAAACTGTCTGTCTCCAAAGATTATTTGACCAATTGGTTACAGCTAGTTGGTTTATCAGGGTAGTAGGGCCGAAAGAATTTCATCTTACTTTATTATGATTGGTTCTTAGATTATCCACTTAACCAATCAGAGGCTTGCAAGATTATCCAAGTAACCAATAAGGGAACTTGCAAAGAAAGTTGTAATGTCTTGGGAGTGTGGTGGGGGGGGGGGGGGGGGGGTGGTGACAAGTTCCTTTTTACATGTATTTTTTTAAAAGCTACAAAAAGTTACTTTTTGTGAACTTGCTTTCAGTGTGAAAAAGTCTCATATGCCAAACACTATTAAATGTTGCATTGTGTATGTATGTGTCATGTCCCCATATAAGCCGCTTTTGCACAGCTATTTGATTAAATAATTAATTGATTAATTAATTGATAATCCGTATTAATTGACTTATTAATCATGTTGGATGGTATCAACTTGTACAAAACTATACAAAATATTGTAGCAAGTTCAGAAGAAGACATTTTCAAAAAAGATGAAATATATTATTAATATATAAATTGCTATTTCAGTAGTAAACATAGACATTCAAATTTTCTGGGCACCATAAGGGTTATGAGAAATATATGGCTCTATGTTTGTTTATCTGAATGAAAAATATCGAGAAAGAGCAACATGTTGTAGGAATCCATATAGCTATGTGCGCATTTATTATGTGTCGATATTGAGTTTAGAAAGAGCAGTCTACTTTAAAGAGGTGACTTGATAATAAATGAAAATTGTCAATGTACTCTTCTTTCAAGTCATGCTGATTTTATTTTAATTCTTGTTATATTAAATTAACTATTAGGGTAATAAAACAAAAACCCTCCTGTTCTAAAGGCGGACATACATTTAAAAGTATAGGGTTGGTCAATCAGGCAGTTTTGTATATTTGTTGACAACAATCTCACACTCAGAAATTGTGGGTTGGTGGGGCCTATAGAACAGCGTGGGTTATTGTTGCCTGATGGTAGTTATTTAATCGTCACAATGTGAATAATGATACTGATTGTATTCTATCAAGTAATTGAGTTAAAGGAGTAATTAATCACAGTGTTTCCAGCAAGTAATGGCATAACAAGCCCAATTCATGATAAGAAGTAGCCCAAACTATCTTGTGTCCATTTGTTTTTCAATGGAACAAGAAGTAACAAAAATAGCTCAAGTTCTAGAGCACTTTTGGAATGCCTGAATATAGCCCAAAAAGTAGCCCAAACTGTCACAGGTTTTGGGAAAACACTGACTGACCGACTGAAAATGTGAAAGTACAGAATGAGTAATGTTTGACTCTTTTTATTTTCACATTAAGTTTCAAACACAAAACTTGGAAGTTTTGAACACGCTTCGTGTACTTGATGGTTTTCTTCTTCTTCTATATTAAGTGTAAATAATTTTGAATGTAATACATAACATGATGCTTCAATTAAGTACAAGGTTTACAACATAATTGTCTCACAGGGTCAGATGATTCAATGCAATTTTATTGCTTAACAATTATTTATGTCAATGGTTAAATTTAAACCGGTTTCAAAATGGAATGTTGCTTTTCAGCCTGGAGAGTTGCAACAGCAATTTTATTTCTTACTATAAAAACTAAGTGTCTGATTTGAGCTATCATACACAAATGACTAACATTCAGTGCGTCGACGGGTTCTGTTCATTGACTTCATAATTAGTGTGGATTGCTCAACTTAATGAATTCTGAGTATCATAAAAATCTTACCCCAGATAAAACTGGGTCAATATGACAACATATGGGTTATGGACTTTTTTGACCAGGGCATTGTTTCATTATGTCGTCTCATCAAAGGTCTCTCTTAATCTCTTACCCCAATATCCACTGAAATCCTTCAAACTCTATTCAAGTTTGTAGACTTCTGGATGTTAAGTTCCACCAATACATATCTTTTGATGTCCCACTGCCATAACCATGAAAGTTGTGTAAGAATACTACTTAACCAGCATACCATCAAAATCCATGTTTGCAAAGGGCTGACATTATCCTACTTAGCACCATACCATCTTAAGTCCACTTTTGCAAAGGGCTGACATCGATCAATATGTTCAAATCAAACTCTGTTAACATTCCTCACTTTGTATCATCTCAAATGATCAAGTTTGAATTCCAAGGTCAGGGGTCACATTTTTTTCTTCACTGTAAGTAGTAGAGGTAGTAGCAATATTTTTTTTGTTATAATTAAACCAATATTTAATATCAACTTATAACTATTATACTTATTTTAAGAATTTATGCTGTCTCATTGTGGCTTAAGCTATTTATGATATAAAATAAAATTTAATAAAAAAACCCTGCTGCAGTCATATGACTTATAAGTAGTTGTGTCTGAGCATACTCTGGCTCTATAGGACCAATTCGTGCAAGATTTGTGCATTATTTTTGAACAAAATAATACACATTTCTTGGGTATTTTTTTCTCTGTGTGTATTCCTTATATTATTATTATATCTCTGTATGAAGAAAAGAAATCTCAACTCCCACACAATCAATTCACTGTATATTCAAGGTTTATTGTCGTATACTGTCAAACCACACATAATATTGTAGCCAATTTTTATTTCTTTTAGTAAGTAAGTATGACTTTAATAAAACATTTTATTGCCTTTTATTCTTTTGTTGAGGACTTATTTTACCATACATCATTATTATTATTATTATTATCTATCTTCTGTTGACTGAAGAGTAAATAAAATGTTACTTTATATTTTAGCAAGGAGCGATAAACTAACCATGTCTTTGTCGTGTGTTTGTTTTATCTTATGTGTCTCAAGTTGAATATTTCTATTAATTTATTTGATTGAATTGTGTGTCAGTACTGATTGACCGGCTAAATAATTTAAAACAAAACTAACTACAAAAAACACTATGGTCCGTATGCACAAAACAAGTTAAACAGGGTCTAACTTTAGACCTGGTGTAAATAATGAATAGTCCTCCCAGAAAGGATCTTTTTTATGTTTAGTGACCTTTTCTTGACCTTTGACCTGCATGTCACCATTTACTTTATTTCTTGTCTCGTACAAAACCCAGGTCCGGTTGAAATCCGAGAATGCCCTAGGTTTTTCCCACTTGGTAACTCCTGTCCTACATAACATAACATAACAATTAATATTTATAAGGCGCTATTTCATCTATTTCCCCTGTTATAAGACGCTATTTCATCTATTTCCCCTGTGAAAAGTTACTTTTGAGTGCATGGTCCTTAGAAATCTTGTGGCCAAAGATAATGATCATTGGTCATAGGAGAAGAAACATTTTGCGTGAACGACTTAAGTATGAAATTACAATTTGACATCTATAATAGCGACCCATGTGACCCTTTTAAGAGCTTTTAAGGACAAAAAGTTGGGTTGGTATAGTAGGGGGACCACCCGTACATAATCGACTATTAAAGGTAGATCACATTTTCGTAACACAGAATTATTTCAAACATACGGAGATTTTCATATCATATGAAAACTCGTATTTTTCTCATCATCATACTGAAATTTGACGGCCTAAAAATCGGTATAATTACGGAGAAATCGATGAAATAACGTCGAATTACCGCGAATGGTGGTAACCACCGATATAGTTTGTGTACTACTCAATGGGTACAGTTCACAGCATCTTGTGCGTCTAAAATAAGAACCATTAGAGCTATGCAACTCAAACTTTGGAACACGACTTTTTTAAGGATGACCTTTCATGTAGAATAGAAAACTTCAAGTTGAAAATCGGAACATCTACCTTTAAGGAGATGTTATTTTGATTAAATTGTGTCATTTTTCAGTACACAGAATAGTTTTGACCACAACATATTGGTTTAGTTAGGAATCCACATGAAAACTGAATCGAAATCCACTTAACACTCGTATCTGCTATTCAAGGAAGTACGGGTGTGTGTGTGTTTATTTCTCTATCAACGAGGACGAATAGCAATAGCATATTAGGGGCGCAGTCACGATGACTTTTTAACACTTTCCGCGCGGCTATTATTTTTACTACGTATAAAACAGATGTTTCAAAAGTCTTTCACAACTTTCTATTTCTAGCTCAAGAATAACTGAACCAATACTAGGCATGTTTGTACTTAATTCCCACTTAATTCAATTCAATTCTCCTGGTGATGGCAATGTCAACATTTTGTTCAAATTGGAACTGTCGTCTGCAGACGCCTGCCGCGTGGAAAGTGTTGACATTGTAAAATACATGTAATGCACTTTCATTTTTGAATGGGATTTTGTAGGTAATTCCCCATTTTCAAGTTGACTTGATTTTCACAATGCACATTTTGTATAGACATTTTAAAAATGGGATTTTGTAGGTAATTCCCCTTTTTCAAGTTGACTTAATTTTTATAATACACACTAATTTGGCCGGCGGCTCACACAGGTAGTATAGTATTGTCATGTCAAAGTGCAACAATCATATCAAGGGTATACACGATTTTTAAGAGTACACATGCTAGGCTACTCTATAATAGTCATTTGGTACCAAAATGAAGGGAATTTTGCTATCGTTGTCTTGTTTATGAGTAATTACGAATAGCCATTTTTGCACGGTGGTAGACGAGGAGAGCATACATTTTGGGAACATTACAAATGTGAGCTATAAATGTCACAGTACCTAACCAAGGTTTGATGGAAGCATTAAAGTTTATGACATACTACACAATCGCGCGACGCGATTTGTCGCTTACGCTCCTTATAAAGAGTGCTGGGGATGGTGGGTGGGGGTGGTGGGCGGAAATATGCAGAACTTGAATTCAACCCTAAATATTTGGTAAAGATCACTAGTGTCGATTCCACGTGTTAGAATCGGAGATGTCCTTTTAATAATTAATTACATTTTAGATCATTTTAGACCCCGCGCCGTACGGAGAGGGCCGGGGCGGAAGTATGCAGAACTTAAAAATCTATAGTAAAGATCATTAGTGTCAATTCCACGTGTCTCAGAATCGGAGATGTATTTTTAATTGGATTTTTATTCAATACAATCTCAAATGTGGCCCTTTTATTGCATAACATTTTGCTGGACAGTTTTCGCAAACAAAAGATCCTTAATATCACACCATGGTGGCAAAATTCGAGGCCACATTTGCACTTTTCAACCAGCGGTGCGATACTTTTTTTCAATGTGTATATATAATGCAAAACTCTACTTCCTAATAAGAATCGTTTATGCTACCTACGCCGGTCGTATTCCTACCTGTATGTATTACTTTGCTTTCCTTCCACGTGTTGAGGCTTAACCATAAATTGCTATAGGCCTACTCCTACTTTTTTTAAATTCGTATACCAACATTTTCCCACAGTCCAACACTCTTCCAATTCTTAATCACTGCTCATCTGCTTTAAAAAAACCCAGCCACCTTATATATATACCCTGGTATAGGGGAGGATGGGGCAACTGGTCCGGTTAAGCATATTTCATGATATAAAAGCTTAAAGCTCGTGTAAATATTTATGGAATTGCTATAAAAAATATCACCCATGTAAGGGAAGACGTCAAAACTCGACCGCTCGTTGACCGCCGGTTACGGGCGGTTCCGCCCGGTTCTTTCAGGTCAAATGTTTTACTGGTATATGAATATTCGCGCATGCAACACTGAACAACCGCCGGTTGACTTAATGCTGTAACCGGACCAATTTACACTATCAATCTGTTACTTTGCGGTCATAATAGCTCTCTCTATAATCGTTCTATAAAAAAAACCAATCATAGACTTTCGGTATTGAATTAAAAAGTTAATTGAGCTATAAACAGATTGAAAAAGCCAACCCCAGCGAAAATCAATAGCTGTATTGTACTGGTTGTCAACTGAGATTTAAGAGCCCATTACTTCAAGATGTTATTGCTCACGCGTGTGACGAGGCACTATCAACCGGTCGTGTTCACCAGAGTGTAACTATTTGACCTCATTATGTGTGTATATTATAACAGACGACACGTTTTGTGAGTTTTGACGTGATCCCTAACTGTTTACATAAAACATATAATCAATGTTAAAAAATATCCAAACAAAAGGCCAATTAACACTAACTAAAAACTTAACTTGGCACGGACCAGTTACCCCATCATTGGGGCAACTGGTCCTATATGTTCCAACGGTTAGAATACACAGAAATCAGTGATTGACAACACGGTACCTAGGCAGTATTTTCTTTACAAACTCATTTCCATATTGTTTAACGTGTAAAAGGGATACAGGTCTCATGAAACCTATGTTTTATACAGTTTTCGTGGTAAACGTGTACAAAGCAGTAATACTAAGCGTGTACAAAGCAAACGCAATTTTCGACTGCACGTTTATTAGTATTAGATAAAACGGTATGAACCTAGTTAAATGGTTACATGGTTGTGATATTCAGACGCCCTTACATTTGTCTATATATACCCCTTTCTTTAATGATTTTATTTACTTCATATAATCATCATTTAGTACTTATAATAAACCATCTTGATATTTAGCCAGCTTTTCATGTTACAGGGGAAGTTAGTCAGTATGACAATGATGACCCAACGGTTAATATACACAAAAAGCAGTGGATAAAATACATAAATCATGATATTTCGTCATAGCAAATACCTTTACAGACACCATTTAAAAATAATAAAGATGTGATTCATAATACCGCGGTTTTAAACCATTCTAAAGCAATTTATGTCATATTGTAAACCTTCAATATCAGAAATAGTGGTATTAGACCCAAAATGCCTCAAAATGTCTAAGAACTAGAAAGAATGTGAATTATTTCATATTCTATTCACATTTCAATACCGAGTCATGTTTTATAGACACTAACAACTAATTTTCAAAATGAATTTTACAATTTTGATTAAGTTTTTGCAGGCGGACCAGTTGCCCCATACCCCTTCGGACCACTTGCCCCAACAAATGACGTAGCACTTTGTCGAGATGAAACGTTATTAAAACACGCCTGTGACGTAATACATTTTACGCCAAAATGTTTTAAAACATACCACCATTTGTCATAATAATCAATAACTCCAACACATTTCAGAAAAAAAGGCAAAACTTGCATTTTTGTTTTTAGCCATTACACAGATTTCTGTAGCCAGTGAGTATCTTTGAATTCGCAAATATTACGGCGTTCGGGTCCTACAAGTAGACGAGTGTCTTTAGATAACTAAGAAATGGTGTACTTTGTTTTTTGCAAATTCATGAACTAATAACTCTACCAAATGAATACCCGTGATAATGATTTAAGTTAAAGCATTCTTTAAATGATAATATTGATCGGAAATCCAAACCACCAATGTCCCAAATTAGCAATATGCGCCATTTTACGGTCATTTCAACCACAACCTATGGTTTTAATCATATTTCGGAAAGTCCCTAAGCACACTACAATATAGCACCCATCAAATGCAATATGCACCTAGTATCTTAAGACGACTGTACTGCATGTATATATTTACTGTTGCATATCTGTCAATCATATAAAGTACATTAAACATGATCTAAACCCATCTTCATATATCGCCCATACTATCTGTGAATTTTCAATCAGTCACTCAAGGAGTTAGCTTCAAAGATATGGAGAAAAATCACATGTGTAAATACCCTAAAGTTCCAAATGTTTTGGATTGTAGAAGGTAAAGATATATGTCAAGTATCAACAAAAGTCGTATTGTTCAAAAGAAAGCAGTATGCCCATACAACTACAAAATCCTTCATTTCGGACCGTTGCCCCACGGTCCAGTTGCCCCATATTCCCCTACATGCATATGTTTTGTTTCTCGAAAAATTAGAAAAATCTGAATGCACTTGCGAAAATGTAGATATGCACTTACCAAGCGGCTGGCATCTGCAGACGACCGTCCAATAATTTCACAGAATGTTTCCAAAATGTCAAAAAAGTTGAATTTCATTACCATATTTGGAATCACCATGAGAAATGCATTGAATTAAGTACAAACATGCCTAGTATTGGTTCAGTAATTATTGAGATAAACCCTGAAAATTGGGAATGGTTTCTGAAAAATCTGTTTTGTATATGGTAAAACTAATAGCCGCGTGGAAAGTGTTATTAAGGTACCTGTCATCAACATAAACACAAACACAACACACTATTTTTTCACATGCTACATAAAATTCAGCACGCCTGGAAATTGCACCTGCCCGCCAGCCCATTCCCCGGGTAACTTTTGGACCGGGCGGATGAAGATGCAAAAGTACCCGCCCACTGACTAGTAAAACATTTCAAACTCACACACAGTGTAATAAAGTGAGTTCCAATGGCTGGTGGGATTTCTGTCGGGCTGGTACATTTGTGAACTACCGGCCCAACTGGCTGGTTGAAAAATCTGAAGTTCCACCCCAAAAGTAATCGGTTTTGGGCAAAATAATAATTTACACGCGGAAGTTTGTTTGTTTGATTGATTGATTGATTGATTGATTGATTGATTGATTGATTGATTGATTGATTGATTGATTGATTGATTGATTGATTGATTGATTGATTGATTGATTGATTGATTGATTGATTGATTGATTGATTGATTGATTGATTGATTGATTGATTGATTGATTGATTGATTGATTGATTGATGATTGATTGATTGATTGATTGATTGATTGATTGATTGATTGATTGATTGATTGATTGATTGATTGATTGATTGATTGATTGATTGATTGATTGATTGATTGATAACAAGAACTGAGAACGTTAGATAAGAGCTGTTGGAAACTGGATCTCGGATACATATTTTAAAGTTTCGGGGACATGACAAAAAAGGCCTAAACAAGACACATTGATAATATCATAATGTTAACAGTTTGCTGTGGAGTAGAGGCATAGTAAAAAAACACAATAAGTTCATCATATCGAATTTCTATTGAAGAGATAAATATCATTTTTTTCTGTAAGCTGTTTATTTTGTTGTTTCTGAAGTAGAATTAGTTTTTGAAACGAGCTTTAAATGTTTCCGCTCTGCATCCCGGCGTGCTTTCGTACGGGCCTTTTTATAATCAGCCACGATGGTCGTCATTGTGTAGAGAAATGGATTGACAGCAGAGTTAATGGGCAAAATAAACACTACCATGTAAACATACACTATTGGGGATATAGTGAGGGCGTTTGCCTGAACGAGAATACCGATGATAATGATCGGCATCCAACATGTGAAATCAGATAGAACGATGACACCCATTCTTACGGCAAGATGGAGTTCTTCGTTCAGGCTTCCCTTTCCCGCTTGTTTTCTTGTGCGTTTGTAGATGATGAATATTCCGACGTAGCAGAAAGCGACGATAATAAAGCAGATCAGATTGAGGCCAAGAAAGACGGCTATGGAGAAAAACAATCCTGAAGAATTGCTGGTCTCAAAATGATGACTAACGTCTTCGTAAACCACTTCCTTGGTGGATGACAGAGATTCGAAGTCAGTGAAATCGTAATCCACCACTACACGTGTACTATGTGAGTACACGATGGAACGGACGAACGGTAAACCTATACAAACTTCTGACACGTCGTAGAAATTATGCTGCAGTTCACCGCTAAAGGTGGTGGGAAGAATGCTGAGTAGAAGAGCAATCGTCCAAAGTACTGCGAGTGAAATGCTGACATATTTTGCTGATAGCCTAGACCCTCTCAATAGGCTTTTAATGGCAAGAAACCTATCAACGCTTATAAGGGTAATAAAGAACACGGAGGCCTCGCTTGATAACACAGAGAGAACACCTGCCAGTTTACAGAAGAATCCCTCACGCCATCCGTCTGCGTACGACGGAAAGTACTGTTGGTAAAAGGCATCGGCAGAGGCCACGATCAGCATATACAACCCCATCAGCATATCCGAGAAAGCCAGGTTTTCAATTAGCAGAACCTGCACGGTCGGTTCGTGGCCACGTTTGATGCAACGCCATATCAAGACTGACAGGTTGCCTAAGAAAGCAAAGAATCCGATAATCCACATGAACATCCGTAAAGGAATATTAGGCAACAGTCGCTGACACGTCAAAAACGGCGCTTTTGGGTTTTCCGAGCTACAGTTGTTTCTTTCCACGAAACAGCAAGTCGAAGCCTCGTCCACAAATACCTTTGCTTCACTGCCAAGATACGCAAATGAGTTTTCCTCAATTTTCCTCATGGGATTCCCTCTCAAGTCAATCAGTTGGAGTTGCGGCATCTCATTGAATAAACCACTATCAATGGTTTCTATGCTGTTGTTTTGCGATGTGACAAGGAGTAAATTCGGCCAAAGAGTTATATTACTGGAACTATTGCGCAGTCTTAAACTATCCAAATTATTGTTGCCTATCTTGAGTAATTTAAGTTTTTCAAGGTTTCTGAACATATAGAAGTCGAGCTCCGAGATTTGGTTGTCTTCAAGTTCTAAACTCAGAAGTCGCCGTTGGTCTGTGAGCAAATCCATTGGAAGGAAAGTCAATTGATTTCCATTAAGAATGAGCTCCTTCATTTTACTATTTCCGCCGAATAACCCCGACTCAAGGTGACGTAATTTGTTGTTGGTGATGTTCAGTTTTCGCATCGCTCTTAATCCCGCCAGCGTTTGCGGTAGGATTTCTTCAAGATTGTTGTCTTGAAGAAATAACCAACTTAGATTAGGTTTTTGATTTTGAAACACACCTGGTGCCAACCTCAGCAGATTGTTATCATTGGCTAGAAATATCTGTAAGTTGGGAATATCACTCATCATCTTAGGACTGAGTTCGGAGAGAAGGTTATGACTGAGATCCAGAAAGCGCAAACTCATCCGTTGTGAGCGAAACAGGGTATCGGGTAGAGCGCGAAGAGTATTCTTACTCAGACCAACATACCCCAATGTGAAAAGGTTTTGGAAAATGTCAGCTCGAAGTTGGGCCAATATGTTACCTGTCAAATCAATTCCGAGAACATCATTTCGATCAAATCCCGTCCTTAGCTGTTGTAACGTCCCTGATTTTATATCAGTCAACAAATTATTGTGAAGATAGATTGCATTTAGGTATTCATGGTTCCTAAACGCATCATCCGCAACTTCTACGATCTGCCGATTGGATGCATCTAGCGAGATTCGCCCTGGAAGCCTAAGGTCTACTTCAGGATACACGATTAAAGTACTAACAGTGGTAACGTTGTTACAATTAGCAATAAATCTCTGCAAATGCAGACTGCAAACGCAATCATCAGGACATCCAGGAAGTTCTGCTCTAAATTCCGTCGGCCAGATCGCTTCCAATGAATCTTTCGGCAATCGAGCATCTCCACCAATCTGGATATTTTCAAGTTGTGTGAAATTCATGCGATGAATATCGTCAAATTTGTGTAGATTTTGACAATTGTGGCTAATTGCACAATGCATAAACGAATTACACGGTAAACTTGAGTTCACTTCGATGGCTTGAAATCGTAACGCTCCGGCCATGTGAAAATAAGCTTGAAGTGTATTCTGATCAGTCATCACGGAGCAAGCGTCTGCCTCTTCCGCTGTCAAACCCCAGAAATTTGTCGTATGGTTGATGTACAAATAGTGGAATGGTCCCCATGTAGAAGGGGGCTCTATGACAAGTTTCAGAGTGTGGCTCATTGTTGCATTAACATATAGAGAGCATTCACCGCACTCTAGTATAGTATTTATTGTCCTAGTTTCTCCTAAGGCGATGTGAACTGAGTAATGAGCATGGCATGAAGGTTGCTGGTTTGTACATTTCAAAACGAAGTCCATTTGTTGCGCCGATATTGGTGTCGCCAAAACAACCATCAGGTATGCTAGTACATGGACAAATATCACCATACGGGGAACAAAGAGCGACATTAACACAGCCATGTTGTCGCCGCTTTTCTTTACAGTTCTGAGGTATGAATATAAATCACATACCACGATATGCTTACAAACTTAACTTGCTAAACGTATAGAGCCGATAAAAGTTATCATTGGGCCAGCAATACACACTAACGTGTACACCCCAACCATAATAATATGGTAGGGATAATGTTTGCTTAATATACGTTCTATAGTTGAGTAGTCTTGCGTATGAAATCACTTAGTTACGCTTCTGATTTTGGTAAATGCTCATATATTTACTTACTTATTTGAACATGTATGGTCACAATCAAAGTGGTATCATATTGGGGAGAGCGTGTTGGCGCAGCGGTAGATACCCCGCTTTGCACCAATGCATACACGCTCTCGCAGGTTTTCTCCGGGATCTCCGGTTTCCTCCTGCTTTCAAAATCTGTGATTAGTTGTTTCGGTTATCAAAAAAACTTCCTTGACCCAATGGTATTTGGGGAGCTGTATACATTTGGGGGTTGTGATTTGGCGTTTTTATTGCGCGAACATATATTTGCTACATGGATTGTTATTTGAATGAATTGTAATACATACATCTCAATGTGAAAACTATACTTTCATCATACATTTTGGTTGATATTATCAAATTTTATGAAATTCCGACAATTTGTTCATTCATTTTGGGACCCATTTTGGGGCCATTTTGGATTTTTAAGTATGTTAACACAGCAAAAATACTGGATATGAATTACTTACTAGGGGTCTAATACATCCATCCCATCATTAAAATTATATTTTCATTATACATTTTGGTTGATATTATCACATTTAATAGAATTTGACCATTTTTGCAGCCATTTTGCAGCCATTTTAGGACCCATTTTGGCAGCCATTTTGGATTTTTAATTATGTTAACAAAGCAAAAATATTTGATATGAGTTACTAGTGGTCTAACACATACATCCCATCGTTAAAGCTATACTCTGATCACACATGTTGGTTCGTTTATGCCAATTTATGGAATTGAACAATTTTTGGCGGCCATTTTGGTGGCCATCTTGATTTTAGGTGTGTGAACAAAGCAACAATTCTAGATATGAGTGTCTAGTGGTCTAATACATGTATCCCACTATTAAAACTATACTTAAACCATACATTTTGATTGCTATGTCATTTTATGAGATTTGACCAGTTTGGGCGGCCATTTTGGACGCCATCTTAAATAACCCCTTAGTCATGGCCGCCATTTTGAAATTAAGATCAGGACTACTTAGTTCTGCTTTAGAGGCAACAGACATGACAGTTCTACCAACAAATAAGCTTTAAAAAGTGACCACATGTCATGTTTTGTTTAAAAATAGTTTAAATATATTACAATTTGGCCGCCATTTTAAAAATCCAATATGGCCGCCATTGGAGATTTTAAAAATGTGTAAACATTGGTTTTTAGTATCAGTGGTCTTTAAACATTAATTAGATGCAAAAATTAGCAACTCCCCACAAAAATCCAACGAAATTACATAGTGAACCTGACATATACCGTATAACATTATGTGTAATATTTCAATGACACTATAAATTAATCTCTACTTTTCGAGATTGAATTAGAGAATAAAGGTATTGTTTTTAGATCGTACCCGTGTTATATTGTCTGACATAAATGCGGACGATAGTATTATTTTAAGAAGAACAACGACGGCAGAGTTGTTCTACGCAAAAAAATAATACTACCGAACGCATTTATGTCAGACAATATAACACGGGTACAGTCTAAAAACAATACCTTTATTTTCATTCTTAAACAATCATACTTAAGACATATTGTCCACATTGGACAACATTTACCCCTGCTAGGATCGAATAACCCACAAACATTCCATCCAATCCCATGCGATGAGTGCACCATGCGTAAGCGTAGCGGCGCCGGCATAAGCGAAGGAAAGGCGTCAAAGACGCACTGCAAAAGTGCGCGTTATGGAGCAAACCACGCATTATGAAGGTCGGACGCACAGTTAAAACGTAAGCCCCACCTTCCCGGGTTATATTGTGTCATGTAAATGTCACAGATTTCTCTGAAAACCAATGAGATTGCTTAAACTTTCTTAGCTGTTTAAGAATACACGATGTTAGTTTTGTGTTCTTATCTAATTTTAGATGCTTCGTGGACAAACATGTAAATGTATCCAACACGCCATTCATGCTATTTATAGAATCATATTACACCTAACAAGATTGTGTACCGCCTCGTATCCATTTTGACCGGTTTCGCACCTTTCTAATAAAACAATAACAAAAAACCAATAAATAAATTAAATTGAATTTCGCCGAAACGACGTTTTCTTTCATTTTTTTCTTGAACCAATACAGATTCATATATGAAATTATTCCAAAATATATTCGGATAGAACACATATTGTGTGACAGAATCAATGGTTTATGTCAAATACTGTAAGAGTTATAGTAATTTAAAGTTAATGATCTGCGAACAAAAATAAAGCCAAATGTGACATATACCGGTATCGTCATTTCTTTGTAAAATGCATTTATCCCATGGTATACTATGTTGTCATAAATCATGCATTATTATAGCATAATAATAATCTATAAAAATACCTAAAATCCCTCAATCAAATAGAATACGCAATTGCAAAAGGATCAGCAATATCACCAGCAATATGGAATCACATCGCCAGCAATATGGAATCACCTTCCCGCTCTCATAAGAAATCAGGACTCTTTACACATGTTCAAGAAATCTGTCAAAACATATTTGTATCCAAATGTTGTGTAACTTGTATCATATTGTACTTTATATGATGTTTGCTTGTTCATTATCCTTTTGTTCCATTGGGTTTTGCTTTCTCACGCGCTTTGATCTTGATGAAAAGGCGCTTTATAAATGCTCATTTGTATTGTATTGTATTGTATTGTATTGTAAGGGTAACATACCTTCCATACTTCACTAAAACTATTAATGGGTGATATGAAGGCATCAAGCTTCTTCTCTGTGTATGTCCAAATTAAGAAGATGTCATCTCTGTAACGCCACCAAACTAAAGGTTATGTGGCCAGGATATAAGTATAAGTTCCTCAAGGACTACCATTTAATCATGGCGTACGATGGGTCCATAAGTGGTCCCCATCGTGGTCCCCATAATCTGCCTATATAATTCACCATTAAATTCAAAATTGTTGTTAGACAGTATGGATTTAATAAGCTTAATGAAGGGTGAGAAGGGGGTGGAAGTTTCATGGTGCGGGTATCAACATGATCAAGAAGGTAGTGTTAACATCAGAGATGCCTTCATTGTGAGGTATAATATAATTGGTATACAGTCCTACTCCTGTCTCATTAAGGTGCGTTCATAGTCCCGTCGTTGCGCATCGACCGACGTCGATGGATAAAAGTTGACATTGCTTCAACTCGCGCGCCGATGTCCTTCGATGTCGGCCGATGCGCAATGACGGGAGTATGAACGCACCTTTAGTCGTACAGAACAATCGATTGTCATGAAGAGGGCCAAGAGTTTCAAGATTCTTAAAAAAATCTGTGGTGTCTTGAATGAAAGCGAAGACATTTGTGGCGAGTGGTCTGACGTTGTAGTCAACAAATTGATATTTTCTAACTGGGACTATTAAAAGAGACGTTGTGACGGCCAGGGTTGTGTATTTTGGGGAGAAGATAGAATCGGCTTGTGGTGGGTGATCCTGGGAGGAGTAACTCCGAAGTGTCATCATCATCAATAGCTTCTTAAATATATTAAATGACTATAATGTCGTGGCAAAAGCTACCATTTGGCTAATTTCTCACGTCGCGTAATCATGCGTTTTTGGTATCATTTCTTTTCCTGATGTAAAATGTATATATTATCATATAACAACTACTAGAGAAGGTTTAAAAATTACACAATTATCGTCTTTGTTGATATAACCTTTTCTGACTGCTTTAAATTAATTAGAAGATATTCATCCAAATGGCGGCCATTTTAAAAGTCCAAGATGGCTCTAATGAATGATGGAGACATTGTATGTATTGATGATAAGATATCTTCTAGGTTTGAATATATTTAATACTAATATCAGGTTACAATGTTAATGCAATGAATATTGTCTAAACACATTACAATAGCCGCCATGTATATGCTAATCTCTCAAGTCGACTTCACATGCATTGTTGGCATCATGAAGTAAAAGGAATATACTATTATATGAAAACAATGAGATGTTTAACATTTTTATACAAATAGATCGCCTTTATTGCCTGAATATTAATTTAAATAGAAAAGACTCTTTCTAAATGCAGCCATTTGAGATCCTAGATGGCGCTAATGAATGATAAAGTCATGTATGTATGGATAATAATATAATTTCCTAGGATTGAATATGTTTGATACTAATATCAGATCGCTTCGGTAAATGCAATAATATTGTCTAATATACCAAAAATAACAGCCGTTTTGATATGCTAATTTCTCAGGTCACCCACGCTTACATTTTTGACATCATCACTTTTCTTGATGTTAAAGGTATATGCTATCATATACAACCAACGAGGTGATGTTTTAAAATTTGATGGGTATGTCGAAAAATAGAGGACTTTTATGTCCAATTTTGCTCCACTAAAAGATTACAAAGTCAGTTTGGGAAAAACATCTACCACCTTGATATATGTATGGTTCCGCCAAATTGTTCACTTTTTTCATTGCTGAAATGAGTATAATTATGACGATTTTACTTTAAAATGAGCAAAAACAGAGCAAAAACAGATTTGTCGTTAACATGTCAACAGAGGGTGGCTGATTTTTTTTGTAATACCATATCTTTACATAACTACGAAATGTCTTTCACCCACATTTTGGGCAAAATCTAAGTTTTGTCCATAAGTTTGTCAACCTAGAAATCATGCTCTTAACCCTCGTCCTCCTGAGACGTCTTTATAACACTGCTACCTAAGGGGGACCTCATCCTAAAAAAACTAAACCGAGATGCAGAGTATGCTTATTTGGGTACCCTGTTTCCATACATACCACGCATGACGTCACAATGACGTTACTGAACATGGCCGACCTCAAAATCCCGCCGTACTCGCTGTACAGTGAATAGGCCAAAATTGAAATTTGACTTGACTTGACTTATGGCGGGTGATATTCCCGAACCACGATGCTTCTCCAAATCTTCTTTTCCAACATAGTTGTCTTGATTTCGTCTACCTGCAATCCCGTGCCACGTTTTAGTAAGTCAATGTTGGATTAGGGCTGGTCTACCACGCTTTCTTACTCCATGTTTTTGTACCCAATGTATGAGTTTGGAGACCAGCTCACTGGTAACTCTGAAGCAGTGGCCTGCAAATCTTGATCTACGCTCCCTGATTTTATCCGAGAATTTGGGCATATCCGCGTACAGGTCCTTATTTGTCACATGCTGTCTCCAGTTGATGTTCAACACAGTTCTAAGCATTCTATAGTGTAACATCCGTCCAGCTGTTTACTAAGCTTTGGGGTGACTTTCCATGACTGATTATACAGTAGCTATGAAACAGTCTTTCTTTGAGCTTTCTGGATAGTGATTTGGCCTTCCATAACTGACTAAGTTTGCCACAAGCTTTCCATGCAGCTGCTTTGCGTGTTTTAATGTCCTTTTCAGTACTGTTCATCCAGAAAAAAAAAATCCAAATATCGGAATTTCACCCGGCCTTTTGCTTAGGCTATAAGTGAGGGAATTGTGTTTCTAACATACATGTATACTATAATATTCATGACCATACAATAAACATATTTTTCAAAATGGCGATTTAAATAATTGTAAGGTGGCTATCTGTCGGACATCCCCTATCTATCGCCCAAGGTCATTGTCCTTTGCGTTTTAGCGCAATCGGCGAAAATGCTTAGGGTGGTAACCCGCCCCTACCCCCCTCACTCCACCCCACCCCCTGTAGGAGGACTAGGGTTAATATTTCCGACAGGTTGGTATGATTGTGACTGTTTAAATTAAGTATTAACCTGGCTGACTGCCTGGCTGAAGTATTTTTTTAAATTCACAAAAATAAGCACTGACAAAAAATGCAGTTTCGCCTGATTAGGTCCGAGACTAGTATATTAAGGCAATGCATTTCCAGATAGGCAAGTTACCGCACTATTCATTTGCCCTTGCTGGTTGAGGGCTATGTACTTAGCACGTTTAGGGTCTGTGCTAAACTTCCGTGAAAACCGCTCATGCGGCGACACCCGGCGGCGTCATTAAACTATAAAAATAGGTTGCATTTCGATTTTTAACGACTAGACAATATTGAACCAGGTGCATGTTTCAGAATGATGTAAGCGAATGTATACTTCTGACTGGCCAAGGTTGTTTTTCATCACAGTCTCTCTCTCCTTTTGCAATCCGGCCATCAAGTTAGAAGACCTTCATTAACATGGAATCATCAAGCGGCTTCATGGAAAGCAAACGTACATTCTTAGAGTTTCTCATCTACCTCGGCATCCTTGCTTTACAGAAACTGATTTCAGTTACGACTGTGCCCATTCTAGCTCAATGGAAATGGGTAACTTTGGAGCACAAAACCAACCAGCTCCAACTTTATAATTCTTCTGTAACAGCCCTCATAGAGGAATATGTCACTCAAACTACAGCCAATATTCTTGAAGCTGATCTTTTTCCGAAAAAAGTGATATCGCTTTTGTACGACGAACAAGGACCAGACAGATACACTTTCACGGTGAAGGTGTTGATGATACTACTGGTAACACCGATCACATCGATCATTTTCACGCCAATCTCTGGTTTTATTGGAGACAGATATGGAGTGAAATTACCGCTGGTCATCGGATTGATTAGCTCACTGGTCATGTCAGTTTTACTGGCATTATTCTCTAGTTTCCCAGGAGTTTTCGCTGCGTGTGCTTTGCAGGGAGTGACAGATGCGTTCAACACACCTAACGCGTATGCCGCTGTTAATATCATATATCCACCGGATACCGTGAATGGGCGGGTAGCATTAGCCATAGTCATGAACACCGGTGTAATATCTTTTATTGGACCACTGTTTATCGGAATTCTCTTTGAATACACAGGACAAATGATCTGTTTTCTGACGCTTTTGGTCCCATTTACCTTGATTCTGCTCATAGCGGTCGTATGTTCAAAAGCAATCAATAACCCCGACTCTAATGACGGCGAATGTTTATCACTAGTTGATAATCCTGAGCGTTCCGGCGTCGTCAGTCAACATGCTGAGCCAGGGGCACTGTTAGCCATCTTCAACATCGCCAAGAACCCCATCGTTCTGATAACCTGTACGACACTGGCTATAGCTTGGCTACCTCGTAAATGCATTGAAAGCACCATTGCGGTGTGGATGCTGCAAGAATCCTCCAGTGGACCAGCCACAGTGGGTCTTGTTCTGAGTTTGAGCGCAGCGAGTGTCATTTTAGCAAATGTCCTTGCACCAGCATTTGTTATTAGATACCCAGAACACGTAGCTATGATCACTAGTTTGAACATTTGTCTAGCTGGGTTAGCAGCGACTTTGGTGTCGGCATCACTTGAAATCTATTTGGTGGCAGCCAACTTCACCGCTTACGTCTTCTTCGCGTCTTTTGCCAGGTATTGTGCAATGAACTTACTATCGTCGGTTGCCGAAACCTTAGAAAACACCCCAAGAAGTCGAGTTATGAGCTTAGCCAATGTTGGAATGCAAATGCCATACATTGTAGGGCCATTTATCGCGATATCCTTATTCAACACCATTGGATTTCGTTACATGTGCTTGACTATTGGACCGTTGTGTATCTTATACTCGCCAATAATATATTTTATAGTAGCTCAAAAAAATCCATTACAAGAAAACCGTTGCTACGAAAAACTTCAATGTGCAAAACAAGAAGAAGAAGAAGAAGAAGGAGAAGAAGAGTCCGTGGCATTATCTTCATCTTATACCCGTGACGTCACTTTGGATTACGGAATAACGCAGAGTGATTGATTAAAGGAGGTGTCCCGCAAGCACAACATTGTGCATTATATGTTAGGAAAATAATTATCGAACCCGTATTGCGTAATCATATAGAACAAATCATACTTATCACAAAAAACAAATACACAGTGCCATCTCTCAACATGCAATTTTTAAAATTCGCGGCGATCGAAAGTCCCGTGTGTCGATGAAGTCATAGTTATACAATGTACCTGCGCAAATTCAAGCACCAATAATAGTGACGTCATCGACACCGGGGCTTTCGATCGCCGCGAATTTTAAATGTCGCATGTTGAGTGATGGCAGTTTTGATTCGTTTTTATAATTAGTATGATGGTCTATGCAACTACGCGATTTGGGCTCGACAATTATTTGTCTACCATATAATGAATAATATTGTGCTTGCGGGACACCTCCTTTCAAGTAATGCTGTGTATTCCATTTGGGTGGTAAATATTGGAGCAAAATGGGTCATAGAAGTCCTCTAGTTTTCCACTCAAAATGGCTACAGTTATGATTCTAATTCTAATTAAGGCTGGTTCTAAGGTCTAAATTATTAATGTACCAGTGGCCGGCTGGAACTACGGACACAGTCAGCAGTCAGGACTCAAGGTACCAAAACGCTTAAGTTTTATATTGTTCCATCGGTATGTGATCTTTAACCCTTACAGCCCCAGATCCCATGAAATCCCATTTCCCAGCATCCTGGTTCCACCTGGCGCTGAGGTTTTTGTCTGAAATAATGGCCCCGGGCTATATAGCTGGGCGAATACACTCGCCCAGCACAGCTTCCCCCGTGGCGCAGTTGGTAGAGTGTCCGCCCGCCAACCGAGAGGTCGTGGGTTCAAACCCCGGGGCGTGGCACCTCTTGTTGTGTGTGCTTTTTTCGCTTGAAAAAGATTTCGTTGGAAAATCCACCGGGTGGGTAAGGGTTAACATTGACATTAGACTGAAAATGATTAGGGGAGGATGGGGCAACTGGACCGGTTAAGCATATTTCAAGATATAAAAGCTTAAAGCTCGTGTAAATATTTATGGAATTGCTATGAAAATATCACCCATGTAACTGTTTACATATAACATATAATCAATGTTAAAAAATATCCAAACAAAAGGCCAATTACCACTAACTAAAAACTTGACTTGGCACGGTCCAGTTACCCCATCGTTGGGGCAACTGGTCCTATATGTTCCAACGGTTAGAATGCACAGAAATCATTGATTGACAACACGGTAACTAAGCAGTATTTTCTTTACAAACTCATTTCCATATTATTTAACGTGTAAAAATGATACAGGTCTCATGAAACCCATGTTTTATACAGTTTTCGTGGTTAACGTGTAAAACGCAGTAATACTAATGGTGTACAAAGCAAGTGCAATTTTCGACTGCACGTTTATTAGATAAAACGGTATGAACCTAGTTAAATGGTTACATGGTTGTGATATTCAGACGCCCCATACATTTGTCTATATATACCCCTTTCTTTAAAGATTTTATTTACTTAAATCATCATTTAGTACTTATAATAAACCATCTCGATATTTAGCCAGCTTTTCATGTTACAGGGGAAGTTAGTCAAGATGACAATGATGACCCAACGGTTGATATACACAAAAAGCAGTGGATAAAATACATAAATCATGATATATAGCAAATACCTTTACAGACACCATTCACAATATAATAAAGATGTAATTCATAATACCGAGGTTTTAAACCATTCTAAAGCAATTTCATGTCATATTGTAATCCTTCAATATCAGAAATAGTGGTATTAGACCCGAAATGCCCCAAAATGTCTAAGAACTTGAAAGAATGTGAATTATTTCATATTCTATTCACATTTCAATACCGAGTCATGTTTTATTGACACTAACAACTCATTTTCAAAATGAAATTTACAATTTTGATTAAGTTTTTGCAGGCGGTCCAGTTGCCCCACACCCCTTCGGACTACTTACCCCAACAAATGACGTAGCACTTTGTCGAGATGAAATGTTACTAAAACACGCCTGTGACGTAATACATTTTACGCCAAAATGTTTTAAAACATACCACCATTTGTCATAATAATCAATAACTCCAATACATTTCAGAAAAAAAGGGAAAACTGCATTTTTGTTTTTAGCCATTACACAGATTTCTGTAGCCAGTGAGTATCTTTGAATTCGCAAATATTACGGCGTTCGGGTCCTACAAGTAGACGAGTTTCTTTAGATAAATAAGAAATGGTGTACTTTGTTATTTGCAAATTCATGAACTAATAACTCTACCAAATGAATACCCGTGATAATGATTTAAGTTGAAGCATTCTTTAAATGATAATATTGATCGGAAATCCAAACCACCAATGTCCCAAATTAGCAATATGCGCCATTTTACGGTCATTTCAACCACAACCTATAGTTTTAATCATATTTCGGAAAGTCCCTAAGCACACTACAATATAGCACCCATCAAATGCAATATGCACCTAGTATCTTAAGACGACTGTACTGCATGTATATATATATACTGTTCCATATCTGTCAATCATATAAAGTACATTAAACATGATCTAAACCCATCTTCATATATCGCCCATACTATCTGTGAATTTTCAATCAGTCACTCAAGGA
Organism: Ophiura sarsii; assembly: GCA_035610835.1. Taxonomy (NCBI): domain Eukaryota; kingdom Metazoa; phylum Echinodermata; class Ophiuroidea; order Amphilepidida; family Ophiuridae; genus Ophiura; species Ophiura sarsii. The sequence goes on along the minus strand of CM069454.1, from coordinate 6,736,226 downwards.
GTTTAGCTTCAAAGATATGGAGAAAAATCACATGTGTAAATATCCTAAAGTTCCAAAAGTTTTGGATTGTAGAAGGTAAAGATATATGTCAAGTATCAACAAAAGTCGTATTGTTCAAAAGAAAGCAGTGTGCCCATACAATTACAAAATCCTTCATTTCGGACCACTTGCCTCACAGTCCAGTTGCCCCATATTCCCCTATAGAATCTTGGAAATTGTTCTTTCTTAAAAGCTACAAATGACTGTTTTTTGCTTTTGACATTTACTCGATGATATGGTCAATACGACCTAACCCTTAACATGCTTAATAACAGGTGTATCATTTCATTTCTGTTATGTGAAATTGACAAACATTTTTACTGTGTGTCTCTGTATATCTCTAATCATCGCCATAACTGAAATTAACAATAGAATCTCAAGAGAAAGTTTCCAAATTATAGGTATAATATGCATCTATCATAAAATGGAAGCTTTAAGAGAAAGGTTCAATTCCTAAATATCAAGTCTTGGGATCCTAATTAATTAAGTTCTATTGCAATCGTGAAAGTACCACTGTTTCAATTACGTTCCATTGCGATTTCCCCGTGCCACTTGCAAGCCATCTGGCACAACTCTTTCAAATAATTGGTTACTTGGCGTTACAGTTCCAGAGTTTGATTCTAGTTCAGAGTCCGTGACGTACAACATTATTTAATGGGTTGCTGAATGCTGCATGTTTCAACCCTACACTGCTAAAATGTTGAGTAAAACGTTTACTCAACGTTGAGTAACTATGCAACAGTTCAACAGTTGAGTAAACAATGCCCAATATGTTCAACAGTTGAGTAAAAATTCCCAATACAGGGTGAGTCAAAAAAAAGTGTACCCAAATTGAAAAAATCAAAAAAAAAAATTTCTGACCACAAAATCAAGGCAAACAAAACTTTAAATGTTTGCGCCATTTCTTTGCTACCATCTGGAAAAAAATCACGCTATTTGATGATACCGTTAGGTAAATATGACTATTTTTGTACATGAGCTGCTTTTTCACCAAAAACACGGTTTTTAATTTCAAGCTTAACGAGCTTAATAATGTTTACTAGGATTATGATGTAAATCATACACATCTTGTTTATTAAAAGAATTAAGTAGACAATAGACTTGTTCAAAATTGTCTCCTAATAGATTAATAAATAATAATTGCAAGGATTAAATAGTCCGCAAGGGATATTCATAAACATAATAAAACTATATGAGGATATTGAATAAAAATTGTCACCAGTGACTATCTGATAATGTGAATAATAAACGATATAGTATTTTGATAAAATCAATAAACATAATATTGCACTTGGTTTTTCGTAAATATGTCCGATTAAGTAAACATTATCCTTGAAACAATCAAAAATTGTCAATGTCCACAGTAAGACTAGTAAGTAAAAGTTTATCCCTCTCTTTCTCTCTCTTCATGTAAAATGTATTCCTGAAAACAATAATATGTTTTCATGTAATAGAAACCCACTTGAAAATCCAGCATCTTGTTAGGTCTTTCTCCTGATCTTTGAGTGTGTGCTTAGGATGGTTGCACTAAGGGTCAATACACAGCTTTAAGGCCTATTCATGACACAATTACCACACTTTAATCATGTCATAACAAAGGAATTGATCCTTTCGCTGTCGGCATTGTAATTTGTTATTGGTCGTATCTTATGAAATATAATGGTCAAGATCTGGAAGCGTGTTCGGACGTTAAATTGGTCACTTTTATTCAAAATAGGGTAAAATAAGTTTCCCTCAACCAATCTAAACCAGATAAAATTCATATTAAAGCTAATTGATCGGTCTTTATCCCGTAGTAAATTGTTTGGAAAAGAAACGAATATTTTTCTCTAAAAAAAATCGCTGAAGTTGAGTACACTTTTTTTTGACTCACCCTGTATGTTCAATAATTGAGTAAAAATGTTTACTCAACTGTTGAACATATTGGGCATTTTTTTACTCAACGGTTAAACTGTTGCATAGTTACTCAATGTTGAGTAATCGTTTTACTCAACATTTTAGCAGTGTATTAGTGCTTAAAGCCGTAAAAGTGCATTGATGTAAAATATATCATCGATCCATTGATTACGGAAAAGTAAATGTATTTTAATGATTGCGTTACTATCCCCGATCAACGTCTCTAACCTTAGTTGTACACAAAATCCCTTTTTATTTTGCGTACAATGCATTTTGTACAGGCCAATGTTTACATGTTGCAATATACAACATTGAATGGCCACCATCTGGCCAAAAAAAAATTCGTATATATACGATACATTTTGTTTGACACCATACATACCGTATAATGTTTAAGACCTTTTGATAGAAAGATATGTGGAAGGGTTCTTTTAACTGTTTTCATACTATTAATCACACTAATCTAATATAAAATTTGAATCATCCCGATAAACGGCCCTACTATTATATAAATCAAAACGGCACTCCTATTATTTAAATGTTCGTCTTCATTTAAACAATTATTTATTTATTATATTAAATTAATATTAATCAAAATTAATACTCGATTTAATAATAGTTATAAGGCATTCAAATGAATTCCTGATATTGTATAAATTATATAATATTATAAATTATATTGCACAGATAAATGAGATTGTGTTAGTCACCTTAATCACGCGGCAGGCGTCTGCAGACGACATTCCAAAATTTAAACAAATGTTTCAAAAATGTCTAAATTATTGAATTCCATTACCATTTTTAAAATCACCATGAAAAATACATTGAAATATATACATACTTGCCTAGCATTGGTTCAGTTATTTTTTAGATAGGCCTTGAAAGTTGTGAAAGGTTTCTGAAAAATCTGTTTTGAATATGGTAAAACCTATAGCCGCGTGGAAAGTGTTTTAAGCTTCAAGTGAAAATGTCGTTGGTAATTCTGCATTTGTTACATACACATGCTACACAAGGATTGATTATAATTATCATTAATTAAAAAACATATTTCGAAGTAATACCGTATTTTTAATGACTTCTTACAAATTAAGTACATTTTCTACAATTGTACAACAATCAACCTCGATTTGTCACAATGAAAAACAATACCCTATTAATTTAGTGGTGATCATTATTTTACAGTGAAGCTATTTTACGATGGTCTTTCGCGATACCCCTTTTTTCTTCTTCTTCAATTTGTTCAAACATTTTATTAATGGTTTGTCTTGTTCTGCATTACGCAGTTTAATATTAACTTCATTCATTTTGCTATAAAGGTTCCCTACGATACATGACTTAATATTACTATATATACGACACAGCTGCAATTTGAAAGGCATGATGTTTTGCAGCTGCATGTGATCAATTCTACTTAAGAGGTAGATAGCGCGGATTCAATAATAATAATAATGATAATAATAATAAAACCATGTTTAACAAATAAAACAGAACGCAGATAATACATATAACGAAATAGTAACAATAGACCAAACAAAGCATTAACATTAAATAGGTAAATTTACTCATGAGTGTTGGTATCAAAAGACCTATTTCTATACACCAACCATTCATGAATGTCACCCACTCTCGATGAAAAGACATCTTCTCCATTCGCCATACCACCAGCAAAACTCAAATCCTGGTCCCCTTCTATTATCTTAGCCGTCTGCATGAGCTCATGAGTTAGACATCTGATAAGATCTCGTTTGTTGTCAACCACGTGAATGAAGGTACTCCAATTTGAAGGGAGTGGACACGATTGGCCATAAGTTTTGTCCACAATACTTCAAATCTTCTTCTTACTGGTCACAGTGCGGTGTGTCCTCGTCCCACCCTTAATTGACGTGCCATTATAGACGTCGAGAACCACATTTACTCTTTTCCCCCAAAGGTTGTTGCAGATTGTAGCTTTCCAATGCGTTGAACTAAAGACATCAAAAAAGGTAACTCGGCTGTTGTAAAAGCACCTATAATTTTAAAATTGTTACTCATATCCTAAAAATGAAAATACCAGGAGACGGAAAATTTAATTACGGTGATTTTGACACCTTGTTTGTTAAAAATGATAAAGTATTGTTGTCGCGGTATGTGCTTACAGATGAAAAGTGCCAATTCCATTGTTGCATTAACTCCTATTGATCTCTCTGATTCAGCGTGAAGATAATAGCGGGAATTTTGATAGTTTGCCCATGACGATGACCTGTCCTGTCTGTTTTCTCCGACCTTCTGAGCATTTGGAGTTTTAAATTCATCCTTTTTAATTGTAAAGAAGTACGCCTATCATCCCCATTAAATTTATCCCGGATTATGCTAATCAAGTTTACAGCGCAACAAGAACAGCTAATCAAAATTCCCGCTATTATCTTCACGCTGAATCAGAGAGATCAATAGGAGTTAATGCAACAATGGAATTGGCACTTTTCATCTGTAAGCACATACCGCGACAACAATACTTTATCGATTTTAACAAACAAGGTGTCAATATCACCGTAATTCAATTTTCCGTCTCATGGTATTTTCATTTTTAGAATATGAATAACAATTTTAAAATTATAGGTGCTTTTACAACAGCCGAGTTTCTTTTTTTGATGTCTTTAGGCTGGCCATTGCGTCCACAATAACACATGCTTGGGATTGAGCGCTGTTCGAAGTGGGAATAGTAGGAGTGGTAACATTATCGCTTAAAATATGAAGAAGTTGAGCCTTGTTTTGTGGGCAACGGAGAGCGCCATCATCATGTGCTAAAGCCATAGGCACGTTATGGAGTTTGTACTTAATTATGTCGTTGAGATTTATATGACGTGTCTTCCAGAAGATGATGATTGAACAAGGCGCTTGAACAATTTCTGTCAGCCTTTACCGCATTTGTTTTTCCTTCTTTTGTTTTCACGGACTGAAGATGTTTTGGACTGGACCCTTTCGCTTAGGGAATTGAATGATGTGAGGTTCACCCCGCGTGTGGCACTGTCATACTGTTAAACAGGGATATGACTCTCATATCTGCCCATTGTTGAGATTTGGTTCACAGTATAGCGCACTCGATCAGTGCTTCACCCGGAAGTTAAGCGTAAACTGTCAATCATTCGTTGTAAATGATTATTCAGCCATCTGATCCATGACTATTCATGACCTTACACGATGTGATCGTCGCGATCCGGCGTCCTTCCCAACTGATCTGATTACAATATTCATAAAATGCAAATAACGCCACGCCCCTCCTCTGTCACTGCCAGACGAAGCCATCCACAATTTCAAATTCGTATTTTGTTCGACGTTAAAATTAATTTCAAATAAACAATTCTGAATTCTGAAAACAATTCAAAATGATTGTGATTAAGAGTAGAACTGATTTGCTTTGATGATGGCAGAATTTAGTTCTTATATGACACGAAACATTCAGAATTTGAAATTAATTTACGAAGAAAAAAACCCCGAATTTTAAATTGTGGATGGCTTCGTCTGACAGTGAAAGAGGAGGGGCGTGGCGGTATTTGCATATTATGAATATTGTAATCAGATCAGTTAGGAAGGACGCCGGATCGCGACGATCACATGGTGTGAGGTCATGAATAGTCATGACTGAATATTCATTCACAACGAATGATTGACAGTTTACACTGTAACTTCCGGGTGAAGGACTGATAGAGTGCGCTATACTGAACCAAATCTCAACAATGGGCAGATATGAGAGTCATAGGCCTGACCTATATACCATGCCGCTACCAGTACCACGGATACATACCGCTTAAATGAAAATTATTTGATGAAACGTGTTCGAGATTTTCCCAGATAGCATTAAATCAGTGACTTTTGAATTACGGTGACGGTATTTTGTTGTTGAATCTATGTGTGTGTCTCGGATTAAAATTGATCATAAGGAAGCAACATGGTGGAAAGAAAGAAAGAAAGAAATAAGGGGAGAAAGAAAGAGGGTGAGAAAGAAAGAAAGAACACATCACCACCGTCCCCAAACCAAGACAAATCAAACAAAATACATCAAAAATTAAAAATTAAAACGAGAAAAAACCCCTACCCTCACACAAAAAAACATGCACAAAAAGACAAAGGAAATAATCGCACATAATCAGACCAAATTGCCATGTCACTCATAATCGGACCAAATTGCCACGTCATTCATAATCAGACGAATTTGCCACACATAATTATGATCTGCTTATTGATTTTCTTGAAATGATGCCACACTTAATTGTTTAGTAGATTCCCATTTTCTGTGCACGATAAATCCACCAAAAAAATGTCTGTTAATTTATGGACAAAACCAGCCATAGCCAGTGAGATTTAGTGCCACTTTTTTGTCTGTATAACAATTGGTAAATGGCACACTTTCTTATCGTTGCATTGTCTCAAGGCCAACAAATTTGGTGTCAAAATGTGCCTAACAATTGGGTGCATCTTTCTAGCTGAAAATTATTTAAATCCATCAAATTTTATGGAAATATTCTAGTATATGCTACGGGGGAACTTACATATTTTAATGGGTGTATTACGTTCAATAAAGATTCTGTTAGAATCGGAACGCCAGGTCCTCTTCTATTTATTACATTTACTTACACAGGCTATTTTTGTGGATAAACAGTTTGCATTCAGCTTTTACATTATATTAAGTCATTCTTGTTAAAAAGTGCCTTGCTCTGCTTCAGCTATTAGGTATTTAGTATAATGACTCCACTGTTTACACCTTCAGCATGTCTTTGTTTTCCCCTTCGACCAAAGAAAGTTCTTGTCTAAGTATTTTCAAACAGCCCCATCTCTACAACATGCGCACCAAGAAAAGGTTTTGAATCCTACTATAATCCGCTTTCGGCTTACCAGAAACTTTGTGATGGGCGAAGTTCGAGGATCCGCAGGCCCAACTTCTTGGTGGATAGAAGAAATATTGGCATAATTCTGTAATTTACTGCACACCAACATCGGTAGTATGCACTATGAATACCCCTACAGGGTGTCTCAAAAAAAATTACAACGCACTTTTAGAGGATCGTAACTTTCTGAATAAATGTCGGAATGCAACAATTCGAATGACAAAATAAAGGCAAAGTAGTTAGCTATAATTTAAAGAAAACCGGTTTCGATTCGATTCAGTGATTACGGAGAAAGGAGCAAGTATGTAACATTAGTCAGGGAACACTCCCATCCAAGTTTGCTCATATTGAGTGATTCAGACAGCACAGACAAGAATACAATGAATATTTGTCAGTATAACTGGAAATGTCGACAGATACGTCGACGACACTTTCGTGGTCATTCGCGAGGAACACATCAACGAGTTCACCACGCATATCAACAACATATCTTCGTCGATTGAGTTCACCATGGAACGCGAAGAGAACGGTAAACTCGCCATGTTGGACACTAACATTCACAGACGCGAAGATGGCTCAACCAAAATCACCATCTACCGTAAACCCACACACACAGACCAATACCTACTTATGGACTCTCACCATCCTCTGCAACACAAACTCGGTGTGATCAGGACTTTAACTCACCGAGCCAAAACTCTCATCACAGAACAGGAGGACAAAGTGGAAGAATTAGAGCGTATACGCAGTGTTCTAGGTGTGTGTGGTTACAAGCGGTCGCACTTCGCCATCGCAAATTCGCGTAACCGCCCCAAACGCAACCAAACAGATGCTCCGTCCGCAGAAAAAGGGTCGGTAACCCTCCCCTACGTCAGAGGTGTATCGGAAGGTCTGCGCCGAATACTAACTAAGCGCGGTGTCCGGGTCCACTTTAAACCCAGGAACACCCTCAGACAGCACCTGGTCTCGCCCAAGGACAAAATAGACACTAAGGAGAAGTGTGGTACGGTGTATCATATTGCTTGTCAGCAATGCACTGCCTCCTACATCGGCGAGACTAAACGCCCCCTGGGCATCAGAGCCGCCGAACACCAACGTGAACCGTCCCCTGTCGCTGAACATACCACGAGGACCGGGCATATGTTCCCCAAGGACAACATCAGAATCCTTGATTCTGACTCCTCATGGTTTGGACGAGGAGTTCGCGAAGCCGCCCACATCAGGCTCAAGCAGAGCTCCCTCAACAGAGACGGAGGACGGTATTACCTACCAGCCATTTACACGCCGCTATTGAGTCCATCACCGCCTGACGGCGATGATGATGAGACTCAATAGCCTAACCGCCAACAGCGCCCCCACGTGTTATTGGGGCTGACGAAAGGCAAGCGAATTGCTGCCAGAAAGCTATCCCAGAGGTAAGCTTATTTACTGTTGTGAGAAACGATAATCTCAAAAATAACTGGAAATGTTCTCTGGAAGTTAAACTCCGTTGGTTCCAATTTCGCCTTTTAAACCGAATCCTTTGTACAAATACCCTTTTAGTTAAAATTGATAAATCGGTCAATCCAAAATGTACCTTTTGTAATGAAGTTGACGAAAACTTTGTTCATCTCTTTTGGAATGTGAATTTACTATAAAGTACTGGAAAGACGTTCAAAACTGGATTAATAGCAATCTGGACACAAATATTCGGTTGAAAAAAGAAATGATCCTGTTTGTAAATTACCAGTACAAAGATTATGTTTTAACAATATTTTATTAATTCTGAAATTCAATATTTACAAAAGCAGGATAAACAAAGAAAAACCTTGTTTTACCTATGGAAAGAAAGAGGTGATACATTTGTATGTCAACGAAAAAACTATTTATAATGCAGACCTGAAAAATAAAGCTTTCAATATCCGGTGGCATAAATGGACATCACTTTTTGAGAAATAAGATAATTAAATTGTCAAAGTTATTGCATGTATGTTTATAAGAAAGAGGAAAAATATACTGTCTCTGTATAAATTTACCTGTTTATATACAAAATACATTCAATCAAAATAACATTTGTTCATACATGAATGTACCACTTGGTAAATATAATTTGTATCACCACATGTATATTTGAATTGTTTTATGATGTATGTGATCTTTCCAGCGAAAGAAATGATAATAAAAAACTATAAATGAGAAAAAAACATAGTGAGGAAGAAAAGAAATCAATTAATACTTCTCTCTCAAATATAACATTCATTAACATGTTTTATCTTGTTCTAGTTTCTCTTTAAAACCAAATAATATGCTGTTTAAATAAAAATGATCATAAAAGTTGTCAAGGTTATTTTCATCATATCTTAAACTTGATATCAGTTGAAATTTACCATCGCCAATTTGTACGATAACTTCAATATCTTTATTACGTTTGAAAACATAATGATAACATTATATAACATGATAGTGTTAACCTGGATGTTAGGCAACATCTATTACTGACATTGTGCTATAATTACAGTGGTGTACATGTCTAGTTCATTATCTTATTTATAGTTCTTAACACTTTTGTTTTTATATTTTGTCCCTGATGAAGGGTGGTATATCCACTTGAAACGTCGGTCTTTATTGTTACCATATATCTTTGTTGTTTCATTGCATAGCAATTTTTATTGCTTGTCCCAGTGCATTTCCGTGTGTTATCATGGTTATTGTTTTTGTTATTTATCTGTTTTATCGCGTTATTCTCCTTGTTATAACCTGTTTCCCCACACCCTGTTGGTATATCTTGCTTTTACTCTTAGCAACATAATGATAGTAAATCTGAACATTGCCGTTATTAACCAAGTTCAAGATAACTAATAAGATTGCCCATAGAAATTATCAAGCTTTTTTGTGTTTACATTGGCAATGAAGATGACGGCTGAAATCATCGGCAATTGTGCGCATGATAGTCAAATTATTTATATCGCAATTGAAAACAAAACTAATATATGTTTATATTGAAATAATATGGTTATCTCTCTGTTTACAATGAGATAAATTGTTTTTGTTTTCTAATTGTTATTGGAGTTATGATTAATTAATCAGTACTCTATTCTGTAACACGAAGAATAGTATTCAACAGTGCTGGCTAATTGAAAAGTTAATGCGTGAACAGTGAAAATCTGTAAATTAGTCAAACTTGGATGGGAGTGTTTCATGACTACTCCTACGTAATCGCACATTTCTCCGTAACTACTGAGCCAAACTAAACGCGGTTTTCTTTCATTCATAGACAACTAATTTGACTTTACTTTGCTGTTTAAATTGTTGAATTCAGATACTTGTGTAGGAAGTAACAATCACCTAAAGGTGCGTTGTATTTTTTTGAGACACCCTGTATGAATGGAATAACAGGATTACTCCGAAATATTTACTTGAAATACTTCAATACAAACTTCTTCATGATATATCACTTTTTCAAAATAAGTGTGCGGTTTTGTACCAATGAATTCACTCAAGCAAAACTAATCCAAAGATTATCACTAGGCATTAAAGGGGCATTGAGAGATGTATCGATATATTAAATGAGCAAATAACGTAAAGATAATCATCAACATAGCCTAAATCCAAAATGTCATACAATTCCGACATCGCCTTCATGCCAAAATAAGCAAATAACGGCACTTCCGGGTTGAGGTTTGCCGCGAAAGTCTGTGAGTAAAACGATGCATAACTTCCGAATTCAGCACCTGAGTTTCGATATGATCATATCGAAACTAAGAAAATCATGAAATTTTATATGATAAACGGCGAATGTTGGTAAACTGTTTCAGATGGTAGTTAGTATATGCCTAAGTATTACTTTGATGCAAAAAAACTGATTTCCAATGCCCCTTCAATGCCCCTTTAATCTCACTAGACATTGAGCATTTCTAAGTTGGTCTCCAGTCATTTTCCATTTACTCCATTCCAATTGGCCGCATCATTAGGAAAGATAACCTGCAATATCACCTGGACGCAGATGATATCCAACTTTCTTCATGCATATCCGACATCAAATCATGGATGAATCTCAACATGTTGAAGCTCAATGAAGAGAAAACAGATTCTTTATCGCTGTGCCAGACCATCTCAAAAGCAAGGTACCTCCTGTTTCTCTTCAGGTCGGCGACAAAGTTATCAAGCCATCTGACAGTGTTCGCAACCGCGGCGTTGTGTTTGACAGCTCTATATATCAATACAATAGCCAACACACAAGGTTAATGAAATAAGTGATTAGAAATCCGTACAAGTGCTCTAATGGGCCAATTAATTGGTTCACTGCTAGATGTCTATATTCACCTTGATTGAGTATAGCAATATTTTGTTCGTCACCATGTAAGGGGCCATATCCAAACTCTCAGTGATTTTAAAGCATTTTTCTACCGATTTTACCCCGGTATTCCAACGAAATAGAACGAAATAACAATGCATTTCGTTGGAATACCGGGGTAAAATCGGTAGAAAAATGCTTTAAAATCACTGAGAGTTTGAATATGGCCCCTAAACGGTTTCACGCTCAAAACTACAGCTCTAAACTTAATACCATAAACACCTTTTATTTCAATTGGTTATACACCACCTCCCTATGGTCTATGAAAGATGAAATTTGAACCAATTCAGTATTTTATCCAAATAATTTTAAATGGCTCAAGTTCAAATAAATAGTTTACTCTCCGTATGAGTTTTAATGTTGTTATTCATTTCTATTAAACCTCTTTTGTAATTGGCCTTTGCTTTAGTACGCATCGTTCACACCTGTGTAGGGCCCAGACAACTAGAAGCTAGCTTTTAACCGACCTTGATATCACAGCTGAGTACACATCTTCAATTTCAATTTATAAAGACCTATAATAAGCACATAAAACTTAATAGGGAGCTGGTCTATGAAACCACACACACCCCGTGTATGTGTCAGTGTTACTGTGCACTGTACATATGGCATGTGTAGGCCTACTGCTATTAACGCGGTAGATTCAAATGCACGTTTATGGAATCATAAGTGTGTCATTTTCACCTTAACCCCAGATAAGGGACATAAACCCGGTTAACGATCCTTATCTCGGGTTAAGGAGCATTAACTAGGGATAATGCCCCTATAGATAAGGCGGGTTATTCGGGGTTTATGTCCCTTATCTGGGGTTAACGCGCCTTAACCCCAAATAAGGAGCGTTAACTAGGGATAAGGCGCCTTATCCATAGATAAGGCGCGTTGTTCGGGGCTTAGGGCCTTAACCCCAGATAAGAGACGTAAGCCTAGGATGGACCTTATCTGGGGTTTTAGTTGTTAATCCCAGATAAGGGACGTAAACCTAGGATAAGGCAGGCCTTATAACCCCAGATAAGGGACGTAAGGCAGGCCTTATCTGGGGTTAACGATCCTATTGTACACACATGCAGCATAAGTGTGTACACGTCATTTTTGCCTTAACCCCAGATAAGGGACGTAAACCCAAGATAAGGCGGGCCTTATCTGGGGTTTACGTCCCTTGTCTGGGGTTAAGGCGAAAATGACACACTTATGCTTCCATACACGTTCCCTATGGTTATGCTGTTTGCATACACATAAAGCTAAGTGAACGTATATAATGCATACCCATTGCTTAAATACATACAATTTTAAAAACAAAAACAAAATCATAAAAAGTGCCCATACCATTTTGTTGTGGATGTCTAACGCTTTAATTTGATAAGTCACAAAAACCCATATTAAAGGTATGGTTATGTTCAAATAAATTATAGAATATTGGTAGTAAATTACGCAAATTAATGCAATAGATAGATAAATACAAAGAAATAATCCTTTTTCTCTCATACAAAAATGTTAGGAATAAGTTTATGTATACAACATATCTGATTTCCAGGTTTCCAAGATATAGACTACACATCTCGAGATGTGTTTTTGACTTAAGGCTTCTATATTATCATGTATCACCAAGCTTGACTTCATTGAAAGAAAGGTGGTGTTTTTATAATCATTTTTAAAAGACTATAAAATGACTAATAAAAACACTTAAAAGTGAATTTGATATAAACGGACACTTATGGTAAGTTGCACTGTATCTAATCTTTGGGAAAACATTTGCAGAATTCGGTACTGTTTATTCCGTTACGGGACCGCAAACCAGGGCTACGAAATCATGGGTCCCAGAAAGAAAGACAAGAATCTAAAACCAAACACATTATGATTAAAATACTTTTGTATTTTTCTAATTATTATTATGCAGACCTAGCAACCCTGTATTTCAAGGCAGGTACGCACGGTCGGTACGGCACCGGGTATTCCCCGAGTTATTTAGACATCATTGGATGAATAATTTGCATTAAGCATGTTCAGTCGGCATTAAGTGGCATTTCGCAATTTTGATTTTTCCACCCGTATTTTTTCCCATTTACTTCCTTTTACCATAGATACTGATCAGGTCAATGTTTGAACCGCCCAACGCAGCGTAGGGCATTGACTAAAGCATTTCTCACAACATCGTTTGGCATCCAACTCTACACTCTGTCTGGTGGTATAATATAAGGCTCAACATTCTTTTTCTTGTCACACTAAAATGTTGATGCTGGTGATAGGCAACTACTAAATCTCACCAGCTCCTACGGACTCCGCTCCCTGTACTAACCAACGACGACTTTGCTTATATGGACAAATATATTAGGGCGGTATAACCGGGGTATAACGGAATTTCACGGTTAAAGGGACACAATGTCATGTTGAATGTTTTAAATTTTAATTAAGTTACTTCAGACTTCAAGATAAACATTAAAAATTCCCGTTATTGTTGTTTCTACTAAAAAAACCAGCAAAACTTGATTAAATAAATGTTTTAAATATGTTGGAATACCACCCCTAACCATGTAAAATGCTGGTTGCGGCTCAACCAGCATTTTTGAATCGACGTTTGCGTTTTGTTTTACAAAGAGGGCTGATTTTTCTTAATCCTTATCGGTAAGTTTATACATGTAATACAATTGTAAAAATATACAAATCCCAGTTTTTATCATACATTTTTGTAATTTAGGGCGCTGCCTCCACCACATCTATTTAAATGCCCTTTAATTAATACTAGAAAAGTGCACATTGTTTTAGCATATATAGTTTTGAGCGTGAAACCGTTTACTCGGTGACAAACAAGACATTGTTATACTCAATCAAGGTAGTTATAGACGTCTAGCAGTGAACCAATTAATTGGCCCCTCAAAGCACTTTTAACAATCTTTTCAATCGAGTTTTATCTCGATTTGATCTCCTGTTTTAAAGGCATATTATGTGATCTTTCCCAGAGAGCGCCCTCTATTCATTATTTTTTTTAGAAAGTAGATTTTCTTGCAGATTTACATTTCTGATCATAAATCATACATACATTCCAAGTTACAGAGCGATACGATTCTTAATTACCTCAAAATCATGGTTTTAGAGTGAATTTAGAGTGAAAATAATAAACTGTCGGATTATCCGACAGTTTATTATCCGACAGTTTATTTTCACTCTAACATCATGATTTTGAAGCAATTAAGAATCGTATCGTCCTGTAACTTGGAATGTATGTACGATTTATGATCAGAAATGTAAATCTGCAAGAAAATCTTCTTTCAATTTTTTTTTCGATGTTGAGGGCGTTCCCTGGAAAGATCACATAATATACCTTTTAAGTTGATGTGATAACCTTGACCCCTTCTTAGATTCTTGGTTAAGGATGTTTGTACATGACGAAGATAAATCCACTGAGAAATGAACCTCTGCGCTCCATGGTTACGGAATTACCTGAGATGGCCCAATAAGCCTTATCGTGAATGGATTATCCTTTTCTGATGCATTGTGGGATAGAAAATGGAGCAAATCTTGTCCTTTTCAATCCCACAATGCAACAGAAAAGGATAATCAATTATTTTTTAACTATTCGCGATAAACCTTATCTACAAAATTAACCCATTAAACATTTAAATATTGAAAAGAATTTGGATTTTCTGGATGGTAATCAAATGTCGTGATATTTTGGACCACAGACCTATACTTTTGTCGCCAAAACGTGGAAATGACCTACGGAGCTGCTGTAATGTTATTCTCATTGGCAATTGAAAATCCATTTGCCAATATGGACACACAGGATGGAGCATAAAAAGGCTCTGCTGTGTGAGAATGGGAACAAATAGTATCAGTGTCTGTTTGGTAAAACTGGCGATCCTAGGGGTTGGACAGTTAAAGGGGTATTAAGAGATGTGGTGGAGGCAGCGCCCTCAATTACAGAAAATATATGATAACAACTGGGATTTGTATATTTTTACAATTGTATTACATGTATCAACTTACATCTATAAGGATTAAGCAAAATCAGCCCTCTTTGTAAAACAAAACGTCGATTCTAAAAATGCTGATCGGGCCCGATCAGCATTTTACGTCATATCGCGAATCATATTTGCATAGAGGGCGTTTTTTTAAAATAAATAGCAATTGTTCTTAGCGATGGTATTGTTTTAATCAAATTTTGCTGGGTTTTTGTTGGTAGAAACAACAATAATGGCAATTTTTAATGTTTATCTTGAATTCTGAAGTAAATTTTTAAAAATTTAAAATTGTCAACACCACTTAATGTCCCTTTAATGTTTAAACAAATGATTATCCTTGGGTTTGGTGATGAGTATTTTCTACATGATCGACACTGTGAGCAACGAACTCAAGAAAATGCAATAGTGTTATGAGTACCAGGTAACACATTGACAACTTAACCATTGTATGGTATATAAGAAAACCTAGAAGATAATCTTGGTTTTAAATCACTAAATTTAAGATGTTACGCCTTTATGGTAATGTGTGGATAGTTGACGTATAAGCCATACTCCATTCCCATGATATGTACATGTGTGAATTTAGTTACACCATTTGTTGAGAGCCATTACAGGAAGCAATCAGGACAGGTGTTTCCACACAGTCATAAAATATCCGTTGTAAAATTCTTCTTTTCTATTTATTTTGTTGGCCCTGTTGGCATAACAACTTTGCAGAAAGATACTTTCCAAAATGTAGAAGCTATTCTACATAACTTATACTTATAGCTTGACAAATTGTCAACAAGGATAAGCATGATAGACAATGCCCCAAATGTAATGACTCGTCCGTACTGCAGGATTCATTATGGACAAATTACATGGTTAATTTGGTCTTGGAAGGAAAAAAAGAAATAAATATATAAAAGGATTTAAAAAAGGAAAATCTGAAAGTCTTGCACAAGTGTACTTTAGGGTGACCTAATTAATTCACTTTCCCCATCAAAATTAAGATTTTGGTATCAGAGTTAAAAACCATTTTTGTTATTACCGCTTTAAAAACATTTTAAGCCAGAGAGAGTTTAAATGCAGTAAGTGACAACTTTTGAATTATCTTTAAAAGTGGTATAACACCTACATCATCAAGACGTTTGAATGGGAAAATTTCGAATAAATTTCCTTCTTTCTTTCATAATAACCACTAGGAAATTTAAATCAAATTTTAGAAAATGGCTGAATTTATGATGCTCCTTTATAATATAGAGTAGACAAAATCCTGCAACAGTGAAAAGAAGTTGAAATTTGGAACTTTCAAACATGGTAAAAACATACTTACTACTAACTTTGTGTAATAAATGAAGTCAATCGCATTTACCGTTTGTCATGGGTGAAGCTTTTTACTGAGGCACCCGATTTACATGTTTGTTCACGAGGCATCTGAAAAGAGATATGAACACAAAATAATATCGTTTATTCAATTTCGAAAAGCAGAAATTAATTTATGGTGTAATTGAAATTGCACACATTATGTATGTTTTAGAAGGGAGTAAATATTCTGAATTTTCAATTACCCATGTTATGAATTGTATTGTGTTCCAAATTTGAATGACAATATGAAGTTATTGCAACATATTTTGGCGGGATATTCAAATGTGAAAATGGAATGTGTGCAGTGTCAATTGATAATCTACTATGCCTCGTGGACAAACATGTAAATTGGGTACCACAGTAAAAAGGTTTAACAAAGACAAACGGTGAATGCAATTGAATTCATTTTTCACACAAAGTTACTAGCAAGTCTGTCATTCTTACAAGGTATACAAAAAACCACAATTCATTATGGTTTTGAAATCAAGATGGCTTCTTTTTCTCCATTATTGCATATTTGTTACTCCCCCTGCGCTTGAACTCTTTGCGCTCTCACACACATGCGAAGTAGCTCCACCGCAACAAAGTGACGCAGCCTGATGGTGGTCTACGCTCGTTCTCAGCGTTGGAGAGTTGTGGAGTCTGCTGAGCACTTTAATGTGGTCACATACCTTTGATTGTGACCTTCATGTACAAATAAAGAAGTACATAAGCGTCTGCAAAATCAGAACCGTAGCGAAAGTTAATTCATATGCAAACCTAAAAATGTTACTTAGGTCATACCATATAAGGATATTCACTCAACTAGAACGTATAATATATACCAATAATTAATGTATTGCCTAATGACGAATTTAATCGGCTCTATAATATGTTATAGTAATTTGGAAAGCATACATGTATATCCTGTTCTGTGATTTATATTCATACATCAGAACTGTATAAGTAAACCGATAACATGGCCGTATTAATATCACACTTGGTGCACCGTATGGTGATATTTGTTCCGCTACTAGCATACCTGATGGTTATTTTGGCGACAATATAAGCGCAACAAATGGACTTAGGTTTGGAATGTACCAACCAGCAACTTTCATGCCAGGCTAGATGGCTTCTTTCTTTCCACTATTGCAGATTTGTTACTCCCCCTGTAGAATAGTTAACGTTAAGTCTAAAATGTCGGTCTAATCTGGTCACATCATATTACGTGTTCATATAAGGAAGTATATTTGCTTTTACCAAAATCAAAACCGTTACGAAAGTGAATTCATATGCAAACATAACAGTCACATAGATCATAACTATATACATGATACAAGGATATTCACTCAACTAGAACGTATACCAATAATTCTCACGACCAAATATGGTGTGTTATTAAATTTTGAATGGTGAACACATTAGTGAGTATTGCCCAATGACGAATTTAATCGGCTCTTTGTTAGCAACTTGGAAATAATATATCTTGTTCTGTGATTTATATTCATACATCAGAACTGTAAAAGGAAAGCGACAACATGGCTGTGTTAATATCACACTTGGTTCCCCGTATGGTGATATTTGTTCCGTTACTGGCATACCTGATGGCTATTTTGGCGACAATATCGGCGCAACAAATGGACTTAGTTTTGGAATGTACCAACCAGCAAACTCCATGCCAGGCTTATTACTCAGTTGACATCGCCTTAGGAGAAACTCAGACAATAAATACTAAGCTAGAGTGCGGTGAGTGCTCTGTGTATGTTAATGCTACATTGGGCCACGCCGTGGAACTATTAATAGAGCCCCCTTCTGTATGGGGACCCTTTCATTACTTGTACATCAACCAAACGTCAAATTTGTTGGGTTTAACAGCTGAAGAGACAGAGGCTTGCTCCGTAAGAACTGATCAGAAAAAACTTCAAGCTTATTTTCACATGGCCGGGGCATTGCGATTTCAAGCAATCGCAGTGAACTCAAGTTTACCCTGTCATTCATTTATGCATTGTGCAGGTAGCCACAATTGCCAAAATTTACACCAATTTGACGAAATTCATCGCATGATTTTCACACAATCTGAAAAAATTCTGATAGGAGGAGATCTCCGACTTCCGAGCTATATAGTGAAGCGGTACTGGCCGACGGAATTGAGGGTCGGTCTTCCTAGATGTCCTGATGAGTGCGTATGCAGTCTGCACTTGCAGAGATTTGTCGCCAACTGTTACAACGAAACGACTGTTAGTACTTTACTCGTGTACCCGGATGCAGACCTTCAAGGACGGATCTCGCTGGACGCAACCAATAGACGTATCGTTGAAATTGCGGACGATGCCTTCCAAAACCATGAATATCTAAACGGAATCTACCTGCAAAACAATTTGTTAACTGATATCAAATCAGGGACGTTACAACAGCTAAGAACGGGATTTGATCGAAATGATGTACTCGGAATATTTTTGGCTGGCAACAATTTGGTCCAACTTCTTAATGACACTTTCAAAAACTTGTTTACATTGATATACGTTGATCTTAGTAGGAATTATCTCCGCGCTCTTCCCGATACCCTGTTTCGCTCACAACAGCTGAGTTTACGCGTTTTGGATCTCAGTCATAACCTTCTCTCCGAACTCAGTCCTAAGATGATGAATGATATTCCCAACCTACATATATTTCTAGCCAATGATAACAATCTGCTGAAGTTAGAACCAAATGTGTTTCAAAACCAAAAGCATGCACTGAATTGGTTATATCTCCAAGACAATAATCTTGAAGAAATCCTTCCGCAAACGTTGGCGGGATCCACAGGTTTGAAAAGAGTGAACGTCACCAACAACAGACTACGTCGCCTTGAGTCAGGGTTATTTGATGGAATTAGTAAACTGAAGGAGCTCATTGTCAATGGAAATCAATTGAATTTCCTTCCAATTGATTTGTTCACGGACCAACGGCTACTTCTGAGTTTGGAACTTGAAGACAACCTAATCTCGGATCTCGATTTTTATATGTTCAGACACTTAGATGAGCTTAGACTACTTAAAATAAGCCAAAACAATTTGGTTAATTTAAGATTAAGCAAAAGTACCAATAATAAAACTCTTTGGCCGAACTTACTCCGTGTCATTTTTCAGAACAACAGCATAGAAACCATTGAGAGTGGTATATTCAATGAAATGCCGCGACTTCAACTTATTGACTTGAGAGGGAATCCCTTACGGGAAATTGAAGAAGATTCATTTGCGAATCTTGGTAGTGAAGCAAAGGTGTTTGTGGACGAGGCTTCGACGTGCTGTTTCGTCATGGAAAAAAACAACTGCAGTTCGGATAACCCCAAAGCGCCCTTTTTGACGTGTCAACGCCTGTTGCCTAATATCCCTCTACGGATGTTCATGTGGATCATTGGATTATTTGCTTTCTTTGGTAATCTGTCAGTTTTGATTTGGCGTTGCATCAAACGTGGCCACGAAACGACCGTGCAGGTCCTGCTAATTGAAAACCTGGCTTTCTCGGATATGCTGATGGGGCTGTATATGCTGATCGTGGCCTCTGCCGATGCCTTTTACCAACAGTACTTTCCATCGTACGCAGACGGGTGGCGTGAGGGATTCTTCTGTAAACTGGCAGGTGTTCTCTCTGTGTTATCAAGCGAGGCCTCCGTGTTCTTTATTACCCTTATAAGCGTAGATAGGTTTCTTGCCATTAAAAGCCTAATGAGAGGGTCTAGGCTATCAACAAAATATGTCAGGATTACACTCGCAGTACTTTGGACGATTGCTCTTCTACTCAGCATTCTTCCCACCACCTTTAGCGGTGAACTGCAGCATAATTTCTACGACGTATCAGAAGTTTGTATAGGTTTACCGTTCGTCCGTTCCATCGTGTACTCACATAGTACACGTGTAGTGGTGGATTACGATTTCACCGATTTCTTGTCTGTGTCATCCGTCAGGGAAGGTGTTTACGAAGACGTTAGTCATCATTTTGAGATCAGTAATTCTTCAGGATTGTTTTTCTCCATAGCAGTGTTTCTAGGCCTCAATCTGATCTGTTTTATTCTTGTCGCGTTGTGCTACATCGGAATATTCATCATCTACAAACGCACGAGAAAACAAGCGGGAAAAGGAAACCTGAACGAAGAACTCAATCTCGCTGCAAGAATGGGTGTCATCGTTCTATCTGATTTCACGTGTTGGATGCCGATCATTATCATCGGTATTCTCGTTCAGGCAAACGTCCTCACTATATCCCCGATAGTGTATGTGTACATGGTAGTGTTTGTATTACCCATAAACTCGGCTGCAAATCCATTTCTCTACACAATGACGACCATCGTGGCTGATTATAATAAAAAGGCTAGTTTGAAATCACGCCGAGGTGCTCGGCCGGAACATTTCCAGCACCACGCGTCGAAAACTAATTCAACTTCAGAAACGAAAATTTAAAGGTTTTTAGAAAAACATTATATCTTTCTCGCTACGAGAAATCGATATGCTGAACTTATGCATTTTGGTTTTAGATTTGCCTTTATTATGTCTCCATTCCACAGTAAACTCGTTGAGTTATTCATGACATCAGAAGTTACTTGTATATGCATCCAAGATATAAAATCATGAACTTTCAAACAAACAATCTAGTGGTATAACTGAATCAAAACGGAAACCATTGTTTCATCTTTTTCTATTGCCCAGATCAAAACAATATCGGTTTAAAACAAACTATGCACTTTATTCAAATTCAAATCAGGTCCCTACCTCCGATAAAGATCCTGCTGAGATTAAAAACTCAGATCTCTTACCTGCTTACAATTTGACATTTTACCAGCAAGATATTTTTGTGAAGAAGGGAATAAACGTTTCAGCTTTATTCCGCGTGTATAGTGGTGTAACGAGTTGCAAAAGTAAAGTCAAAGTAGATAATGTAAAATAGTCCACAAAAATGTCAAATAGCCCACAAAAACGATTAATGTTTAAGATTTAGATGATATATTTAACCTTGCAATTGCGCTGCATGACTTTGTAACATATTTGATTATGCAGAAAATGCCAATTATGCATGTAAAGCTCCATATCTGTAGCATAGTTTACAGGGTTATGACTAGCCCTCCTTGTAGGGCTACTTTTTAAATAAACATTCCTTTAAAAAGGAAAGGGGCGCTCAAATGAATAATAACAGTTATAGTCTAGAAGGGGGTATATCGTATCGTATATGGCTGGCGATTTTTGTAGCAGATGAGCGGTGATTTAGAAATAGAAGGGTGTTGGACTGTGGGAAATGTTTGGGATACAAATTAAAAAGTAGGAGAGTACATACCAATTCATAGCAATGTTTGTATAGTGTACATGTATATAGGCTACATGATTCTTATTAGAAAAATATCATTGTGTTTTAAAATACATATATAGCCAATAATAAGAACATTTAGATAGTTACTTGATGTACGAGGGGTATCAAAAAGTTCTTGAAATCACCCAGAAGTAAAGGAG
Source organism: Ophiura sarsii (assembly GCA_035610835.1). Classification (NCBI taxonomy): domain Eukaryota; kingdom Metazoa; phylum Echinodermata; class Ophiuroidea; order Amphilepidida; family Ophiuridae; genus Ophiura; species Ophiura sarsii. The sequence goes on along the minus strand of CM069454.1, from coordinate 6,714,334 downwards.
TCATATTGTTGTTGTTGCTCTGTTATGTAACCCTTCTGACATCTTTAAAATGCAAAGTTACACATCTCTACCACTATTTATTGACCGCCATTGATTGATTCTCAGATTGCCCCAGATTGCGTTATTCCCAAAACAACACTAAATAGTTTAAAGTGTTGACAGCAAGGGGGCAAAGGTCTTTACAAACAAGCTTGGTGACAATAATCTTGTGGGTAACATAGGATGTACACAGATTAACCTCTAATGACCCCTATATGACCTTTGACCTCTTTCTGTCAACACTTTAAACTATTAATTGCTGTTTTGGGAATAACGCAATCTGAGGATCAATCAATGGCAGGCAATATGAGGATCTCTACAATGGCGGTCTGTGGACAGGTAATAAATAGTGGGAGAGATGTGTGACTTTGCACAGTGACTTTTTAAAGATGTCTGAAGGGTCACATAACCAAAAAAAGTATCTGACTCCTTAACTTCTGGGTGATTTTAAGAACTTTTTGATACCCTCTTCGTATTACAAAACCATTGGCTACATATAGCCAGATGTAGGTTTTAAAGTGGGTCTATTTGGTTTTTAAAAATCACGATTTTCAACTCTGTGCACACGGGAGCTCGCTTTCAGTGTTCAACTAAACCCCGTTTCTATTACCTTATTTCAAAGATAATTAAATGATAAGAAAATTCAGATAGTCACTTGATGTGTCCAACACGGCTATACACTGATAAATCCATATGGGTTAAAATTGGGTCTATTTTGACGAATTGCACGATTTTCATCTTTGTCACACGTGGGGCCCTTTGAAATGAAATCCGGTTTCAGTTTTCATATTTATGGTCTTATTTCAAAGATAATTAAATAATAAGCATATACAGATAGTTTCTTTATGTATCCACACATGGCTACATACAGCCAGATGGGTTTTAAAAGTGGATCTATTTTGGTTTTAAAAAAATCACGATTTTTAACTTTCAACTTTGTCACACGTGGGGTTCTTTAAAATGAAATCTGGTTTCAGTTTTCAACTGAATATCGTTTTTATGGTCTTATTTCAACGATAATTACATTGTATATATGCAAATAGCTGCTGAAAATCACATCACTTGTTACTCGTAACACAATTACGAAATATGACAAAAGATAGGAAATTTAGCAGAATTTGATTGTATCGTGCATGGAGAGTGTTAAGTAGATTTATGCTATAATGTAATGTAAATATATAGTCTGTCTCAAATATATATATAAAACATATCGATTAATATCACGAATAAATAATATGATGAAAAACAGGCAACTGGAAAGGCTCAGCTAGTATTCTAGTTAAAACAAAAGTTTATTTTATATAAATATTGTAACTTTAAATTTGATTGTATATCATGTATTGCAATTGTAATTTCCGTAACACAGGTAGTATGCATGATGTGTTGTCTATTGATTTATTGTACATGTTTTATGGATCTGTGTTCTAAAGTAAACTTGTTAGTTTGGTTTGTGTTAATTTGGGTGTCTAGTAGTCAACATATATTACTGGCATTGTGCTATAATTGCAGTGGTGGACTAGTCTAGTTCATTATCTTCTTTATAGTTCTTAACCCTTTTTTTAATTTTAATTTTTTTTCATATTTTGTCCCTGATGAAGGGTGGTATATCCATTTGAAACGTCGGTTTTTATTGTTACGTTATATTTTTGTTGTTTTATATTGCTTGTCCCAGTGCATTTCCGTGTGTTACTGTTATTGGTTTTTTGTTGTTATTTATCTGTATTATCGCGTTATTCTCCCTCGTTATTACCCGTTTCCCCACACCCTGTTGGTATAACTTGCTTTTATTCTTTGCACAGGTTATGTATACAATAACATAACAACGTAAATGTGTAGTCTGCATAAATGTATTGACAACTGTATAATGATGTAATTTAGAATCCTGTATTTCTCAAGCGAATATGTTATCATTCATTATATATACTAGCGGTACGCTTGGATCCACGCTAGATGAGTTTAAGAAAATTATGCTACAAGTCAGAAAATGGAACAGTTTTATACTCAATCTGCGGGCAATATTTTTTAGTTAAGACCAATGAATCTATCAGAAGCCAGATTGGGGATCAAACGTCTCTGTGTAATAAGATCATGTGGAACAAACGATAATACTTTGGACGTATAGTAAAGTAAAGTAAACCCTATCTGGGGTTAAGGGACGTACACCCCAGTAGCGCCTTATCCCCAGTTAACGCTCCTTATCTGTGGTTAAGGCGCGTTATATGGGGTTAACGCTCTTTATCTGGGGTTAAGGGACGTAAACCCCAGATAAGGCGCTTTATCCCTGGTTAACGCCCTTATCTGGGGTTAAGGCGCGTTAACCCCAGATAAGGGACGTAAACCTAGGATAACGGGCCTTATCTGGGGTTTAAGTTGTTTTACGTCCCTTATCCGGGGTTAAGGCGGAAATGACACACTTATGCTGAATGTGTGTACCATAGGAGCGTTTATGGAAGCATAAGTGTGTCATTTCCGTCTTAACCCCAGACAAGGGACGTAAACCCCAAATAAGGCGGGTGGGGTTAACGCTCCTTATCTGGGGTTAACGGACGTTATAAGGCGCCTTATCCCTAGTTAATGTTCCTTATCTGGATCCATACGTGTTATATACCATAATATAGTTCATATCGCAAACTTTCAAAATTGACTTAAAATGTTGCTCTGGTTGCCATGGTAACCGCACAGGGCCTCTGATCGGTTAAACACTGTTGCAAGTGTAACTCAAAAACGCTAACTAGTAGTATACTGGTATATGGGTTGAAGGTTAACAATGACATTCCGCACAACTTCATGGATCCGGATTTTTGATATCGTTGCCATGGCAACCAGGAACTGACCAATCAGGTAATTTTGCATGATAATTCAAATTTGGAAAATAATTTCAAAATTCGGGATCCATGACAATCATGGTCTTAATATGTATACCAAATATTATACAAATCCAATATCTCATTTTTTAGTTAGTGCCGCAGAAGACTTCAAGTTTGCGCTTTTCAACGTTTTGAGATATCAGGGTTTTAAAAATCACATACCGTAGAGGACGCTTTACATTAGAAAACAAACCTTTGCATCCATTTTTTTAACATTTATGAATGTAGACATGAGAATCAATGGTGGCCACCATGTTAACACGCACATGTGGTAGCTAAAGAAGAAACAACAGCTTCCGTCGCAAAATGATATTTACTTCTCCTGAAACATGTATTTATACAAACTACTGATGAACGGTAACTGGTATACTAAACAGGCCTGCAACGCAGAATACTAGCACTAAATTTCCCCACAATGCATGCAATAATAAGCTTACTTAGTCTTAGGCCAAGCCCAGACATTAATTAACCGATTGATATAATCTTGGAATGAGTAGAATACTCTACTTATTCCAGGACATGACTATTGTTTAATAATGACTATTTATTTGTATCTAATAGCGTGAATAAACTTTACACTTATTTTGATACAGTTAAAGCCAGACACATTTGTTGTTGTTAATCTTTTGGTTACACCTTTGAGTGAACCCTACTATATGAGGTGGTAGATCGACCTTGGTCAATTGTTTATAATAACAGGAGATCGGAACAGAGATTAAGAGGTGCATTTCGACCTTGGTCATTGGTTTGCTTAAAATAGCAGACGACCGGAACAGAAATGATAGGTGCTTCGACCTTGATCAAATCATATATTATGGATATACAGATGATATAGAATGCGATCGTAACAATACTCTTCAGCTGGGAATACACCTGCAATGCAGTATCGGAAAGACTTGGTAAATGGTACAAGCACCAATATGAATAAAAGAACATTCTGAAAAAAGATTAAAGGGGCTTGTACATCTCAAGTGTTTGTCCTGGACAAAAATCACATGACTCGCTTCGCTCCCAAGTCCTCGCGTGCCCGACAAAAAGCCCATGATGCAATAGTAAGTCGTAAAAGATGTGCACATAAATCGACAAAATGCTGTACGAACGAAATATAATATATCTAGAATTGTTTTAAAAAGTAGTGTTATTCGTTACATTTAAATCAGAATTACATTCTTTAACAGTAAATAAACAACTTTTGAGCGAGAAACTATCTTAAAACTGCAAAGATTAAGAAATATAAAGCATTTTAAACATCTAATTTAGAGAAGAATGGTATGTTGAACGATATTACTTTTGTTTGTTAATTCGATCACAAAGCGCATAGTTGGCTCAGCGGTAGAGCATTGGACTAGTAAACCGGAAATCCTATCACGGCTTGACATTTTATTTTAATCGTTTATATACATTTTTTTTTATTAGTTTTCGATATTGTTTATCATTTGGCGTATAATTATTCATTATTGTTCCATTATAGTTTATTTTGGAATGTGGAATTATTTTCGATTTCATTTTAATTTTCCACTGACTGTTTAGTGTGCATGGCATCATGAAAGGTGAAATGTACCGTAGACTACAGGCCGAGGTTTATAAATACGATTTTTAGTGACGTACCTATTACAAGCACAATTTCTCTTCACAACAATTAAGCTTTTATTATTTGAAATTTTTTGATTGGGTTCGGCAAAATTCTACCTTACGCATTACGTATACGTATACCACCGCATTGTCCTACTCCTATGCAACAGGCCAATACAATAGAAACTCGTTGTGTGTTATTATCGATTGAGCTAAACTTGTAAAGTAAATGCCAGCCGTTATGTGATACAAATCAATGTGCCTGTATTATTATTATTGAAATAATGTTTATACACCACCATTTGTAGTTTCTGAGTAATATTCTTAAAACTAGCTAGGACGGTTCACGGATTTCGCGGCTCGAAATGGATGTTTGAATTTGATCTCAATATAATATAATCCAAGCTGCAATAGGCAATAGCTACACTGCAAAAACTGCAGAACGTGTTCAAATGTGACAGATATAGAACATGTTTTGAACATGTTGTGATGTGTTCTGAACACGTTCAGAACATATCCAAAACACATTCAGAACATGTTCTAAATCTGTTACATTTTGAGCATGTTCTGGAACACCTGGAGAACACACCGTGAACATGTTCTGAACGCGTCATGTGTTCTGCACTTTTTGCAGTGTATACAGATGACCGTGCAGCTATTTCGTGAAAAGCTATAGCCTACAGCCGATGATCCGGCAGCAACCCTTACCTTAATCCTAACCCCAACCCTAACTCTAACTCTTTCCCTAACCCTAAGGCCAACAAAAGGTAGGGTCGGTAGGTCGGATTTGTTAAAAGATCTTGGGTGGTTTTTTTTATACGGATATTGTATTTGGGAATTTAAATTCGGCATGGATACTGTGAATTAAAGTCCAAACACTCTCGGCCACTTTCACACTGCTGATTTCGATCTCCAATATTGTCGAATTGGTTGCAACACTGCAAACTCGGTCAAATATAATTTTAGTGTACCAAGTTCGCAACGCGCAGATACCATGTATAGGTCGCCGCCATTGTTACAGAAAGCGAAAGAAGCGTTGTGTTGAAGTTTTGTTAGAAATATATACGTGAGAGAATTACTAAACCTATTTTCCCCGTACTAACTACCCCCAACTTTTTAATACTATGTTGTCATTAATACTCATGCCGTTGAGCAACATTTTGGGAACAAATATTAACCGTAACTAGATTTCTTCATATTTTCTTACAGTATAAAAAATGACATCACTTGCACGTGCGAACAATTTTCATTTAGTCCTTTTAATAGTCCCCGCGGGTGCCGAGTTCACGCAATAAACATCATGTTACACGAGATTGCGCATTGGGGGTGGTGTTATAAAGACCAGATTGAATATGTCATACGAAATCAGGAATAAAACGGTCCGTTTGGCCGTTCAAATTGCTAAAAATGTTGTTTTAAAAACAAAAATTGAAGAAAAAAAAGAATACGATCGGCACCATGGTACACGGTCGGTCGGACGTGGACAACCAAACAATTTATTTTTCTTGGCCTAACCCTACCTTACCCTAACCCTAACCCTAACTAACCATAAGGCTAACCCTAACCCTAACTAGCCATAAGGCTAACCCTAACCCTAACTAACCATAAGGCTAACCCTAACCCTAACTAACCATAAGGCTAACCCTAACCCTAACTAACCATAAGGCTAACCCTAACCCTAACTAACCATAAGGCTAACCCTAACCCTAACTAACCATAAGGCTAACCCTAACCCTAACTAAGGCTAACCCTAACCCTACACTGCAAAAAGGTTGCTTAAATATTTACTCAACATTTTACACAACGTTGTTGAAGTATGCAACCGCTTAACAGTTGCGTAAAATTTACCCAACACCTGTTTTCCCCAACAGTTGAACAATTCCAGTTACTCAACAGTTGCACAATTTTAATTACACAACAGTTGGGTATTATTAATTACCCATTTGTTGGGCATTTTGTGACTGTTGCTTAATTTGTGAATTGTTTTCATTATATATTGAGCATTTTTGTATAGCAACTGTTGCTTAATTTATCAAATATAGCCATAAGTTGGGTATTTTATTTGTGTCAAGTTTTTATTATATATTGAGCATTTTTGTATAGCAACACGCGGTAGGCAAAATGATGTGAATTCTGGGCGATGCAGCAGAGCTACATACATCACTTCCTCCCGGTAGTGAACCGGTAACTTGTAACGGGAATTCTAGGCGATGCAGCAGAGCTACATATACCATTCCCTTTCAGTAGTGAATCTGTTATTTATTTTAACATGTTATTAAACTATAGGCTTATACATGATATCTGACATCTCTTATCAATGGTGTTATTACGTTTGCCAAACGTATTCTTGCTATCTGGGTATCTATGAAGGTATAAATAGTCCATATTATATATTATATTATATTATATTATATTATATTATATTATATTATATTATATTATATTATATTATATTATACTATACTATATTATATTATATTATATCATATTGTATTATATTATATTATATAATACATACACATATTTATGTGATTCTTTTGGTGCAAAATAGATCACATGACATGAACTATTCAGTATATGTCCATGTCGTGTATTTTTTGGCTATAAAAATCAAATATTCAATATTCAGCGCTAGTTACGTCGCTATAACACCGTTGAATGATATTCATAAAAAAATGTGTGTCAAACAAGGATGGCAATTCAAACTATTTGTCAGTGTATTCCGTTTTGGATGCCAAGACAGAATAAATCTAATTGTGATCCTGCGTTTTACACAACGTTGTTCAAGTATGCAACCGCTCAACTGTTAAGTAAAATTGGCCCAACACCACCAACAGTTGAACAATTCTAGTTACTCAAAAGTTAGGCAATTATATTCACTCAACAGTTGTTCAAGTATGTAACAGCTCACGAAATTGGCTTTTTTGGACAACAGTTGCCTAAAATTCACATGTGCGTAACTTGCATCAACTGTTGCGTGATTTTCCTCAATGCTCATGCAACAGTTGCCAGAGTGGAATATTTTTACGAAACATATTTTAGCAACAGAAACAGTTTCCACCAACATTTTAAGGACATTGTTTTCGACGAATTGCTCAACGCTGGGTATTTTTTACTTTTATACAACGCCTAACTTTCTACATATATTGAATGAATTTTAATCAACACGTCAACCAACGGATGATAAAAGGACTTTTAGCAACGTATTTTAAGCAACCTTTTTGCAGTGTAGGCAATCACGCAACTTATATATACCGGGTGGTTCAAAAAAAAGTTGACCCAAGTTCAAGGAATTTTGTAAAACACATTTGAAGTTTCAGAGAATATGTGTGGTGGTATGGGAAAACCCGTCGGAAGTCGCTAGGGTTAATATTGAGATATCTGGGTCATACCAAAATATTTCTTACAAATGAGTTCCAAGTCAATTTTCCAACTTTGGTCCCAAGATAGAGATTATACCTTGAACTTTAGTCTCCAGGAGTGTTTTATGCAAAATTCCAGATGTTAAGTTTATTTTAGTACTTTTCTGAACCCTGTTTATCAAATTTTATGTGTAAAATGCTATGTTTACGTAAAATGACATTGTTACCATGGTAACCACTTGTGAATTCCGACAATGCATTGTAAAGATTTTGAAAGTGGAGAACTTACAATTGCTAATAATAACGCAAAAAACTAGGTTCATATCAAAAGTCCTTTTCATATGACAAGCTATTCTGTGTGACATAACAATGTAGTTTTATTATTATTAGAGCATTTAAAAGATTTTGTGTACCCCTTTGAATTGTCAATTTCAATTTTCAGTGTTGCGTTTAAACTTGCCGACTTTAAAATACTATAACTGTAGTTCTAGATGGAATTTCTGAAAAATTTAAACAGTCCTATACTCAGAAGAGTATGATGCTCTCTGCCAAAGAAAAAAACCAAGTTGCTAGAAAATGACAATGTGAAGGGTTTTCCCATGCCACCACACATATGTGTTTTTAGTCTTGATCAGCAGTAAGTTTTGAAATTATCCTGAAAAGATGATACATTTATCTTGGTTGGTTCTTCAGATATGGTTCATTACAGAAAGCATGCACAAAACTGCCTTGTCCACGGGAGCGTCCTTTAGAAGAGATGGAATGCACAAAGTGGACTTACACACACGATTGGTCACAAATTGTAAAAAAATGGAGAAAAAGGAAAAAGAAGATATCTGAAACATCTGTCTGGTGCTTGACATTACCTACTTACGTACCTACATTTCTTTGTTGAATGTGAATGGCACTTAAGCATAAAGATTGGGATACTTTGTCAGGGCGGGCTTTTGAATTCTGAAACTAGAGCATGATGTTTTGTCGAAGTCAACAACTAAATGACGCTCCCGTGGACAAGTCAGTTTTGTACATGTTTCTGTAATGAACCATATCTGAAGAACCAAACAAGCTAAACGTGCCATCTTTTCAGGATAATTTCAAAAATTCTCTGAACCTTTAAATGTGGTTGAAAAATTTCTTTGAACTTGGGTCAACTTTTTTTTGAACCACCCGGTATGTTAAGATTTACTCATGTGGTTTTTATTGATCAACTGATGCTTAAATTCTCGATTCTAATTGCGTCCGTGATGGATCTTCTCAGAATTTGGGGAACGGTTGGGTTGTATACGGCATATACAGTCAAAAAAAAAGTTGATCGAGAATAAATGTTTGTTTAAAAATAGACCAAACAAATTTGACAAAACAATGAGGCACGTATTCAAAGAGCAACTTATTCCGCTCATATGATAAAAGGAATCAATGAAATTGATCAATTGTATCAGGAGCTATGCCTGTTTTAATAAAATAATCACAATAAAAAACACCAATGGTAAGAGATGTAAGATATCATGTATATAGTTAAATGACATGTTAAACGAAATTACAGATCCATTACCGAGAGGGAGTGGTGTATGTAGCTCTGCTGCATCGCCCAGAATTCCCATTACAAGTTAGCGGTTCACGACCGAGAGGAAGTGTGTGTATGTAGCTCTGCTGCATCGCCCAACATTCCCATTATTTGCCTACCCCGTGTTGCTATATAAAAAAGCTCAATATATAATAAAAACTTGCTACAAATAAGCAACAATTTGCATTAAAACACCCAACATATTATGGGTACATTTGACAAATTAAGCAACAATTGATATACAAAAATGCTCAATATATAATGAAAACAATTCACAAATTAAGCAACAGTTGGTATTAAAATGCCCAACAAATGGTTAATTAATAATACCCAACTATTGTGTAATTAACATTGTACAACTATTGAGCAACTGTTAGTGAAAACATTGGGTAAATGTTACGCAACTGTTGAGCGGTTGCATACTTCAACAACGTTGTGTAAAATGTTGAGTAAATATTTAAGCAACCTCTTTGCAGTGTACGCCAGAGCTTAATAGTGTTAGGCTTGAAGTCTAGCTATTTGGTCAGAATTCTGTGTGAACATACAACACGTAGTTAAAATTAAAAATGTTTTCCCAGTTTTATGTTTATGTTTGATGAAAAGAACCAATTTTGAATCATGTTTATTCTATTTTTATTTTTATTGGATAGTTTAAAACAGTCTTGTTTTCTTGTTTATATCAGGTTCATACACTGCCATTATATTTTGTATAATATTTATGAAGTGTTCCCCGTTTGATATTTAAATGTTTGATGGAAACAACTATAGGCTTTATTTTGTATTAACTTAGTTAATGGTTTTCCTCAGTGGCGATCGCTCCCCCCCCCCCCCATATAACCGACCGCGAATCGCATAAGACCACCAGATGGCTGAAGGAAGCTATCTGGATCAGGAAGAGAGAAAAGAAAACACTAAACAAGGACGAGGGGGCCTACAAGCTGCATAACATCTACGACCAACTCCTTCTGCCCACGCTCTCTACGACGGGTATCAGTCATTATAAATACCCAGTGAGCAGAAGTCGGAGTTGCCAGTCTGATAAAGCTACCAGCATGGTAGTGAAACGTCAATAAACAGTGAGTAACATCCTTCATTTCTTTTGGATTTGTACAAAAGAAATGTTCAATATTAAGCATAATATCAACCAAAATATATGATGAAAAATATAGTTTTAACGATTGAAAATATGTATTAACCCTAACACTCTTGAGTACTACGAAATATTACGATGCGGTGTGCTTGTGTCACCCGGCTCGGCAGTTTTTCGATGAAATAATGGATATATACAGGGCGGAATATACTCCGCCATGTATGGTTTCCCCCGTGGCCTAGCGGTAGATCGTCTGCCTCTGAACCCAGAGGTCCGGGGTTCGAGCCCCGGGGGAGTGGGGGAACTTTTTCCCCTCGCTATTTGGCCGCGAAAAAAGAATCTTTGGAAAAGGTGCCTCGGGGGTTAGGGTTAACATACTAAAAATCCGAAATGGCTTGCCAAAATGCCCCCAAAATGGCTGCAAAAACTGTCAAGTCCATAAATTGGCATAATATTGTAACGGGTCCCTTAAAGCCAAGTGGTATAGAGGGCAGTATTTAGATATGACGGTGTGGGGACGAGCTGCGATAGGTAAAAAGGTGACATGCTCGCTATATCTTGTTGTTGTTTTTCCGGAGATTCTTCCATGAGGCTAATAAATGATTGACTATGATTATAAATGACCACATTAACAATAAATAGAAAGAATGAAGATCACAAACCACGACCAATGATTACTGCTGTACAACTGGTATTTAGTAACTTAAGAGTCATTACACAAACGCCGCAGGAAAGTGCGTTACAATATCAACCAAAATGTATGATGAAAGTATAGTTTTAACAATGGGGTGTATGTATTAGACCACTAGTAACTCATATCAAGTATTTTTGCATTATAATAACATACTTGAAATCCAAGATGGCCTCCAGAATGGCCGTTGTAAATGTAGAAAATAGTCTACAAGAGTGTATAATAATCCAAAATAGATATTCTAAGAGTTATCTATTGAAATAACCATTTCAATAGGTTTTTAAAAACTTTTAAATGAAATAGCTTAGGTAGTGAGATTTTATAGATTTCCTTCTATAGGCTTACATGTAAAATAATCGAACGCACTGCTGATACTAATGGAGGAGTTATTGAAAGTCTTACTACATTGTACATGAAATCAGTCGACAGGGAATGGAGCATTTCCTGAGAACTCTGTTCTACACAAAACACAACAGTCAACATATCAATCAAAGAATTTCTTAAAACCTGTATCATACATTCAGCTTAATTGTACATAACTTTTAATTTCATATTAAATTCAGAAAAAGTTTACTTACATTATTGCGATATATCCAATGCTAATTATCTTTAACGTAGACAAAATATTAGTTTAAATAACAACCATCTATCATGTGCATTATGACCATTACAACATTGTATTTATGTTCATGTAAATACAAGCAATTACATTACCAAGGAAGTAGTAGGATTGCCCGGCTTGACTCACGAGTAACAAGTGATGTGATTTTCTACAGCTTTGATTATGTTCAATTTTATCTATATAAATTTGGTCATTATTTAATTATCATTGAAATAAGACCATATGGAATGGAGCGGTCCAAGAGAAAGAAGCATGTTTTGTAACCATTTTCTGAAGCAACTGTTTCATACCAAAATGTCAGGAAAATGGTGTATTTTCTATAATTCAATCTAAAAAATAAAATAAAAAACACCGCAGTCTAAAAATACTACAGGAATCCAATAAAGTTGATTTGTGTGCATGGAGGGGGAAGGCAGTTCGTAAAATACCCTATGTTAGAACAGTTACCGTCTGAAGAACAATCTAGGTATATGACATTGTACTTGGTCTAAAACGTTGGTCCATGAATTGCTATACTCATTAAAAATGGCATTCCGCGATCACCCATATTGAAATTTCATTAAATCAACCCAGAAATTATTATATATATATATATATATATGTTTATTTAATATTTGTGACCTGAAACCATTTTTAGTTATTCAGTTCAGGAATTTATTTTGTATCTAAAAATGATGTTGGTGCAATTTCAGCTTTTTTCCCCCAAAACTGATTTTGTTTTTCCCGTAGTCCGAAGTTTTGAGCAAAAAGTGATTTTCTTTTGTCAACATTCTAATAATCAGCATTTTTATGAAATATGATACTAAAAAAGGATTCTCTGACTTGTTTTCCTTTCCATAAATGTATACTTTTAGATACCAATTGGTAGATACAGCACATTAATAGTTCAAAAGTTACAGCGCTTGATAAATTTTATATTTGGGGGATTAGCAACCCCCTTAAATAACGGTCATATATTGGTTTACGTGATAAAAGTTCTGAAATCATCTATGTTTTGATTATGAATGAGTACCACTAAAAGTTAAGGGAAAGAACGTTCTTCAATTATAAGAAGTGTATGTGCATTGAAACTTACTCTACCGCTAACTTCCTACACTAAACTCGCTCTACACACACTCCGTAACTCGCTATATCCTACTCTCAATTGAAGACTAAGCTATTATGTATCTCTGTTATGAGTATAATAACATCTCTCTGATTGAATCATCAACTAAACAAATATAGCTCCATCACAGACTGTTAAAATAAGCTGCATAGGTATGTAATTTACAAATGTGAAATAGACTATAAACATGGCGGCTTCCACTTATGTCTAGAAAGACCTAAATTTGCAAATTTCGCAATAACATGCTAAAAGGGCTCGGCTCGCTGCGCGATCGGCCCCTCAAAAATGAAATTAGTTTGACAGAGTTAAAAGTTGAAAAACGAGATTTTTTTAAAAAACAATCATAGACCCACTTTTGAACCCATCTGGCTGTAAGTAGCCATGTTTGGATACACCAATTGACTATCTAAACATGCTTATTATTTAATTATCTTTGAAATAGGACCATAAATACGAACACTGAAACAGGATTTCATTTCAAAGTAGCCCACGTGTGACACAGATGAAAATCGTGCAATTTTACCAAAATAAACCCACTTTTAACCATCTGGCTTTATCATTGTATAGCCATACATCAAGGTACTGTCTAAATGTTCTTATCATTTAATTATCTTTGAAGTAAGGTAATAAACACGGAATTTAGTTGAAAACTGAAAGCGAATATTTATTTTAAAGGAGCCCACGTGTGACTGAATTGGAAAGTTAAAAATAGACCCACTTTAAAACCCATCTAGCTATATGTAGCCATGTTATAGGATACATCAAGTGACTATCTGATTTGTCCTATGATTGGCTATGTATATGTATATAAAAACAGTTTTACTTTTCTTATAAGAATCATGTGAGTGTTTTGCTTTGCTTTCCTTCCACGTGTCTCACTATACAAACATTGCTATAAATTGGTATGTACTCCTACACCACCCTTCTATTTCTAAATACCTGCTCATCTGCTACAAAAACACCAGCCATACTCGTATACCTCTTCTAGACTACTGTTATTATTCATTTGAGCGCACCTTCCTTTTTAAAGGAATTTTTATTGAATTAGTAGCCCTACGAGGAGGGCTATTAGTCTATTTGGCCATCACGAGACAGTGACAAAACTGCGTTTTCTACTAATTGCAGCTCATAACGCGCGCACCTACTAGAGGCGCTGGCGTATACACAGGAGCGTTGAAAGACGGAAAATACATACGCGTGCCGCACGCGTGCGTAATAATAATAATAATAATAATAATAAATAAATAGGCTCTTGTATAGCGCAGAAATACCAACAAAGGCCTCTAGGCGCATTACAATAAAATAAAAAAGATACAAGAATTAACAAGCAATAAAATAACTACTCTTAAAAAAATCCGACATAATAATGCACTATGCACTCAACAAGATATATACAAAAATGTAAACATGCTAACAAATTTCATAAATACACAATAATAAGTAAAAGAGTTGCATAACATGAATAAAATGGAGTGATGCATGAGATTTAGGTAAGCAGACAAAAAGTGGACAACAGCAAAAAACATCACCTCCGTGGCAATCAGACAAGGAGCCGACTGGAGGTGTAAATAAGCCTACCTACCGGAATCTCACACAAAAACAGCAGCAGAAATACATATTATACAGTTGGATAATTGCAAAGATAAGATTTTAAAAGTTTCTTGAATGTCGCTAGTGATTTGGCATTCCTAATCTGCTGCGGCAACCCGTTCCACAACTTTGGCGCAGAAACAGAGAAAGCTCGTTCACCGTAAGTTGCAGTTAATTCAGTCCGCGGTGATTCAAGAAGACATTTCGATGATGACCGAAGCGAGTGATTAGGTGTGTAGGGTTTGAGTAGTTCTTTTAAGTAAGGTGGAGCAAGTCCGTTTACCGATTTGTATGTGAGCATGAGGATTTTGAAGACAATTCGGTCTTTCACAGGAAGCCAGTGCAGCTCATTTCGACGTTGATCGCTGATGTTTACGCGATGTTTGCTATATTCCGAGAACAAGTCGCACAGCACTATTTGGTACACGCTGAAGTTTGGAGATCGCATAAATTGGAAAACCACAAAGCAGGCTGTTGTTTGCATCAAGTCTGGATGTCACAAAGGCATGTATCAGACGCTCTGCTGTAGGACGGTCGATATACTTGCAAATCCGACCAATTTTAGAGATAGCCAGACACGCCGCGCGACACACTTTATTCACATGTGATAATAGAGTCATGTGCTGATCCATTAGGACTCCGAGATTATGCACTTCAGAAACTACATCAACTTCCGTGTCACCGACATTTATAGTAGAGAAGTGAGCAGGATTCTTAATAAAACGTCAATTTAGACGCGAATGCGTAAAGGCTGCGTCTGTTAAGTTACGTCATTGCAAGAGGAAGCCAACGTATAGTCATAACACTGTAAACTAAATTTATTTTTATTTGAATTTGAATAAAGTGCATAGTTTGTTTTAAACCGATATTGTTTTGATCTTGGCAATAGAAAAAGATGAAACAATGGTTTCCGTTTTTGATTCATCTATACCACTAGATTGTTTGTTTGAAAGTTAATATCTTGGATGCATATACAAGTAACTTCTGATGTCATGCATAACTTTAACGAGTTTGAGAAGAGACATAATAAAGGCAAATCTAAAACCAAAACGCATGAGTTCAGCATATCGATTTCTCGTAGCGAGACAAATATCATGTTTTTCTAAAACCTTTAAATTCTCGTATCTGAAGTTGAATTAGTTTTCGACGCGTGCTGCTGGAAATGTTCTGGCCGGGCACCTCGTCGTGCTTTCAAACTAGCCTTTTTATTATAATCAGCCACGATGGTCGTCATTGTGTAGAGAAATGGATTTGCAGCCGAGTTTATGGGTAATACAAATACTACCATGTAAACATACACTATCGGGGATATAGTGAGGACGTTTGCCTGAACGAGAATACCGATGATAATGATCGGCATCCAACACGTGAAATCAGATAGAACGATGACACCCATTCTAACAGCGAGATTAAGTTCTTCGTCCAGGTTTCCCTTTCCCGCTTGTTTTCTCGTGCGTTTGTAGATGACGAATATTCCGATGTAGCACAACGCGACAAGAATAAAACAGATCAAATTGAGGCCAAGAAACACTGCTATGGAGAAAAACAATCCTGACGAATTACTGATCTCAAAATGATGACTAACGTCTTCGTAAACACCTTCCCTGACGGACGACAGAGACAAGAAATCGGTAAAATCGTAATCCACCACTACACGTGTACTATGTGAGTACACGATCGAACGGACGAACGGTAAACCTATACAAACTTCGGAAACGTCGTAGAAATTATGCTGCAGTTCACCGCTAAAGGTGGTAGGAAGAATGCTGAGTAGAAGAGCTATCGTCCAAAGTACTGCGAGTGTAATCCTGACATATCTTTTTAATAGCTGAGACCCGCTCATTCGGCTTTTAATGGCAATAAACCTATCTACGCTTATAAGGGTAATAAAGAACACGGAGGCCTCGCTTGATAACACAGAGAGAACACCTGCCAGTTTACAGAAGAATCCCTCACGCCACCTGTCTGCGTACGACGGAAAGTACTGTTGGTAAAAGGCATCGGCAGAGGCCACGATCAGCATATACAACCCCATCAGCATATCCGAGAAAGCCAGATTTTCAACCAGCAGAACCAGCACGGTCGTTTCGTGGCCACGTTTGATGCAACGCCAAATCAAAACTGACAGGTTACCAAAGAAAGCAAAGAATCCGATGATCCACATGAACATCCGTAGAGGGATATTGGGCAACAGGCGTTGACACGTCAAAAAGGGCGCTTTGGGGTTTTCCGAACTGCAGTTGTTTCTTTCCATGACGAAACAGCACGTCGAAGCCTCGTCCACAAACACCTTTGCTTCACTACCAAGATTCGCAAATGAATCTTCTTCAATTTCCCGTAAGGGATTCCCTCTCAAGTCAATAAGTTGAAGTCGCGGCATTTCATTGAATATACCACTCTCAATGGTTTCTATGCTGTTGTTCTGAAAAATGACAAGGAGTAAGTTCGGCCAAAGAGTTTTATTATTGGTACTATTGCTTAATCTTAAAGTAACCAAATTGTTTTGGCTTATTTTAAGTAGTTTAAGCTCCTCTAGATGTCTGAATATATTAAAGTCGAGATCCGAGATTTGGTTGTCTTCAAGTTCCAAACTCAGAAGTAGCCGTTGGTTCGTGAACAAATCAATTGGAAGGAAATTCAATTGATTTCCATTGACAATGAGCTCCTTCAGTTTACTAATTCCATCAAATAACCCTGACTCAAGGCGACGTAGTTTGTTGTTAGTGACGTTCACTCTTCTCAATCTTGAAGATCCCGCCAAAGTTTGCGGTAGGATTTCTTCAAGATTATTATCTTGCAGAAATAACCAGCTTAATGTACGCTTTTGATTTTGAAACACATCTGGTTCTAACCTCAACAGATTGTTATCATTGGCTAGAAATATATACAGGTTGGGAATATCACTCATCATCTTAGGACTGAGTTCCGAGAGAAAGTTATGACTGAGATCCAAAATGCGCAAACTCCTCCGTTGTGAGCGAAACAGAGTATCGGGAAGAGCGCGGAGATTATTCTTACTAAGATCAATGTATATCAATGTAAACAGGTTTTTAAATGTGTCATTAAGAAGTTGGACCAAATTGTTGCCAGCCAAATAAATTCCGAGTATATCATTTGGATCAAATCGCGCTAATATTTGTAACGTCCCTGATTTGATATCAGTTAACAATTGTTTTGCAGGTAGATTCCGTTCAGATATTCATGGTTTTGGAAGGCATCGTCCGCAATTTCTACGATGCGTCTATTGGTTGCGTCTAGCGAGATCCGTTCTAGATGGTCTGCTTCAGGCATGTCAGGGTACACGAGTAAAGTACTTACAGTGGTTTCGTTGTAACAGTTAGCGACAAATCTCTGCAAATGCAGACTGCAAACGCACTCATCAGGACATCTAGGAAGACCGACCCTCAATTCCGTCGGCCAGTACTGCTTCACTATATAGCTCGGAAGTCGGAGATCTCCTCCTGATCCCATCAGAACATTTTCAGATTGCGTGAAAATCATGCGATGAATTTCGTCAAATTGGTGTAGATTCTGGCAATTGTGGCTACCTGCACAATGCATAAATGAATGACAGGGTAAACTTGTGTTCACTGCGATTGCCTGAAATCGTAATGCTCCGGCCATGTGAAAATAAGCTTGAAGTTTATTCTGATCAGTTCTTACGGAGCAAGCGTCTGTCTCTCCCGCTGTCAACCCCCAGAGATTTGTCGTTTGGTTGATGTACAAGTAATGAAAGGGTCCCCATATAGAAGGGGGCTCTATTAATATTTCCACGGCGTGGCCCAATGTAGCATTAACATACACAGAGCACTCACCGCACTCAAGCTTAGTATTTATTGTCTGAGTTTCTCCTAAGGCGATGTCAACTGAGTAATAAGCCTGGCATGGAGTTTGCTGGTTGGTACATTCCAAAACTAAGTCCATTTGTTGCGCCGATATTGTCTCCAAAATAACCACCAGGTATGTTAGTAACGGAACAAATATCACCATACGGGGAACCAAGAGTGATATTAACACGGCCATGTTGTCGCTTTACTTTTACAGTTCTGATGTATATATATAAATCACAGAACAGGATGAATGCTTTTCCTATTGCTAAATATAATAGAACCGATTGAATTCGTCATTGGGTAATACATGTTCACCGATCACAATTAAATAACACACCGTAGGCTATTTGGACGGGAAACCTATTGGTTATACGTTCTAGTTGAGTGAATACCCTTATATGGTATGATCTAAGTAACAATTGTATTTGCATATGAATTCCCTTTCGATGCGGTTCTGATTTTGGTAAACGCACATATACTTTCTTATTTGAACATGTAACTGTAAGGCACAATCACAGCTATGTGACCAGATTAAGACCAACATTTTAGACTTAGCGTTAACTATTCTACAGGGGGGTAATAAATCTGCAATAGTGGAAAGAAAGAAGCCATCTTGATTTCAAAACCATGATGAATTGTGGATTTTTGTATACCTTGTAAGAATGACAGACTTGTTAGTAACTTTGTGTGAAAAAGGAAGTCAATTGCAATCGTTTTATAGTGACAAGGAAGGTTCGGGTTAAGACCAACATTTTACACTTAACGTTAACTATTCTACAAGGGGAGTAACACATATGCAATAGTGGAGAGAAAGAAGCCATCTTATTTTCAAAACCATGATGAATTGGGGATTTTTGAATACCTTATAAGAATGACATTTGAGCACCAATAACCGTGACGTCATATCGACATCGGGACTTTCGATCGCCGCGAAATTTTAAAAATTGCATGTTGTGAAATGGCAGGTTTTATTCGTTTTTGTGATATGTATAAAGTGTTGCTCTATACGTGCATAACTACGCATTATGGTAGTTGAAAGGCAACTTAGCGGTGAACAATAGCGTAGGTCAATTTATCACAACAACGAACCGCGCTATTTCGAACCGCGCACTTTGGGTACTAACACCGAGTTAAACTCCCGCGGAAATTGAACCGTCGGTTTCAAGAGGGATCTTGAGGTGAAATCAATGTTTTTTATTAATATTAAGGTCTTGAAATACTCCTAATTAGTGGACCTGTCTTGCAAACGTATTGAATCCAGTCTATGACATCTACAAGCAGAGCATTTCACATCGGCATTTTACAAATCCGTAGATATCGAAAATGAAATGCGTCCGAGTAGTGTCTACATTGATATGCCAAACAGCTGTCTTAAACAGCGAAATTACACACTTTTTGTGTATTGAGATAAATGAGGGTTTTAGCAGCTATTATCTTTAAATCGGTTTTACGGCGTGACCAATTAAGTACATTAAAAGTCATTTGAAGTGAGAGCAAAATTTGGAACCATTGGCATTTTTTCATTTGTCCATTCGTGTGCGATCGCGTTATATTTTCATTTTTAAACGGATTGCGGGCTAGGGTAGGTGTGGGTAATACGGGACCTTTAAGACATTTGCATAAATTAAAATACAAAATAACTGACTCAAATTTAAGCAAAGTTTGTTATTTGTAATCTACATTTTATAAACCTTTATTGTAATAAAAAACAGAGTCATTCTATGTTTGGTTTGGCTGTTATTATCAAATACTGACGTCATCATAAATGTCCCATCTTACCTACACGTGAAGGTAATACGGGACATTGTTTTGAGGACATTGTTTTGGTATGAAAAGTTATTTGACATTTTTTATTTAAAGAGTAACTGTTAAAAAAACATAAATAATGGTCCAGTAATCCATTTAAGAGATAATAATGCATGAAGTACATTGGTACAAAAAAGGTACATTGCTACAAAAAAATAGAGAAAAAGAGTAGGTTAGGTGTGGGTAATACGGGACCTTTAAGACATTTGCATACCGTCATGCTGGCTGTCCCATATTACCTTCACCAATTGTGAACCCACGGCTCCCATTCAATGCATTATAACACCAATGTACACTGTACTAGCGAAGCACACACACAATACATGTTGGACCAACACCTGAAACATGCTTAATAATGCAAAAATTCAGGTCACGCCCCCTTTCCTTTTCCTTACCATCATATTCTATGAAAACACTATTTTTATATTATACCAAAAATATGGGTGCATTTTTCCTTAAATTGACAGGTAGTGGTGATTTTCTGGCTGGTAATTCTTCCGGTAGCTTTGATAATAGTCATGCAATTCACTAAGGGTTTGATCTGGCGCTATTGAAAGTGCTAGTAATGCCAGACGGCTGAAGATGAGATTTCAGTGATGCGGTCCCATATTACCTACGGTCCCGTATTACCCACACCTACCCTATGTGCATGAGGAACAAGTTTCGTGGAAATCTTTTTCAACTGACCAACTAAAAGAACTGTGATTTCCTTTTTATTTAACAGAATAAATGAAGTTTTTGCATTATGTGGGTCTAGATACGGAATTGATAAATAGTTTGAATCTTTACAACCATTGTATAGTTTCCCTTGATAGCTTAGTTGGTAGAGCGTTCGTCTTCAGAACAGGAGGTCCGGGGTTCGATCCTGTCGCTGACCACAATGTCATACAATTTTTTGTTCCGTCGTCAAAATCAATGTTGTTGGTTTTGCTATAAATTATATTTTTTTATATTTAATTTATTTATGATTGTTTGGTTGATTTCTTTCATGAGTTAACAGATCCCACCATTCTATAATCCCAAAGCAAGAGGCCTCGATATGCTGCTCGGGAGTGACTTATGCTCGGGATCATGACTTGTATTCATAAATATTAAGACGCGACGTGAAATCTTACGGTCCATGGTTTTTCATGACAAAAATTAATGTTCTGCTGCATTTACACCTGATTTGCCTCATTATGTGTCATTATGTGTCGTGTGTCTTTTGAAACTATATTATTTGAGTGGGTGAAGGAATAACTTCAGCACAATCCAGGCGGACCATTCGACTGAGCGACATGGCCATAGTGATTGCAGAAGTGTACTGTCAAAAAGGTTCCGAATTTTGATGTTGGATTATAGCTCAAGATGATATGCCAAACAGCTGTCTTAAACACTCAAAAAAAATCTCAAAGGAGGAATATGAAACATCTTATTATAATCTATCATCCTGTGAACTGATTTTTTACGGCGTTCAAAAATAAGATATTTACGGACATTTTCCACCTGATTTTGACACCGTTTAATCCCGTTCATGTCAATTTTTACTCTGATGTAGCTGCATGTTTTCACACATTTCAGGTAAACTTTACTTTATAAATTAATTCAATGGAAAAAATATTGAATGTGAGGGATATATACTTCAATGTATGTTAATTGATCAACGATCGAATGTCTTGTTTTGATTATATTTCGGCATGAATAAATTCTTCTTATTTTGATCTACGCAATTTTATAAATTCATTTTTTTGTATTTACCGCAGAGCGCCCTCGCACTTGATAATTTGGGGTCAACTCGAAGATGCCTTTCAACTAATGGGCGCGATAATTATTTCCCTAACATGTAATGAACAATGTTGTGGTTGCGGGAACGGATTCCATTTTAGTAGAAAAAGTTGAAAATGGATACTTCCCTGACATAGAGGAGGACAGTCTGTCCACGTGCGTGTTAACGAAGATCGGCACTCCCCGGATTCAAGTGTATTATATGTGTTTTCTTGCAGGGGCCTAGGATAAGGTAGAAATTGAAAATGATTTCTTCCCGTTTGAGTGCAACGTATTAGGGAAGAATGACATTGTATTCAGTAAGATCATTTGCATACTTGGGACATTCTACACCATACCGCTACCAATGTTTTTGGACTGTATGATAAATGACGGCATTTCTTGTGTTCGAAAATATCAACGTTATTTACCTTTTTTTCAAAAAAAAGGAGTATAATCACATTACAAACACATTTTGTGCGAGAGAAACACACAAATTTGGCAAAAATTGCACAATAAAAATCCGTTCGTTATAAATAAATGGATGGATATGGCTAAATAATAAAACTATCACAATTATACTCATCGGTCTCTGTGGCGTGCGTACGTTGGACATGTCGTTGGCAATCCGCAATCACGGGTTCGATTCCCGGAAATTGCTTGTTGTCCTTTTATTTTTCTATCTTTTAAACTTGATGGTGGATTAATGTAACATCATTGTTTTGTCAATTTTTATAAATTATAAAGACCGCCCATGCGTTTATAGTTGTATTTTATTTATTTATCTATCATTTAACTCTTGATTTATTTAACTTGGTATCTAAACAATTAAAATGCGTAAACAATTATATTATTGTTCGATAAATAAGTGATATAAATTGAGTTCAGTTTGATAATGATAGCAACACTTGTTGTAAAATCATTTTACCAGTGTGCCCAACAATTTCTCCTTTGGACACTTTGTTTATACATTCAAAGATGTCACTTTTAGCTTGTTATAGCTAGGCCGCGTAATATACAATTGTAAGCAAGTTTGCGACCTCTTTGATTCTAGGCTGGTAACACAATCCCATAGTGCATTTCGTTAAAACAGTGTAAATATTTTTTTCCAACTGTACGTATCACGTGACAACCATGATCGTTTTCGCAAAATATCGCAAAATGGCGCGGTACCCCAACCCCCCCCCCCCCCCCCCCCCCCTAGGATCCAACCTTTCAGTAATTAGGAACACTAAAAACGCCCCCGCACAACAGCTAATCACGGAAAATACTGCACAGGCTCCCCAAATCTTATTAGATTGCAAAAAAGTGGCTCTCTATTGACCCCTGGGTCACGGGTTAACGGCGAATGAATTATTTTTTGAAAATAAATCGTTATCACGTTATTAGCATGATTAGAGGTCCATCATTTTGTAATGTTGAGTAACCATTGTGAGCGTGAATCGCGAGTATGTGGTCCAAGGGACTAGCCCCAACGGAGTCCTTTGCCATTGGATTTTTGTGTGGAAATTAATCCATTAAAAACATGATTTTTAGCTGAATTTTTACCTATTTTCCCTTCAAATTACTGAGTGTGGGGCCTTTTTGTTTCTATTTACTTTAAATGTCCAGTTAATCATTAACACCAGAAGAGATCATTTTGACAGTTTCATGCACTTTGATGGTGTCATATGTATATAGTTACAAATACAAAGAAAGAAAAACCATAGTTTTTTATAATATTTGAATATTGGCAAAAGTGTAACCATCCAGGGGGGGGGGGGGGGGGGGGGGGGAGTATGAGAGAGGCGGGGGAGTATGAGAGAGGGATGTGCCCCCTCACAATTTGAAATTGTTCAATTGGCTGTTTGTTTGGTGCGATCTGGTGTAATGTATACTTTTTGATAATGTTACAGCGTATAGGCCTACGACTGATAAATGTAGATCATTATTATATATTCGGCTTCTCATCATCACAGTAATGTCATAATAATTATCGCTATACAAACGGTACCGCGAATATAAGACCATAGCAGAAAAGAGGTATTTTTTAAAACTTATTTGAGATACACGACCTTTAGCTTACACTCTCAGAACAGGTATTAAAAAAGCATGGGTTAAAAGAATGTTAGTTAAAAAGTATACTACATTGGTTAAAAATGAAGCGTTGGTTAAAAATTACTTTTAATACTGCGTTGGTTAAAGAGTAAAATTATAATTCATTTTTAGTTTATTCAACGTTGGTTAAGGCAACATAATTTTAACCAACAATAGGTCAAAACAAGATCCCCGCCAAAGAATTTCAATGGCGTGGACATATTTTGCGCACATTATTTAGACCACGTAAGAATTTGTATATGCAATCAATCGTGTTAGGCCGCCCCTTATACATTATGCCCGATATTAGCCTTGGTTCAAGGCGACTCTATCCTCCCCAACCTCTATCCTACCACCCTAACCCACCCCTCCCCTGCCCCATCCCACCACACCACCCCACCCCATCCAACCACACCCCATTCCACCTCACCTTACCTCACCTAACAAAAACTACCGCGACCGGTGGGCAATTTTCACGGTCCGGCGACTGATATAGCTCTACACACAGGTAACCAACTGATAGCTCTACTCTACACACAGACAGCCGCGGATCAGGGGGGGGGGGGGGAATAACACGATTGATTTCATATACGAATTCTGACGTGGTCTACAAATTGCGGCCGTTTTTACAAGTTATCGCTTACCGGCCTTTTAGCTAGGATCGTGTGCCATGTCCTTTGCCTTGTCCTGTCCCTTGCCCTTTGCCAAAGTTGGTCCTGGTTCTGGGGTTGCCGCCAATATTGAAAGCCAATAATGGGCCGATGAAACATCAATATTGTAATGTTGTCTGGGTTAAAGTTTAGCGAAACAAATAAATGTTTAACCAACATTTTTTAACCAACAATTGATTAAACATTGTAACCAACCCCAGGTTAAAGTTTAACCAACCACTGTTGGTTAAAACATATTAACCAACAAATGATTAAAAATTGTAACCAACCACAGGTTAAAGTTTAACCAACAGCTGTTGGTTACGGTTTTAACCAACCAATTGTGTGGTTCACCTGGTAACTTCCCGTTGGTTAAAATTTTAACCAACATGGTTAAAGATTTTAACCTTTGTTCTGAGAGTGTAATGTTAAGTCGGCATGCGACATGGTTCAAAAATAGTCAAAACTATGCCTATATCGTTTGTTTGTGACTAGTTGTCAAATTTCTTGCGTGTCTGTGGTGATTTGAGATTTCCTGTTTGTTTAAAACGGAAATACCGTCCTTGATCAAGTACAACACACGGTTTGTCATGCGATATTTTATTCTACAGATTAATTCATATAAATACTTGCTTGTACCTACAATGTTAGAAAAAAGTGTTCGAACACTTTGTAGGTGTAATGTAAAGTAGTCCCCCTTCCCGCCTGATCAATGTTGAATCCCACAATTTGCCCACCATCAGCACAGGGCCTCGCAACATTGATCGGTGGGGAAGGGGGAGGGATATGGGTAAGGGAGTACTTCAGGCTACCAGAAACAAGTTTTGATTTTCACGTGACTCAAAAAGCGTGCCTGTTATGGTCCAATAAGCATGGCAATTAGGGTCAGTGTTCGAACACCTTTTTTCTATGATTGTAGTATAATTATACCAGAGTGTTGTGACCTTTGACCAAGTTACTAAACCTTTTTGTATCAAAAGCATATTGTAAAATCTGTCACATCTGCTCTTATTTACATGTACACATGTACTCAGAGAACAATAGAACGATTGCAGAATGTCATGTAAGTGCGCACTTCAACCTGCCATAAAATCTGAACCCTAGGTCGTGTGGACTTTTAGAGCCATCCATTGTAAAGCGCTCTCCATCTTCTATACATCCATGTAGTGGACTCATGATCACAGAGTTCATGTACATACTCGTTAGGTTTTTTTTGGAAAATGTAGAGCGTCTTTAAATTTCACCGTTCTCTACTGAAAACCATCAAATAAACATGATTTTTAGGTGTTTGTGACCACTAAATTGCTTACACTCTAACTTACACAGTGTGTTAGAACGGCTTTTTGACTTCTCTATATTATATAGTATTATAATTCGCGGTTCAGGGTTGGGCGGATCTCGGGTTGGGGGTTCAGGGGATGTGTACTCTTAAAATCCAGTTATCACAGACGCCCTTTATATTCCAGATACCCCAATACAGGAACCCCATATGCCCTTACATTCAGGTAGAACATGACTTTTGACCCCTTTCTATAAATTATACACCTTTCTCCATTCTAGACCCCTTTCTCTATACACATCCCTTCACTTTAGATCCCTTTGATATCCGCAGCACTGGGTGTCAATCTAACACAGCACATATCCATTTTGTGGCTCTCCAATTGCCTTAATTTCCCCCGAAAAGGGTCGGGACCGGAAAAATAGAAGGTTGTAACAGACAAATCACTACATAACATTTGCTGTTTTCTATGCGGAGCAAATTTTACCAGATTTAGGCTAACGAATACAATATACTCGTGACACTGCGTTCACACGTCGTATAAAAACATGTATGGACGTCGCCATATTGAGCAAAGCTATGACTAAATAGTGTCATGTATTGATATTACTGATTTATGCATTGAACTCCTGCGTGATACCGTCTAGCGACCTATTGCTGATGAGGCGGTTTTAGTGACGATGACATCACAATATTGTGATGTCATCGTCACTAAAATCCCAACTTTCGACACAGACAACCGGGCGCGAATTTCAAATAATCACAGGTTGGGGATGTGCAGTTTAAATTCGTTTAGGGGAATATGGGGCAACTGGTCCTATGGGGGGCGACTTTTGTTGAAACTTGACATATATCCTTACCTTCTACATGCCAAAACATTTGGAACTTTAGGGTATTTACACTTGTGATATTCTCCAGATCTTTGAAGCTACCTCCTTGAGTGACTGATTGAAAATTACAGATAGTATGTGGCGATATATGAAGATGGGTTTAGATCATGTTTAATGTACCTTATATGATTGATAGATATGCAACAGTAAATATATACATGCAGTAACAGTCGTCTTAAGATGCTAGGTGCATATTGCATTGGATGGGTGCTATATTGTAGTGTGCTTAGGGACTTTCCGAAATATGATTAAAACCATAGGTTGTGGTTGAAATGACCGTCAAATGGCGCATATTGCTAACTTGGGACATTGGTGGTTTGGATATGCGATCAATAGTATTATAGAATGCTTCAACTTAAATCATTATCACGGGTATTCATTTGGTAGAGTTATTAGTTTATGAATTTGCAAATAACAAAGTACACCATTTCTTATTTTATCTAAAGACACTTGTCTACTTGTAGGACCCGAACGCCGTAATATTTTCGAATTCAAAGAGACTCGCTGGCTACAGAAATCTGTGTAATGGCTAAAAACAAAAATGCAGTTTTGCCTTTTTCTGAAATGTATTGGAGTAATTGATTATTACTTGAACATTATAGTTCTGTGTTCAATAAAAATGGTCAATATACACTCGAAGTTTAAAATTTTAATGAGAGACGCATTTTGCAATATTATGCATGTGTTTGGTGTTTCGTGGACAGAGCGTGTGAAATGGTGCAAGGGTAAAACAAATTCACCTAAGGCAAATGAAAAATGCAATTGACTTCATTTTTTCACATGAAATTAGTAACAAAAATTCAAACATCAGCTTGGATTTGAAAACAGGATGGTTTCTTTCCACTATTGCAGGGTTTTTTGACTCACCCTGTATAATGGATACATGTACACTCCCGGCACTGCACAGACACCCCCACACACCTTTATAAAGGCCCTGTCACACCATAACGTATCGCCTCAACGTATGCCAACGTATGCGAAATATCGAAAAATACGTTGGTGCACGTTGGCGTACGCTGATATAAGTTAGGGGTACGTTGGGGATACGTCGTTTACGTTAAGAACATGCTGTGATACGCTGTGACAATTTGGACCACGAAAAAATATTGAGCATGCTCAAAATGTCTCGACGTACTCAACGTGTGCTTAAATACGTTTTGCATAAGTTACCGGTAAGTTTGTGGTACGTTAAATATACGTTGACATACGCTGACATACGTTAGAGGTACATTCCCCGTACGTTACTCGTAAGTTGGTATACGTTTATGAACGTAGGCTGGAGGAAACGTACAGCCAACGTAGTGATAACGAGTTGATAACGTATATGTGCCACGTATGTCTAACGTATTTCCAACGAGTTTCGACGTATTCTCACGTATTCACCTTATGCCGGGCGATCGTGTAAGGCCCTGTCACATATCCATAGCGTATCCATAGCGTATGACCAACGTATTGATAGCGTATCACTAACTTATAACATACTTATGACAGCGTATGACAGCGTATGACTAACGTATGCTTAACGTATACTTAACGTATTCGTAGCGTATGTCTGCCGTGTTCGACGTATCGTCAGCGTATCCTCGACGTACAACGAACACGTGGCTTATTATGCCGCTGTAGCACGTATAAATATCGCGCCGATCTCACATTACATCATTCCCGCCGATGTCATCAAGCGGTTAACATGCCTCCCAACTCCCAAGAAGAAGCAAGCAACCAGGGGCCGAGGCCGAGGAGGAGGAAAAAGCAAGAAGGCCAAGACAGACCATGAAGAAGTGAGGATGAGATACTCAAGGGACCCATTTATATACTCATACCCTCCATAAGTTCCCAAAACGCCGAATGCGCGCAGCTGTACGGTAGCCCTGTCACACCATGGCGTATCGCCTGAACGTATAACAACGTATGCGAAATATCGAAAAATACGTTGGCGTACGTTGGTGTACGCTGATACAAGTTAGGGGTACGTTTGGGATACGTCGTATACGTTAAGAGCACGCTGTGATACGTTGTGAAAATTTGGAACACGTCGAGCCCGCGAAAAATTATTGAGCATGTTCAAAATTTCTCGACGTACTCAACGTGTGCTTAACTTACGTTCTGCATAAGTTCCCGATAGGTTCGTGGTACGTTAGACATACGTTTACAAACGCTGACATACGTTAGACATACGCTGACATACGTTAGAGGTACGTTAATCGTCTTAAGTTATAGGTTGGACATATAGATTTACCCTTCTAGATATTTTAATAGTTATCATCTAGGCTGCGTTTACTTGAACTGGCAACACTTGTCCCGCCGTGTACGAAACTCAATTTCTGCAACGGCATAAGTCACGTGTTCGTTGTACGCCGAGGATACGCTGAGGATACGTCGAGCACGGCAGACATACGCTACGAATACGTTGGTCATACGCTCGCCGATCGCATACGCTGTGATACGCTGTGATAAGTTTGTTATAAGTTAGTGATACGCTATCAATACGTTAGTCATACGCTATGTATGCGTTTAATACGCTATGGATACGTTCACTTCATCACCGATGTTGACGCAATTCGTTGGGAAGTTGGACGTTCTTGGACGTTCTCGGACTCTGACAATTTTCGAGCTATTTTTTGATTACGTCGGCATACGTTCAGGCCACGTTCAGGCCACGTTCAGGCCATACGCTATGGTGTGACAGGGCCTTAAGCTATTTTGCACGGAACAATCAATAAACTAATAATTTGGGGGTCAGAGTCTATTTTGATGCTATGGATTTGAATTGGGTTTATATTTAAGTTTGCAGGATTCATTACATAGATCATTATTAAACTTATTTGTTCTAACTTATGAAAAGACACAACCCTGCAGGAACGATACTCAGTTGAAATACGCAACAGGTATGAAGCATTGGAAGATGAGGAGGAATCTGCATCTGAGAAGTATGAGCGATTCATCAAGGCCAACAAGGAAGCAGCAGAAATGGTTGTCCCAGTTAAGAAAAGAGCCCTTAAGACAAGCTTCTCAAGTGATACTAGGGTCATAAAGGCAAGGGATAACATCAGGGATGCATATTATAAGTTCCAGAACAACACCAATGATGATAGATGAGAGGGTCACAAGTCTGCAAAAAAAGAAACTAGAGGACACCTATAACCTAGTTATGACAGAGCATTTGAATGACAAGATTCAGGAAGTAAAGACTGCACATATCAACTCCAAGCATGGCCTAAGTTGGAAACTAATCAATGAAATCACAGGCAGAAAGGCATCAACAAAAGGTCAGCTGATAGGAGACATGCAAAAGGAAAGGGTCACCAATTGATGCAACCACTTTCAGAACCTTCTGGGAAAGCCACCTGATATATGTGAAGAGGATGAAGAAATAACACCAATCTTTGTAGATCTAGATATCAGAACAGGGCCTTTTGACCGAGATGAATATGACAAGGCTAAGAAGTCACTGATAGAAGGGAAGACCTGTGGAAAGGACAATATACCGCCAGAAGTATTGGAAAATGTGCTCTAGATGATATTGTACTAGGTTTCTGCAATGATGCAAATTACAAATAGAGAGAAGCCGAGCCAATGGTCCATCCTCAACATTGTGCCTATTCCAAAGTCAGGAGACCTCAGCCTGGGCGGCAACTATCGTGGCATAAGTCTTAGCTCTATCGTAGCGAAAACCTATAACCGGATGATCCTAAATAGAATTCGTCCTGAGCTGGATAAACATCTAAGAACTAACCAAAATGGCTTCAGGGTAGGAGGAACTACTATAGGACATATACTGGCACTGAGAAGGCTGATTGAAGGGGTGAAAGCTAATAACATACGAGCAATAATAACGTATATAGACTTCAGGAAGGCCTTTGATACCATCCATCGTGGCAAAATGCTAAAAATTCTGCACGCTTATGGCATACCAGGACAGATCGTCGGTGCTGTTGGAGACATGTACAAGGGGACCATGGCTAAAGTGATTTCTCCAGATGGAGAAACAGACCTGTTCGAAATCTTAGCTGGTGTACTTCAGGGTGACACCCTTGCCCCATATCTGTTTGTAATTGTACTAGACTTCGCCCTAAGAATGGCTAAAGCCGGAAAGGAAGAAGAGCTTGGATTCCATCTAGAAAGCGAAGAAGCAGAAGGATTGGACCTGTAGAAGTGACAGATTTTGACTTTGCAGACGATATTGCCCTGTTGTCTGAAGAATTACACCAGGCACAAGATCTGCTTCAGAGGGTTGAGACATCAGTGGCTAAAGTTGGCTTGACTATGAATGCAAAGAAGACAAAGTTCATGGCGTACAACCAAACAAGTGCGGTGGAAATCAGAACAAATGATGGAACCAAACTAGATGAAGTAAACGATTTCAAGTACCTGTAGGTGCCTGGATGTCAAGCACTGAAGCAGATATCAAGCAACGTAAGGCAGCAGCTTGGAGAGCCTGTGGGAAGCTGAACTAGATATGGAAATCTACCCTACCAAGAAAATTCAAACTTCGCCTGTTCGCCGAAACTTTTAAATCTGTGTTACTAAATGGCTGTGAGGCATGGACCACCACCCCAAGCTAGCAAAACAACTTGACGGCTAATATACTCGTATGCTGAGGGCTGTCCTCAACATTCACTGGAAGCAACATACAACTAACACAGAGCTGTATGGAGACCTCCACAAAATCACCCAAAAGATCCGGAATAGAAGGACAAGATTCTCAGGCCACTGCTCTACACACTTAAAAATAGGTAGTCAAAAATGACCCTATAATAGTCATTTTTGACCCCATTTTGAGGGTCAACTATGCACCGAACCCATTAGGGTCATTTATAACCCTGTAGATGTAGTCAAATAATTTTGACCTTGGTGGTAGTCAATATGACCTGAATGTAGTCATTAATTACTACAAAAGGGGTCAAAATTGACTACATTACTAGTCAATATTTATGGAAAGGGTCAAGATGGTAGTCAATAATGACTTGAATGTAGTCAATAATAATATAGAAAGGGTCCAATCCATTTGACAATAGGGTCATTTTATTCATTTACCTTTTGACTTCATTGTAGTCAAATTTTGACTTCGTTATAGTCAAATGTTGACTTCATTGCAGTCAAAGGTTTAACTTAGATTTAATTTGTAAGTCGGGAAACACGAGGTCGGCATTCATTCCGGCCAAGAAAACCTGTATAACGGCTTTAAACATTGTGTTTATTACTTCATAAAAACAATAATGTGCTTCTGATATATGAACAATCACTGCCATCAAGCAGTGATCAGGGATACTATTAATTTTGGGATAGGAAAGTCGTATACTAACGTACGTAGCGAAAACGGTCCTTTTGAATATTTGAATACATTATGATAATCGTCTGGAATGCGTCGGTGACCGGCGTATGACGTCAAATTTAGTCAGCATAGAAATGACTTTAGTCAGCATAGAATTGGTGGCGCTGTGCACGCGGTAGATTTACACACAGCTTGCTGTCAAAAAATGATACTGACACTGAAGTTGGTTCTCCAACTCCATTGGTTTTTGGATGAAATAATTTAGTTCCAACGTGTGATGAATCGAAATCCTGGGCAAAATCCATTGTTACATTGAAAGCAATGGAAATTCAAAATTAACGGCCGTTCGTATCTACCATCGTCTGCCACAATCGTCTGACAATCACGCCTTATCGGTATAGCGCCACCAATTCTATGCTGACTAAGTTCAATTTAAAAGTGGACCCGATCGGCAAGCTCAGTGGCACACCCCTGCAGTGATGTCTTAAATTCTTTTGGTTAGATATGTACCAGTATACTATCCTACGAATCGACTTTCCATGGTGTTATTCACGTTAGTTGTGAGATGATTTGCCTAATCAAGACGCCGGCGTTGTGAGACATGTTTTTCAAATAGTGTTTAATTAAATTTCATATTATTGTAGATGAAATTGAATACATGGAAATAATATGTGCTGTTATTCTTTGAATTGGTTGAAGGATTGAGCTATTGTTATGTCAAAAATATTCATAAAATATTTAATATTTGACTGGCATGGTAGTCATTTTGACGATGACTTTTGCTGCAGTTAAATTGTAACTCCATATAGACCTAGTTATTATTAACTACATACAAAGTCGAATTTAACTACATTCAAAGTCGAAAGGCAAATATCAACCCCGTATGGTGGTCAAATTAACTACATCCAGGGCTATTCCAAAGTGACCCCCCAAACCAGTCAAATTACTACTATGTTAACATAGTCATTTTCCACTTCATACCAAGTCAAAAGATGTAGGAAAACCCTATATAGGGGTCAACATTAACTTATAAGGGGTTGTTTTAAAATGACTTTTTAATAGAAGTCAAATATGACTTCATTCATATAGTTATTTTTAATTCATACGAAATCAAAATATAAAGATCAACCTCGTATGCAGTCATATTTGACTTATTAAGGGTCATATATGACTTACTAAGGGGTCATTTGAAAATGACTACAGAAAGTAGTCAAATTTTGACTACCTATTTTTAAGTGTGTAGGAGTCAAGAAAGTTATTTCAAAGCTGGTTCACTGGATACCAAAGCATGGGAGAAGAAAATCTGGAAGACCTGCCCTAACTTACATCAATGTGCTAAAACAGGACACTGGTTTGGATAATGGAGACTTAAAGACAGCAATGCAGGACAGGAAAGTGTGGAGAGCCATTGTAGATCGAGAACACAACTCGAATTTAGCAAAGCAAGTTATGAAATTGTTTGCTAGCAATTAGTATCTTATTAATTATTTTATTTTCTCAAGTATGTATTCTAATTTTCCTAGCAATTATATTTCATGTTCACGAATACCTGTTCTTGATACGCAAGCATAAAACACAATTGATGTTCGTTCTAACGTTTTGATGCGTGTATGTACAGGGTGTCCCAAAAGTCTATGCACGACTTTGAAGCTTTGTATTTCACAAAATATAAGTCGTATTGAAAATTTGAATACATATTTAGAAAGAGGAGATGTGGGAAATAATTTTGATACCAAACATTGGAGTAACATCTGTTTGTAATGCCACCCTAGAAGTAAAATATGTATCACTGCAAAAATGTAATTTTATACTTCGGAGGAATAAAGTTCATAAATCCATACCTATTGAGATTAACAAAAATACGGGTAGAGTTGGTTACACGGAAAGTGATCCGTCAATTGTAATATTTAAAATTTTACATTACAGTGATATCATTATAATAACAAACTATATCACACATAATTTTCGTTTCTATAGTGAAATCTAATTTAAATGTTTTCCATGTATACAGAGACGTGTGCTAATGCAAAAACACAGACATAAATAATTGAGTAACGTAACAAACAGAATAGTGGACACACACATCACACAGCTGTCAAACATGTTAAAATTTAAACTTAGCGGATTATTTTAATGCTGCTTGAAGGCCTCATCGAAGAGTGTTTTACCCATTTAGAATATGTTCCTGTGTTCAAAAATGTATCCACCAACTTCAGAATGGATATTCTTCCTGGTGCGCGTTTCACTTTGAAATGTTTTCTGAACTTTTGTTGAGTAAGTTGAACTGAATGTGTCTCAGCGTAGAACCATACAATTTGTATTCGCTTATCTATGCTGTAAACCATCTTGAATGAAGACTTTTGCTGTGCAATGTTGTCTACTACGCTTATTTATGTTGTGAGTGACCGAGTTTGGTATTAAATAACATTAATTTTGCAAGGTAAGCAGTGAACTGTGACTAATGCGCAACGTTGCTTTCATACCGTTAATTTATGCGCACCTTTAGCAACAATGTGTGGTACTTGGTATGGGTTGGTCTGGCACACGGCCAATGACTTTCAACCAGTTTTATTATGTTGTGGGTTCACCAATAGGGTTGTGTTTGGTATCAAATTAATTTCCCAAATCTCGTCTATCAAAATATGGTTAAATTTATACCATATGATTTATATTTTATGAGATATGACTCTTCAAAAACGTGCATAGACTTTTGGGACACCCTGTATGTCCCAAGCCTTACACAAGGTAAAAATTGGACATTATTACGAGCGCCCTCTTCGACGTTCAAACTGTGTGTTTGTGAATATTCATGAACCGGAAAGGTACTGTGGTCACGCCTCCTGGATATAAACTGCAATATCAACGCCGCCTAGTGACGCTATAGGGCGTTGCTTCGTCTGCTTCATTTTAATATTTAAGTATAATAACAGGAGATGAAGTCTATCGTCGCTATATTTAAATGATCATTATGTTCCAAAATGTTGAAATATTAGAGAAATAGCCCATCAGATATCACTATCTATAGGAGTGTTAGATAAAATATTGGAATAGCAATTACGGAATTATTATTCCATGATGGTAAGATGTTTTAAAGTCTATGAAACAAGTACGGGTAAGATTCAAAGCTTATTTTCTCAATGAATTACGTTCATATCATATTTATTTTTAGAATTCCGTACTTCCTTATATACTCAAGTTATATTTTATTCTCATTTGAAAACAATCCAGGTAATACAACGTCTAATGTAGTGATATTAGAATTACTAAACTTTGTTCACCAAAACTACCAGAAGTAAAAAGCCCATTTCATAATCATGCGAGTTTACTCTCCTTTCAAATATCCCGCGTCAATCCCAAGAATAAACTGAATGGTCTATAATATCAATGAATGACCCATGATTGATTTATTTTGATTCACTTTCTACCCGAGTCGTCGGTGCTCATCAAAATACACCGTGATGCAATGTAACGCAAGGCCAGTCTCTATTCAATGTTATTGATTGAGATAATGTTACGAATACTGCATGTAGTATTGAGATAAGTCATTGATGTCTGACAGTGCTATCGATTTAGGGATTATAATTCCGTGAAGTAAACATTAACTTTTCTGTTTGATTTACTGATTAACATTTGAATTGCATAATGTCTGGTTTACCGCGAGCTTTGGGATAATATATATAATGTTCTCGTGCAATTGATTGACCGGGAAGGGACCTTTATGGATTTTAATGGAAATCAGCCCAAACTTACAACTGTAAGGATTAAGAAAAATCAGTTGCCTTTGTGCAATAACACGTTGTTTCAAAATATTCTATCCCCGGCTCGGACAGATTTTATGGTCATTGGGAAATAACGACATTCAAATAAGTATTTGGTATTTGTTAATTCTCTGTCACTGTAATCGGGAACTGTCACTGTGGCCGAGTGGTCTAAGGCGGTGGTCTAATGGAAACTTTTGCGCGTGAGTTCGAATCTCACTGGAGTCACCTTTTTTGTCTTTATTTTACTTATGATTTTGAAGTAATTATGAATCGTATCGCCCTGTAACTCAGAAAATATTCATGATTTATTATCAGAAATGTAATTCGGCATGAAATCTACTATCTGAAAAAAGTTTGGTACATAAACTATGATGTGACCTGAGACGAATATACCTGAAGGGATAAGCAGCTCTATTCATTCCTGTTATGTGCAGCGGTGCAAGTCTAACACGGTTATTGTTATGCTTGATGCCAATCGATTATCATCATTCAATTTAATTTGTAGCATGACCTCATTATGTGAGTTACCGCGCTATTTCAAATTTAGTGTTATCCACACGTGTGTTACGATCTTCTTAACAACCTGAACACACTGTAGTATCGGACGGTCACCGACATACATACTGTGATAGATTTTTAAAATGATTACACATTTATATTGCTAGAATTATGGCATTTCATAAGAAGTGTGCCAATTAAAACCTACTAGAGCCATATTTCAATACACAAACAATGTATTATGATATTCAAAGTGCATGGTTTGTGTTTAGATTTAATATGAATTGAAATACAACTTTTCAGATGTGGCTGAGCTGATACACTTATCTGTTGATGTATAAAAATACCAAATGTGTTGTGTTTCAATTCACATTAAATCTAAATTCTAAACACAAATTATGAACTTTGAATATCATAATACATTGTTTATGGGTTGAAGTAGGGCACTAGTAGGTTTTAATTGGCATACTTTTTCTGAAATACCATATTTGTAGCAATATAAATGCATGATCATTTTAGAAATCTATCCCAGTCTGTATGCGTAATCATCATGATCATGGTTTAAACCCAGAAGTGAGAGCAGGACAAATCGACGCATGCGTGTGCATGCGCACAGGCTGTTTTGTAGGTTCTGCTTGGGTTGGTTTGAGAACAATACCGTGCACTGCCGTGCAAGACCTGGTTCGTAGAATTGAATAGCAATACACGGAGCTGCCTATCCCTTCAGGTATATTCGTCTCAGATGTGACTTTGATAAAATATGTACACAAATATTATCTAAATATGTTCATTTTGCATGTTGGTTCTTGGGGAGGGGCATACATTTTCAACTTATTTTCTACTACAAGGGAGTTTGTTTTCTTAACAGAATGCCCACTGAAGAAAATTGAAGCTGCATACATAATTTGTACCACACGCAATTTCTATGAATTGATGTAATGTGTTATTCGAAACATTAAATTGTAAAAATACATTGATATCACGAGATTCGAAATAGCCAGTCGGTAGAGCTTTAGACTCTCAATCAACAAGCCGTAGGTTCGAATCTTGATTGAAGTTCTTAATGTTATTTATTTATATTATTTTACGTTATTTATTTATTTATTTAATATTATTATCTATTTACATTTATTTTTAATAAATTTGACATTTATTCATATTGATTTTCTTCTTTTTTTAACTTTCTTCTATCTTGATGGGTTCATTTATTAATTATGTGTTCATTTGATTTTCAATTAATTGAACATTAATGTTATACATTATATTTATTTATTCATTTGTTTGTCTAAGGATTTAATAACTTACCTAATTAATGAATTAATATATTCATTTATTTTTCTATTTATTTACCCATTAATT
Source organism: Ophiura sarsii (assembly GCA_035610835.1). Classification (NCBI taxonomy): domain Eukaryota; kingdom Metazoa; phylum Echinodermata; class Ophiuroidea; order Amphilepidida; family Ophiuridae; genus Ophiura; species Ophiura sarsii. The sequence continues at coordinate 6,676,668 of CM069454.1, read as the reverse complement.
AATTAATCATTAATACATATTTCGATGTGGTCGAGCTCATAAACTTATCTTTTCATAAATAAAAAGATCACATGGTATTCAATTCGTATTAAAGCAAACACAAACTATTAACTTCAATTTTATAATACATTGTTTTAATTATAAGTTCAAAATCTGTCGTAACCAGCCCATACTAAAAGCGTGTTCAGGTTATTTGAAATGACATTGGATTACAATATCGCTGACGCTAAACTGAATGACTGGATTAATATATCGCACTGACGCTAAAAACAACGAGGTCGTACTACAAATTAAATTGAATGATGATAATCGATTGGCCATCCACTATTTACTATTGAAGTGTTACGTGTAATGTAAACCAATTATTACCATATCAATTGGATCACGCTTTCAAGTCCGTCCTGAACACTGATTGAAAAGATCGCTACATAAAACCAATGGGATGTGGTCACAGGTCACTAATAGGTATATCAAATAAGGTGGGATCGTTTCAAAAAATCCTTAAAATCGTGATACGTGTCTCTATTTTAAATAGAAGTTGTCAAAAAAACATAACATTTTTGGTATCATATTAAAGACAATTTATCCGGCTACCGAATAAAAAAAGAATTAAAGCCACATGTTTAGCAACAGTAAAGTTATCAATCTAAACGTCGAGTGAGTCAAGGGTGGGAGCGGTGGACGAGGAGCCGGTGGACGAGGAGCCCATAGGTTTGTACACAAAATAGCGGAAAACTAGAACTTTTGAAATTGATGCCATTTTAAAAGTATACATAGGAAAGTTTTCAAACTTCTCATATGTGTTAATAACATGTGCCTGCTACTATGAATACTAATATTGAATTGTTATCTAGACATTCTCTACTAGAATATGATGTTCAATTCAGGGAGTGTTTTAATGTAAAAAATACACAGTTTTATTCATTTTATTGATTAAACAATGGCCAAATCGCAGTCTCTCTATTTCATTTGTGTGACTCTTCAGTCCTTTTCTACCCTGGGTAGTAAAACATTTAACTAAAAAAGCCAGAAGTATTTCTTCACAGAATTGTTCATAGATTTATGAAAAATTTGCTATTTAGACCTATTTTGGACCACCCTGTTTTCAAAATAAAAGGAACTTTAACGATATTCATGTAGTTCATTTTGATAATCATTTTCTTTTAAATTAAATGGTCCATGCTAACTAAATTTCATAGAATATTATATACAAACATTAATTTTATGCATTATTTCATCATAATTTTAGACACCCTGTACTTTTCCTGTGTACATTTTGGGCAAATGATTCTTAGCAAATTTGGTAGCACCTTCTGCGGTTGTTCTGATTTTGGTGACTATTTTCAGCTAAACCCTAATTGTACAAACTATCAAACTATTTTGTGAGGAGCAAAAACGATCAAATTTGTTATGTTCCACCCTGTAAAAATTGTACACACCCTGTATAATTTGATTCTTGCAAAAATAAAAAACCTTGAATCTTAAGCTTTCCAACAATATATAGTTTGTGGGTCATTAAGTATGTAAAACTTAAGTTTTGTCCCGTTTAATCAGAATTGGTGCATTTCTCAACATTATTAGAAGTGAAACTTTTTTTTGGACCAGTTTGTGACTTCTGACCATGTGCTAGCATTAATAAAGGTGCGTGACCCATTTACCAGGGAGTTACATAATCACTTCGATAGTGAAAAGCAATTATGCAGTATCAGACCTGGATCACTGCGCATGAATGGTATGAATGGGCGCTTATCCCTTTAGGTATACTTGTCTCAGGATAAAAAATCTCGATAAATACGAAATAAAATAATATTGACAAAACTACATGCTGTGATAGGATTCGAACCCGTAACCCGCTGATTTCAAATCCGACACCTTACCGCTGAGATAAATCTATTCGATGTAAATTTGGTAAGAAAAAAACATTATACAGTTCAACATAAGCTTAAAATGCTTTATATTTCCTATTTTAAGCGTTTTTAACATCGAGTTTTCGCCTAAAAGCAGTTAAAAAACTGTTGCACTTAAATAATTTAATTTTGATTTAAACGACACTTAACAATTAAGGTCATCTATTTCGTTCGTACACACTTCAATGTGTCGATTAACAGCCACATCAGTCTATCGTTGCATCATGGGGGTTTAAACGATGGGTACCTGATGACTCGGGTACGTACATCGACTCGTGTGACTTTTGTCTAGGACAATCACTTGAGAGGAACAAAAGATGTTACCTGTCAATCAAAAATAAATTGAGACTAGATAAACTAGCCATCAAGCGATGGCGCTCTTGATAATGTCCCTGCTCTAAGGCTTGTGATGTATGCACAAGTTTATTTTGATGCGCACGCGTATTCACAAATGTTTTTATGCAAATATGTACGCAAAATTGTTTATTCCCAAATATGTGGACACGCTCGTGTTTTTGATACATACGCCTATGCACAAAATGGTCTTTACGCACAATTTAATATTGTTCGCCCGCGGACCAACAAGTGCTTTTGAATGCGTACGCCTACGCACAAGTGCTTTTGTATGCGCACACATAGTTATCTGAAATTGTATTAACATTTTACTTTTATAACATTATGGGTTATACATATGCACCCCTTGACAAATTGTGCTACCCCTTGACGCTGTCTCAGTCACTGTAGGTGCCCCCACCTCCCCCTTCGAAAAGTTGCGCTACCCGATTAAAATGTGAATTTCAAGTGACATTTATAACAAGTGGTTCTTGTTGAGAAATCGTACATTGTGTTTGATTATGTTTTACAGTTATAGACCGTTGTTGTTCATTATTCTGCTAATACATTTTTATATAGTAACAATTTTCGTGTATTAGTTTATGTGTAATACATACATGTGTTCCAGTATTGGGCGATGATACTGGTACATACGCAAACCAGCTCAAAATCAGCAAAGCGTAAGAAATCAGTCGTGCAAAAATTACCACTTTTACATAATATGGTATGTGTTTGGAGAAACCAAATGGGTTATTACAAATGTGTATGAAAAACCACATAAAGCTTAGATTACTGGAATGGAATGGTTCTCTATTTGTGTAACTTTAGTTATTACAGGAACAGGGCACAGGAAAGTCTGGTGTCTCTGTTTCTGGATTATATTGCGTGTTGAGGATATGGTGATTTAATTATGGCGCTGAACAAATCCCCATGTTCTATGGGCTAACCGACCTATTATTACAAAAGTGTTCTAACAATTTTCCGACAATTTTTGATTATTTTTTTAAATGTTGAAATATTTGAAAAAAATTTCAAATTATTTATTTTCCCAACATTTTCAAGAAGAAAAAACCAAACACCTGACTTACCGACCGACCCTAGTACCCTACCCGACCGACCCTACTATACTAAAGAGGTACTTCTCTTAAATGATAATTGACTGAATTTAGGTATTTTTCAAATGTTAAGTAATTTGCTGTATTATGTAGACTTACCCTTTACCGATAGCCCCTGCCTTGGGGCTATTGGACATCGGAACTCTGTCAATTTTTTCTAGAAAAGCTGTATTTTAAAGAGTACCACCACATGGACCATGTCGTTACTTCGTACGATGCTTTGTTTAGAAGTTACAAAATAATTGCTGAAAATGTTTTTTTTTAATAGTTTATACCTCTAAAATTCCTGAGAAATCTTGACTTTGGCGGATAACCAAATATGTTGGCGGATAACCTGATTTCATATCATGGGGGTGACAATTTGTTTCCATTAATTGTATTGGTGGCGAAGCGAAAATACCAGTTGACATAAAGTATCGAAACATTTTCATCAGACTGTGCCAGTGTATTTTTTTAACAGTCCAATGCACTGTGTACGAGTTGCATATTATTCTAAAAGCGGGGTATAATACTTCAATTATTCTTGACAGGGGTATGATTTGACTGTTATTCTCGTGAGTTTGGGACCCATGTTGTGGAGTTTTGTACCTAAAAACCCAGCATTTTCAGGACAAAATCATGCCACATGTTTATGCATCTCTAGCATTAAAAAAGGGCTGAGAGTGACCACAGGTCAAATAGTCTGAAAAACACTTGACATTTTGAAAGTTCATAGTACAAAGCAAGTGCAGAAAAAGTGCTGAAATGAAAATCAAAACCAGCCTGAAATTAGATTAAAATTTGAACTCTATCCGGGTTAATACACCCCCATATACCTTAAATACGCAAGTACCCTCCCCTCCCTTCCCCTGGTTGATGATCTCATTGTTATTTTGATCATTTCACAACGCTAGGCTGGCTAATAGCCAACGTCCATCCACAAGATTCATGGAAACTAGGTCACTGGCCTGGTATTATGTGGAGGGGCTAATTCCCTCATAACGGATATCAGTGACACAAAGAGGAAATAATTGGAGCAAATACTCAAGGAAAGAGAATACCAAGTTTATAAGCGAAATATCATTGTGTTTTATATAATGTAAAAGTTGATTGCAAACTGCTAAATGTAATAATATATAATTCCACACACAAATTTGATACAAATTACCCAATTGCGCAATCAAGAAAGATAAAAAAACTGAGGTTCTCAATGGTCATTTTACAACGCGGTATCAGGTGCGTCCAAAGACTTTTAAAAAACTCACCCTAAATAAGTGATTGTATTTATATGAAAAAGCACCCCTAAACAGGTAAGGACAGTATCTTTCATATCCTTAAGCAAGTAATATCAATATTTCCATACCCTAAACAAGAAGTTAATATATTGTGATACCATAAGCCAGTATGTATCGTTAAAGTTTAGTATTTTAGTATTTAGCAAGCCATTCGCTGCTATTATCACAGGTTTAAATACACCCTTGGTTGTAAGACTAAGACTAAATTAGCAAGACTTGCTGACAGTCTATGTGGCTTTTCGGAATTCCCCGTTTTATCGAAACGAAAAAAGACCTGAGTAAGTGCGGGAATGGGTCCGATGCCAGGATGGATTGCGACTAAGACCATTGGATGAAAAGTATACCCTTTTTCTTAATTTTGCTTATTTTGATACCTTAAAGTTTTGAACGCAACATGCCCGGCTTGAAAAGGTACCTTAATTACGTGATTTTTTTGTTCGCGTCTGATACCCCTCTTGTAATGACCACTGAGCTCCACCCCTCCCCCCGAGATAGAACAACCGTAGTTTGGTGGTTAGAGTGCTCATTCAGTGATCGAGAGGTTGTGTGTTCGAGTCCCTATTATTATTTACGCAATTTTAATGCTACATCTTCGATCTGTTCAATCTCTTACACCTATATATTATTTACAATGTTTAAATTTCGGGAAAAGTGTACTTTAGGTCCCAGATTTTGGACTGTACTAGTAACGTCCAATAATGGAACACCCAGTATCGTCCCATACTGGTACAAAGGCACATACAAAATGTCCAGTATCTGGCGATGCTGGAACATAATTATGTACCAGTATCGTTCAATACTGGAACAAATCTCACTGATATTACGTATACCAGTATCGCCCGATACACAATTTGGTGTTCCAGTATCGCCCGATACTGGAACAGTAAAATCGTACCAGTATCGATCGATACTAGCAACTTTTATGTTCCAGTATTGATCGATAATGGTATACCTGTATCTGGGACATAAAGCACACTTTTTGCGATATTTTTTACAAATTTATATACATCCACATGTGTACTCGGGTGAGTCAAAAAGACTGCAATAGTGGAAAGAAGCCATTTTTTTTTCAAAACCAAAATGAATTTTAAAACTTTTTAATAAACGTTGCAAGAATGATGTATTTAATCCTAACTTTGTGTGAAAAAATGAAGTCGATCGCATTTTTCGTTTGTCTTTGGTGACCCTCTTTGCTGCACAACCACATTTACCTGTCCACGAGCACAGTGATTTTCATTTGAAATGGCACACATTGCATTTTCATATTTGAATATCCCGCCAACAAAAAAAATGGAAAATGTCAGTTTTTTTATTAAGATTTAGAACATTATACGCTTTCATAGCATGGGTATGATTCTAATTGATTATGCTAACTCACATGTAAACAAGAAAGGATGCATCAAATTCCAATAACATCACAAATGAACTCGAGTTTCCAAATTTGAATGAGAGACATATTTTGCGATCTGATGCATATTTTGGGTATCTGGTGGACAAACGTGTGAAATGGGTGCCCTGGTCAAAAGGTTCACCAAAGGAAAACGAAAAAATGCGATCGACTTCATCTTTTCACACAAAGGTAGGATTAAATACATCATTCTTGCAACGTTTAAAAAGTTTTAAAATTCATTTTGGTTTTGAAAACAAAATGGCTTCTTTCCACTATTGCAGTCTTTTTGACTCACCCTGTATGCAGTTATTGTAAGAATCCCTGTGTTTACACACGGATGATCATCTTGTGAGCTGTAAGGCATTACACGCTTAATTTAAATCACACTATGATTATGGGTTAGAACGCTCGTTCTGTGATCAAACTGCAAATTAGAGTCCCCCATGACATATAGTTATTTGCACAATTGTACTCTCTTACGCCTATATGAGACCTGACATGAGTAAATGAAGCACAATGGGGCAGTAGGCTCCGTAGCTGATCTGATTTAAGAGCACAAATGTAGAAAACGGTCATAGTGTAAGTTAAAATTTAATACATCTTGAATCCCACAAAAAATTCAAATTCATGAAAATAAAGAGTTTTGAGGTATTTGATTTTCATTTACTCTATTGATTTGTTAACAAAACCAAAACTTTAAATGGAACCCAAACCATAACTTGACAGTTTGTATTTGATATTTTGAGACAAAGTGATTTTCAAATAATCCATAACTTTGATTTAGGAATGTGATTTAACATTGCCTTTGGTACCACAATGTTGCTTAACTTATACATAATATTATCATGATATAAATAAATCAATATTCACTTATCCTCATTGTGCCTCATTTACTCATGATGGGTCGCATTTATATTTCGAGGGTTGAGCGCCAGAAGGCCGTAACTCAATTTTTAGGCAAATTGATATTTTGGTTCAAAAGAAATCCATATAACCTAGATTTTTAGAACCATAAAGAGATAACTCATAAACCACTCTTAATTTGACTAAAATTAGAGTTATAAGTTGGGTGCTACAGTGTATTGTAATGAGTCCCATATATTTGAAAGTTAATTATCTCAAAAAAGCATTTCTTGAGTTAAGGCCTTCTGGCGCTCAACCCTCGATTTGGCTGTGTGCACCTATCTCTTACAAATTTATCTATTTTTCGATAATAATATATATGTACAAAGCTCCATCATATTATAACAGCATCGGTCTATTTTGCTTTCTTTTATGGAGGTTCAAAGGGGGTGTGGGGAGTACACCATTCCATCCATTGAGACAGACAAGTTTCAAAAACCAATCGGCGCAAAATATCTGTGTAGAAAACCTGGCAATCACCCACAAGGAAATGATAAATCAGAGATCAGAATTAATATCCCAACACTTTCAAAATAACAACCATTAAAAACACGGAACCGGAATAAGATAAGATCAAATAATATAACTGTTGTTGCGAATTGCCACCGAGACAGACATTTGAGAGGGGTGTGCCTCTGAGACAGAATTTTTTGAGGGGGGGGGGGGGGGGGGGGGGGGGCTGGGGGAGGGGCGTGGAAGGCATTCTTGACCATAATGGAACCATAATATTAATAATACGATAGCAGTGTCACACCACAGTTTGTTTACATGATGATTGCCACATCGTGTGCGTATGCGCGAAACCAATGGTAGCAAAAGAGACGGATGTTTGATATGGTGTAATAATATTAAATTAATAGACTTCCAAATTATAACGTTATATAGGCCTACAAAGCTATAATGTACAATCAATAACACAAGGCAGAAAAGGATAACCTAATTTCTGGTTTACAACAAAATCTGTTTTACATTACAAATATTTGTTCAGTAGTTACATCCTGTCATCTATCATTACACCATTTGGCCTATAAAAAGGTTAGTTTGCCCAAACGTGACCGACCAATAACATTGAAACAACTCATGCTTTTTGTTCTTGCTTTTTGAGATTTTTGTTTTTAAATAATGTTTTAGTTGACAAATTTATGTATTAAATGATATTTTCATCTAAATTTGCCAAACTAATCAACTAAACTGCCCTGTAATTTATTTATTCCCACACATCCAACCTCCCAAACACCCGAGGAGATGCAAATCCAAGATCCTATCACAATCACAATCTAGTGAAAAACAGAACATGTCAGCCCACCTAGACCATACAGAATTGAAAAAGAAGCAACAAAACCCGGGATTTATTTTTAACATTGTGTGTGCTTTCACTGAGATTTTAAACTGTTCACATTTTTTGTATGGTACTATTAAAACAAAATACATGTGTTAAAGAACATTAAAATGTATTGAAATCAAATTGTATAGTCTTTCTCTTCTCTAAAAATGTCTATAGCAAAAAAACAAAAAAAGGTAATCAACAGGCTGACCCCCCCCCCCCCCCCCCCCCCCCATGTTTGGGCAAACAAACCATTTTTAGGCCTGATATCTAAATAGTTCATCTCCATGTTCTCTTCTTTATCAATTCACGGACCAACAATTTCAAACTTCAAAAAGCAATAAAACTTGTTGAAGTTATGTAATAAGAATGCTTCTGAGACACCCTGCATGTAATTTCTTATTCTAAATAATTATGAACGATTGAATCCTAAAGGTCAATTCAAATTGATTCTGAGTTTAATGTTTCAAGTTTGAAAAAAGGGACAAGGTGACCTCTAATCGTATATTTTAATCATCTTTTATTTTCTTAATTTTGAAGTGATCGCAACCAGTATCAATCCATTATATCATGGACTCTGCATTTAACAATAATTATTTTTTTACCCAAATTATAATACAATCATGAACTTGTTTTTATATCATCATATCTGATATCATCAATGTCAGAAATTAACAAACGGAAGATATTGAAAGTCATTTTATAGGAGAAAATCCTAAATAAAATAGTAATTAAATATTTTGTAATTTTGGACTTTGAACATGAAACAGTAAACTCTGTCACAATTTGAATTGCCCTATATGCACAATATTAATTAATCTGATAACGATGGTCTACTAGCACTGGCCTATTGAGTTCTTCCCGAAGACGCTGCCAAAATAAACGCTGGCCGATCCCGTCATTTGGCCATTTGAGACATCGTATTTTGCAGAATAACTGCCTCAATATCAGAGTCATCTTATCGTTTGGAATGTCTTCCAAAATGATGAAGATCAAGATGTTACGACCTTCTTCCAGAAACCTTTGGTGTGCCATAGACAATTGAAAGTAGCACCAGTTGTTTTCAACGAAGCGTGGGGAGAGAATAACCAGTGATTTGCGGCTTCTTTGGATACACAGCGAGAGTGCGTTAATCAGCGGACGCCCAGCAGGGACATCTCTACCCCTAAGACATAGTCTGAAGCGTTCCTGCCCTTCCTCAATGTTTGGCAAAAGCTCTCGGTCTACCCAACCTTCATCGTCCTCGTGATAGGCGACGTACGCATCAAATCGAGGGATTCCGTTCTCGTCATCCTGACCAATATCCTCGTAATCATTGTCGATGTAATTGTGATGAAGCTTTCTTCGGTTGAACAGCAGGAACCATTTATACTGAATATGCCAGCGATATCGCACTGCCAAATTAGCTACTAGGATTAGAACAAAGGCACATGGAATGCTAATGGACAGGTATAGCCATAGGGGTGATCTGCAGTCTAAAGCGATCTCTGTGATGCTCAATCCTCTCATCGAATCCGGTGTCAAACACTGGTATGCTGTTGAGGGGAGTGCACCTTCGTTCGTTTCAAGATAAACAGCATCATCTCCAAGAATCCACCTTCTGAACGTTTCCACATTACAATCGCATACATACAGATTGTCTTGAAGAGCTAGAAAATCCAGGAATGGGAAATGTGATTTTGATAAAAATCCCTCGGAGACACAAGTTATTCTGTTTCCATTCAAATGCAATGTCTGTAGGCGTTTAAGGAACTGCAGATTATTCACCGATGTCAGCATATTGTTTTCTAAATTGAGATAGGTCAGATTTCTCAAGAACTCGGCATCCATCTCATTGATCTCTGCAATTTGGTTGGAACTCAAGTCTAAAATTGTCAGGTTTGGAAACTGGAGCATCATTATTTGCTTTACAGATGAAAGAGGTAGAAAGGAAGCAGAAGGAGTAGTGATAAGAACCTGCTTCAGGTACAGCGCAGTTAGATGAGGCCAAAATATCTTATTAGCATCAAATACAAAGCTACTTTGCGACAGATTTAAGATGACAAGATTAGGACAAGAATTTGTAATTGGTAAATAGGTAGTCCCAGTTAAATCTAAGTCATACAATTGAGGTGACATATCACATAGGTCGTGAAGGGTGCATAACATTGTCTTATAGCTGGCCATCTTCAAAATCTTCAATTTTGGAAGTGATGGACATGGCCGGTAGGGGGTATCAAAATTCAAAACGTTGTACGAGAGGTCCAAATAGTTAAGAGATGATAACAGTGAACAAAACAGACGAGAAATTGTATAATCTATCAGATTACCTTGAAGTTCCAAGCGTTGGAGATGCTTGAAAACATTCAATGCATTAGTTGAGAACACATCAATATGCATGTGCAGAGAAAACCGTTCTAAATTTTCTAATCCCTTGAAGGTCGGCATAGGTAATGAGTGGGCCAAATGATTACCATGAAATGTCAGTTTGCGTAGATTAGGAAACCAAGAAAATGGTGACCCTTCTATCTGCAATTTAATATAAAAAAATCCAATGCTAAGAATCTGCAATGATGTGCTCCATTTTTCCCATTGTGCAAAAGTTGTTGAGTTTAAGGCAATTGAAGAATTACTCAACGAAAAAACTTCCAATGTCAACACCTGAAGTGGTGAATCAATGGTGCTTAATGATTGGTCAATCGCATCGGTGATACCATAGGAAAGACTAGTGAGATTCTTCAGGTGCTCATATGAAGAAGAAACAGGGCTGTTATTATCATGAGATAAATAGATTAAATGTTTCAAAGGAATTCTCTGGAAACATTTATCAAAAGAAATATTTTGATCTGTCATAATATCCAAAGAATGCAATGAATCAAGCATGCATATGGAATCTATCCAATCAGGAACATCACCGTGAATATCAAGTTTAAGATCTGTAAGCTGACCTAGTCCAGTAAACAGACTACTTGCATTAGTACAGTCGGAATCTAAGCGCAATTTCAGGACAAGTAGCGATTGAAGCCCAATCAAAGGCGTGCCAATAACATCAAACAGACCTCCTGATACACTTGACATGTCCAGTAACTCCAGGCTTTTCAATCCAGTAAATGTGGCATTGCCAATGCTAGTTATCAGATTATTTACAAGATGGAGTTCCTGCAGTAAGGCAAGATCTCGAAAAGGCGATCCAGTTATGTTGGTCAGTTGATTAAAAGACAAATCAAGAACTTTCAGCTTGTAAAGACCACGGAAAGCGTTATCTGGTAGGTAAGGCAATTTGTTGGAACTCAGATGGAGCGTCTCCAGTGAGCCACCATGTGGCAGTGGCGGTATGCTGATTAGCTTTCTGTACTTGCAATCCAGGCTGGTGCGATTGTACACTTTACAGGGTATGGTACCTGTCGGGTACACATAGTTGTCGGAACCAATCGTAGCGTTGCAGAATTGACTAAGAAGAGATAAGCCGGTGATGATCAGCCATGAATAATTAGCCATGGTTGTATCGGGTCTATTACAGATTCTGTTCTATTAAACAGTGACTGAGTGCTTCAATTGAACTGGTTTACATATATGATTAGATGGCGGTAAGGAGTGGTGAAATTCCCAGGTATTAATGTTTGCTTGGTGAACAGGAAACAGATTGATGGCACAGGACAATGGCTCGAAAGGCGGAACATCCTGCCTAAGCCACGTCTAGTGCTTCACATTCGTACACTATTACTAGTATCAAATCAATGGACGCATCACATAAGGTTGACCTCGAGTAAATTATGCGAGGTCAACCTCACCTCAAAATGGTGAAACAGACATCTGTGGTGCGCAACACGTCGGCTAGAACTCAAGGCTCTGGTTGGTTGGCGGAATTTTGTGAGTTTTCAAATATGCGCGATGAGCTGATTTCAGAGCGAATGTGTGGGTCAGACTGTAGCCAGGGTATGTGTCGTAGGTCTATCAAAAAACAAAAAACAAAAATTTGTGGAGCGCATTGAAAAAGTTCAGACAGCACAGGTTCCCTGATTTTTACTGCGGGTTGTCAAAAGTGCTTACATGTTTTTATTTGTTTAAAGAGATTAAAAGCATGCGCATTTGTATTTGTTATTGTCGTGAATGAAATAGGTCCATACATGCATGTTTTGTTTCTCGAAAAATTAGAAAAATCAATGCACTTGTGCAAATGTTGACATGCTAACAATGGCACTCCCCTGGCCATTATTCACACATCAACATCAGCACATGCCCATTGATTTTTAAAAATTCTCTCGTAATAACACATACACAGTTATTGACCTATTAACATCCTGCATTAAAGGAATTCCTACCAGGCAAATGAACCCTCCATGATAGCCGACAGGCCCCACGTTTTTGCTACAGCCATAGGACACATGAATTTAGAATGGTCTAATCTTTCTGACTCATCCTGGTAAATAAATGGTTAGTTCTTCCCATGTCTTAACCCTAATAGCCCCGCGTACTAAAAAATACTTATATATATACTAATATATTAGTATATACTTCCAAGCGTATCTCTGAGCACATGTGCGTACGGTTTTCAATGACGTAATCAACCGAGCCTATAAAGTGAGTGCAGTATACTGAAGGAACAAGTAGCTGAGAGCCGTGGCTTGCCTATAATGGGGAATGAGGTTTTTGGTCCGAAGGGTCCCCGGTTCGATTCCCGGCCGGGGAGCGGCGATTTATTTGTTGATTTCTCTTCCAAAATTGGGATCCCAGTTAATAACTTGGTTAGGGGGTTACGGTTAACAAACATTTTTCAATTAAACCGTTTGGTATTGTCATGGTTCTCCCATGAGTAAACTACAGTTAATAACTTGGTTAGGGGGTTACGGTTAACAAACATTTAACAATTAAACCGTTTGGTATTGTCACGGTTCTACCTATGAGTAAACTATCCCAAATTAGTACTAGGACTAAATCGCTACCTTTGCATCAACAGTCTAGCTGGTCTAGTCGTATGCCATTTGCTTTGTGACTATAAATTGCTTGGGTTCGAATCCCAGTATCGTCATATTTATACTTACAACTAGGCTAATTGGTGATAGCTTGCTCATACATAACATCATTATCTGTTATACAACCAGCAAATTTCTTAGCTTGTATTATCATATATTGTATAAAAGCACATTGGTTTACTTTGAATATTATTAAGTACTTCCTATCAAAAAACCAATAAAACCAATAATAATTTCCATTTATACATTGTAAATAATGTTGTTGTGCAATTGACTCATTCACTACCAGGGTAACTTTGCTCTGTTACTTAGGGATCACGTCAAAACTCGACCGCCCGGCAACCACCGGTTACGGCCGGTTCCGTTCGGTTCTCACAAAACGTGTCGTCTGTTATAATATACACACATAATGAGGTCAAATAGTAACACTCTGGTGAACACGACCGGTTGAAAGTGCCTCGTCACACAAGTGAGCAATAACATCTTGAAGTAATGGGCTCTTTTAAGACTTAAAAGTCTCAGTTGACAACCAGTACAATACAGCTATTGATTTTCGCTGGGGTTGGCTTTTTCAATCTGTTTATAGCTCAATTAACTTTTTAAAATCAATACCGAAAGTCTATGAATGTTGTTTCTTTATAGAACGATTATAGAGAGAGCTATTATGACCGCAAAGTAACAGATTGATAGTGTAAATTGGTCAGATTACAGCATTAAGTCAACCGGCGGTTGTTCAGTGTTGCATGCGCGAATATTCATATACCAGTAAAACATTTGACCTGAAAGAACCGGGCGGAACCGCCCGTAACCGGCAGTCAACGGGCGGTCGAGTTTTGACGTCTCCCCTTCGAAGACAATAAAACGACTAACACCTGTTCTATGGCCAAACGTATGTCTTACGTATAGTAGGGTCGGTCGGTCAGTCAGGTGTTTTTTTGTTGTTGTTTGTTTGCGTTTTCTTCTTCTTGAAAATGTTTGAAAATTAAATAATTTTTGAAATTTAAAAAAATATTTCAACATTTATAAAAATTTAAAAATATTGTCGGCAAATTTTCAGAACACTTTTGTAATAATAGGTCGGTTAGGGGTGTGGACAAAACATGGCCTGGCCTGGCCTGGCCTGGCAAAACATGGCCTGGCCTTAAATAAAATATGATATGTTTGTTGTGGTCATACAGGTTGTGAAGAGAAGTAAGCTTATAAGAAAAATAAATTGGTGGGGGATGCCTAGAACGTACAGAAAAGGGGAGGGAAGCAAAATGACCAAATTAACAAGATCGCTAAAAACCTGTCTGTCGCCGCCACCGGCGAGAATTGGAAAACGATGAAGGAAGCCCCCCACATTTAGGGCGTAATGAAATAAAATGCGTAGAATGACCTAATTAATATAGATCAATTAACAGAATAATTAAAATAAATAGTTTGGGGAGGGGCCCCTATAGCAAATATAAATGACAAGATCGCTAAAAACCTGTCTGCCGCCGCCTACGTCGAGAATTGGAAAACGATGAAGGAAGCCTCCCACATTTAGGGCGTAATGAAAGAAAAGACGCGGAATGGGGTAATTAGTATAGATCAATTAACGGAATAATTAAAATAAATAAAAAGGGGAGGGGCGCCTATACCAGATATAAAAACGAGGCTACGAAATCTGATAACGAGGCTACATACGACAAGCATATACGCGAAAGAAACAACCGGGAATACAAATAGGAACTGATACCAGAATACGGTACGTGCTCTGTTCATCCTTGAAAGATGGAAGAAATAATGAATATCCCCCCGTGGGAATACAGATTAAAAAGTAGAATTCCATGCCTTTTCCATGACTTTGGCCATTTTCATCTTTGTGGACCTTATTTAATCTGAGCTCATGCTCATGGTGTTTGTGGTAGTAAAGGTACCGTACATATTATGACCACAACAAACATATCATATTTTATTTAAGGCCAGGCCATGTTTTGTCCACACCCGTCGGTTAGCCCACAGAACATGGGGATTTATTTGTTCAGCGACATAACTAAATCTCCATATCCTAAACACGCAATATAATCCAGAAACAGAGACACCAGACTTTCCTGTGCCCTGTTCCTGTAATAACTAAAGTTACACAAATAGAGAACCATTCCATTCCAGTAATCTAAGCTTTATGTGGTTTTTCATACACATTTGTAATAACCCATTTGGTTTCTCCAAACACATACCATATTATGTAAAAGTGGTAATTTTTGCACGACTGATTTCTTACGCTTTGCTGATTTTGAACTGGGTTGCTTATGTACCAGTATCATCGCCCAATACTGGAACATTAGTTATCGCTCGATCCCGCGCTCGATACTGGTTTACAATAAATTTGTACCAGTATCGAGCCATACTGGCAACTTTTATATTCTAATTATTGAATGATACTGGTATACAAGTATCTGGGACCTAAGGTACACTTTTACCACCCAGGACGCTAAATAAATAGTGAAGCATTGAATTTGGCGCTGCTCTGCTCTATAGCCTAATTGAAAAAATAATTTTATTTAGAGGGTTGAAATTTTGAGCTTCTTACGTACCGTATTCAAGGACTTGATTCAGTGTGAAAATATGTCATGAAAATGCTCATTTTTCATTAGGCACAGACTCGAAAGGTTGGTTGACTAAAGCACACAAGTGGAATCTTTGTTCAATGTAGCTAACCTTTCATATTTATTGTTTTATTTTATTTCATCGTTGACATTTACCATACATAAAACAAAATCACAGTACCTACATGATGATCAATTATGATTACATATAAATCATCAAACAAACAAATAAATATAATTACATACATTATACACCCCGCCACTCCCCCCCTTGCTGGTCACAATCATTGCCCTCTTATTTCCCCCACACCCCTATCATAGATCATCATCAGCTCATGCCAGGCTCTGTTCCTCCTTGTAGTAAGCAAATTGATAATTTTGACTTTCATGTCATAATTACATCAAATTAGTTTAGAAATTGGCTTGAAATGTCTAGACCAAATTAAGCTAACTTCATTTTTGTAGACGATGTCACCAATGGGACTATAGGCCGGGAGCCCAGATGGTTTATTCAGCTGAGAAGGTACAAAAGGTTTGATGATCTGATTAGTTTAGTTGGGTGGCTATACCGCTAATGTGTGCTGACCTTTGACCTGATGAAACTAATATAGATACTTAACTTGTAGATATGACAAACTATTCTTTTTATGGCTCGTGGCATCCATCTAAACAATTTGAGACCATGTTCATTAAAAATCGGAGCATTTTGAGAATTTGACCCCTGTACAAAAAATTTGAGGCAAAATTTGACCTTTGATCTATTTTGCCCTACATCTTGGAAACTAAGCATCGGGTGGAAATACAACTATTACCTTTTTTGCTCCTTATGGTCTCAGGAAGAGTTTGATATGCATTTTAATATAATCAGACCATTTTTACATTTTGACCCCTATATGACCTTAGACCTTCGATAGCGGCCACCCATACAGGCTGCGACACAACAGTGATTTTGGGACCCATGTTGTGGAGTTTTGTACCTTAAAAACCCAGCATTTTCAGGACAAAATCATGCAAAATGTTTAGGCATCTCTGCAATAAAAAGGGCTGAGACTGACCACAGGTCAAATAGTCTGAAAATCACTTGACATTTTGAAAGCTCATTTACTTTAGTACAAAGCAAGTGCAGAAAAAGAGCTGAAATGAAAATCAAAACAAGTCTGATATTAGATCGAAATTTGAACTCTATACAGGTATACACCCCCCATATACCTTAAATACGTAAGTACCCTCCCCCTCCCTTCCCCAGGTTGACGATCTCATTGTTATTTTGATCACTTCACAACGCTAGGCTGGCTAATAGGAACGTCCGTCCGCAAGGTTCTTGGAAACTAGGCTACTGGCTTGGTATTATGTGGAGGAGGGGCTAATATCCTCATAACTAAGATCAGTGACACAAAGAGGAAACAATTTGGGCAAATATTCAGGGAAAGAGGATACCAAGTTTATACAAGCGAAATATCATTGTTTTTCATATAATGTTGATTGCAAACTGCTTATATCCACAAAAACAGTCTGTGTAATTAAAGGTAGATGTTCCGATTGCTGGCCGATTTTCAACTTGATGTTTTCTATTTTACATGGAAGGTCATCCTTAAAATAGTCACATTCCAAAGTTTGAGTTGCATAAATCTATTGGTTCTTATTTTAGCAGAGACAAGGTCATAAAACAATTGCCCATTGAGTAGTACACAAACTAACTGGTGGTTAACCACCTTTGGCAGTAATTCACCACATTTTAGCCTCTAATTTCTAAATAGAACATTTCTGGCCCCTAAGATTTTACAGACATAATGAGAAAAATATGTGGATTCTTCTGATATCAAAATATCTTGATGTGAGAAAAAAATCATAGCCCCAAAAAGTGATCGGAACATACACCTTTAAATGTAATAAATGTGAGCGTGCCGGCCATTTCGATCCTAGTAGAATCTTAATTATACACACACAAATTTGATACAAATAACCAGTTGTGCAATCAAGATATGAACTTGCTATAGAAGGAAATAAATAACAAAAAAAGAAAACAAACACCTGGGGTGCTCAATGGTCATTATACAACGAGGTATCAGGTGCGTCCAAAGACTTTTAAAAAACTCACCCTGAATAAGTGATGGTATTAATGTGAAAAAGCACCCCTAAACAGGTAAGGACAGGTGATGTGATTGTGATATGGTGTAATAATATTAAATTAATAGACTTACAAATTATAACGTTATATAGGCCTACAAAGCTATAATGTATATACATGTATAATCAATAACACAAGGCAGAAAAGGACTACCTAATTTCTGGTTTACAACAAAATCTGTTTTACATTACAAAGATTTTGTCAGTAGTTATACATCCTGTCATCTATCATTACACCATTTGGCATATAAAAAAGGGTTTGTTTGCCCAAACGTGACCGACCAATAACATTTCAAAAACCCATGCTTTTTTTTCTTGGTTTTTTGAGATTTTTGTTTTTAAATCATGTATTAAATGATATTTTCATCTTAAGGGTGTTCCTATGGCTAGGAAAAAATCTTGATATTCAAGTACAAGGTAGAGCTGGTTGAGTACAACAAAAAAAGTATTTTACTGGAGGTGAATCGGGTGCACAGTGCAACAGATATAACCATTTAAAGTCATTTTGAATTCTTTTGTTTTGTATTGTTTTTCGGCCAACAGAGGGCAGTCTATTTTCTTTTGTTTTTTATTGTTTTTTTGACTCCCTAGGTAAAATTTTCTATAAATTTAGTTTTTTGGTTTTTGCTCTAAATATTTATTAAAAACACCTATAGACAGACTCCCGCAGCAAAGGAAATAAGGAGAGTAGTATAACCAAAATATACACCAAGTGGTAATACATTTAAGAAAGTGCATGAACTTAAAAAAATTAATTAAGTGCATTAATTAGCCTCATTTTTCAATGACCTAAAGCTTCCTTAGATAATTAAGTATAATAAATTATGCAGATGTCTTACAGCCTCCCGCTATAACTATAATTAACAAGCTCCCAAAATTCCAGCTTTGTAGCATTTATACTTTTCTTGTAAAAATTAATTAAACATTTTTGCATAGATTAATTATTTTGCTAGGGGGTCAAAAATACAATAAGAAACAAAAGAAATGAACGCTTCAATTTTGCTTCATTTTTGACAATTAAATTGTCATATCTAGAAAACCGTACCTCCGATCAAGCTCAAATTTCAGATTATTGTGCAGCTCAGCAAGCTCTATTAAAATATCAAATAACAAATTAACCATAGGAACAACCTTAATTTGCCAAACTAATAAACAAAACTGCCCTGTAATTTATTTATTCCCACACATCCACCCTCCCAAACACCGAGGAGATGCAAATCCAAGATCCTATCACAATCACAATCACAATCTAGTGAAAAACAGAACATGTCAGCCCACCTAGACCATACAGAATTGAAAAGGAAGCAACAAAACCCGGGATTTATTTTTAACATTGTGGGTGCTTTCACTGAGATTTTAAACTGTTCACATTGTTGGTATGGTACTATTAAAACAAAATACATGTGTTAAAGAACATTAAAATGTATTAAAATTAAATTGTATAGTCTTTTTCTTCTCTAAAAGTGTCTAGCAAAAAAACACACAAAAAAGGTAATCAACAGACTGACCCACTCCCCCCCCCCTCATGTTTGGGCAAACAAACCTTTTTAAGGCCTTATCTAAATAGTTTATCTCCATGTTCTCTTCTTTATCAATTCACGGACGAACAATTTCAAACTTCAAAAAGCAATAAAACTTGTTGAAGTTATGTAATAAAATTAGAGAATGCTTCTGAGACACCCTGCATGTAAGCACAACATATCTTGAATTTCTTATTCTAAATATGAATGATTGAATCATTCAGGCCAATTCAAATTGATTCTGAGTTTACTGTTTCAAGTTTGAAAAAAGGGACAAGGTGACTTCTTATAGTATATTTTAATCATCTTTTATTTTCTGTATTTTGAAATGAGTGATCGCAACCAGTATAAATCCATTATGTCATGGACTCTGCATTTAACTATAATTCATTTTTTACCCAAATTATAATACAATCATGAACTTGTTTTTATATCATCATATCTGATATCATCAATGTCAGAAATTAACAAACGGAAGTTATTGAAAGTCATTTTATAGGAGCAAATCCTAAATAAAATAGTAATTAAATATTTTGTAATTTTGGACTTTGAACAGAAAACAGTAAACTCTATCGCAATTTGAACTGGCCTATATGCACAATATTAATTAATCTGATAACGATGGTCTACTAGCACTGGCTTATTGAGTTCTTCCCGAAGACGCTGCCAAAATAAACGCTGGCCGATCCCATCATTTGGCCATTTGAGACATCGTATTTTGCAGAATAACTGCCTCAATATCAGAGTCATCTTATCGTTTGGAATGTCTTCCAATATGATGAAGATTAAGACGTTACGCCCTTCTTCCAGAAACCTTTGGTGAGCCATAGACAACTGGAAGTAGCACCAGTTGTTTTCAACGAAGCGTGGGGAGAGAGTTATCAGTGATTTGCGGCTCCTTTGGATACACAGCGAGAGTGCGTTAATCAGCGGACGCCCAGCAGGGACATCTCTACCCCTAAGACAAAGTCTGAAGCGTTCCTGCCCTTCCTCAACGTTTGGCAAAAGTTCTCCATCTACCCAATCTTCATCGTCCTCGTGATACGCGACATACGCGTCAAATCGAGGGATTCCGTTCTCGTCGTCCTGACCGATATCTTCGTAATCATTGTCGATGTAATTGTGATGACGCTTTCTTCGGTTGAACAGCAGGAACCATTTATACTGAATATGCCAGCGATATCGTACTGCCAAATTAGCTACTAGGATTAGAATAAAGGCGCATGGAATGCTAATGGACAGGTATAGCCATAGGGGTGATCTGCAGTCTAAAGCGATCTCTGTGATGCTCAATCCTCTCATCGAATCCGGTGTCAAACACTGGTATGCTGTTGAGGGGAGTGCACCTTCGTTCGTTTCAAGATAAACAGCATCATCTCCGAGAACCCACCTTCTGAACGGCTCCACGGTACAATCACATACATACAGATTGTCTTGAAGAGCTAGAAATACCAGGAATGGGTGATGTGATTTTGATAAAAATCCCTCGGAGACACAAGTAATTCTGTTTCCATTCAAATGCAATGTCTGTAGGCGTTTAAGGAACTGCAGATTCTTCACCGATGTCAGCATATTGTTTTCTAAATTGAGATAGGTCAGATTACTCAAGAACTCGGCATCCATGTCATTGATCTCTGCGATTTGGTTGGAACTCAAGTCTAAATATGTCAGGTTTGGAAGCTGGAGCATCATTATTTGCTTTACAGATGAAAGAGGTAGAGAGGAAGCAGAAGGATTAGAGATACGAACCTGCTTTAGGTATAGAGTAATTAGATTAGGCCAAAATATCTTATTAGCACCAGATAATCTAAAGCTACTTTGCGACAGATATAGTCTGACAAGATTAGGACAAGAATTTGTAATTCGTAAACTGGATATCCCAGATAAATCCATATCATACAATTGAGGCGACATATCACATAGGTCGTCAAGGGTTGTACTCAAAAACTTACAGTAGGCCATCCTCAAACGCTTCAAATTTGGAAGTGATGGACATGGGCGGTAGGGAGGATTAAAATTCAGATCATTGTACGAGAGGTCCAAATGGGTAAGAGATGATAACAGTGAACAAAACGGATGAGGAAGTGTATAATCTATCAGATTCTCTTGAAGTCCCAAGATTCGAAGATTTTTGAAAACATTCAATGCATTTGTGGCGAACACATCAAGTTTCACATTCACAATCAGCTCTTCTAAATTTTCTAATCTCTTGAAGGTATTCATATGGAATGTATGGGTCAAACCAACCGCAACAGTAAACATCAGTTTGCGTAGATTAGTAAACAAAGAAAATGGTGACCCTTCTATCTGCAAATTAAATCCATAAAAGCCAATGTTAACCCCCTGAGAACTACCGGCCGATTGGTCAGAAAGATGGATACATCATTTATTGCACCAATCAGAGATATTGTTAAAATAATTGTATCCCTGATAAAGATCGGGGTGAAATAGTTTAAAAGCTGTATCGTAATTGGTTATTCAAATGAGTATATCTTGTAATTAACCAATCAGAAGCGCTGTTAGATACACAAGTAGTGCCCAGGGGGTTAAGTATGTGCAATGATGTGCTCCATTTTGCCCACTGTGCAAAATTTGTTGAGTTTAAGGCAATTGAAGAGCTTCTGACCGAAATAATGTCCAGTATCAACACCTCAAGTGGCGATTCAATGGTGCTTAATGATGGGTCAATCACATCGCCGCTGTAAACACGGGAAAGACTAGTGAGATTCTTCAAGTGCTCATATGAAGAAGAAAGAGGGCTGTAAATATCATGCGATGTATGGATTAAATGTTTCAAAGGAATTTTCTGGAAACATTTATCAAAATAAATATTTTGATCTGTCACAATATCCAAAGAATGCAGTGAATCAAGCATGCATATGGAATCTATCCAATCAGGAACATCACCGTGAATATAAAGTTTAAGATCTGTAAGCTGATCTAGTCCAGTAAACAGACTACTTGCATTAGTACAGTCGGAATCTAAGCGCAATTTCAGGACAAGTAGCGATTGAAGCCAAATCAAAGGCGTGCCAATAACACCCAACATGAACAATCCTCCTGTTATACTTGACATGTCCAGTAGCTCTAGGCTTTTTAATCCAGTAAATGTGGCATTGCCAATGCTAGTTATCAGATTATTTGCAAGATTAAGTTCCTTCAGTAAGGCAAGATCTCGAAAAGGCGATCCGGTTATGTTCGTCAGTTCATTATCAGACAAATCGAGAACTTTCAGCTTGTAAAGACCACGGAAAGCGTTATCCGGTAGGTAAGGCAATTTGTTGGAACTCAGATGGATCGTCTCCAGCGAGCCACCATGTGGCATCGGCGGTATGCTGATTAGCTTTCTGTACTTGCAATCCAGGCTGGTGCGATTGTACAATTTACAGGGTATGGTACCATTCGGGTAGACATAGTTGTCGGAACCAATCGTAGCGTTGCAGAATTGACTAAGAAGAGATAAGCCGGTGATGATCAGCCATGAATAAGCCATGTTGTATCACGCCTACCACATATTCTATGCTAGAAAACAGTGACTAGTGCTTCAGTTGAACTGGTTTATATATGATGATTAACTGATGGTAAGGAGTGAAATTCCCAGGTCTGTGTAAACCCCTCCATTGTTTGCTTGGTGAATAGGAAACAGATTGATGGCAACAGACAATAATGATGGGTAATTAACACGCATCTATAGGCGGAACATCTTTCCTTACCATGTATAATGTTGCACAGCATCCTGCATTAGGGGGCTGGCATTTTCTTCAGAAGGGGGGGGGTCCCAAATATACCGGGGGGGGTCATAGTTTTTTTGACATGAAAACAGGGGGGGGTCATAAAATTATTTCATTGAAAATGGGGGGGGGTCACAAATTTATCAAAGCATTTCTGAAATGTGTGTTGGGGGAGGGGGGGGGGTCACAAAATAATGGACTGTATTGGTAGGGGGGGGTCATAAAAATATGCAGCTCTTGGATAGGGGGGGTCATGAAAAAATTGTCTGGGTCTATTCACATTTTTGGGACCCCCCCCCTTCCGAAGAAAATGCCAGCCCCCTTAACACCTTCCACGCTGCAGACGTCTGCAGACGACATGCCAACATTTCACGAAATGTTTCAAAAAAGTCAAAAGTATTGAATTTCATTATCATATTTGGAATCACCATGAGAAATGCATTAAAATAAATACAAACATGCATTGTATTGGTTCAGTATTCCTTGAGATAGACCTTGAAAGTTGGGAAAGGTTTCTGATAAATCTGTTTTTATATGGTAAAACTAATAGCCGAGTGGAAGGTGTTAATGGTCAGTTCAACCAGATGAACCCTAAATGGAGGATGTTGTGACCCTAAATGGAGGATCACTTGTGACAAACCAAAACAATGGCACAAATGTGTGCCAGCGCAGTGTTTTAGGCAGTGAAACAATGGAATTTCCCAAATGTTTCACTCTCAAGTAAAATTGTAGTGATGGGGAATTCACCCATAATATGGGGTGAGTGAAATCGCTGATGATGATGACAGAGTGGGTCTAAATGGGAACACTTTTATAGAGATCGATTTACCACAATTTTGTAGACAAATCCAACATTTTCTTTATCCATATTTTTAATTACAATATTTTGTGAATATGGTGGAAAGGGCATTGGACTGGAACTCTAATTACAAAACAATGGCTATTGTAGAAACATTGCTATAAACTAAGCGTGTGCAACCTGCGGCCCGCGGGCCACATGCGGCCCGCCGGCCTCTAATCTGCGGCCCGCGAAGCAATTCCAAAATTCCCTAAGTTACACAAATGGCGGATTGATTTAGTGGTGTGCTCCCTTATAATTAGTATGTGACACGCTGCATTTAGTAAATATAGCTCGGGAGTGATTGTGTGTTAAAATCCCTGGTTAAAATGGCGCTTTGCAGTAGCAAGGGCGAGTAAAAAGAGGAAGTTACACGAAGAGAAGCGGGTATTCATCAATGAGTATTTTTTCTTCCTAAGCTTCCCACTACCAAAACCCTATTGTATATTTCACGGACATAAATTATGCTAATGAGCTCATTAAATGACGTCACTCACATCATCGGGTTTTGCCGATGATTGAAATCCGTTGATTGAAATTCTAGGTCGAGTAAAATGATGTTCTTATTTGTTGTCTGTGAGCTTTTCTGATTTTTTTCCCGTATTGGAGTATTTTTTTATTGAAAATAGACAGTTCAAATTAAACGTTGGTTCCAAGTTCAAGTAACAGCACATGTATTAAAGGCGACAGCAAAGGCAATATGCAAGCAACATTTGAGAAAAAACGATGCCCGACTTTGCAAGAAAGTGTACGGGGAAGTGTACGGGTGAACATGACAAACCAAAACAATCTAGTAATAATCACCTCCGTGGCGCAATTGGTTAGCGCGTTCGGCTGTTAACCGAAAGGTTGGTGGTTCGCGTCCAGCCGGGGGCGTTGTTACTTTTTGCATTTAATGCAGATCGACAAATCACAGTAAAAATATAATATTGACAAAATCACAGACCACTTACACAAAAATCGCATCTGCGCATGCTCCTGTCGCGATCGAAATCTACCACGCAAGCAATGAGAGAGTTTTCATAGTGTGTGGCCCGTGAATGGATCTCAAAATCACAATGAGGCCCGGGTGGTAGAAAAGGTTGCACATGCTTGATTGCCACATGCAAGTGTATCATGGTGGTCATGCATCATTGCTCTTCTTTATACACATGTGTTGAATGACAGCTCAACAGTCTTGTGTTGAGAAAGAAATACGCTTTTTCTTTACTTTTCATTTTAAATGCAATTTTCAGCAAATAACGCCGAAATATTTAGCTCATGGATATGTAAACGATTTTGAATTTTGACAGGAATTTTTATGTAGCAATATCTAATAATCATGTAAACTGTCTTTGTAGAAATCACGGCCATCGCTAGACCTTTTTGCCGGGATATGGGGGTGGTGTCAGTTTCAAACTTTTTGAAGAAAGATATCCCCAGTATCACTGATGAATTCCAGACAATGCGTCGCTGTTCTGACATACCGGCACATCACTTTACTTAATTCTGTTGTTATGTGCCGGTATGTCAGAACAGCGACGAATTAATATGTGCTCGGGGGGGGGGGGGGGGGGGGGGGGGGGGGGGGGGGTGGTAAAGTGCCTCTTCGTCCTGGTACGTCCCTCGCCAATTCTGCAAAGGGTAGCCTAGTGTTAAAAGCATCATTCAAATATTTAAGGATAAGGGCAACAGAAAAAACCTTGTTCTACTGGCAAACAGATCTCTCAGGAAGGCTAGGTCAGTCAATCGTTTTTGTGAGATGTTTTTCTCTCAAAATGTGCACGAGTTTCATGCCAATAAGGCAATCGTCATAGTATATTTAAAATTAAAAAAAAAAATTAAAAAAATTGAAACTGCAAATTTCTCACCTCCACCCTCCAAAACCTCTTTTTTAGGGTAATATTTTCAAAATTATCACCAATAATTTTTTTCAAAAACATTTACCTTCTGAGGAAATACAACAATGGGTGGAATGAGTTTGGCCCGTGCTTCTTCCAGGACGTAGATTGTCTTTGGTGTTCTTATAAAGAGCTTTGTGGCACCGTAGGCAACATCATGCTCTAACCTCTGTTCCTTGACCAATATCTGGCATCCGTCCTTGTCTTGACCGGCATGGTTGGGCCAAGTGAACTCCGACAACATCTTATACCTGATATTGACATAAAAATGCAACATCAAAGAGATTGGCACTTAATGACGATTCACATGTTTTGTTAAAGGAGGTGTCCCCCGGGGGGGGGGGGGGGGGGGGGGCACTGACATTGAAAAAGGGTATAGGTATGTGCCGCGCTGAAGACCCCTTTTTCACCCTCGAAAATGCACTTTTTTTCTTCTGAAGTCTGAATAAAAGTGTGGACAATGCAAAACAAAACAGTAGCATTTCAAATGAGACATACCTGGAAAATTGTTCCACCAAAGTTGCCATCAACCAGGTTTTCTCTTCTGATCAAAATCTCCAACACTCTCTCCAACAAGGGGTCCATAATCAGTCCCCAGAGATTCATTATGTACACTAGTCCCATTGGTGACATCGTCCACAAAAATGAAGTTAGCTTAATTTGGTCTAGACATTTCAGGCCAATTTTCTAAACTAATATGATGTAATTATGACATGAAAGTCAAAATTATCAATTTGCTTACAGGGAGGAACATAGGTGTGGCATGAGCTGATGATGATCTGATAGGGGTGTGGGGGAAATTAGAGGGCAATGATTGTGACCAGGAAGGGGGGTGGGGGAGAGGACAATGATTGTGACCAGGAAAGGGTAGGGGGGGGGGTGTCCAATGTAAATAATTATGTATGTAACTATGTTTGTTTGATGATTTATATGTAATCATAATTAATCATCATGTACTATGATATCGTTTTTTGTTTGGTGATGAAATAAAATAAAACAATAAATATGAAAGGTTGGCTACATTGAACAAAGATTCCACTTCCAACCAACCTCCCTAGTCAATGTGCCTAATGAAAAATGAGCATTTTCATGTTGTGAAGTCGTACATTTGTGTTGTATTAACATTAATTGTTAACAGTTACAGTCCCTCTTTGATTACTATTCTGCTAATATTTGGGTAGCCTATATTAGTTATCTGAGGTTATATTTATCATTTTACTTTGATTAGTTTATGTGCAATACATTGTGCACCCCTTTATGAAATTGTACTCCTCCTTTACACTGACTCAGTCAATGTATGTGCCCCCTTTATGAAAGTTGTGCTACCCTATTGAAATGGGAGTTTCAAGTGACATTTTGAAAACATTTTTCTTGTTGTGAAATCGTACATTTGTGTTTTATTATGTTTAACATTAATGTTGACCAGTACAGTCCCTCTTTGTTCATTATTCTGCTAATATTTGGGTATATTAGTATTAGTTATCTGAGATTATATTAACATTTCACTTTTATTAGTTTATGTGTAATACATTGTGCACCCCCTTATGAAATTGTGCTCCTCCTTTACACTGACTCATTAAATGTATGTGCCCCCCTTAATGAAAGTTGTGCTACCCGTTTAAATTGTTTTTTCTAATTGTGAAATCGTACATTTGTATTTTATTATGATAAACAATAATTTTTAATAGTTACAGTCCCTCTTTGTTCATTATTCTGCTAATAATTGGGTATATTAGTTATCTGAGATTATATTAACATTTCACTTTTATTAGTTTATGTGTAAAACATTGTGCACCCCCTTATGAAATTGTGCTCCTCCTTAATACACTGACTCAGTCAATGTATGTGCCCCCCTTAATGAAAGTTGTGCTACCCGTTTAAAATGTGTGTTTTTCTAATTGTGAAATCGTACATTTGTGTTTTATTATGATTAGGCATAGTAAAATAAATAACATTTTTCCCGTCCGGACTTTTTAAAAAAAGAAGGAGGGAGGGTCTTACTATTTACTATTTTCCAAATTTTTGGCTATTTTTGTCCAAGATGGCCGACAAGTCAAAAGTGACCAACTGACTGTGTCGGGGACACTCCTAAACAGATTTTCTGCTATAGGCCTACTTGCCAGAGAAACAAAAAACCCATCTAAATTCAGTACATTTTGTGTTTATTATTTGTGCAATAGACGTGTTGCCTGTAAAATGATATACGGTAACACTGTAAAGATTTGTAACTAAATGTTTGCATATATATTTTTTTCTCTTCAATTTGGGTCAAATAAAATTATAATTGTTGTTTGTAGCCTATGCCTGCCTGTGATCTGGTAAAGAAAAATGTTTCATTTATGAATGATGGATGAAATGACAAATAGGTTTTGAATGCTATTCAACATAACATGCATAACAATTTGTTTAACTCAATTTCAAAAAATAAACAAAAAATGAAATAAATATATACAAACATTTACAAATCAGTTTTTTATTATGTTACAGTCAACACTTCTCTTCCCCTATTTTAAAATGATTATTTACTGAATTTAGGTATTTTTCAAATGTTAAAAATAATTCAAAACTGTATGTCTTGATCGTTGTTTAAAATGAAAATGTTTTTTGAATTAATGAAAGGATTTCTAAATTATTTCAACAAACCAAGATGATGTTATACTTGGGCATGATATAGGTCACTCGAGGAGTCAGGTAGGGGTCAATCAATGCTGTTTAGGTAACCAATTAAAGCTCTGAAAATTTAAAATTATTATTATTATTATTATTATTATTTTTTTGAATATTAAATAGTAAAAAAAAGGAGGCGGGGCGGCGGCTAAAACGGAGGCGGGCGGGGACGGGAAACATGGAACTTTTTTTACTAGGCCTTAACATTAATTTTTAATAGTTAAAGTCCCTCTTTGTTCATTATTCTGCTATAGGCCTACATTTTTAGGTATTATTTATCTGAGATTCACATTTTACTCTTATTAGGTATAATTCATGGGCATCACCTTATGAAACTGTGCTCCCCTTTATGCACTTATCAATTGCACCCCCTGCCCCGGGGGACCTGGGACATAGCGTGGACCATGCGGGGACTGTACGCAAACGTACAAAAAACGTTGCCCGGCTATGCGGGGGTGTGTACCAGGAACGTACAAAAGGTGCCCACGCTAGCCGAGGCGTGTAGCCGGGACGTAGCGGGGACGTACATCACTGAAAAAATAAGCCGGGGAATGGCCGGGCAGTGTAGTGCCCTAACCACCACTATCCCTGGGTCCCCCTGGGCCAGGGATGCAATTGATAAGTGCATTAGGCGTTGACTTGTCATTTTAATATTAGTTTTGATGTTTCTAATACTACTTTGCATGTAATACTAAGTACCTTTATTAATATGCTCATTAACCGCTTGCAGACGACATTCCAAAATTTCACAAAATGTTCGAAAATGTCAAAATTATTGAATTTCATTACCATTATTTGGATTCACCATGAGAAATGCATTGAAATAAGTACACACATGCCCAGTATTGATTCAGTAATCCTTGAGATAAATTTTGAAAGCTGGGAAAGGTTTCTTAAAAAAATCTGTTTTGTATATTATGGTAAAACTATTATAGTCGCGTGGAAGTTATACGAAACGATTGACCATGAAGTTTGATTTGAGTACAATGTTTGTTTTGTTTAAGCCACTGTCAAATGATTAAGGTAAAATATCACTTCCAATTTAAGGCGAAATTGACGTCCATGAACCATGAGTAAAATATGACTTGCTGTATTGTATGAATATTTGCCTTTTTTGTGAACTTAACCTGTTATTTAAGTATCGAATTAAGATTGGTCCTATCGTGCGCTGTTGAAATACGTGTCTGTCTTTATAGATTTAGAATGAACTTATTATATGCGAAAAGTGTATGTTACAAAAAAATAGCCATATATTAATGATATGGTTGGATGAGGGATTGAACCAGGGATTCCTGCGTGGAAGCGCTAGAGCGTGGCCACTACGCTACACTAGACTAACTGTTTTGGCATAGTCGTTGATAAAGATATATTTAGTATGGAGTGATTCAAGCATCACATTTCGTACGCGTTGATGATCCCCATACTTATTTCAAAATTAAAACAATGAATCGATTAGCATTTTAAACAATGAAAAATAAAATTGTTCATTAGGACTCCGTGTACAATTACGTGACTTCGTTTTCGCGCTGATTTCATTAGACTGATGCAAAGTCTGTTATAACTGTATTGTACCGAACTATTAAAAGAGTAAGATTTTACCTCTTTTGGATTACGCACAGAAATAGTCATACACTTTATACACTATAAGTTTCAAGCGGGCCACTGCAACGTAGTCTAATTTAACTGGATTGACCTGGCGGTTTTTGAGGGCGCCCCAGCCCATATCAGTGCGACTTTCAAAAAGAGTGACCCCTCCTTAGTTTAATTCCTCTATGGTTATAACAGCAATAGCCGTTGGCATAGTATAAAACAGAAGCAGAAGCATTAATAGAGGGCGGTATACACGATGTTTTCAATATAGTTATTGCCGACGGATTGGAACCCGATTGTTTATTTTTAATGTATAAATCATATTCAAATTGGGAACCAGAACGATGCAGAGGGTAATAATTCTCAAGCTGCCGAAAGTCAATGGCTTTCTCTATGGTGTACTCGGCATTTAGCCGGTCCCGTCTGTGTTTCTAACGTTGTATCGGAGTGACAGCCGCCGAGAATCTCAGTAGTTTACAGTTTACAGTTTAGTTTATTTATTTTTTAGAACATACGCCTTTACAACAGTGGCACACGCCCGGGGTGCTCAGTAGTCATACAAGCAGGGGGTGGGTATCATGCGTGTCCAAGAAATCACGTAGTTAGGGTAGTTTTTCAAGCTGGGGCACGTTACGTACGTAACGTGCATAGGGTATCAAAACAAGCCAAATTAAGAAAAAGGGTATACTTTTTACATCATTGGCTTTCGTATTTTAGGGTCCTTATTTGCTCCATGAGGATTAAAAATAGCCATGATACATGGGCGAGATATATTTCTTAAATTGTAGGCCTACCTTCGCAAGTGATAGATCAGCTCGGCATTTGTTTCATTTATACTTTTAGCTTATTAGGGAAGGAAAAAAGGGTTATAAATGTGTCATATTACGCGGTAAGAGGTTTAAACTATACAAATTACTTGCTTAGGGTATCAACATATTTTGAGTACTTGTTTAGGGTATCAAAATAGTTTGAGTACTTGTTTAGGGTATTGGAAATACTGATATTACTTGCTTATAGGGTGTGTAAAATACTGTGCCATACTTGTTTAGGGGGTACTTTTTCACATTAACATGATTACGTATTTAGGGTACTTTTTGAAAGTCCTTGGACGCGCATGATACCCCCTTGTAATGAACACTGATCACCCCGGGGGCACACGTCTTTAAACACGGTGCGTTTATACACACAAATTAAAAAAAATATACTATACAAAAATGAGACCTATAATTTTACCCATGAACACCAAGGCTATACAGATGTGGGATAAAAATAAAGAGTCAAAGATAAACATAGCGCCTACATATAAAAATTACTAATACATTAAAGGTAAAATGAGAACTTCAGAGCATGAATAGAAAGCATAAACACAATTCAAAAACTGTGGACTGAGAATTATTTAGGCCTGACCTATGTTTCCAAGCCTTTTTAAGATATGATTTACAATACTATTTGCAAAGATGTTATCAATGTTAGAATACGAATTATATAGAAAAGTAGGCAAACATTGATGAATATTGCTACCAAGAACAAAACATTTTTGAATGTACAGATCACTGCTAATGAAAAAAAGAGAGAAATTTTGAGGTTATTCAATACAGTGTTGCGAATGTCATTAGAAGACTTACATTGAAACAAAAAGTGATTGACATCTTCCAATCCGTCATTGCAAAGAGAGCATGTACCAGAAATATTGATATCCCAAATACTGATCTTCTTGTCTAATGCCAAAGTATTGGAACGGTCTTTGAATTTTTAACATGCCCCATAAAAATCAAGTTTATCAAGAAGATTATCTTCAATTCAAGAAAAGGTGTACTTTTAAATTTGACATAATTACTTAGCGATGATTTTTGACAAGCATTGTCATTCCACAACACATCAACATGTAGAGAATGAATTTGTTTGAAATTACCTACTATATCATAATTATTTTCTACGTGGCTTTTGAACATGTAGCCTACATTATTATCACAAAGAGTATTCTTAATCGATTGTAACCACTTCCACTTCAGACTAAACTCAGTAGCAGGGTGGTCCTGATTGCATTTGTGACCAGCGGCGCGTTCATACTCCCGTCGTTGCGCATCGACCGACGTCGATGGATAAAAGTTGACATTGCTTCAACTAGCGCGCCGATGTTAATCGTGACCAGCGTCGTCTGACGATAATAGCCTAACAATGCAACTCCCTCTATTGTCGACCAGATATTACGGTGGATGTTTTGCGTCAGGCTGCGTCTGGCTGCGTGTCCAGTCCAAACACATTATTTGTCCTATCCAATAATCCATGCATTTTCGGAGGAAACAAAGCTTGAAACATGTCGAATTCGTTCCGTCCTGATCGTATGGTCGAGCTTAGCTCGTATAGAGACCAACATTACAGGGTAAGGATGAACCACGAGAGAGATATTGATTGTTTTAACTCACATTCAGTGAAAATAAGCTACGAAATGGCTGTAATACTGGACACTTTTAAAACACTTAAATCATTCGGCGTTGAATTCGACAGGCATGACAGGATTAACGTGTTGTACAACAAGTCATGATTTTTTTTCTTTTTCTTTCTTTTTTCCTTATGATATCCCGAATTATTATATGAGCAGTATCCCGATCTGGGCAATATCCTCAAATAGGTCTTACACACGGAATAAAGAACAAGGCAGCTATCATTTTTACAATGTAAATCAACTGCAAAACAATTGCTGCCTGGCCCTTGCCCTTGGCCTTGTCAAGCCTGCATTATTCCGTGTGTAAGACCTATTTGAGGATATTGCCCCGATCTGCCGATAATTTACAGTGTTGCTCCTTGATTAAGCTAGGCCTACATACATGCACAGTGTGCAGTGCATGCAGCATAGGGAAGTTCATATTTTTTTAGAAATGTTAAATTTAAATGTTATTAATATTACTATTAGTATTGATGGAAAGATCATGTAATCCCCTTTAAAATGAGTGCTTGATGAGTTAATGTTTAATGATGAACCATTTTTCAGCCCAAAAGGGCTCAATATTTTTTAGCCCAAAGTAGCCCAACCCCAAAAGACTCAACACCGAAAAGAGACGCGTACATCGGGTAACACGCATGGATTCAGACCAATTTAGCTTCTAACGGCGTCAAGTTTAGGAAAAACGATGGACATCTTTAGTTAAAATATAGTATCAGGATGCAACAACCGGTTGTAAAAGTGGTTTTGTTTCAGGTAGTAAAAAGATATTTGAGAAATTGATTCGTGACATGGATGTCAAATTCGGAAGGGTTGCGACTGGTTTAGCATGCCCGATTTACGATCAAAATTACTTGATTAAATCGGCTATATTCTGGAATAAGATCGGTTTAATCGTCTCTCGGAAGGGTTATTAATATTAAATATGAACGTATTTCGACTAGAAAGTACAAAATATTCAACTTACCTTCATTTAAAACCGGGCCTCGTCCACCCGTGAGAGGCACCGTATTTGGGCCAGATGACGTAGCAACACTTGTCAACATTTTGGTATACGGTGAAGGGCGCCGCTCGAAAATACGAAACTGGACATCCCTAGCATAGAAAAGTAACATGGACTAGCAAAAAACTACATGCACCGGTGCATGCGTGCCTCATGTAAGAGAAAAAAGATGTACAAAATTAAAAAAGATACTACATATTGCTTTATTAAGGGGGCTGTGGACTCTCAGGTACAGCCTCGGTAAAACTGCCGTAACTTCTTCAATATTCATTTAATCTTTATAAATGTATACAGTTTTTTTGCAGAAAAGGGTTCAAATGAATCCAACCATGATAATGAAATTGACCATTTTGGAAAAAATTATAAAAAACATGTTTTTTTACCCATTTTAGGTTTGGAAAAGATAACTCAAAATATATTTTGTTAAATTTTGTCATACTAGTTTTATGATAATCCTGATAACATTCCCCAGGAGCTTTTTTTTTTTTTTAATATCTAATTTTTTATTTTTTGAGTTACAGACCAAAAAGTGTCAAAAAATCACAATTTTTGGCACTTTTTGGTCTGTAACTCAAAAAGTAAAAAATAAGATATTAAAAAAAAAAAACCGCTCCTGGGGAATGTTATCAGGATTATCATAAAACTAGTATGACAAAATTTAACAAAATATATTTTGAGTTATCTTTTCCAAACCTAAAATAGGTCAAAAAAGGTGTTTTTTATAATTTTTTTCCAAAATGGTCAATTTCATTATCATGGTTGGATTCATTGAACCCTTTTCTGCAAAAAAATGTTACGTTTATAAAGATTAAATGAATATTGAAGAAGTTACGGCAGTTTTACGGAGGCTGTACCTGAAAGTCCACACCCCCCTTAAGTTGCTTTATAATATTGCTTTAGGCCTAACAAAAATAAATGTTTGTATCCGGTAACCCGACCGACCCTCTCAAAACCTGCCGACCGTAACATTTTTATCAACATTTTGAAAAAATAAAATTTATTTTCTACCTACCGTTCGTATTTTGTCAGACCAAATTTACGGAAATGTATTGAGAGAATAAAAAATTCACATTCCCATTTAGTTTTACATTCCCATTTTGCCGAAGGTCCAATTTGAATGTACCCATTTCCATGAATTCTGCAACAATTCTGAAGTTTACTTTCCGTTCGTCCGTACGAATATAAATAAAATAAATTAAATCCCCAGTTTTACGTTGCTCCACTGCAGCTGCTGCGATTATCCCCTACACAGAAGAGATTGGATCGGGTTTCAGCAAAGAATCGTGAGATTACCGCACGTGTGATGTTGTGGGGAAATCCCTTCCTCCAATGTAAACCTATGTACACTCTTGAATTTGCATGATTTAAACGGTGTAAAACGCTGAGCGAATCTCGCGAGATCTCGACCATGAGGTCGACCACGCCGCAATCGCAAACTTAAAATGGATTTCTCTACATCGCGGTCTAGTGTCAATATGAAAATGCTGAAACCCGAATAATGATTTAATAGGGGAGAGCGGGGCGAGTCCGCCCTCGGGGCGAGTCTGCCCACCACGTGTTTCTCATCACGTGACTGTTGAAAAAATATCAGACTGGTGTAATTTGGTTGCACCGGTCCTAGCAAAGTAACTATTAAAACTTCAGACCCGGATACAGCTCCCCTAAGGATT
Source organism: Ophiura sarsii (assembly GCA_035610835.1). Classification (NCBI taxonomy): domain Eukaryota; kingdom Metazoa; phylum Echinodermata; class Ophiuroidea; order Amphilepidida; family Ophiuridae; genus Ophiura; species Ophiura sarsii. Next base: position 6,641,428 of record CM069454.1, on the reverse strand, counting down.
TATATTGAATAATTGTTTTTGAATAATTAAAGTAAAATTATCTGCCATTAAAAACGTTGCAGTAATCAAAAGACATCACAGCGATGGTACTAACTTTTATAGTCATTCAAAAGGTATAAGGGCTTTGCCTAACATATTATGCAGTTAAAAACTTCCCATTCCGTGTTTAGTAGGTATACCATGAGATTGAAAAACAAATTAGCTCTGGGGTGAGTTCGCCCCCATACCGCTGGGGCGAGTCCGCCCATGTCCTATTACACGCTAAGAAGGGGGCGGACTCGCCCCAACATAATAAATGGACACATGATGTGTCCATTTCATATGTTGGGGCCACATGGCCTAATTTGTCATAGTTGTGTCTAGTTGACTTTTGATCAATCTTTACATGGAATAACTGATAGTTTCTGCAATATTTAACTTGCCTATGAAGCCGGACGAGCTTGCACATCATGAGGGCGAACTCGCCCCGGTGTGAGTAGTATGGGGTAAGTCCGCCCTGTTGGTTATTTTCCTTACTCCTGTACTAACTAAAAGTTATAGAGTGCTGAAAATATGGGGGTATGTAGCTAAGAAACGTAGCTTTCATTTGGAAGTAGGATAATTTTCTAACTTGTAAAATGAGTCCAATAGGCAAGCCTGAAAATTAGAGGGCGGACTCGCCCCGCTCTCCCCTATTCTAGATTTAATATACAATTTCATGCTCAGGTAATTATTTTTGTTCATGATTTGTGCATTATACGTATGTTGTGTAAATCTAAAATAAGATGTTAAATTTAGCTCCTTCAAGTATGCTACATTGACTCAAAGACTATGTGTGGATATGAATATGATTAACTATAAACACTAAAAAACAAAATTGTACGGGGGTGGTGTGGCAATTTCGTGTGAAAATTGTAGACCAAATGGCATTGCGTCATTCGTGGGGTTGAAAATCTTCAAAATTTGAGGGGGCACACCCACCCTTAGACTCCCCCCTGTACGGACCATCCAAATCTTGTTCCACATTTCCCAAAAAGTTGAACGTTTTCATGAAATTTGCCTCGAAAGTTGGCGTTCTGATTGCGTCAAAATTCTGAAGCTTTGCAATTAATTTACATGGTGAATCTAAAATATTATTTTTTTGTAAAATAAAATGTTTTCCCGACCGACCGCCCTCTTTTTTGTCAGCATGTTACCGGAAACAAACATTTGTTTTTGTTTCCAGGGAACGCGCGCCCTCAATCCTCAAAAAAAAGAAGTTGAAAGCAGATTTTCTTGCAGATTTACATTTCTGATCCTAAATCGTATATATACATTCCAAGTTACAGGGCGATACGATTCTTAATTACTTCAAAATCATTGTTTTAAAGTGAAAATAAGCTGTCGGTGTCTGCGCCGACAACTTATTATTTTTACTATAAAATCATGATTTTGAGGTAATTAAGAATCGTATCGCTCTGTAACTTGGAATGTATCCATAATTTATTATCAGAAATGTAAATCTGCAATCAAATCTGCTTCCATTTTTTGAGCATTGAACCTTGAGGGCATTCCCTGGAAAAGATCACATACCTTTAATAGTACATTGATTTTTTGCGGCCAATTTCAGGTCTAGATGGTGTATTGAACATCAGACACTAACTCTAGTTTTTAAAATTCTTTTCATTTGCAGGGTAGTCTTACTGACCAAGAAAGGAAGTTACAAAACGCCGCAACTTTATACGTCGGAAATCTTTCATTTTATACCACTGAAGAACAGATCCACGAACTATTTGGCAAATGTGGCGACCTCAAACGTATTATAATGGGCTTGGATAAAGTAAGGAAGACGCCGTGTGGATTTTGCTTTGTGGAGTATCCTTTTTTTAATTTCAGGCATGAGAATTTCCAGTTAAAACTCCTGAACTATTTCTGTGTGATTAATTTAGATACCTTTTTCAAACCATGGTTATTGAGCTCTGTAAGCTTTTTTTGTGATGTCAACATTTCCTCAATTTTATCTATTTTCAGTCTGTTTTGAGCTTATTTGTCCAATTGCATGTGCTTTTCCATCTTTTTTACAATTTCCAGACTTTTCATGAAGGTGTTAGGGGTCGTCCATAATTTTCGCGATTTTCAGTTACGTACAAAGCGTACGTAAGAGGGGGGAGGGGGTCGAAAAAACCCCCAACCGTACGTAACTTAAATGGCGATCTTGAGAGGCGGGATTTTTTTTTTAAAGTACAAAATAAAATAAAATTTCGCCATTTATTGCGTACGTAACTCGAGGGGGGGGAGGGGGGTAAAAAGTTACGTACGCTCTGTACGTTAAAGTGAAAATGGCGATAATTTTGGACGACCCCTTAATCTCCCATGCCAGTAATGTTATTATGCGATGCTGTGGATTAGATAGGGACACCATTGTTTAGTCGGACCCTAGTTCTGACCCTTGACTTACAAGTGAGAATACTTGTAAGTCAATGGTCAGAACTAGGGTCTGCAGGGTCTTTGCTAGACTCTTGACAAATACCGCCGTTTGATCATGGTTTACGGGAAAATACATGTATTTTCAGTTCTGATCTTTACATAGTAAGGGGCACATGATGGTCTACATGTGTCTTCGTGCAATGTTTGATTACAAACCGATCTTTTCTTGATGCAAAACAAACCTGAAATGTGTGTCAAAAAACAACCTTTTTTTCGTGAATTCGAAGGTGAGCAAGAAGCCATGCCTTTTGCATACGTTTAATATGTGCACTTGCAAATTCCGGGAAGCGTAACAGGAAAGCGCACGCTTTCATTGCTGATGAACGCGCACGCATGGAGAATGTTTTGAGTTGACCAACACATGCTGTAATCGGTTGACAGTAATTTAGACGCTCATGTATTAATTTCTGTGTGTATATGTGCGACCATCATCGGATCATAGAGGAGCCTTTTTTCTTCATCAAATGTCATCATTAAAAACGAAGATGTTTAGTTTAGGATGTTTTTAGGAAGTTAACAACACCTATCCCTTACATAAAAAGAAATTTTGCAAAGGACCTGTTGTTATGCCGCAACTTGTTTGGAAATATGGCAGACCTGTAGGCATGGGGGTGACCATAACCATGTTAGTATAGATGAGGTGACCTTTGTTTACATCCAATTTTTATCAACAAACGCAACGGTCGAAGGGACTGGACTGTCGATACACGCTTGAGGGAACACCATATAACCACAACACTGTCCGCTATGCCGTATTGCCCTTTATAATGCTTTGGCGCGAGTTTTAAAAAGCATGGGTCCTAAACAAAACAGGATGCGTGCGCAAACTGCCGGGCAAAGAACAATGGCAACTAGCCACGTTTTGCCCGGTGTGACGTCACCTGTCACCCCATCTATACATAGAGTTTGCCATTTCATTGGTGTGTGGGGGGGGGGGGGGGGGGGGGGGAGAAGAACCCCCTAGCCCCTTCTAGTTACACAAGTCAGTAAAGTCACACAAATTGTGAATTTAAGACAAAAGAACAAAACTTACCTGGAACTTGATTCTCGTTACGCCACTGAAAATGAGAACTGAAATAGGCTATGACTATGAATTTTCAATAATGTGCAAACTCCGATGCGAGTGGTTAATGGACACTTTAAATCCCCTTTCATAGAGTTAATGATGAGTGACTTTCCATTAGAATGAACTTGTGACCCGTTTCAAATTTGTTTGCTATCTTCTGAAGATAGCAAAATGGTAAAAAGCACCTCCAGTAGGCAGCATTGCTTTGGTTGGATCCATTTTTGTTTACTATTTACTAAAGATAGCAATGATTTATATTAACATGTTAACAATTAGCTTCATAAATTCAGTAGACCTTTTGGTTTGGTTATTTCTTGACTGTCCCAATTACCACTAGTGGTGTTACATAGCAATTTCACCCTCGCTTTCAGATCAGTCTAGACCATTCAAACGTTTTATGGATTTAAAATGAATGATAGGCCATTTAGATAGGCCATTGAACATCATGTCCATGTAACTTTTATCTTGATGATATTGATTTAACATTTGAAAATACCTTAATTCATTAAATAATCATTTAAAGGGCAAGAGAAGTATTGCGTGTTACCCAATATAAAAATATTGTAAACATTTATTTGGTAATCCAGTCAGAAAAATGTAGTTCATATGCATGTGGTGCAGGGATAGCACTGGAGCCAAAATGTGAGAGGTCCCATGACATTTTTCAGGACCCCGTAGGACTTCAAAAAACAAATTTAAGGATTTAAGGGGTCCCCCAAGAAAATGAGGGGTCCTGAAGTTTGGGTATTTAAAGAAATTACTTTTTTACGGGCAGTTTTAATGGATTTATATTGTGAGCAAAGGATGGATATGTAATTTACAGAATTTCTTAAGGTTTCCATTTCCACACATCGTCAAATTTAAGGGGTCCCTTCAATTTTGATCGGGACCCGCAAGTCTTTCCAATTTGAAACCTGACCCGTCACTATTAGAAAGTGAGAGGTCTAGGACGCGCAGTCTAGGATCTTTCATTGAATAAGCGCGATATAAACTCTAGTATGTATGTAATGCGACCCCTGATGTGGTGTGGTAATTAAAAGTGGTCATGCCCACACCTTTGCGAAGGGCATCCCAGCTAAATTGTAAAATGACTTTCCTAGAAGACGAATCATCGCTCTCCACGGTCACAGGATCGCTCGAGATGGCCCTACTTATTGCTATGGTGTGTGTCATCAGTGGCGTACCGACCGGGGGGGGGGGGGGGGCAGGGGGGCAAGTTGCTCCCCCTGGCTCCAAATACCGGGACGCTAAATTCGTAATACCGGGACGCTAAATTGGCGCATAAGAAAAAAATATATAGGGCCTAGGCTGAAAACACTGAAGATTGGGCATTATTTGTTGACTGTTGTGCTTTTTGGACTGCGAAATTTTGTGACTGTGCGAATTTTTTGACCCTACCCCCCCCCCCCCCCCCCCCCCCCCACTTGCGTGGTGACTGACTGGGAAAAAAATTGGGGCAACCTTTTACGAAAACTTACGCCACTGTCGGGACGACATATACTTGCCCCCTAGCTCACATGCCGTGTGTGTCATGGGGTATTATGTGGTCATTTCAGCACAAATGTGGGTAAATATCCAAGGTTGTGCTTAGGACTTAGCAAAAACAAAAACAAAATTAACAAATTCGGGTACCAGGGTACTGTAAAAGTGGAAATGTTCGCGCTACATTTATTTTCGCGCTCAAATCAGCAAGCGCGAAAATTAAAACGCGCGAATATATTCATTTTGTATACGTAGGTCTAAGCATGGAAGCTCAAAATCGCGAAAATAAAAACAAGCAAAATTGTTCAAAATGTGCAATGCGCGAAGATTTACACGCGCGAACATTTCCACTTTTACAGTACCTAATATCGGGTGGGTACCCGAGTACATGGGTTGGGATGCATTTTTATTTGCTTGTCCAAAACTGCCCAGCCACAGGTTGAGGATTCCCCTCCCCCAGTCCACTTTTAAATAGAAACTGCCATTCCAAAAGACAGGTGGTCCGTCACTGGATGATACCTTGATGGTCTGTCATTTGAACCTTGTGTTTAAAAAAGATTGGTTTGCCAATAATTATTTAAAAATTAAAAAACACACAATTAAAATGTCACGATCACTTATTTTTTATGATTGCATCTTTGTATATTGCTGGTTTTTATGTATGTACAGCGCTCTGGAACTTTTTTTGGTGTATGCACTTTATAAATGTAATGTATTATTATTATTATTGAAAATGGCTTGTTATAATTGTTCAATATTGCATGGTTCTTTCTGTGTGTCAATTTAGAAGGAAGTGTTTTTCATGATTATTTAAGCCTTGCCTGTGATGAAATAGCATTAACCCTAACCGCACTGAATCTCACTAAATCTCACTGCCAGAAACTATCTCCAGGCACGTGCTGCTGCATTGCCGCGATGACGTCACCTACCACAGGCATATGTGGCCACGGAGTTTGTGGCCGCATAGCCGCTAGGGAGTTAGCTCAGTTGGTAGAGGGACAGACTTGGATGCGAATGGTCCCGCGTCGAATCCCGGGGGGTGCTGGGTGATTTTTTCGGGTAAAAAAAATAGCACTTTTTCCCCCCTCCCCCCGATACGCACAAAAAACTAGCTTTACTGGTTAGGGTTAATGCTAAACCAGTGACAAGCTAATTAGAGCAGAAACATTAGGTGGTATTTTTAACTAGCCACTCGGGCAGTTAACTCACAGAAATACCTGCCCAACAAATTCCACCTGCCTGTAGAACTTACTTACATGTACACTGTGAGTCAGGGGTAGAATTTCGCAATCAGCGGCAAGAATCCAAGCGGATTCTCGCGGAAGGATTATTGCGAAATTAATGAAAATAATATCAAGACGAAGGCTATATAAGCTTGCACAACTTCCAAATTCGGCATGTTTGTTGACTAAGGGTCAAATACGAGTCATCTAACCAGGGTCCTGTTTTGGACTTAAAAATTCAGAAAAAAATGTAAACAAATAATTAAAAAAACCCTTTTTTAATTTTCTTTTTACACGAATCCACCTGGATTCGCCCAGTAGTGATTTTACGCGAATCTTCACACGAATCGATTCATGGATTTGTGCCGAAATTCTACCCCGAGTTTGAACAGGTACTTTTGCATCTTCAGTAAATCAGGCGGATGGGTGCTATTTCCAGGCCTGAAGCTATTTCTTGTTGAAAATTCTATTGAAAAAACATAATGGGATATATACAATGTTTATAAACTTAGTGTATTCTAGTGTAAAATCACTTAATTTCGCGAGGGATATAATTTCGTGAATTTCGCGAGGGATGTGGATTCGCAAAACTAAATACCCGCGAAACTGACAATTATGCATTGAAAGTAACAGTAAAATTTCTAGATTCGCAAAATTAAATGCCCGGTAAAATAGCAGTACTTTTCGATTCGCGAAATAAAGTATTAGAAATGATAGTGTTTTACAGTATTTGAATTATAGCCACACAAATGATTTAATCCTTAACTGCATCTACAAAGATATTACACCAGAGGTGATGCTGAAAATTGCATGCGTTATGTAACAGGTACTCGACTAGATGACCGCATTGTAAGAACAGATTGGGATGCAGGGTTTATTGAAGGAAGGCAGTTTGGACGCGGCAAGAGTGGTGGCCAGGTATGTAGTATAGGCATGTGATTGTTACCACCAATGATTGATTTATGTGAAAATATGTGTGTAGCAAATTGTTGTCAAATTCCAACCGTTCGTTAAAAATGATAAACTGTTACATTGAAATGCATAGTATAAAACTGCTATACACTTTCGATTGTATAGCAAATTCTGCAAAGCGTGGAGCATTTAGCGATGCGACACTGGGTAAATCGTACGCTGGTGACCACTCGGAAGTATGTGTCATACACAGGTGTCCTGTTTTGAATTTCAAATCACTGTGTATGTACACACACATACGTGCGCGTAAGCGCCTCCAAACGAGGACCTTGTTTACACACCTTCAACCAACCGTGGACCTAAAATAGTCCACGGCTGAAGGTGTGTAAACAAATTAATGTCCTCGTTTGGCGGTGTTTACACACGTTCGTGTGTATGTTAAGAAAAAATAAGGTTTCACCGTCAACTGCAGACCTATTGTAAATACCCCAGATTTCGACGAGCGCCATCTATCGACCATCTTGAGCTCAGATAAAGCCTATGACAACTGCGGACGTCCACGGTTGACTGAATGTCCACGGTTGAAGGTGTTTTAACACATAAATGTCCACGTTTGGCGGCGCTTACCAACGCACATATGTATTCCTATACATACATCCACTAGGTGTGGCACACCAATGATTAAACAAATAGCCAAGAAAAAATGATGGAAGCAACTATAACTGCTTCCATTGTTCCATCCAAGGACGACCGATGATGAAGACATGTACCCGATGAATAAAAAAAAAGGATGGACAAATATACGATCCAATAATGACACTGTATTAGAAGTGATTATCATCACAAAGGTTAACAAATGATGCCTTAAAGTCGCGCTGAGTGGATAAACCAGCCGCCATCTTGACAGCGAAAAATACAACAGCGTTTCTATTCTGTTTTCTTGGATAAACTGGCTGCCATCTTGCCAACAAAATTTACGACATAAACATAATTCACTTGCACATTACACCAGCGTTCAATTCCCAGCATTTTTTTTGTGTAGCAAAAAGTGCGATGCACTATTAGTTTTGTGTAGCAATTCACAAATTTTGTATAGCACTTTTTTTATCTAGTAATAGGTTTGGCTTTGATGGAACGTG